>OY728163.1:400923144-402123144 GCA_963277665.1 Viscum album | reverse complement strand
TTACTACATACCTTTATACATTAATTTTCATTGAAAATGGAAATGTTAATCACGAATATGCATGACATAGAATCTCCATGATTTTTAAATAACTCATTTCTCATAACCATAATTCATTTATTTAACTAAATGTACATTAATGTATAATTTTTTTATAATTTACATCATTATTGTTTTATATGAGATTAAAAATATCTGCTTTGTCCACATTTGTCATACCGAATCTCTTTTGGGATTATGAATCAAAGGACCTCCAAACGATGAATGAAATGGAATCAAATGAAGTAAGTGATTAATAAATTGTCATATATGATGTTAATTAATAATGATATTGTAATAAACATGAAAATTATAATAATTAATTAACGCATCAATGATATATTACTATTTTGGATTTCAAGAATGTATATTGTAAGATAATTTTTTATATAAGATGTTTCCTAACTCAATTTTTAGTCATTTAATAATAATTCTATATCATTGACCACATTACGAAAAATTATATTTTTAATGACAAATTATTATTTTTTATTTACACTTGATTCATGTGGATTGAAATTTTGTAAACATTATCAATTAATTGAATATTACTCACATAAATATTACTATCATCGTAAGGGATTTACAGACTCCATTCCTATTATTAAAGACTTATGGGAATTTAAATAGTTTTTTTATATTGTATAATATTATTTCATGTTTACATAACACCATCCACAAAATTCAATTTGGTTTCATTCATCGTTTCATTCTATAATTTAACATGTTATAATGTTATTGGATACATAATACCTTAAAACGTCATATTCAATTTTTTATTATATATTTGATAAATATTTTTCCTCTATTTCTATACAATTATTTTATAAGTATTTATATATCAATAAATTATTAATTAAAGAAATATTATATTACTTTTATCTTTTAATAAATGTATTAAAAATGGATTCTTTTTATAGAACACATTAAAAATTGTGAAAATGAATATTTTAATTTAATTTATACATCATCGATGGATATTTAAATAAATATATCCATTATTTAATTATTGAGTTACATAATGAGAGTTTATTTTATTTATTCTAATACCATAACTCACTATATTTTTTTATATTTTAACCAGGGTTTTGATGGAAATGTAATTAAAAATACTTGAAAATATTTTTCATATTGGTTTAGAAGTATATATTTTTTTGGTTAATGGAATGATTTACTATATGTGATTTAAAATTTTTATGGTCATTATAAATTTTCTATGACCTATATATCATAGAATGTCTCTCTATTTCATGAGGTAAACACATAGAGAAATCCACTTGTATGTGTTATAAGAATATATTTTCACATTGAACATGCATGAAATTTCTATTATTCCAAATGAGTTATTATAGAAATATCTGTTTTCTAAAGTTAATCAAACACGCTTTTTTATTAAATGAATGATTATTCAATTTCATGGTAAATGGTTTTTGGTAAAACAATCAATGGTTATTGTGTATTATTTTTAATGAATCATTACTATGAAAAAGAAAAAGAAGAATATACCCAAATCTAAATAGGTATGAAAAAGATAAAAATCATAAATAGTCAAATACTCATGTGAATGGAGCACATCCTAATAAAAACTAAAATCAAATCCTAATGGATCAAGAAAATATACCACCTCTATGTGGCACTTTCCCATTACTCATAACATACACATAAATATAAAAAATCCAATATTAAATGGTAGGGTATTAGTTATAATTCGTATATGTGTATCACCAATTATTCCGTGACAAATTCTAAAATAATAAACCAAATCATTGTTCAAATTTTAAATAATTTAGGGAATGAAATAATATATCATATTCATATTTGAATCAAAAAACGAATCTACTCAAAAAAATGGAAATATTTTAAATCATTGATTGAAAAATATTTATTATCTAATCCATTTTATATAAATATGTAGCAATGAGTGTTATTGATTTATAATAAATTGAATTTATATTAAAAATATCAATATAAATAAACAAGTTCATATTACATGCAGTATGATAGTTTGATGTTATAATATAATCATACTTCTCATATCTATGATCACAAATAATATTAGAATACACATCCCCCAATATTAGGATAAATATGACTCATTAAAATCCCATTCATGACAATAAGTAACAATTATGAATTTTTTATAGTTTTTATCAATAGTCCATTTCCATGGAATAATCATCCGTGAATTATAATTCAAAATAAACGACTAAAAACCTATGATCACATGTTCTTAATTAATCTATAGAAAAATTGAAAATCATCTCATTTCCAATAAAATGTCCCTTGACATGTCAGTTGACTAATTTTTAGTTTTAGTATGCCAATTCAATTTCAAGACCAAAACATGTGGTTTTCATAATTTCTTTCATTTAGAAAAATAAGAGTACATTATCATTTCAAATTAAGATATTTTTCTAGAAACATTTCTAAAATAAATACATTAATTTCATAAATTAAAAATATTCGCTCGATTACTATTCTCTTATAATTTTTTGTTTTTTTTTAATAATGAAATTTCAAATTCCAATACCAATTCACATGAAATTGAGGATCTAAAAATAAATTGAAATTTATTTCATGACAATCATGTAATTAATGGATATAAATATATTGAAAATTTCAACCAAAACCACCTTTTATTTGTCACAGAATCAAATATAAACAATAAACACCAACATGATGATCCACCATTGAAGAAAAAAAGATTCATAGGTCAAGAAACTAAACCTTCAATAGCGATTGAATTAAATAATGTTTATATCCATCAAATATTTAAATATCAATCTAACTATAAGGGGAAGGAATTATAGATCAGTATATAATGATTAAGATGAGAGAGACTTGCCAGAGAGGGATCTATTCATCCACCATCAATTTGACTATTTATGAAAGGTTGTTGTAAAAATAAAAAATTCTTCACAAGAGCCATAAAAATTTTCTAAATTGGGACAAAGTTGAGTGATTGTTTTTTAGATCCTTAAAAATGGTTTTTGATATTTTAAAACAATTTTCAAATTAAATGAAACATGTGAAAACTATTAGGTGGTCTTGGACACATGGTAAGAGAAAAAAAATTGTTAAAAACATTTAACCTGCCTATAGAATATCTATCCAAAGTTCATAATTTCTAAAATATGAGTGCACGGTATGAAAAATCGTTTTACAATTCTAAAAAACTTCTATGTCTAGGGTTGGATTGTTATCACTTGAGTGGTGCAAGATTATAGAAAAAAGTGGGGCATGCTACGTCGGCCATAAATGTAATAAAAGTCCGATTTTCAACCATACTTACTCGATATAATAAATAACTAAAGAATGATACAAATAAAAGAACTGAATTACATAAATACAAGTTTCAAGATGTTAATACCTTTTGAATATTGAAATTTTATTCTCAAAAATCTCTATCAAGCATATTTTATATAAATGATATGGAACCGCTACTCTCTCACATGTTCCTCACATTCCATTGTCAAATGAAAAACAAAACTAGGATTACATAGAATATGAAACAAAGGTATTATAATTAAATAAATTATGATTTTCATATAACCTAATATCCTGAATAGATACTAAATCATGGAAAAATAGAGGATAATTTTTAGATCCTCCTAGTATATGAGAAGACTTGTATAATAAATACACATTTATATATAATAATGATAATACAAAATTATGTATTTATATCAACTATGGTGGATGTTTTAAATTGATATCCACCTTCCTCACATTCTCAACAAACTTAAAATGGTCCACAAAATTAAGAGTATGATTTCATTGCCTCTGAAGCCTTCAGGGTCTCAACTGAGGTGAATCAGTGATGAAAAGTTTCTCACTAACTATGATCACCAACAGTCTATGATGATTATAAATATATTATTTTTATGGTCTCTATACTATCAATACTATCTAACCAAATAATAGATTTTTTTGTCTCTTATATAATTTTTGGTCTAATTAACGATATATTCCCAATATATACCCAATATAGTGGAGAGTAATATGATCAGTTTTACAAGGCCTCAAAAGGATAAATTATGTTTTTAGATTAGAAATAATTTTAATAAGCAAAATTAACCAGTCATAAAAGGTCATCCCAATATCAACTAATGTTAATAATATATGATTAATGCATATAATAAAGAATCACTATTTCCCCCCCTATCTGGAAATATATCTGAAGATGGTATATTCTAATCAAATCATATTGAGATCCCAATTCCTCATAGAGTCCTCTCAAATAACATTATGTAAAATGATGATCTATACTGGAGACTATTAAAGATGGAAATCAATGTAGAGGAACAATATAATTCTCATAGTGTTATCCTAACTCCGTGATATATTCATATCATGAATGGGTATACATTGAGATGATTTTAGTCTTCCAATTTATCATAAGCCATATCACATTACTCTTTATTTGGGTATAAGAAAACCCATATATAATAACCATAACGGTCTCATGCCAAATCCACGTCTATAGAATAATTGAATTAAGTAACCCATAATGTTGTCAGTTCATGAAATTATCCTAGTGAAAATTATAACAACCCAAAACAAATTCATTTATGTATTTCCTCAAAAATTTCAAATATAATAATCACTAAAATACATTGATCAAAATATTCGGTTCATGGGGCATATTCATTTATGATTTATGGAAATACCACAACATTGATTTCCACATGTCTAATTAAATAAAAAAACCTGGTTTCAAAATCCTTGAATACCCTCTGTGGTGGAAAACCACTATGTAATAGTCTTCTCATAATTAAGTGGGTCACTATTGTCCTATAAGTCATAAATATGGTTTTCCTCTTGATGAATAATCATTAGAAGACAGTAGGTCAACTGAACCCTAGGAGAGACATCCTCGGTCTCTATTTGCTAATATTTATTATGATACTGTACAAAAAGAGCCATCATGTTCCACTGATCCAATTATTACATCATAGAATGGGTTAGATAATTTTTTTAATGCTTAATCAATGACATTACCTTTCCCTGTGGTATAGGAAATGTTGAAATCAAAATACTAAAGGCACTCCACCAAACACAAATAGAGGATATCCAAATCTATTAGATAGAATATATAACTCATGCTTTTTTGGCCAGAATGAATGTCAAAACGTTTTTTGAACAAGTAATGACGCCATTTATTATGAACACATATCACATATGTGAGATCGTACTCATAAGTCTGATAAATATTATCATGTGGCCAAATCTATAGAGATCCATAAGAAATGATAGAATAACACATCAAAACACCATGACAAAAACTTAAACATGATGTGACATGAATGACACTATAGCCCAAGCCTTAATATGCAATATTCAACATTATCATAGAATTCAAAAGACATTTCAATTAAAAAAACTATAATTTATCATCAAAATAAATATTCACTCATTTTACAGTGACATTATTCCTCAAAGAATCCACCTTCTAGATATCCTATATAAATTATTTATAATTCCGAATGAAACCCAAGAATATCTGAATATCAAAAAACTCAATCATTTCTTTCTATGTTATAACAAATTTCGCCTTTTTCTGATCAACTAATATACCATGTTATGAGACCAAAATTCCTACTAACAACACTTCATGAACCTAGAAATCACATTTTAATATTTTAGATTAAATAAGGAGACTCAAAAAAAAATTCATGAACTACTCTTATATGACACTCAAAGACCTCTTTATACTGAGAGTAAACTAAGAATTAATCAACAATGAAAACCATGATCATATAAATATTCTCATAGAAGATATTATGAATTAAATTCATAAATACTAAATGATCATTGTTTTGACCAATGGCATCAATTGACACACATACTATCTATACCTTCTCTTGAAAAAGGTTTTCGAAATGATAGATTAATTTATTCTCAACTGGTGATTACCAAGTCAAATATCCTTCTTTGAGAACCACATATATACCATACAATATTAAAATATATATTCAATCAATGGAAATATTTACTTTTTGAGTACCATGAATTGTTTGGGTTTTAGGAAATCAACACATATGTGATGTGTTACATACATCTGTCATCATACAAGATAAAAGAGTGGATTAATCTTCCACTAAATAACCTATGATAATGAAATAACTATGTATGCTCATAACCAAAAATTAAGAATATATGATAAATTGAATATTTCTAAAACATCCAATAAATTACAACAAAAAGTACCCCATAGATGGGGAAAACGTCACAAAGTAACAAGAATTCAAGAAGAAAGTAGGATGAATATATGTAGCCTCCATGTTTTTTAACCCATTGGTCATACATAGTAAAAGGAAATATGAAAATTCCCAAATGAAAATATATTGTGTTTGATATAAATCAGACTAAGGTCTTAGTAAATGTTATATAATAGATTCTTTAATAATAATACAAATCGTTATTTCAATATTAAATAAAATATAATGTAACAAAATTTATCCTTTTTGTATTTCAAAGAAAATATATATCTTTTATTATGATTTAAAACATTCCAATTATTCCATAAATAATTATTTTATATAGAATAGTTTATATAAATCAGTATGAATTAGAAAAATAGTTATATAATCAATGGAACTTATATCAAAAACAAAATCACAACACGAATAATTTTATTCATCACTACAGTATGATAATTTGAAGTTATAATATCCCCACACTTGTTAAATCATGAATCGTGTAGTATAATTGTACACACGTCCCTCTAGATTAGGTCAAATATGACTAAAAACAACGCATTAAAGAAATGATGTAACAAACAATGTAATTATTATAGTTTTTATCATCAATAATATGCTATGGAATCCTCATTCTAGAGTTCATGTATGATGTAATCCATTAACTACCTAAGATATAATGTTATTAATCGATCTATAGAAAGAATGAAAATTATATCATTGAAAATAAAATATTCTTTCACAATTTACATGACAAATTATCATTTTATATATGAATATTATATTTTAAAACCTTGTAATGGTGTTTTCAAAATTACATTACTCATCAATAAAAAACCAATAATAGTGTTTTATCATTTCAATTTAGACCACATTTCTCAAAATAATTCACAAATCAAGACATCAATTCCATCAATTTGAAATTCTCCACAAATTCCAATTCCATTGGATTATGGGGTTTTTTTATGAAAATCCATCCCATTTCAAATTCCAAATCAAATTTAATAATTTTGTTTAAAAAAATCAACTCAAAATTATTTCTAAACATTGAAAAAATTCATCGACTGAATTATATGAAAAATATCAAATTACATCACCTACCATTAATCTCATAATCAAATATTGTGAATCAACACCCCCAACTAGATTCATCACTGGGGGAAGAAATTATTATAGATCAATAAACTATACTGTGAATCAATATTAAATTAAATTATTTTTAGATCAATCAAATATATTTTCATATATCAAAATAGTAGGTTTAAGGAATGATTTATATAGGGATATTTAGTGGTAGGATATTGACTTAATATATTGGGATTTCATCTTCCACATGGGAATTCATTCGGAATAGGAGGGTTGTTTATAATCAGAAATTTATCATATGGATTAATATCAATTCTATAATATGAGTTATGGTTTATTGAGTGATTTTGAGATCTTAAATTGTGGTTCAAGAAAATGTAATATATATTTTTTAAATAAATGATACCCACACCCACAATTATCATGGAAAGGCCGCACTATTAGAAAAACTATATACCCTAATCATGCCCCCTATGGACTTAATATCAAAGGTAAATTGTTTCTACTAGGTGGGTTCATGGTTTTAAATCTATAATCCAATCATGAAACCATCACTCTATATGGATAAAATGGTTTCAACGGAGTTCAGACGATTTTGGAAAATAATTTCCTAATTGTAAGAGGTAAATAAAATCTCCAAAATTTCAAAATAACACAATATAAACCCATGAGAAGACCCATGAAATGTTTGATCAAAATATTGGTCTAGGAAAACAAAAAAAAAATAATTTTTTTTATTCATGTTTATTATGTTACTAACAGACTCTAATTTATTATCTAATGGTTTTCAAATTTCATAGGTGGCTTCAATTCCTTTATGTCCCTTACTGGTATTTCTATTCACATTCCATGTTTCAAAATGATTTAATATATTCTAATAAAAAGTTTTAAAAATAATTTTTTCTTAATATTTGAACAAATAATTAGTTTTAAATAACATTTGTGATTATAGTGTTTTTATTTGAAGTTAACATATGATTTATTTATACAATCATGGAACTATGTGTCAATGGGTGATCATATGTTTAATGGTATATAATCCACTTTTGATTATTAAAGGTTAGTACTGGAATTTTTTTATATCCCATATTGTTTTAATTTAAAAAACACTTAGGTGCATAATGTATTTTTAGTTGAAGCATTTTTTTGAGTGAATTTTTTTAAATTTTTGGGGAAGTAAGTTGTATGTTATGAGAAATCCCTTATGATTAAATTATTAATTAATTTTGAGTGAATTGAGGAAAATATAGACATATTGTTATTTAGGTATATAATTTTATATGTTTAATAATTGAATTTAATATTTAATGTTTGATGATTACATAGTATCTCTTTACGTGATGGTTTATTAATTCTATGTATTAACATAAAAATTTCACACATTTTGATTTTGTAAATTATAATACTATTATATTTTCATCTATTTATACAAATCTTAGTAAATTCTAATATGATTATATTACATCATGATTGAAATATTCATATTCATTATTTTTAGTTAAAAATGAGATAATAATTGAATTCCCTTGAAACCCCTAACCAATGGAGTAAATATAATATATATATAAATATATATTTTGAAAACTAATTAGATATATTATATCTAATTACTAATATTTTTATTAATTAAATTCATTAACTATACTAAAAATATCCTATAAATATAATTTTATCTAATAAAATTACTTTTTTTATTAATTTTCAGCCTATCAAAACAGTAGTTTTTTATGGTTTTTTGAACATTAACATTCTCATGAAAATTAATTTTTTTTGTGAAAAATGATATTTGTCACATTACAAAATGAATAGATCACCTTTTCTCCTCCATGTCCTTAGTATTACTTCAAGATAATTTTTCCAAATGGTAGTCATGAAATGTTAAATTTATTATGATATTACTTTTTCCTAGTCCCTCTATTCAAAATCATATTTTATTGAACCTTTTTTTTACAATTCATGTTTATAGTAATGGTTGATAATTTTTATAAAAAATATTACTGAGTTAATGAAAAAAATTTGAGGGTGAAATTTATTAGCTTCTAGTTTAAGTAAATACCCCAAGATTATATCAAACAACAACTTGTTTGATATTGTACAAGAAAAAACACCAATATTAAAAAAGCAATGAAAATATATTATTTTGTATTTTACCATTATAAACTCATCATTGAATTATAAGTTATGAAAATGTGTAACTAAATTAATAAATTTTTGATAAATTTTTCAATTAAATGAAATGTATTGATAAATTAATTTTATAAAATCACGAAATACTTAATATAGTAATTTTATGTTTCAAAATTACCAATTCTTTTAAAAAAACTCTACTTTTATTTTATATTGAATGATATAAATAATTCCATTTATATTTAAAAATATATTTTTTTTAAAATGGATATCATTTCTGAAATCATAATATCAAAATTAGCTTAGTATAAATGTATTTTGAGTTTTAAAAAAACTACAATTTTAATTGAATAGTGAAATATTCTGATTTTGTAATACATTTATTTATAATAAAGATGATTAAAATTTTCAATACGAACATGATACAATATAGTCACTAAAATAATAAATGATATAAATAATATTCATTATTAAACATTATTCAGATTTAAAGTTGATTTTATATCCGTTCATTTTTTGGAAAAAAAATTTATTTTGATCTAGCTCATTTTTATTATCTTTTAAAATTTTAAATTAATTTTAATATCAAAAAAATATTTTACTTTAATTTTAATAAATTATATTCATTTTTTATTTATATTTATATATTTATCTTAGGCAGAATTGTTAATATTTTCAGGAAATGTCAGATTTTGGGTCAAAAGATAAAAAAATAGGCATAATTAATGATATGTTGTAACATTTACGATATCACTATTAAATAAATATGATATATCAATTTATGAAACACATAGGAAAAATAATTTACGATAATTTATGAAAAATATATTAAAAAAGTAAATTCAAAAAAATTATTCTGAATTTATTTAATGATATATATGAACATGATTTTCATTATCGATACAATACTTTCACAGAAATATAAAATAAATATTTACCATTCAAAAGGCTTTTTTAGTGGTGAAAATTTATTTTCATAACATTATTTATAAATATGTTTTCTTCTTTATTATCTATAAGGATAGACAAAAATATATAAGATATATTGAAAATTAAATATAAAAATTATTTTTCCATGTTTTTATATTGAAAGAGTAGTAAAAAATATCATAGAAAATATGTGGTCAGGATATATAAGAGTTTAGTTATACCGTATAAATGGATATATATGGTAAAAAATATTTATATTTATCATGTTTTATGGAATAAATTTATTATTTTATTTTAGGTATAGTATAATTTACATAAATTCCCACACAACACAAACATTATTATTTTCAATGTTTAATAAAAATCAATGCAATTGACATTAAATATAGTAAAAGTAACATTTTTTGTATTATTTGTTTTATATCATAAAATATATTTTCAATGATAATAAATTAAATATGAATTGGTTTATTGTGGTAAAATTTTAATCTTTTTAGAATCATTATTTATTAAAAATATTTGAGTCCTTAGATATATGTTATTAATGTTTTTTTAATTTTTATAATATTTAATTAAAGTATTTACAAAAATAAAATCTTATAATATGGAAAAATGAAAGGAAAATTATGTTAAATATCATTCATGTATTAATCATTAACCAATTATAACATATATTTAATGTTATAACCACTAATGATTTAAAATATTAGTTCCACATTTATCTATTAAAAGGTATAAAAGCTGTAAAACATAATAGAAATTGGTAAAAATGACCTAAAATTTTTCATAATACAAGTTCATGAAATTTATTCAATGTTTTTTCATCATTAATTTAAAAATAGTACAATTTAGAACCACATTAAAAGAATTTTTATTCATAATATTTTATTAATTTGAAAATGTGTAACAGTTCTCCTCCCCTAAATTATAAAATAGAACCTAATCACATTTTAACTAATTTTTGTTATAAATATGTATTACACAATCCCATCAAAAGTACCTTATTTAAATATATTTTTATATCCTAGTTGTTTAATATCTAGAATAATACCAAACATATATTGACTAATGAGTAATAACAGAGATGTTTTTATAATAATATGTGTAGATTTTACTAGATTGTTTTTTATTATTTCTAAATCATCCTCCATAAAAATAATTATATAACAAATGATATCATTTCATAAGATTCTACGATATAGTGATAATATATTTATAGAATATATAAACAATAACCATCTCCTTCTTCATATAGATTTGAATGAAACAATACTTTTTATGTATAGTTAACTACCACCTAATGAACTAATATATATCATATTCAATCACTACCTCCAACAACTAGTTATTATCATAGATTCAATGTAAATAAATGAAATACAAGACATAATTACGACTTCTTAATCATATAATTTCATCAATTTTCTTGTCATTCATTCAATTTAAAAATTGTATTGTCATTCATATGTATAAGTTAATTACCTCTTCCACAAAGCGATGTTATTTATCTTTCACCCCTATATGACATGGATGAATGATATAATTATATTTAATTTTAAAATATTATATATAGGTTATTTTCTTCAATGATGAAATTTAATATAACAGTTACCTTCATTACCTCATTCTTTGTGAATAATAGAAGCATTACTAATGTACAAAAAATTACCTACCAATACCATAAATATATAATAGTTTATACATCATAACTAATATTCATTATTTTTTATAAAATTATAATAAAAATGTTAAAATTATATTCAGTTCCTAATTAATATTATAGAGGTGATAAAATATTCACCTCATTAACCATGTTCATCATACTGATGCTGATTTTATATTATGAACCAAACGTCCATATAAAATCTAACTCAAACATAAAATAATATGTAACAAAATTAATAATTCTGATAAATAAAATTATAAGGATTATTATAATTCAATTAACATTTAATAGCTTCCTCAGAATCAAAATATTTAATATTATTTTTTTATTTTTTTATTAATGAATGAGAGATGCTACACAGTAATAAGGTAAGGTGTTTCTTAAATATAATTATATTCACTATGTTATACATCTACTTCATTGACTCTGTTACGGATATTTTATATGTGTAATTACCACTAATTATAAAATATTTTATTCCAAATTTATTATGTGAAGTTATTTTTTTATAAATGGCCACTTCATTGATTAATTTTCAATTGAATTATACAATATGGGTACATATTTCTGTTCTCAATTCCCCTTCATTGAGAGATAACATATTTTTAGAACTTGTCGAATTTTTTTGGAACATAATATATCTATGTTGATATAATTTCCATTTCATATAAATCCATTCATTTTTATTTGTATTAATATTTTTTTGGTTCAAATGTTATAATGTCATATGGGACACGTCAACATAAAAATATAGGACAATGTTTTAAAATATTTAGATTCTAAATCTTTTTCACCATTTTTCTTATATATTTTTTAATTTATTATATGTACTCCAATGAATTATTATTGAAAATTTATTTCTCTTTAAAATTCCATCCACTATGTTCAAAAAGAAATCTTATTTAAATTTCATTATAGAATGAAAATGAAATTTCCCCTTTTAACATGTGTGGCATCGATGGATTTTCCAAAAACTATATCCATTCATTGATGTTAAAAATACATTCTATGATTAAATATTTTATTGAACGAAAAAATTTCCCTTCATTTGTATTTTTAATTTTAATTATAAATATTATGGATTAAAGTAAATGACTATATAATAATATGAGAATATTTTATTGGGTTAAAAATAATAATATTATGAAATTGATGCCAAAAAATAAAGAATCATATAGGACATAAATATTTTCAATGATTGGGTTTTGCCAATATGTCTCCTTAATTCATTGAGTAATGTTTTTTTCCAAAGAGAATTATGTTACATGTGGACTATATAGTTTTTTCCACATATAAGGGTTCAAGAATGTGTTATATGATGTTAATGCCCCACGCATGTATTATGTAAAAAGTTTCATTTTTTAATTTTCCATTCCTTTCTTTTGGAAATCAAAAAATCATTAAAAAATAAATTATTTCTTATATTTTTTAATCCAACTTATTTTTATAATATATTTATAGAAAACTTATTATTTTATCATACATTGAAAATGTTTAAAGTATCCTTGAATTTACATTAAAATTATCAGAATGTTCATTATTATGATTATAATCAGATTACCATATCAAATATATTTAATGAATTTCATTCTTGTATTCATAATCAAAATAACCTTATTAGGGTTTTTTATCCGATCTGATATAATCATATTCATAGTTATTATTGTAATTACACTATACTAGTAGATCCTTCAGATTGATTGACCATCAGATTGAATAGTCTTTTAATCGTAAATAATGAAATCGATTTTATCATATTAACACTCTTCTTATTATCTTCGTAATGATAAATCGATGATGAGATTTATATGATGAATGTCATGATACAAGATGATATCCTGATTTCAGTTACAAGATATTTATTTTAGTGGAATGTGTCCATGTCCCTTTGATAATTTGGGATACAATATGATAATTGAATATCATGATGAACATTGCAATAAATTATTATAAATACTATACAATTTGGTCATTTCAAGAGGAACACTTGATAGAGACACTGTGTGAAGATTTTGAAAAAATTTTATTTCACTTAGAGCATCGAACCATAGAAGTTATGAACTTCGTATTCAATACAATTTTAACATTATAGAGTTCATTTTTTTCATGTGATACATAGAGCGTTGTGATTTTTATTGAAGAATTCCAAGGATTGGAAGTCCAAATATGATATCCTTAATCGGGGGATTATGGTAATAGAAAGATAGATTTTGATCGTTCAGATCATTTGCTTCCAGTGGAAGGAAGACATAGGAGGCGTTCATATCCTTGTCTGATTTCTTGAGAGGATAGCAAGATAGACTTCTATCATCGTGTCAAGGGTTTACGCAAGTGTGTGCAAGAATGAATTTATTGAAAGTATAAATTCGGTCACCTTTATCCCAGGATATTGGATACCCTTCTATTTGGGATTAAAAATGTGTATATATTTAGATGTATTTAATTTCCAATAAATTTGAAATAGAAACACATTCCTTTTATCATTCTATTTGTATTTCATTTATCAAAATTACTTTTATTAATAAGCAATTTTATTAAATTGTCATTATGATTTATATTATTAAGATTATTTCATTTACATTTTTTGTTTCTATATGCATTATAATATAATCATTATTTACTCTGATGATCATGGACACTAAGATTATGATACATACAATGATTATAGTGAATACTATTTATTTATTAATATGACATATTTTAAACATATAAAAATCAACATGATTATGAATTTATTTATCATCAGATCCAAAGGCTCACTCCAATTACTAATTTAATAATTAAGAGGTTCTGTTAATTCATGTAGATTAAATATAAAAAATCTAAATTATTAAATGTTTTATAACAATTTTTATTAAACATTCAATTCATACATCTTGTAGTTCTCCATCTACATACACATTTAGAACCAAAAATTTATATCAGAGCCAAGTCTATATTATACTAATACTCACACTTCATATCAGATGAGGATTCCAATCATAATACATAATACAATATACATATTATATTTTTTAATATAGTTATAAATTCTTTGATTATAATAACTATTACACTAATGTGTATTATAGAAAATAAATTTGATTGAGTTAAATATTTAAAGACATAATGTTGGATCCATAAATAACCTCAATCCAAGAAGAACCCCAATTTTTTATAGTAATGATTATGAATACTGGAGAGATAAAATGAAGAAATTTTTTATCAATACATGACTTCAAAACTTTTTCATGGTGAATCGAGATTAAAAAAATACCTAATAAAGAGGATTCAACCTTTACAGATAATGAAAAATAGGAATATCAATTGAATTAGAGTGTTTTTAATTCCTTATTTTGTTATATAAATAGAAACATATAAAATGAAATTTCTTTTAGTGAATCTAATAATATTATTTTGAAGAATATAGACTATAATTTAAAATTTAAATTTAATTTTGGAAAAGAAGAGTTACAGAAGGTTCATGGGGTGTCTGAAAGAATGCAATCCAAGGGCATTGTTAAGCACATGTTTCCCCCCCCCCCCTAGGGAAAGACACAAAACAACTAAAATATGACATACTCTGATTCGATGAAGCCATGGACTCCATTAAATCTATGACCATGTTCCCATCATTCTACGTGTGAGTGACCATAGTGTGGTTCCCCAAGAATGATTTCCACTTACAAATGATTTACTCAATTTTCCATGGAGGCTCTCCTATGAAAGATAGTGCTTTATATATGATGAAGGAATCTGTTAACACCACATTGATTAATACTTTTCTTTCACTACACCTCTCCAATCTAGTGACCATCGCATGCGGCTACGCCTGTAGTTGTCTCCCTTGCCATAGAAGGTTGAAGAGGCTACAACAACAGCCCCATCATGGTTCTTGATAGAACCCCCCTACAGCTCCCCTTAAAAATAGAACCATCCATGTTCAGTTTCATCGCATTGAGAAGAGGATTCCACCAAACCATGTGGCCCTACCCTGAGTCGTTGGTTTGTTTGAGAAGAAATTGATTCAAAAAAAGGGCTATAACTGATTGTGTGACATGGAAATCTATCAACATCTGAACTAGATCCTGAAAAAAAAATAATCATCTTCATGATGATGCTAGTCTGGAACGTCTCAGGTTTTTTGTGATGTGCCTCCTTCCTAGACATCGAGAGGTTCCAACACCACGCCAAAAAGATAATGGTACTAGCATTCCACTCGGGGACATTATATCTCGTTCCTTGAAACTTGTCACTGATAAATACATCAGGAGATCCTCCATACCTACTCCAACAAGCAGAAACCCCAATGACATTCCACACCCAGGTAGCCCATTCACTATCAAAGAAAAGATTCCCCATAGTTTTTTTATTGGGATTTTTGATGCACCAACACATGGAGGTGATACTCTCTCCCATGTGCTGAATGTTATCCTATGTGGGAAAATATTGATTCCTCGCTCTTCACAAGAGGAAATAGAATTTGGAATGGACCTCCATGAACTGCATCCCTCTCCATGGTTATTCGGTGGGTGTAACCCTCCCCACAAAGTTAAAATCCTTAATGGAGAAATTACGTAATTTATTTCCTGTAAAAATACATTTTTCCATACCATCATTAAAAACAATGTTTTTGAAAACTGCTTAGTGATTATTCTGATGAATGGCTGAAAGAAATTCAGGATGATCACCTGCAACTTTGAGGGAATGATTCAGACTGGGGTAGCCTAGAAACCACATCCTTCCATCCCCCCCTGTTTTGAGTCCAGATGTTAAGGCCCCCCTTCCCACCTACATTTAGAATATTGGTGAAGGAACTACATGTGTGGATGGATCAGCTTCCAAATCATAGAAGGCCTCGACCTCTAATCATTCACATTCATCCTATATTTTCCTTGCAATGTACTACCCCATAATTTTAATCCTTCCATAGCCTCCCAATCTAGTTTTGTGTGAAACCCTTGCATGGTTAGGGTGAATCATTGCATAGTAATACCTCCCCCAATGAGGTCTCCCTAGATTCTCCCTCGATGCCCAATGTTGTTGGCCTTCTATTTTCATATCCCAATTAATATACACAATAATCCTCTCATATGTGGAAACCGTTATTTTGGGAACCTTCAAGGTGGACATAATGTGAATGGGTGTTGACACAGAGAAAATATTCATGAGAGTAATGTGGCCACCAATGGAAAGGAATATATTTTTCCACTTGAAAATGAACCTTCTGATCTTGCTAAAAAGAATGTCAAAATGGTGGATTCTATGAGAAAATGGACTCACTGGGGCCCCAAAGAACTCCATTGGGAATAAAACATTCCCCATATTCACGAAGGCATCAAGGGACCATGGCCTTCTATCGGATATATTCCCAATGGTATAGTAAAGGATTTTTTCCATATTCTCCCCCTGCCTAATGCACTTGATATAATCCCTTAGGATCCCAATCATCCCGAGCAGCAACCTCTAACTAGCATTGATAAACATAATTAGGTCATCCACAATAATTAATTTTGAGGTACCACTTTTATAATTACTAGTCTGGAATGGGAGGACATTACCTGTAAAGAGAAACTGATTGATATAATAAATGAGAATATTTTGGAGGAGGATGAATAGAGTTTGGTAGAGGGGATCCCCATGCTAGAGACCACGACATGCCATGTAGAACTAGAACTGTTTTACCAATAAATGAGGTTGAGATCAATGTCCAGTGCAAACATTATAAAAGAATATCAAGATTCCAAGTGGAGAACCCCATACAGGTCATCACCCTAAGGATGAAGCTCCACTTCATATTGTGTATTCCATACACATATATAGCATTATCTCCAAACTACCCCATATGAACATGTTGTTGATATCACAGATCAATTCATGAACTATACTAATATTCCCCTGAATGGAACTCCCATTAGTAAACCCATGCTACTGAAGAATCACCCATGAATCCTTGTGGGGCAGTATCCGATTGTTGAGAATGTTGGACAAAACCATGTAAGGTATGCTTCACATGATGAGGGGATGGTACTGATCAGTGGTATGTGGGTTTCTCCCCTCATGAATCAGAACTATCATGTTTAAAAAGCAATACAGGGAAATTTCCAACATAATAAAAATTCTTTATCTGCTCTATCTATGTCTCCCTTGACAATTCCTTGTGGAACCCTATAAAAAGACCATGGGATTACCTCAGGTTTGGGAGCACATTCTGAATTCAATGTCCAAATAGCCTCATGCACTTCTTCCTCCTCCAGAACCCTCATTAAAATATTATTAACTTCCTCGAGACACTTCTTGGGATATCCTCAAATAACTCATCATTAACACTCAGAAAACCTTTGTCCATTCTATGATTGGGATCTGCCAAAAACGATTTAATACTTTAATTTACCATAGAACCCACCTCTTCATGAACACAATAAAAATAACCATCAACAATAATGATGTTTGGACTCTTAACACATCACCTTTCCATGATGTATTCATTGAAAACCATGTATTGCGGTCCCCCTCGCATAGCCATCAAACCCTCTCCCCTTCTATTTCCACCAACACCTGTCTTTAGAGGGTATTAGTGAGTTGGTCCATTATTATTCGTAATTCATTAGAGACATTTTCAACTAAGTCATGTGACAGACCATCCACCAGTCGAACAACCTCTTTACTGATCTCCATCAATTCCTTATCCCAAGAAGTTATGTCTTCCTTCAATTCCATTGAAGATGCTTGATCCCCCAATGTTTGAAGTGAAAATTGATCCATGGTTACCCAAGTGATAAAGAATCCAAGCCTCCCAAACTAAATTAGAGAATCCTTGTTATTCCACCCAGGTTGTAGAATAGTGAAACTAACTCCCCCTGACAACCCTTCTTTCAGGGAGAGACAATGTAGAGAGTGGTCTAAGAGGCACCACACTAGATGATAGACATTGGAATTCAGAAACAAAGTTAAAGCTACCTCATTCAACACACACTAGTCCATAAGACACCATTTTCACCTCTCAGCTTTCTTTTTTTTTTACAATGTAAAGGTATCTACCACATATCCCACATCCAACAGGTTGTTCCTCCCCATGAATTGGACAACGGCTTGACTGGTGCTCCTTGGAAAAATTCCACCCCTTGTTTCTCCTCAAGACATGAAACAATTTTAAAATCACCTATGGCGATCCATGTTTTATTGGCTATGATGAGACCATATAAATCCCCCCATAATACCTCTCTATCCTAGAAATTACACTTTTCATAGATGAATGATAATTGACGCGAGTGAGACCCTAGCACAAGATTAATTTCATAAAATTAGTCAGACACTCTGTGATGATCAACTAAGATATTTCCCTTCTAGAACAACCAATTGAGAGAGTCAAGAGGATCCACAGGCCTGAAACCATGGACTCTGTGCCTCTAAAAATAACCTGTCATCATTTTAGACATCAACATGGGTTCTAGAATCACTACCATGAATACCGAATTTTTTCACAGTTCATATGAAATTATATCGGATTTCTCTGGACCCTTGAGTCCTTGAGTATTCCAGATTAAGACATTAAACATTGAAATTTTCATGCCTAGATTTGGACACAGACTCCTAGACCTTAACCGAAGGAGAAGAATACGTGGAAATAGCCTCTCTAATCCTCTATTGAGACTGGTACGAATGTTTCTCTACACCATCGAGCGGACAACTAATGGATATCACAGACATAGTGGTATTTATCTGAGAAAGAAATCAGGATGGCCACTACTCTCATATACCAAATTTCCCTGAATAACTCTATTTGACGTTGGTGGAGAATTCGGGTGAGGGGAATACTGGATCCGGATAGGCAACAATGGGGGAGAGGAAGCCACTAAAAAAATAGAGAGCTAAATAAACTATGGTAGGAAAGAAGATTTAATTCCATCATCACATTGTTCCATCATGAAAACCTCCGAGATGTAGATGTAGGAGAGTGACCAAGGATCAAGAGACAGTGTACCAGGACAATGTCCAAATTTAGGAAACATCCCGACAAAAGGCAGCACTCCCTACCACTGCTAAAGAGATTGTTGTCCTCCCACACCTTCATTGAATAACAATAACTGACGACTGAGTGATTTTGAACCTTCGAGACCAGAAGGCTACTTGGACGAAGGATCATCGGAAGACAATCCTCGGGAAACCAAACCTTTACCCTTATCTTTCCCCTACAAGCCTATAGAGAACGATCTAATATACATTGTGTAGGATTTTATAATCACCTACGACATGTATTGTCCCAAATAGGCCTTGTAGAAAATCCATCAAAGAGTGACCCGAATGATGGAAAAATGAGAAAACCTAGGGAAAGACATGATACACCATAGGTTGACAATGTTATTAAATCCCTTTAATCTGACTAACAAAGTGATCCAATATTGTTTTAGAAATGTACATTTGTATGAAAATCCTCGCCACTGATGCCTCCTCCAATATGACGAGCCAACCATTTCTTAAATTACAAATTAAATCTTTTAAAAGATAAAAAACATAGTTGTATTACACATAGTGATTACAAAGGGTTAGTGTCTTGGGAAAACTATTACAATACATTACAATTACAACATCACGCATAAACAATTATTCAATTCTTTGTTCTCTAGCTTCTTATTGGAACTTCACCTCTTTTTAGTTCATATCTTCACCTAAGGATATACATAAAAATGGCATAACTAAGTACCCAATAAGAGGATAGGTAATAATGATTGAGCATAACCATAACATAGGCTAAGGATCACAAACATGAGAGGAATCATTAATAAAAGACTTGAAATGTGGAAATGCATAAAAAATCAAACATCGTGTCTTAGTGTTTAACTACCACACATACATGTGAAAAATGATAGAATCTTGTTCAGACGTCATTTAACATTAAATAACAAGAATCATTACTTTACCATATGCATTGGAGCACTGTATAATTCTGGGCACACCCATCACATTGAAAGAGTCATATTGCGCAACATAATTTTGTACAGCTTCATTATCTTCCTCCACATATGCAGTAGTGACGGCATAAGCCTTACCTTGTTATGTTGTCTTTTTTGGCTACTAACACTGATTATCCTCGAGAACTAGAGGTTAATTTACAATATAACATAGTTCCCTAGCTACCTACAGATGTATAATTGAACCATGGGGGGTTCTCTCCTTTATTCCACCACATTTTCCTTCCATTTCATGTCTTTTCGATACTCTTGAGAATGGTTTCCTGCATTCCCACACTTTAATCACTTCCCTATCTCGTTGAGGTAGTTCCCATGGTGCAACATCCCACATTTTTGGAATGTGGGTCATTGAGTTTTCATTCAACGATTTCAATTAGATCCACTGGATAGAAACTCCATCTTTCATTTCTTATCACCATATCCATGGAACCATTCTCCAAACTCCATCATCACTTTGAGAGGACATAAAACAACATATTCATAACTACAAAGTCTCTAATTGTAAGATCCTTTCAAAGGTGTGGTTTTAATCTACTAAATAATTTATCAATGTTTCTATCATTGTAGATAAAAAACATGAAGCGTACCCTGAATGCCTTATAAAATTTGCTTCGTAAGTTGTGACAGATTCACAGAATTTTTCATGATCTCTATGAATTCACAATCCATCATTATGTGAATATTTCTTTAGAAATAATTGTTACAAAACATTATCTTAATATCACCTCATTCCATATCTTCAATTTCCCCCCTTGGCATAGTGTTATTAATCAAAGAACATCATTGATTGGCCTCTTCATATAGATGATAAACTACAAGTGTCACCTTCCCCATCCTAGAACGATGAAGACTAGAAAAGATATTCTCCTTGGCAATGACCTTTTATTCTACAACTAGTGGATCAGAAGTTCCACAAAATGTCGGTGGTCATTTCCATATGTAAAATTCAACAGCCAGTTTCTCCCTCGTTGCTGAAGGAGGATTTTCCCCATTATTATGGTTATTATTCATAACCTAAGATTTTTGGTTATGAATCTCCATGATATTTTAAACTCCACCTCCCAAATAATTGGGGATGTCATTCAGTCAATCATTGCATTGGACCTCGCATGAGTTGTTGTCCTTGTTTCTCTTGGTTCCCACCATTTTCAAAAATAGAAATGGTTAGAACAAACCATAAGTCAACAATTCATGAGAAACATATTAATTTGTGAGATTTATATAAAAAACATAACATATTTTATCCGAGCGTAATGATTATTGTGGGAATATTTTTACTAACTCTCATGCTAATGGTTTTCCCAAGGATTCAATAATCCTAATTCCCAAATTAACTTAACATTGCCTCTTATACCAACTATTATGACCCATACATTTCATATATTACTACTAAAACATTATAAATAAAAATATAATAGTATTACACATTGAGGATCCAATGGTTTAGTGACATTGGAAAAATAGGACCAAACCTAACAATTACAACATCAATAATAAACATTTATTTAATACATTATTCTGCAACTTATTATTGTCACTTTACCTCTCTTTAGTACATGTAGTCTCCTGAGGATATACATCAAAAGGGGTGAGATAAAAGCCCGGTAAGGGGATAGATAGTAACAATATAATAATGGGTGATCATAACCATAACATAGGCAAATGATCATGAATATGAGGGGAATAATTAATAAAATACTTCAAATGTGGAAATGCATACAAAATGAAACATCATGTCTTAGTGGTTAACTACCACTCATACTTTTGAACAAATCTAGCATCTTGTTCACACATCATTTCACATTATTTCATGATATTAATAACATTACCCAATGAATTGGAACACTGTATAATTCTGGGTCCACCTGTCACATTGAAAAAATCATATTGCGCTATATAATTATGGGCGCACCCTGTAACGTCCCGATTCCGAAATCCACCCAGAGGCACCCCCTACCCCGTTGGTCACATGGCCTCAAGCGCATTTCCCCAAATGCAAGAGGCTGTCGACTAGCAGTGAGTTCCTTGGGTGTGGGGTAAGGGAAACTATGCCCGCATTGGCAGAGTACACAGTGGCAGTAAACAAAACATGCAAGAGCGGAAGTAGAAAATATCAAACAAAAATAAACAGAGGAATACTAAAACATTAAACAACTGAAGCACATATGTATATATGAAATGATGAATGATACATATATATTAAAGCATCCAAACAAGTCACAATGCTTGAAATACAAACAGTACCAAATCAAGTACAACTGAGAAGATAAACAACTCCACAACAAGGAAAGCCTATGCTCGGACCCATGCTCTCCTGCTCCAAAGCAATCAAGTTCCAAAAGATGAAGGGTGCTTGCCCTGGTCTATACCTGATAAAAAATAGTCTGTTTGTGCCAAAAATAATGTCCCAAACAGGGTGTGAGACTAAATTCTAGAAGGCAACCACCCAATGATCTGTTCCTAACAATTAGTGAGCATATGTCAGGTAATAGTAAAGTAAGTTGTAAATAGTAACAGTAAACAGAAAGAAGTAATTTGTATGTAGTAACAGGATGATAAAAAACAGTAATCAAACCACAGAACAACAGAAATAGTGAAGCAATAGCTAACCACAAAAGGAACCCCTTTGGAAAGTACTCATAGCCATCCCCTCTTGGCTTATCCATGAATTACCAAAAACCCTATGGGTAGTGCAGTCAGCCTATCCCCTCTGGTTTGGTCATTCAAAATTATAAGACTCTATGGGGAAGCTCACTCAGTCAATTATCTTTATATTCTATGGTATTCGGGGACTCTCTAAGGAAGATCATGTAGTGCAACCCTTTTGTAGCCTCAACATAAAGAGACTTTCTGAGGAATCTCACTCGGTCAATCATCCTACAGTCTCAGGTCTATCATAGACTCTCTGAGGATGCTCACTCGGTCAATTCCCCCTCTAACATGGAATGGTTTAAAGAAATTCAAACAAGTAAAGACTCTCTGAGGAAGCTTACTTAGTCTACCCTCCTGTAGTCTATAATATTCAAGACTCGCTAGGAAGCCCACTCGGTATATCCCTTATTTTCTATAATGTACGTGAATCTATGGTAAGCTCACTCGTTCTATCCCCTATAGTCTATAATGACCAAGACTCTCTGGAAAGCTCACTCGTTCTATCCCTTATAGGTTATATCACTTGGTTCTCACGGTCTCATTCCATTCAGTGCCTAATAATGCTATAAGGACAAAGTACACCTATAGAGCTACTTGGCTATCCAGTCCATATAAATAATAATGTAAAATATATCATTTCATCCTACGGTCACAAGGCATGGAATACAAGTATAACGACAAAAGTCCAAAAGGGCGTAACAGAACAAGGCATTGGAAAAACATCCAAGAACTACAATTATCCTCATACATAACCAAATTACCCCTACAAAATCATACAATCAATGTAGGAAAACAACATGGAAAAAACAGTATACACGCAATACCCCGTTCAAGGATATTGATGGAAATTGCACATAAAACTCAAAGACATCGAATGGTAAGGAACAAACCACCAACGTTGATGCTAGTAGATCAATATACGTGAACCACAAGGCTTGATTCTCCTTATAACGTCATAGATCTATGAAAATGTGCAAAAAATTCATCCCACGATATCTTGAGAAAGAGAGAAAATCATGGAATGAAACTCAATAAGAGGGAAGTGCTCACCGTTGCAGTTCCAAAACAATCGAAAGTGGTCGATTCTACAAATAGATGGGGGCTCGAGGGATCGGAGGATGATCGCGGCCATACATGATGCTCTCGGCCGAAGAACCTGGAGAAGAAGACAATTATGTAGATTAGACGTGACCCTGGTCCGTTTAGTGAAAAAAAAAAAGAAATTACATAGTGTGTACTTCAGGAGTACATGGCATGTACTAGGATTTTATGTACTCCACTTTATGCGGCCTCCACATTGCCCCTACACATCGTGTGTGTGGCCCGGACACATCCAGCACATGGCCTTGCACGAAATTGATGTACACAGCGTGTACATGTAAAGTACACGACATGTACTTTGAAAATTCTCAAATTTTCCTCTTTTTCTAAAAAATGACCATAGAATGAAAAACATACCTAAAACAATGATCCATGTTCTTAAAAACTTCCCCACATAATGAAATTCATCAACGAATTTCCCTAGAGAGCTGTATAAGAAGAAACTCAAAATAGCTCCGGACGCTATGATTGTACATCAGCCTCCCTCTCCCTGGTCTCGTCCTGTACTCGCCTGTACTGCAATAGCATCCATACCATAAGAAGATATCATCCACGAAGAACCTTCGTACTACGATAATAACTCCGGATAGGAAGCTCCTCAAACGACGCATCCGCATCACACTCAACCTCATCAAGTTGAATGACAAAAGATGGGTCTGAAATGTAATGTCAGAGCTGAGAAACATGGAAGACGTCGTGCATAGCTCGGTACCTCTGAGATAACTGCAACCGATAGGAAACCGGTCAATCTCTCTTCAACACATCAAATAGCCCGACGTACCATGGTGAAAGCGTAACATGCCTCTGAATCCTCTTGTGTCCCAACCTCGGTGCGACACGCTGGAAAACCTGATCCCTGACCTCGAACTCCATAGGTCGTCCCCACTGATCAGCATAATACTTCTGTTAAGACTGTGCTCATGCCATCCTCTTTTGAATCAACTCTATATGCTCTGATATCTCTTGAACAGGATGAGGTCCCAGCCAGAATAAGGGTGATCAGCATGGCCTACCGTACAAAGCCTCATAAGGTGCCATCTGAATAGTCTCCTGAAAAATGTTTTAATAGGAAAACACCACAAGAGGAATATGATTCTCCGAAGAACTGCAAAAGTCTAGAATGCAAGCTCTAAGAATATCCTCAACCACCTTGATAATACGTTCGGACTGGTCATCAGTCTGGAGATGGTATGTTGTACTCAAAAGTACCTGTTTACCCAAAGCCTTCGGACGCCCCTGCTTGAACCAAGAAGTAAAATGTGTATCCCTATCTGAAACAATGGAGTGTAGAACTCCATGAAGACATTCAATCTCTCAGATCTACAACATCCCCAGCTCATCAACACTGAAGTTCTCCTTGATCAGCATTAAGTGAGCATCCTTTGTAAGCCTTTCGAAGACAACCCTAACAACATCACTCCCTTGAGGTGTCCTCATTAATCCGGTCACGAATTCCATCACGACATCATTACACATCCACTCGGGAATGGGTAATAGCTTTAAAAGCCCTGCTGGTCACTGATGCTCCGTTGTCACGTGCTGACAATTGGAAGACCTCATAATGAACCCAGCGACATCTTTCTTCATACCTGGCCACCAGTACTGGCTGTGTAGATCACGATATATCTGGGTGATGCCAGGATGAACTTCCCAAACTGAGGAATGAAAATCCTGCATCAGCTCCTCGCGTATGTCTACTGGAACCCATACACATCCCGTGAAATGCACGATCTCATCCTCGCCCAATTTCCATCCAAGAATATGATCCTCTCCTGACACTCTCTCTCGCAAGACTAGGCCTTCTGGGTATGATAGATGCCTCATCCAAACCCGATCGAGAATTATAGAGGTAACAACTAAAGAAGATAGAAAAGTCTTCCCATTTTCTATCAGGCACCTACAAATGCATCTCAGAGAACATAGATATAAGATGCCACTCACTACTAGCCCCCTAAACTGCCTGAATCTGATTTCTCATGTTGACTGCTTCATCCACTACATTTCCCTTTCACAGCGTATAGAAAAGCTCATTGTTGAAGGAAATATGATACTTGACCCACCTGTGATGTCTCAGATTCAGATCATGCTGAGTGAAGATATACATGAGACTCTTGTGTTTGGTAACACAAAAATGTGCTCTCCCAAAAGGTATTGTCTCCAACAGCGTTAAGAATGAACAACAACTGCCAACTCCCGATCAAGTTTCTGGTATTTCCTCTCGTGTGGCCTCAACTGCCGAGACCTGTAAGAAACGACCCCATCTCCCTGCATTAGTATAGCTCCCAGCCCGATTCATGAAGCATCGCAGCAAAAAGTATAGCTCATTCCCACCACTAAAAAGACTAGTAATGGTTCTGACGTCAACCTCCCTTTCTTTTCCTGAAAGGATGACTCACAGGAATCCGACCATAAGAACATTGCCCCTTTCTTTGTCAGACCTGTCAGTACTGCTGGTAGGTGGGAAAAGTCATGTATGAAATTCCTGTAGTTTCCAACCAACCTTAGAAAACTCTACACCTCAAATACATTCTTCGGATGCTCCTAGGAAACTACATCTCTCACTTTCTATGGGTCTACTGAAACTCCTGTCTCTGAGATAACATGACCCAAGATGGGAATCTAATCCATCCAAAAGTGGCATTTCGAGAGCTTAGCATATACCTGATTCTCTCTCAGTGTACTCAGAATGATCTCAAGATGAGTAGCATGGTCGTGTTGAGTGTGAGATTACACCAAGATGTCATCCAAAATACCTCCACGAAGGAATCCATGTATGGATGGAACACACGGTTCATCAGTGCCAGAAAAACTATTGGCACATTTGTAAGACCGAATGGCATGACCGTATAATCGTATAGAACATACCTTCTCCTAAAGGCTGTAAGAGGTATTTCTAATGGTCTAACATGAAACAGATGATAACCGGATTTCAAGTAAACCTTTGATAACACTCGGGCTCCTCGAAGATGATCAAATAGGTCATCGATCCTCAGCAAGGGATATCAGTTCTTGACCATCAACATGTTAAACTTTCAATAATCCATGAAATTCCTAAGGGTGTCATCTATCTTCATCACACATAGGATAGGCGAACCCCAAAGAGATGTTATGGTTCAGATGAAACCCTTTTCCTGCATCTCCTCAAATGCTTCTTGATGTCCTACAACTCAGGTGAAGCCATCCTATAAGGAGGAATAGACTCTAGTTCTACTCCTGTCACGAGTTCAATCGAGAAGTCTACCTCACGCTCCAGAGGAAACCATGGAACTTTCTATGGAAAGGCATCCCTGAAACAGTCCACCACTAGAGGAAAGTTTAACTACGATGTCCCCTGGTCATCCAGATAAATATTTCCAATCTTGGATGTAACTCCCCTAGCCCATGAGGCTATTGTCCAGCTCTACCCGCATGGACATCCCACAACCTCTATGAAGAAAAGATCCTCCCTTTGGTGATACAAAACTCATCCTGTCGTGATAGCAATCAATGACTAACTTGAAGAGAACTAACCATCCATACTGAGAATGACATCATAGCCTGTCATCTCTACGACATAGAGGTCCCATATGAAGTGACACCCTGAAACCTCAAGAGGGAACTCTCTGAATTGACGTATGTTGGCTCTCCTCTTTACCAAAAGTGTTTCAAGAGTCATTATGTTTGTAGGCAAAAAGATACAGAGCCCAAGTCTATCCACAATAGCAATAGAGATAATTCATTGCGAATAACCAGTATCGAAAACAAATTAAGATAAAACTGAGGCTACTAAGATCGTACCTCTAACTATGGAAGGGATGACATCTTGCCCCTAATAGGTCTATTCCATGACAATAGTTTAGCATGTACTGCGGCCCTACACCCCTGGATAACCACTCTGAGTTGATCCACTCTGCTATCATGAGTAACCTAGTGACTGACCACCATGGTCGTGACCTCCACCTCGGCCCGAATGGCTGAAAGAACACCTGTTCCCAGACTAGTGAGAATATGGCGATACACATCATGTACTCGAGGTCATAGAAGAACCCCTACCACTAGTTGTAGGTGAGAATATCTAGCAATAAAACAGCAGATGGCCCATCATTCCACCAAATCGGCACTCCATCAGGTCTCTCTGAAAATGAGGCCTCGAATGCCCACTCCTATCACACCGGTAGAATACAACCCGACTGCCCCAAGATACATTCATATTACTCTGATCACCTCGAGAAGACTCCCTACGGCACTTCCGGATATCAGTAAGAGGAACGCTGACTCTGGAGGTCGAACTGCCCCTACTCACTGCCCCATAATTCCTCATATTGCGCTCAGTTATCCGCCCATGGTTGAAGATAGAGTATATTGAAGTCAACCTGAAGATATTCACTTGGGAATGGATCTCCTTCCTAATACAATCCTCAAACTTCCTAGCAAGGAACAACTAATCACCAGCTGGAATTGGCAAGAAGCGATGTAGCTCATTAAAATGAGACGAGTACTACATAAAAGAATGAGTACCCTACTTGAGACTCATAATCCCCCGGGCTCAGTCGGCCCTCAAGGTATCCGGATAAAAGTAATCGCAAAAGATGTGTTGAAACTCATCCCATGTCAGACTCTGCTGGCGCCCTAACTGTGATATCACCTCCCAAAACCTCATTGCAGTGTATTAGAGAATATAATTATCCAGTATAACCATTTTCTCGAGAGGTATCTCCAGATGCTCGAAGATAGTCAGTGTGTCCTCTAACCATGACTCTGCAGCCTAGGGTCCTCCATCCCCTGAGAAATTAAAAGAATTCTCTTACTGGAAAACCCGAGTCAACTCAGCCATAGACGGGGCAGGAGGTCACACTCCCTAAACGGTCTGCATCATCCTCAATAATTCCTCCCTAAACTGCGCATCAGCGCCTGAAATGGTTATAAATGCTGGTGTCAAGGCTGGAAAAATAGGAGGATATACAGTAGGTCCCTGATCGGCCATATCCGGTTTCTGATCACCGTCTGGCAGCTGACGTACAACCAGAGGACATCTCTGAGGCATAGCTATGAATGATCAAAATCACACCATAGATCAGGATTATCAAAGACGGTGAACACAAGATAACAAAATAGGAACACGAGAAAGAAACAATCAAGTTTTTCAATACATGACTACACGACGTGTATAAAAACTACACGGTGTGTACTTGAACTCCATTCCCCTACCCGAGTCACTTTTACGCGACCAACTCACATGGTCCACATAACCCTATACGACACAGTGTGTTCACTATGGAAACGGAGTGTACTAGACATGGTTTTGGTGACCTTTGTTGTGAGTTACACACCTGGCCACATGGCTAACCCTTACACGGCATGTTCCGAACAAACACGTCGGGTGTTGTAGAAGACAACACCGACCCGTGTTGTTTGTGACAAGGTCGGGTACCTAGAACATGGCTACATGATGTGTTCATACCAAACACGGCGTGTACTACACGAACTTCCCCGACCCATGTTGTTAGGTACATGGCCGGGTACATGGAACACTACTACACGGTGTATACCTACCGTACACATCGTGTTCTTAAAGACTTTTCACATCCATGTGATTCTTCTCACATAGACAGTGACACAGTTTAAAAATACAAGGCATGTAGTCATAAAGTACACGCTATGTATTATGGGTTTCTCCCAGGAAGTAGCTCAGAAACTGCACAGAAGCCCTAAAGACACTGAAAACAAGCATGGAGGTGCCAAATTCTGTTCTGGGAGGGTGCATACTCCCCACGAATCAATTCTTGGAATCTTATACAGTTCTATAAAATGAAAAACAGGTCAACGATCCACCAAGTTCTGATTCATGAGGGCCCATAACACATCAAGAACCAAAATTTGGCATTCATTTGAGCAAGGTACAATACAAACAGTTTCTCTATCAAACCATATGGATTATATCAAATCATATATCAGAACAGCATGAATAATCTACACAACGTCTATCACAACAACATGAAATCGCAAATTCACCCTAGAAGGCATGGAAAGAATGCATGGAATGTTATTTCTAACAATTGCCTATATGATTCAGGAGATGGCATACCTTCATCTCATCAGGATGCAATAGAAATAGAACCGCAATAGAAACAGCAAGAACATCACAAGGCATGTGAATCACTTTAGGTGAAATCATATCAACCATAAAAACTCAAAACTAGAAAACTTCAACAAATAAGGTAGATTTTCTTTTCACTATACACGGGTTAGCTACTCCTGGGAACACCTTATTACCATGTACCGAATCCGTCCTATCCCTGGATAAAGGATTCAAACTGTAAATCAAGAGAAAATAATTCCTCTGATACCACATTGTAATGTCCCAGTTCCGAAATCCACCCAGAGGCACCCCGTACCCGGTTGGTCACATGGCCTGAAGCACATTTTCCCAAATTCCAGAGGCTTCTGACTAGCAGCGAGTGCCTTGGGTGTGGTGTAGGGGAAACGATTCCCTCATTAGTATAGTACACAAGGGAAGTAAACAAAACATCGAATAACATAAGTAGTAAATATCCAACAACAATAAACAGTGGAAGACTAATTCAATAAAGAACTGAAACACATATGTATATATGAAATGATGCATGATACATATCTAGGAAAGCAACCAAACATGTCATAATGCTGTAAATACAAACAGTACCAAATCAAGTACAAAAAAATGTTAAACAACTCCTCAACATCACATGCCTAAGCTTGGCCCCATGCTCTTCTGATCCAAAGCAATCATGTTCCCGAAGTTGACTGAAGCCTACCCTTGTCTATACTTGATAAAACAAAGTCTGTTTGGACCGAAAAGCATGGCCCAAATAGGGTGTGAGAAGAAATCCTAGAAGGCAACCACCTAATGATCTGTGCCACACAGTCAATGAGAATATGGCTGGTAATAGTACAGTAAGCAGTAAATTGTAATAGTAAATAGGAGGCAGTATTCAGTAAGCAGTAACAGGATGATATACAACAGTAATGAAAACACAGAACAAAAGTAGCAGTGAAGCAACATCTACCCACAACCGGAAACCCTCTAGGATGTACTCGCAACCATCCCCTCTGGTCCTATCCATGAAGTACCAACAACCCTCTAGGCATTGCAGTCAGCCTAACCCCTCTATTTTGGAAATACAAAATTATAATAATATCTGGTAAACTCACTCGGTCAATTCCCATTATAGTCTAGTGTAGTCAGGGACTCTCTGAGGAAGATCACGCGATCTAACCCTCTTATAAAACCAATGGTTAGAGTCTCCCTGAGGGAGCTCACTCGGTCAATCCTCCTATAGTCTCAAGTCTATCACAGACTCTTTGTGGAAGCACTCTTGGTCAATTCCTCCCCCAGCCTGGAATGGTTTATCGAAATTTAATCATGTAAAGACTCTATGAGGAAGCTCACTCTGTCTACCATCATCTAGTCTATAATATCCAAGACAAGCTGGGAATCCCACTCGGTTTATCCCATGTAGTCCATAATGTCAAAGACTCTCTGGGAAGCTCACTCTGTCTATCCCCTGTAGTCTATAATGTACAAGACTCTTTGGGAAGCTCAGTCGGTCTATCCCTTATAGTTTATAGAACCAGGTTGTCACATTCTCATGCCAGTTAGTGCATAATAAAGCTATAAGGCTAAAGTACACCTATAGAGATACTTGGATAACTAGTCAACAGAAACAAGCATGTCAAGAATATCATTCCATCCTATGGTCACAAGGCATGGAAAACAATTATAACAAACAAAGGCCAAAAAGTCGTACCTGAAATATGCATCGTAAAAACATCCATGCACAAAAATTATCCTCATACATAACCAAATTACCTCTACAAAATTATACAAGAATGGCAGGAAAACAAAAGGGTAAAACAGTAAACACGCAATACCTCGTTCAAGTGTATTGGTGGAAATTTCATATAAAAATCAAAGACATCGAAAGGTAAGGCACAAACCAATTGAGCTTACATCATCTGAAATGAGGGTGTGAATGCTGGTATTTATAGTGGAGGGGGGAGGGGTTTCCTTAATATAAAATTCCATAGATTATTATTTCCCCAAAATAAAAGGTATAGTGGATCTTACATTAAAACTAGTAGTTATTTTATCATGTGAACCCAAACCAATTGAGCTTACATCATCTGAACATCATTCATGATCTACAAGTAGCTTATTTAGCTTATTTTGAAAATTCTCGTATTTCTCTATTCAGAAGAAATTCAAGTATTTCACAAAAATCCAAAAACATCACCCCAACCATTATTCGATGTGTAGAATCCAAAAATGATTTCTATTTTTAAAAAAAAATTCTAAATATAATTAATTTAAATTTTATTTAAAATCATAATTTACATGAAAAATACAATTTTAAATTTAAAACTGATTTTATAATGCTTTCAAAAATTACTTAAGGTCTTATAAAATTATCATAAAAAGATGAGACATAGATTTATTAATTTATGAAGAAATTTTAATTAGTCAAATGTTTTAAAATTAATTAATTTTTTATTTATGACTTAAAAAATACCAATACTTTTACTATGGTCAAATTATCACTTATAAGATGCGTAAATTTTATTTAATTGTTAATAGGTTAGGTTACTAATATTTTGGATGATTTAATATTCATAAAATTCATATTACTATTCATAAGGGTAGTTCAATAATCACCAAAAATTATGTTTTTCCTATCTATCTCGAAACAACTTATTGATCATAACCATTTAAGTTAGATTTTCGATATTAAAAACATAGAAGTGGAAAAATTATGCGTAATTATCAAATTATATTTAGTATTATATTATTTAATTATTCTTTCTACTGGGATTACACTATAAGGCATTATTATAATAAGTGAATTCCATTGATAAAACATTGGGTCATTACATCCAAGCTTTCTATCTTCTCATCTGTGCACCAAAAATCCCTCGAGGAATCCCAAAAAACCTTTAAGAATGACTCATTCAACAATGGGTGGGGAAGCCTAGGAATCGAGACCCAAACCTCCACACTGGAGCTTTTATAGTCGGAGTGATCATCCATTTACCTATATGAAAAATAGAACCTCCATCACCCAAAACACTATGGGCTTCTGCTACACACTTTCACTAATTCATCCATAGATTCTATATTGATGCAGAAGACCTTCTGATCCAAGTTCTACACCGTATATGGTAGATACAGGACCCAAAATCTAACACAATCCTGGAATAGCATAAGAGGGGGTTTATCAGATCCAAAGCACACAACTAGAGTCCATTGATGATCCAGATCCGCCTCCTCGAAATAAGCTTCTGAGACTACCATCAATGGAGAACCATTCTCCAAGAAATAAGAGGCTTCTTGGAAGATTACATATCCTAAGCATCATTATTTATTTGGACTTCTTTTACAGTATGAGGAAGGATGAAAAGAGATGATGATAATGCTAAAAAAAATAATTCCAATGTTGATTTTACATATACTTATAACCAAATGAAAACTCAAACACCTGAGATGGTTTATAAACCAATAAAAAAAAGGTTGTTATTAAATCATATACAAGAAATTTTGAACATTATAGAATGAATTATATAATATTCCTTGAAAAATGAATAATATTTTAATAAAAAACGATTTTAAGAATTGTTTCCAGAATTGTAAAAATGATAAGAATGATAAATATTTATTTTGATGTCAATTGTTATTAATGCAAGAGATATGGACATATCCTACCTGATTGTACTAAAAAAAAGAATTTACAACAAAAAAATATTCATAATGAAAAGAAAGACTTTTTGACAAGAAAAAAGAGGGCAATGTTATTAATGATGCTGAGATATGGATTTTTAGTGGAGGTTATTCATCTAAAAATACATGCAATAATTATAGTTTAGATTTGTGGGTCATTGGTCTTTTTTTTAGAGTTTGAATTACAACTCATTGTCTTATGGTGATGGAATATTCTTATTATTCTTCAACATATATGTATTTCAATGAAGACTATCCTAATAGGAGAATTTATATTTCTTATGATACTTAAAACTTTTCAGTAGGTGATGATAATATACTACCTTAATATGTTGAAGTATCATTATTTTCCATGTTTCTTTAACATGACAATTGTACTGTTGTATGGAGTATAAGAAATAAAATACATAAATAAAAGTTTTAACAGTGTAATTATATGATCTTATAAAAGATCATTTTAAAAATCCTTTTGAATTAAATATATTTATAAAATCCTTTGAAATGATAATTTTGACAAGGATATTCTGTTTAAATATTTTGAAAATGTGATTTCTAAGAATTCTATTTTAGAAATAAAACCCAATTCCAAAACTAATATTTATGATGACAAATATTTAGTCATAAAACTCATGTATGAAATATTTTCATTAAGGAACATTTTATAAAACATTACCAGTGGTTATGAGGGATTTGATGAATTGTATAATCATTTTTGTCCTCAAGGAACTTGTAATAGAATGGGATATACTCATCATTGTTTTTTAGTAATAATTGTTTTTTCCATAAAAGTAAACCGTTTTATACTAAATTTATTAGTGCAGGGCCCTAGAATTTGAATTTTTGTTTAATAAAAATCATTCATTAGGATTTGACAACGAAAATTTTTCATATAAAATATGGATTCCTATAATTTTATTAACTAAAATTTCCCAATCTAGGAAATTTTAGGATTTGAAAGAAATTTTTTTGGTTTCAGGAAAACAATGGTATCATCAAAAAAATAATACATGGTACATGGTTAGTGGACGTTCCAGACATATGAATGGTAACAAAGGATTTTTTGAAAATATTATAAAAATGAATGGTGTAAGGGTGTTTATAGATAATTATTAAATAAATATTGTTTTTAAAGTTAATATTAGTATTCATTAGAATGATTTAATTTATAATTATTTATTTTTCAATGATCATAAGCATACAATTATAAGCATAAATAAATTTGGTGATGAATGATGCCTTGTTAATTTTAGAAATGATAAATTTGTAGTATATAATTCCAAGGATTTTTTCATTCATTTCCCAAAGGAATTATAATGTTTAGACACAGAACCTAGAATAACGTATGAGAAAATACAAACCATAACTTATAGTAATAATATACCAATCTTTGTTATGTAATATAAGGTTGAGAAAATATAACCATAGAAACATATGTAAATTTACTAAGAAGAATATTTTTAAGAAACTACCAGATCATAGATTTGGTTCTTTATATGTTTCTAATCATTATAAATATAGAAAAAAACATCAGTCAATATAGAAATATGTTAATGAAGTCTCAACATATCTTTTATTATAGTTAGTGCACATGGATTATTTTAGACATACAAAAACTGTGAGTGTTGGGAGAAATTATTATGTATTTATTATTAGTTGATTACACTAGATATGCATGGGTTTATTTTATATATATTAAATCATATGTGTTTTCATAATTTAAATTTTTTTATCTATAATTAAGAATTTGAAAAACCATACATTTAAAACAATTATTAGGGGTCATGTCGAAGAATTTGATATACATATTTTTAATCATTTTTTTATTTAGAATGGAATTACTCATAATTTTTCATCTCCTAGAAATCCACGAGAATATGGTGTCATTGAAAGAAGAAATGAAATTATTCTAGAAATAAAAATAAATGTCTTAAATAAACACTAATTGATAAACATTTTTCAGAGGATGATATTAGAAACACTTGCTATACTATAAATTGTGTTTTAAATTGACAAAATTTTAATAAAACAACATACGAGTTTTGTAATGTCTGAAATCCAAATGATTCATAATTTTTTGTATTTGGATGTAATGTATTCATTTTGAATAAAAATGATAATTTAAAAAAAATCATACCCAAATTTTAGGACTCTATATCTTTAGGATATACCCCTACTTATAAGGCACATATAGTTTTTAAAAAAAATTAAATATACTATTGAAGGAAAAGTAAATTTTATATTCTATGGAACTAATCAGTATTTTTTTGAAACAAACCCAACATATAAATTCGAATGTGTTTTCCAAAAATTATTATCATTCTCTAATATAATAATTTTATAATATAGAAAATACTCAGGAAATTGTTTTTGAATAATTCACTATAGGATATATTCTACTCTATGTTGATGAACATTAAAAAAATATCTGTTGATTCTTTAGAATAATCCTAGTGAAATTATCATTGGTGATGTTAGTCAACATATAAGGACTATATGTTCATTAATAATTTATATAGAATATCTACAATATGATTCTCAATATGAACATAAAATCATTTATGAGGCTTTAAGAGATGAATATTGTATTAAAGAAATAAAAGATGATATAAAAAATTCGAGAGGAACAATGTATGGAAAAGTTTCAAATGACTTAACAAAACCACTATAATTAGAGTAAAATGGGTTTATAGAAAAAAAATGGGATTAAAATGGAAAAATTATTCAAAATAATGAGGGACTTGTTACTAAATGACATAATCAACAAGAGGGAATTTACTATGAAGAAACCTATGCTCTAGTATCTAGTCAATAATATATTCTTAATCTATTATCCTTTTCAATATTCGTTAATTTCATGATTTTTAAAAAGGATGTGATTTTTCTTATCATAATTTATATGTTTAATGGGATATTATTATTGAACAGTCTCCTTGTTTTGAAGATAAAATAAATCCTACATCATTTTAGAAACATACAATATTTTTCAAATGATTAAAACAATATCCTAAAGCCTCGTATGAAAGATTAATATGATATTTGTCACAAAAAATATTATTAATGGTTATTTTTATCAAAAACTTTTATATATAAATAAATAAAGTTGGATTGTTAAATCATTGTTGATGACATTATATTCATATCAACACTAAAACCATTAATATATTCTTTTATGAAACTCATGAAATCTGAGTTTGAAATGATTATGATGGGAGAGTTTACATTTTTTCATGGTTTTTAAATTTCTCAACAACAAGAAGAAAATTAAATATCCCAAAATAAGTAAATAAAATATATTCTTAAAATCTTTTGATATTACCAAAATAAAATTTTTAGTAATCAAATGGGTATGAAAAAAATACAAGATCATGATTAAACTGGGGAACTAGTTGATCAAAATACTTTTATATGTCTGATAGGAAGTCTACTATACATAATTTTTTATTTTTCTAGATTTAATGTCTTCTTTTTGTGTATGTTCAAGGTATAAAGAAAATATAAAAATTTATCATATATCAAAATAGTTAGACAAATTTTACATTATTTAATGGAAACTATGGATTTCATATTTTTATATTCTTATGGAAATGACTTGGATGTAAATTATTTTTCAAATGATGACTTTGGTTGTTGAAGAGTAGATAGGAAAAGTACAACCAGAACATGTCATTTCAAAGGAGATTCGTTATTTTATTTGTCTTGTAAGGAACAAAACACATTACATTTATCCACTATTAAAGATTAATATGTTGTAGCTGAAAGATGTTGTGCTCTAGTATTGTAGATACAACATGAACTGACTAATTATGGAATGAGTTTTACTAAAACTCATATCCAATGTGATAAAAGTTGTAACATAGATTTATATTTAATAACTACAAACCACTCTCATTCAAAACATATTTATATTAGGAATCACATTCTTAGGGATCACACACTTAAACGAGATATCATTTAGAAATGCTAGAAATACATTCTGATGTCATTAAAAATCCATTACCATTAAATTTTTTAGAATAAAATAAAACTAATCTAGGTATAATCACTATTATGTAATTACTAACATCGAATTATTGTTTAAATGATATCCTTACAATATTTAACACATTCACTTAGGTAGAGTATATATGATTTCATTTCACAAAACATGTTCTTTTTTAAAATGTTATTTTTTTAAAAAAAATTATTTTGAAATATTTTTTCTCTAGAATCATTTTTTAAAATTCAATAGGATTTAAAAAGTCAATTATATTTGAAAATTAAAATGAAATCGAAAATTCAATCAGAATTTAAAATCTGATCCGATCTGAAAATTTAATCAGACATGATTTTAAAATATGTTTTCATATTTGTGAGTGAAATAATTTTTAAATTGATACATAGGTTTCTCAATTTTTTTAATTATAAAAAAATTACAGAAAATTATTAGATTTATTCATCGACTCAGAATTATATTTCATTTTTGTTAAGTAATTAAACTATTCATTTCTTATTTTATTTTTTCTTGGTTATTAGGTTACAAATTATGTTTTTCAAAATTTATTTTACTTCTCCAATCATATTTATCAATAAAAATATTTTAATATCTTTTTATGAAACATCAAAATTTATTTTTTAAGAATATATTTCATCAGATACAATCTCAACCTTCATACCAGTGGCCATTATTTCAAACCAGAAGATATATTTGGAATATAAATAGCCACTTGTTTTTAAATTTAAAAAGTACCTAACCCTATCAAACATCAATTAGACTCATAAATTTCTTCATAATGTTTTTTCATCTTTATATCTCAGACACACATTATTTATTTTTTCTATTTCTAGTCCAAATGTGATGGGGCCTACTCATGATTATCAGAATTTGGTTGTCATTAGAGAAATGGTAGCCTTATGATCATTCTATGACATGTATGACTAATATTGTAAAATAATGATTCAATTCCATTGGTAGGAATCACATTTCATTTAATAGTCAAACAAAAACATTGAAATGTTTTATCGAGATATAGTATATGAATTTTATGATATATTTATGTTTTACATGGAAAATAAAAAATAAAGATTTTCATTTCAGATTTAGCACAATCCTTAAGAGATGAATCTAAACGTCACTACTAGTTCTCATGGTGTATCAGACGAGGGAGATTCTTTTTACCCTTCCCATTAGTTACCAAAGTTAAAGGGTTCGTTTGATTAAAAAAGTGGAAAAAATTATTGCTTAAAATATATTTTATTTGAAGAATGATACACTTATTATCCTTGAACATAGAGTTATAGAATCAAAGTGAAAGGGGTTTCTTATCCCATAGAGATGGGATAGAGATACCCTTAATGTCTCAAATATTTTTGTTTTTTATATCCATGTAATCATGATAATGATTAAAATTTCTAGATTAATTTTTTACATTAATTAACTTAATGCTGAAATCGATCAAATCCTAAATAATCATGTTTCCTTGTATGATAAGAATGATTACTGAAAACATTCTCAAGTATTTCAACATTGCAATCACATATCATCCGATAAGAGAAAATATTAACTTTAATTTTGAGAGTACAATATATATAATCTTGTTTGTGTGTAACCCAAAATATTTTTTGTAATGAATTTCTATGTATCTACATTGGTGGAATAATATTTGTCAACAATGAATGTTAAAAAATACTAGAAGAAAAATAAAAAAGATAATTGTCTTATGACAATGAAATAATTGATAATAAAGAATTTTTTACATTCCATTATTATAGAATTTCAACATAGAAAATAAGAAACAAAAGTTAGAGATCCTCAGAATGGTCTAGATCCTATAAAATCATTTTATAAAAGGATTATAATAGTTGGAGTCTTGAAAAACAAGTAATGTACAAGAATAAGAAAATAAATATTTTTGAAGAAAATTTATCTGAATTTTTTTTATAATTATTAGTATAAGGCCCCAGCCTTAAACCTTACTTAATCTTGAGTTATTACAAGATTACAAATTGAGGATCTTTTCAGGTTTAGAGTTTTAGAGAATTAGATCATGAAACTTGCATTACATTCCACATATAAACAAAGTGGTTACATAAAAGACAGTATTCATTCTTCCCATCAATGGGAACATATTTAAAATATAACACAGATTCTTTCTTGACACATCCTTGACACTATCATCATATCATGTACCTTTCCCTTGACCTGTGAAAAACATTTCAAAAACTTGGGATGAGCATAAAAAGCTCAGTAAGAGTTATAAAAATATGGAAAGGAAACATGAGTTCATATATACATAAGAATGAAATCATACTTTACCCATAAAACAAAGGCAGATTAACATACCTCATCAAACCATGAATAAATCATAGAAATCATAAGACATAAAGGTAACTTGAGGCATTCATAACATTCTTACGTAGGGAGTAACCCTCTTAGTTACGTTTGGAATACCCATCACAGTATATTCCCTAAATCTCTTCGGAGAAACCTTAACGTTTCACTCCTTCGCGTTACCCAATGCATTGGAGAGATATAACGGGCTCACCCGCCCTTAGTTTATCACGGAACCACCCGTTTTCATAACAATGCCCAAGAACCATAACATACACGTATCACATAAAATATTCATAAAGGAAACAAAAAATTTCCACATTTCAAACACAACATAACATTTTAGTATTTTGAAATAATGAATCCATATAAAAAGAAACCATTTCCAAAACCATTTAAAACATTTAATAAAAAGATTTTTGAATCAAAGTGTCCCATACCACCTTGAAGCTTAAAATTTTAAACCATTAATATCCATATAAATAAATCCTTAAAACCATTTTGAAAACATGGATATTAATAATAACAAATAATTAAAACATTTAAAACGATATTTTGGTTAAAGGGGTTTTACCAAAATTAGAGACACTTGAATACAATAATTGAGGAATAAAATTTAGTCAGAACTTTATAATATCATGAGAATAAATGGATTCGTGATATAATACTCCAACGGAGAGTATATACACCATATAAGAGTGAATTGGTGCATAACAACAATGAACCCTCAATAGAAATGTCAAATGTGATGAAATCCCTTATAAAGAAGGTATCCTTAAATTAAGGACAAATCAATCTCAAAAATATGTGTGACAAATATAAATACACCCAATATAAGTGGATATTAAGTGTAAAACAATAAAAGGTCATTCACACATATTCAATGGATGACATATTCAATGACTACATGTTGAACCCAAAGAAATCGAAATTGGGTTAAAAAGTTCCCTTGACAGCCTAACGGCATCACATCAAAATGAGTTGATGAGAGATAAAAAGTGCATCTCATCACTTGGACATAAAATTTACATCAATAAGGATATATGAGAACATATCCCAACATAACAATATGTAAATTAAAATACCCAACAAAAGAAGTCTTTTAAAAAAGAGGAGGGTGAAAGGTCCCCTTACCGACTTGGGTATCTTACAAAACATACACCCCATGAAAGAAGGGAAATAGATCATTGATGTAAATACTCATAAAAGAAAGTATATTACACAAATAGTATAATAATGGGCAGTACATACACCACTCAATGGAATTTGTGGCAAATGTAGCATAAATCTCACGGGAATAAAAGTGAGATGAAAAATCCCTTACGAAAACTCGGCAGCCTAACGGCAACACATAAAACTCCCGAATATGGATTGATGAGAGTGAATAGGGTATCTCATCACATGAACATAAAAATTATAGTAGGAGTAATATAAAATAACATCCCATTCATAATAAATATGAGCTTAAAAGAAATTACATAAAAGAGTGTACTTAAAAAGAAAGAGAGTTGTAGGATCCCTTACCTCGGGTCCGACTTGACTCGATCGTTCTTTAATCTCCTGAATAATAAACTTGAGTTAATTTCTAATTCCTTAAGAACCCTTTTTCAAGTTCATTATTACTTTTATACCACTTATTACCGTGTCACAAACATTATGTAATCATTTAAGTTAATAATATTTGTTTTGCCGATATTTGGTTCTTAAGTCCAAAGTGGTCTTCTTACAATTACATGTTGTTCGTGTGGCCAAATGTTTATTATATCCAGAATTTTATTCATTATTTAGATATCATATATGTCATATATATCCAGTACATGCATGCATTTATAACATTACATAATCATTTAGAGGTAAGAAATGAAATGCACCGTTCATGGAGACGGTAAGCCGTACGTACGCATGAACGCTACTTTCATTTCTAATTCGTATTTTATAGAATGGAATAATAATGATATAAAGGTATATTATAATTCCAGTATAATATCATATATAATATCATATTTCCATCCTTTATACATCCCACATATGGTATTTAACGAATCAAATCACTTTGAGGGGGCGGTAGTCCGCACTTCCTTAAATGAAGATATCGCGTATACCCATAATGGAAGCCATAAAGGTAAGACAAAAATGAAAAATACAGAAGCATAAATAAAACATAAACATATTATATATCATATATCAAAATAGTGATATCATAATGGCCACCATTTAAGGTGTTAAATGAGTATTGAACAATCATCGTTTCGGGAGGCAGAATTTCACCATCCACGGAAACCGTATGTTCTTTAACCATTTGATGTAGTTGTGTGAGAGTGTAGCTCGAATAAATCTTATAACAACATCCTAGTATATTGAAGATACTGGTGTTGTTACAAAATAAGAAAATAAAAAGAGTTTAGGGGGTTGGAGAATCAAAATAAAACAAATGAACATGAGAGAATGAATTACCTTTAAAAGTGTAACTCCTTTTGATTTGAGCCAAAAGGCTTCCTTTGAAAAGATTCTGCCCAAAGGGAATCCTCTCGGATGAGGATAGGGATGTGGAGAGAGTAAATGGTCAGGGGTTGGCCGAGCCAAAGTCTTGAGAAGTGTGTGAAATGAGGTAGAGGTGGGGGCCTTTTATAAGAGGAGAGGAGGGGCACTTTTGGAAAGTAAGGAAATATTACTTTATTTGAAAATGTGTTTCGGTTTTAAAAGGTCCCACATTGATAGACTTCGTGGATACGGTTGTAAGGCTTCGAAATCCACTCATCCAATTGGTTTTGGACATGTGTAGGTTGTATATTTTGCATTATCTTTCCATTTTTATTAAATCGTCAAATAATGATGTCATCGCTGCATCATTATTATGTCATAAATAATATACTTTCTTTAATGTCTACAAATTATAAAAAAACTACTATGATATAGGAAATCTTTTCAGCTTTCCAATGACTATTTATAATCAAAATTTGGACTTGTATAACCCCACTTAAAAATTGTTTTCGTAAAACATATTATTTTTGTGTCATTTTCACTTTAACATTAAATAAAAATATATTAATGTCATTTTCCAACTAAAGTGGCTCCATGGGGTCCCCAATTTAGCCCATGGCTTGTCTTGGTCGGCCATGACACAAACAATAAGGTTGGGACATGTGTCTAGGTCATTTCATATTATTAAATCATTATTTATACATTAAACTATACTAATTACCACTAATCACGATTAAAAACTTAATAAGTTACTATTCACCAAAAAATTATTTTTATCCCATTGAACCAAATTTTACTTATTAATGACAACCATGTATGTCAGATTTTTTGAAATTCAAAACACTATGATGGAAAATTTTCATTTAAACGGAAAATCAGTCTTTATAAGTACCACTTAGTGGTTTCACTATTCATCAAAAATTGAAGTTTTTCAGAAAATTACCAAAAATTCACCCTAAGCTATATTTGATATTACGAATTCAAAAATGAAGTCCGTTTTACAAAATTCAAAACATATTAGCCACATTAATTAATTTAATAATTAATTCCAGCTGTCAGAGCAAATAGCGTGTTTTTATAAAACAATAAGTATCAAAAGATTGACACTAGTTTAAGTCCGATTTCAAAGTGAAATTGATTCCAATGACCACTATTGGATTTAATGGTAAAAATATTTTCTAATTTCACTTTAAAACCAATTAAAAAGATAATCTAATCATATAAATAAATTATATTAAAAAGTGGTTTTGAATTAAAATACAACATTTTACACTATTCATTAAAAAATGAACTTTATCAGAAAAATACAAAAAATTTACACAAAGTAAAATTTGATGTCCCGATTCTTAATAAGAGTTCTATTTGGTCCAAAAGAATGTATAAGAGTGATCAAAACTATATTTAATGACAGTTCGCCATCAAAAGGCGATAAGTGAACCTTTAGTGAAAACTAGGGCATATATGCCTAAAATTGAATTCTTTCCGTATTTTAAGCCTCTATCCTTTATTGGATAAATGTAAAAACATTTAAAAACATATATAATCATATTTTAGTTATTTATATACATTCCCGCCATTACAACGGCTACATGTTAACTACCATTTAAAAATAATATTATTTTATTATTAGAGTGCAACGTAAGATTCCCAAGAAACTCGTTGTTGCGTGTTGGGTACGCCATCGAGCATAGCGTCCCCTTTAAAGTCATTTAAATATTTTATTCACAAATATGGATAAATATGAAATGTCATATTCTTTATTTACCTAGGATGTTACATCCTTCCCCCCTTTTGGGAATTGCGTCCTCGCAATTTTAAAATTGCGCTTGGAAACATCCTTGAAAGTCCCACATCGGAACAAAAGTCGGCAAAACAAACACTTTAAAATAAGGAAAGATAAGTATAAAGGTCACCCGAGTTAACCCATACTAGGATTCTAAGTATGAAAATATGGACATGGAGGAAAAACAAAGGGTCATGTTCTGATGGAGAGTGATAGAAAACATGTTAGGAGAAAGTCAACCACGAGAAAATCACAAACTTGTGATGGGTTAAACGGTATTCGATTCCCCAGTAGGAAATGTTAATAGACAACATTTTTGTTTTAAGTTACTTTTTATTGAGGAATTTATTCATAAGGAAACATAATCACTTATCATATTGACTTTCAACTTTTATTATATTCCTTACACAAACTCATATTTTCTCCAAAAGACGAGTATTTAGGAAGACTTGTTCACATTAAGAGTACTATAATCAACTTCTAGAGAATCACCTAATCCACAAAATAGAACTATATACTTCCCATGTATTTAGGCATTAACCAAAACCAAAAACCAAAAAGGTTAGTACAAGATCAGATAATCCAGAAAAGGATAACCCCTTATAAAAAGAAAATCTATTCTTAATCTTCAAATTTTGTCCAACAAAACCCAAAGTTCAACGAGGACCATCCGATAAACAATTTTTCCATAAAATTATTCAAAGTAAACCTAATATAATATTGAAACCCAAATATTTGAAAGATTTAGTCACATATTCTTCCATGTTAAATCGTAACATTTATCTCCAAACAATATTAGTTGCTCCTAAAGTCTCGTATTGAAAAGTAATTATCCTAATCACATATCCTCCATGATAGGTTAATCATTTTTATAAATAACCCAAAATCAACTTACTCTTAATTCATAAAATCATATAACTAGAATGAATCAGTCAAACTAACCAGGGACTTCACGTAGTCCAGTGGTAGGCGATAAATACCAGTCGCACTTTGGTTGTGGGTTCGATTCTCGCAGCTTTGTCCGACGCGACGGGTTGTCACACGGTCTGCGTGTTGTCTTTTTTTCAAAACTATATAATTCTCAAAACATTCCCCAAAACGAGATAAAATCTTCAAAAATATTCACAACATATTTTAACCTCAATTTTATCTCATGCCTTCCACTTCAATCATAACATTTAGTAACCCATAATTTTCCTCAAAAGTAAGGATCATATAAACCCAAATGGTTCTTTATAACTATGTCCACAAAAGAAAAGATAACTATTCCTTGGATAAAATTTTCCTATATTAAACATCAGGGTTACACATAATATAAAGTCTTCTAAGAGACTTGATAATCTTAAGAATTTCACCATAACTCTTGAAGCCCTCATATGTTGACATCTTACTCATTCAACATTCTTCATGATCCATTATCCATTCCTTTCCAACCTATTCCGAAATACCTCTTTCCTACAAACAAAATCATGAATCATATCCTAAGATTCCAAAATAGGAAAACAATAGTCATGAAATAGTACATACCTTTGATTGTTCATTGTCAGTTTCTTCATCCTCAATAGGAATGGCATTAGGTATTGGTAAACGAACATTTGTACGCTCTTGGTGACCCCATTCACGAAACATCTTCATAGAACATGTGTTTGCATAATGACCATGCACACCACATTTAAAACATTCAATTGATCCCTCAGAAAGATCTTCTTTCCCTTTCCTCGAGTCAACTGGATGCTTCCTTTTTCCATGGCAGGTTCTTGCTTTATGACCTTCATTTCCACATCTATAGCATATCTCTGTCCCTTTGAAACATTTTCCTAGGTGTTTCTTTCCACATCTTTGACACATAGGTTTTTGAACACACATACCTTTATGATTATTACCTGTACTTCCGTAGGGATTTGTTTCTTGCATATATGATGCCTTAGAGAAAACTCCAAGGTTTAGGTGGTCAATCATGACTCCAGATAGTTGTTTGAGGATAATCAGAAGAGTTCTCATTGCAGCTCCCATATCATTCAGTTGCTTGCTCAAAAAACTGTCACAGTTTCCTTCACATCCACTGTTACTTTGGTGCCTGCTAGATCCATCCATTTACTAAAACCAAAAAAAGGTCAGTGTGAGTATATCAACAAAACCATCATGTACTAATGAGGAAGATAAACACTATGATACACTTACACATTCACTTTATCTAAAACTAGGACTCTTTCTGAAATCCTAACCATTATGGTAATGTCACTTATGCTTAAAGAGTACCCTAACCTCTAAAGTTATCTAAACCGACCTTTGATACCAACTATAAGGCCCCAGCCTTAAACCTTACTTAATCTTGAGTTATTACAAGATTACACATTGAGGATATTTTCAGGTTTAGAGTTTTAGAGAATTAGATCGTGAAACTTGCATTACATTCCACATTTAAACAAAGTGGTTACATAAAAGACAGTATTCATTCTTCCCATCAACGGGAACATATTTAAAATATAACACAGATTCTTTCTTGACACATCCTTGACACTATCATCATATCATGTACCTTTCCCTTGACCTGTGAAAAACATTTCAAAAACTTGGGATGAGCATAAAAAGCTCAGTAAGAGTTATAAAAATATGGAAAGGAAACATGAGTTCATATATACATAAGAATGAAATCATACTTTACCCATAAAACAAAGGCAGTTTAACATACCTCATCAAACCATGAATAAATCATAGAAATCATAAGACATAAAGGTAACTTGAGGCATTCATAACATTCTTACGTAGGGAGTAACCCTCTTGGTTACGTTTGGAATACCCATCACAGTATATTCCCTAAATCTCTTCGGAGAAACCTTAACGTTTCACTCCTTTGCGTTACCCAATGCATTGGAGAGCTATAACGGGCTCACCCACCCTTAGTTTATCACGGAACCACCCATTTTCACAACAATGCCCAAGAACCATAACATACACGTATCACATAAAATATTCATAAAGGAAACAAAACATTTCCACATTTCAAAAACAACATAACATTTTAGTATTTTGAAATAATGAATCCATATAAAAAGAAACCATTTCCAAAACCATTTAAAACATTTAAAAAAAAGATTTTTGAATCAAAGTGTCCCATACCACCTTGAAGCTTAAAATTTTAAACCATTAATATCCATATAAATAAATCCTTAAAACCATTTTGAAAACATGGATATTAATAAGAACAAATAATTAAAACATTTAAAACGATATTTTGGTTAAAGGGGTTTTACCAAAATTAGAGACACTTGAATACAATAATTGAGGAATAACATTTAGTCAGAACTTTATAATATCATGAGAATAAATGGATTCATGATATAATACTCCAACGGATAGTATATACACCATATAAGAGTGAATTGGTGCATAACAACAATGAACCCTCAATAGAAATGTCAAATGTGATGAAATCCCTTATAAAGAAGGTATCCTTAAATTAAGGACAAATCAATCTCAAAAATATGTGTGAAAAATATAAATACACCCAATATAAGTGGATATTAAGTGTAAAACAATAAAAGGTCATTCACACATATTCAATGGATGACATATTCAATGACTACATGTTGAACCCAAAGAAATCGAAATTGGGTTAAAAAGTTCCCTTGACAGCCTAACAGCATCACATCAAAATGAGTTGATGAGAGATAAAAAGTGCATCTCATCACTTGGACATAAAATTTACATCAATAAGGATATATGAGAACATATCCCAACATAACAATATGTAAATTAAAAGACCCACCAAAAGAAGTCTTTTAAAAAAGAGGAGGGTGAAAGGTCCCCTTACCGACTTGGGTATCTTTCAAAACATACACCCCATGAAAGAAGGGCAATAGATCATTGATGTAAATACTCATAAACGAAAGTATATTACACAAAGAGTAGAATAATGGGCAGTACATACACCACTCAATGGAATTTGTGGCAAATGTAGCATAAATATCACGGGAATAAAAGTGAGATGAAAAATCCCTTATGAAAACTCGGCAGCTTAACAGCAACACATAAAACTCCCGAATATGGATTGATGAGAGTGAATAGGGTCTCTCATAACATGAACATAAAAATTACAGTAGGAGTAATATAAAATAACATCCCATCCATAATAAAGATGAGCTTAAAAGAAATTACATAAAAGAGTGTACTTAAAAAGAAAGAGAGTTGTAGGATCCCTTACCTCGGGTCCGACTTGACTCGATCGTTATTTAATCTCCTGAATAATAAACTTGAGTTAATTTCTAATTCCTTAAGAACCCTTTTTCAAGTTCATTATTACTTTTATACCACTTATTACCATGTCACAAACATTATGTAATCATTTAAGTTAATAATATTTGTTTTGCCGATATTTGGTTCTTAAGTCGAAAGTGGTCTTCTTACAATTACATGTTGTTCGTGTGGCCAAATGTTTATTATATCCAGAATTTTATTCATTATTTAGATATCATATATGTCATATATATCCAGTACATTCATGCATTTATAACATTACATAATCATTTAGAGGTAAGAAATGAAATGCACCGTTCATGGAGACGGTAAGCCGTACGTATGCATGAACGCTACTTTCATTTCTATTTCGTATTTTATAGAATGGAATAATAATGATATAAAGGTATATTATAATTCCAGTATAATATCATATATAATATCATATTTCCATCCTTTATACATCCCACATATGGTATTTAACGAATCAAATCACTTTGAGGGGGCGGTAGTCCGCACTTCCTTAAATGAAGATATCGCGTATACCCATAATGGAAGCCATAAAGGTAAGACAAAAATGAAAAATACAGAAGAATAAATAAAACATAAACATATTATATATCATATATAAAATTAGTGACATCATAATGGCCACCTTTTAAGGTGTTAAATGAGTATTGAACAATCATCGTTTCGGGAGGCAGAATTTCACCATCCACGGAAACCGTATGTTCTTTAACCATTTGATGTAGTTGTGTGAGAGTGTAGCTCGAATAAATCTTATAACAACATCCTAGTATATTGAAGATACTGGTTTTGTTACAAAATAAGAAAATAAAAAGAGTTTAGGGGGTTGGAGAAGCAAAATAAAACAAATGAACATGAGAGAATGAATTACCTTTAAAAGTGTAACTCCTTTTGATTTGAGCCAAAAGGATTCCTTTGAAAGGATTATGCCCAAAGGGAATCCTCTCGGATGAGTAGAGGGATGTGGAGAGAGTAAATGGGCAGGGTTTGGACGAGCTAAAGGCTTGAGAAGTGTGTGAAATGAGGTAGAGGTGGGGGCCTTTTATAAGAGGAGAGGAGGGGCACTTTTGGAAAGTAAGGAAATATTACTTTATTTGAAAATGTGTTTCGGTTTTAAAAGGTCCCACATTGATAGAATTCGTGGATAAGGTTGTAAGGCTTCTAAATCCACTCATCCAATTGGTTGTGGACATGTGTAGGTTGTAGATTTTGCATTATCTTTCCATTTTAATTAAATCGTCAAATAATGATGTCATCGCTGCATCATTATTATGTCATAAATAATTTACTTTCTTTAATGTCGAAAAATTATAAACAAAATACTATGATATAGGAAATCTTTTTAGCTTTCTAATGACTATTTATAATCAAAATTTTGACTTGTATAACCCCACTTAAAAATTGTTTTCGTAAAACATATTATGTTTGTGTCATTTTCACTTTAACATTAAATAAAAATATATTAATGTCATTTTCCAACTAAAGTGGCTCCATGGGGTCCCCAATTTGGCCCATGGCTTGTCTTGGTCGGCCATGACACAAAAAATAAGGTTGGGACATGTGTCTAGGTCATTTCATATTATTAAAGCATTATTTATACCTTAAACTATACTAATTACCAGTAATCGCGATTAAAAACTTAATAAGTTACTATTCACCAAAAAAATTATTTTTATCCCATTGAACCACATTTTACTTCTTAATGACAACCATGTATGTCAGATTTTTGAAATTCAAAACAAAATGATGGAAAAATTTCATTTAAACGGAAAATCAGTCTTTATAAGTACCACTTAGTGGTTTCACTATTCATCAAAAATTGATGTTTTTCAGAAAATTACCAAAAATTCACCCTAAGCTATATTTGATATTACGAATTCAAAAATGAAGTCCGTTTTAAAAAATTCAAAACATATTAGTCACATTAATTAATTTAATAATTAATTCCCGCTGTCAGAGCAAATAGCGTGTTTTTATAAAACAATAAGTATCAAAAGATTGACACTAGTTTAAGTCTGATTTCAAAGTGAAATTGATTCCAATGACCACTATTGGATTTAATGGTAAAAATATTTTCTAATTTCACTTTAAAAAAAATTAAAAAGATAATCTAATCATATAAATAAATTATATTAAAAAGAGGTTTTGAATTAAAATAAAACATTTTACACTATTCATTAAAAAATGAACTTTATCAGAAAAATACCAAAAATTTACATAAATTAAAATTTGATGTCCCGATTGTTAATAAGAGTTTTATTTGGTCCAAAAGAATGTATAAGAGTGATCAAAACTATATTTAATGACAGTTCGCCATCAAAAGGCGATAAGTGAACCTTTAGTGAAAACTAGTGCATATATGCCTAAAATTGAATTCTTTCCGTATTTTAAGCCTCTATCCTTTATTGGATAAATGTAAAAACATTTAAAAACATATATAATCTTATTTTAGTTATTTCAATCCATTCCCGCCATTACAACGGCTACATGTTAACTACCATTTAAAAATAATATTATTTTATTATTAGAGTGCAACGTAAGATTCCCAAGAAACTCGTTGTTGCGTGTTGGGTACGCCATCGAGCATAGCATCCACTTTAAAGTCATTTAAATATTTTATTCACAAATATGGATAAATATGAAATGTCATATTCTTTATTTACCTGGGATGTTACAATTAGAATCAGCTTCATCTAAAGTTGTTTTACCAAACACTATTACTCATATTATTTTAAAAAAACATATGTAGTTGATGAAAAATTTTCCTCAAACAACGTTAAAGGAAAAAAATTTGATTCTCAAGAATCCCTACTAGTGGGAATATATTACATGAGTTCATAACCAAAAAATCATAAAATTTTAGGAAAATATAATTAAGTAAAATAATATTAAGACTATAACTTCTAACAAATATTAGAATAAGAATAAGAATAAGAAAGAGAAAAAAATAAGAAGAATAAGAAGAATAAGTGAATGTAAAGAAGAAGAAGAATTTGATGATAGCCATTAAAAACCCATCTCTAAAGAATATGAAGATATGATTGGTTCAGATAAAATTTCTATAAAAACATAACTGGATTCTTAAAAAAGAATATATTCCTCCAGAAAATGTATTTAGAAGTCAATGAACTTAGAGAAACTACAATTTAATCCATTTTATGAAGTTTTATATTCATCTATGTTGGATGATAAGAATTAAAATGTTGAATAGATAAAGAATAATTGTATTGAATCAATACAAAATCTATCATTATAATAATGGTTATCAAAATGTTCAGAATCCATATCAAAATAAAATGAAAAAAAATATAGTCAAAGAAAAAATAAAACAAAATTAGAAAATGATTTCAATCAGAATTTAATTCTTAGAATACAGTTACTACACAATTTTTTTTATAATTTCTATTCCTTAACAAGATTATAGAAGTTAATTACATTCATCCACGAATCAAAAAAAGTTGACTTGCTGGTGGAAAACCAGTACATAGAATTTCACTTAGTTAAATATTTGGTATACTGACTAATAATTGTGGATAAAGATTTAAAATTAATCAAAGAAATTGGTGAGTTCCACATGAAGCATTGTAAAATAATTATAAAATGGTCTCATGGGATTTATAAAGAACTTATGATCAATTAAGAGAATATTGGAAAACTCATGAAATCCATATACAAGACTAAAATTACATTTAATAGATTTTATAAAGATATGGCCAACATGTTTAATTATTTTGATTCATTGAGAAGCACATATGAAAATTTGACTCATGAAATCTCTAACTTATAAGAAGGAATGTTTTATCTTATATGTGAGATTTCAAGATTTAATGTCTATATAGATATCATAAATTTTAGTATGATTCATTAGAATTTTTTCTCAGAAATAATTAAATCCAAGGAATTTCAAATAAAAATTCTAGAAGAAATGTTTTAGTTATAAGAAGAAAATGAGAATGAAAACATTGAATGATTTCCGATTAAATAATAATAGATCATGGAGCTAAATATAATAATCATTGTTGGATATTATGGATAAATATGAATTGGACATAAAGGAGTTCAGAAGTTGAGAGCTATTGGTAAATCTATTATTCCGGTGAAGAAATAATTACATACTTTAAAACAATTGTATTAATGTTTTGTTTTTTGAATGTATAATTAATAACATCATCATCCTTATTCTTATTTTATTAAATATCTTCCACTTTTTATAGGTTTAATATACTTTTATTTACTTCTAGGTGATTATTCATATTAAATTGTTTCATTTATATTTTTTATATAACCCTTTTATGGTACCTGAAAGACTATTCCCATTCCTTTTTAAAAATCTCAATGGGGGAGGTTGGGTTAGATAAAGTCAGGGGGTTATTATAAAGAATGTGGATAATGGAGGATAAAGGGGATAATGTTAGACAAAGGGTAAAAATACTATTTATAAACAAAGAATACATTTTTTAAAATTTAGAATTTCGTAGTAATGGGGAGAATGATTCAAAAAAGAACAACATTCTATCCTTATTGGGACTCCATTCATAATGGGAGTTAGTTAAATTCAATATCATATTTAAAAAGTGTTAATAAATTCAGAGGGAAAGGGTATATTTTTTAAATTTATAAATAATTTTGTTTTAAACAAAATTTTTTACTTCAATTAATCAATTTTATTTTCAATTTTAGCTGTGTGTTTTGTGATTTTCAATAAATGGGGAGAATTTTGAGTCAAAATATTCATTATAATTTTATATTCATTGTTTTGGAAATCTAAATTTTATATTTAAATACATAATATCTAATTATTTTATGTCCATTATATTTTTTTTTATTTTTTATTGAAAAATAATTATTTCATCATACGTTAAAAATGTTTTAATATTTTTATAATTTAAAATTACAATTATTCAGTTGATTGTGAATCCAATTATAATCCACATCACCTTATAAAATCTTTTTAAATCCTGTTTTATTCAATTCGATCTAAAAAAAGGCTTTTTTCAAATTTTAATTTTGATCCAATATCATCATATTCATACACATTATCATAATGACTCTATAAAAAGTATATCCACAATATTTATAGTCCAACAGATTGACCTCAATTTTAATTTTGAATACAAATATCCTTTTTGTCATATTGAAACATTTTCTCATATCTCTGTAATGATAACACAATTTCATCCTTTCTATTATGACTTTTCTGATACAACATTATGTTGTGATTTCAGTTACAAGATATCCATTTATGTTTATTATTTATATGTCACTCTAAGAATTCTGAAGAAAATATGAAAATTAGAAATCAATATGCCCTTGGGAAAAAATTCATGTACATTATAGATAATTTGATCAATTTAGGAGACACATAAAATAGAGACTATACTTGAGACTTCTACTAATGTGTTGCAATGTGTGAGAGATGGGAAGCGGAAATGTTTGGAACTCTTTATTACCCATAGTTGTATCATTATAGAGTTTTTTCCTAATATGACACTAATCATTTTTGTTATTATTAAGGTGTTATATTGATCGGATGATCGAATCTAATCATCTTGATCATGGGATTATAGTGATAGAATGACAAAATCTAATCCATTGAATTATGGGCATCGAATTCTAGGAAGACAATGATACTGATCAACTTCTTGATCGAGGGATTACATAGATAGCACGAGAGAATATGATCATCCTATTAGTGTCTTACAGTATTTTGGTTAAGTAATATGTTCTATAATTTATTAATCATGTTAATTATATCTGATAGTGATATCAATTTGAGGATTACTTCTTCAATGATGGAGGGGATGCATTACAAGCATGCATGGGAGGCGATGGAGGGTCGTACTCTACGGGGCCATCTCATGCAGGATAAATATGGTCCTGATTTTGATATGCTGAGATATAAACCATCAAGAATATGGATATTAATCCAACAGTACTCAGAGGGACTTCTTCCTTATGCGCGATGGCTGGTTGGAAAAGGTGAGGGGAATTTCTGGTGACAGGATTGGGGGGAGGGACTCTGTGGTTTCTCAGCTGCCCAGTACCGAATATATCCTTCAAAGAAGCAAGTGTATACCCTGATTTCATCTGCACCATTCTCAATAATGAACAAAACTCTAAATATTTTATGGTCTTCCAAAAATAGGAACCCGATTTCCTCATCTTCGTGGGTGCCCTGTCTGGTGCTTTTTGAATCAAAGCCTATAGCAGCATCAGGAGGGAGGCCTGCTCTGGAGATCAATGGGGGAAATGATGTGGTGAAAGGGTATTTCACCCAAGTATAACATTGTGCTATGGAGAGTCCAGAATAATGCCTTGACCAGTGATGACAACATATAAATAATGGGTGTTTGCCTCATGTCCAAACGTCAGTTCTGTAGAAATCCCTAGCTGAAAGTAGTGGACATCTCTTATTCAATATAGATTGGGCTTGTTAAAGCTGGTAGGCTCTCGGTCAGCTTTCAACATGGCATATTGCAGGTGGGATGCATGAGGATATTCTGGATCAATGGTTTTTTGGTGTAGGTGAACATGGTTTAGAGATGAAAGGACAGGCAATAATTCTTGGGGCAGGATGATGGACTATTTGTAAATCATGGAATGACATGCGACATAAGAGTTTCTATGACAAACGAGTAAGAATATGCTTCAAAATGATGAATATGTTGCTAGTTTTAGTCAGATTATGTACAGATTGCCATGGTGCCCCATCGGTTAGCTCCATTTTCCATGGTGACATCACTCAAGCGGGGAGGACACAAAATGGTCATTGGGTATGTTGGTCCCCTTTTAGTGATGGGCTCAAACTCAATACGGATGGATCCATTCTGGGGGGAGATAAGAGGTGGTGGTGTTATAAGGGACCATAGGGGGTCTGTTGTGGTGGACTTTTCATCCTTTTTGGAAGAGGAGATGCCATTCCGACTGAGGCTAGGTCAATGGCTTCGAGACTCGAAGAATGTGATCAATGGAATATTAACTTGAAGATGGTGGAGACAGATTCTCTGATACTCTATAAAACATATCAGGATGTGTAAGTGTTCCTTGGAGAATAACTTATATTATACGGAAGATAATGAAGATAATGGGTGTCCATATGCAGATCACCCATACATGGCATGAGGGGAAAAATGTTGCGGACTTTTTGGCATCCCCAGCTACCTCAAGACTAAATGTTTCATTCTTCCTTAATTTTGGATCATTTCCTCTAGAAGGAAACAACCTTGTTATCAACAATGCATTGGGGATTCACTATTTCTGACCTCCTTGATGATTGTATCCTTTTTTATGTCCTTTTACTCAATAAAAATTATAATTTTCAGTCATTAATGGTGATTGATTTTTATTAGATTAGGAATATGATTTATTTGATTATGACTATTTCATTTACCCAAAACGATTCTATATGCTTTATGAAAGAATAAATTTTTATTATGATTATCATGACCACTATGATTATGATACATACAACTCTTACTATGAATATAGATAATTTTTAAATATTCTCAGAGTAATATATATTGAAATAATCTTGATTATGATATCATTTATAATTTGGTCCAATTTCCCAGTATGACTATTGTTTTAATATATAAGAGATTTTTTGCATTCTTGTAGTTTATATTTCAAAAAAAATAAATTCAATTTTTTTATAAAATGATTTTAAACTTATAATTCACCCAAAATTATAGCTAACCAAACCTATTATATATAACATTACCTGATTTTAAGCATAATTATACATTAGAGTACAATCCAAGGATCATAATGTCCAGTGTCTTGGAAGACTAGGTACATAAAACTGAAAACATGGATCTAAATAAATAATTTCATTTTTTAATCTTCAATCTGAGATCCTAAATTCCATTTTTCTCAAACATCTACATAGGGAACCTTGGGTAACACATTACAAAAATAGATGAGCTAAATAACCAAGTATGGGAATAACCATTAGAACAAAGCATTATCATATGGGATAGAAGAGATGAAATGATGATTTTAAAAGGCATATACAATTTGGAATAATAAAATATAAGAATGTAATAATAAAAATATGGAGTCATAATAATGTATCAAGAAACATATAACATGATCTTAGCATGGGTCAAGGCTAACTGCTAGGATAGGTGGACATGGCAGCACAAGTAAAGTCTAACTGCCATGATCTTCTCACATAACATCTCCCCAGACTCAACATTTCCAAATTAATTGGAGATCTATTTGGTTACACCAATATTAACATTTATTGAATATTTCTTATCATAGTGAATCATACCTAATCAATATTACATAAACCTAAGTGTTACTCATGGAAATATTTACAGAACACAATGATGTCATTATGTATAACAAATAGCGATATAATAAAAGTTTCCATGAAATAATGGAACTAAAATATTCATATAATTTCATAAGGTAAAATAGTAGTGTTTCATGTTTTGTTATATCTTTTAGAAATTACAACATATAAGAAAATTATTTATGATATTTTAGCATTAAATCATTTTTTTGTAGTTTTAAGGAAAATTATATAGAGCCTTTAAAATAAAAAAGGGAAACATCCTTTATAATATAACAGAAGAGAACAAATAATTATTTAATAATAAAAGAACAATTATTTTATAATGATAATTGCAACGCCCCGACCCTAGTTACCCAGAGTCAGTGCATTATTGCGTAGCATTGGCATGATCACAAAAGATCAAGTCTCGAAAGACAGATTTGTTTAATAGCCTTGGAAACACAAGATACATTCATAAGTCTTACATTACATCATAAGGTAAAACAAAACAACAACATCTTCTCTTCATATCCCATTATATTATCCCTACAGGTCATTCATAATATACTTCTTCACATCCTGGAAAAAATAAAACATTGAAAGGGGTGATCTCAGATGCTCTCTAAGGATAACAATATAGCAGAAGCTTTCATAAATAAGCATTAACATTTAAGGCAATGTATAACTAAAACAAAATCCTTTTAAACTTGAACTTTAGCATAATATGGAAAAAGTAAAATTAAATAATGCCATTTACTTACTCACATGGATATTCTACTAGTCGAATAATCACATGAAATATCAATAACCACTTTCATAATGATGGAATGCATAATTCCATACTATCCTAACCACGTAACAAAGGCCTCGTGCCAAGACCACAAATAATATTTTGTCAAGGCCTCGTTCCAAGACACTAGTTTGTCTCATGAGACCTACTGATGCATCGAGGAGATATAGCGGGCTCCACCCGTCATTTATTAAGTCCAATGCATTCCTCATATGAACAGGTTTAAACATATCATAAACTATAACATAATCATTTCACATAAAACATGCATAAAAGAAACATAAAATGTCCTAATTTGAATCACAAGATATCAATACAACACATTGATATAATAAAAACACTTTCAAAACCATTTTCAATACCAAAATAAAATAAAATTAAAACATTGTATTTATTTTTTATTTAAAAAAAGTTATGGCTTGTAGAGGAAGCCGAAACACAAATAATGGTCACGATGGTGGAGAAGTCGTTGTCGCCACATACGTAATAAAAAAACATTCCTTTTGTCGTTTAGTAAAACGCTTTGTAAAAAAAGATTCCTTTTTGAATAAAAGTCAAAGTGAAATGGGTTTATACACCGTATAAAAGAAAGTTGTGTATAAAACAAAATATGCCTCAATGAAAGGAGATTGAGATGAAGACCATTACACAGATAATTTTTTTTAAATAAAGTAGATATATTATGTGTATTCACTATAAGTACACATAAATAAAGTACAAATACAAGATTGGACAAAATAATATAATGACATAATTTGAAAGTAGGAGATTAACCCAAAGAATAGAAATTATGTTAAGAAGTTCACTTACCTTGCGTCCTGTCTTGAATCGACCATTCTTTAACCTCCTGAATAATAAACTAGAGTTTATTGATAATTTCTTAAGAACCTTTTTCAAGTTTTTTATTCCTTTCATATCACTTATTACAATGTTATGAACATTATTTAATTATTTAAGTTAATAACAGTCGTTTTGACGATCTTGGGTACTTGAGTCAAAAATAAACTTCTTATAATTACACTTTGTTCATGTGGTAATATATCCATTATATCCATAATTATATTCATGATTTAGATATCATATATATCATATATATCCAGTATATACATTCATTCATAATATTACGTAACATTTAGATGTAAGAAATGAAATGCACCGTTCATGGAGACGGTAAGCCGTACGTACGCATGAACGCTACATTCATTTCTATTTCATATTTAATGGAATGAAATTATAATTATATAAAGTTATACTATAATTTCAGTATAATATAATGTATAATACTATTTACTCCGTCCTTTATACATCCCACATATGGCATTAACGATTCGAATCACTTTGAGGGGGCTGTAGTCCGCGCTTCCTAAAATGAAATTATCGCATTTACCTATAATGGAAATCATAAAAGTGTACCATAAATGAAAAATAAATAAGCATAAGGAAAACATAAAAATAATATATATCATATATAAAAAATAGTGTCATCATAATGACCACCATGAGAGGTGTTAAAAGAAGTTTGAACAATCATCGTTTCGTGAGGCAGTAATTCGACACCCATTGAAACAGAATGTTCTTTAACCATTAGACGAAGGTGTGTGTAAGTGAAAATAAAATACTTCTCATAAAAAAATCCTAGTATATTGAGGATACTATTTTTGTTAAAAAAGAAATTAATAAAAAGAGTTTAGGGGGTTGGATAAGGAAAATAAAACAAAACAACATTAGAGAAGACATTACCTTAAAATCGGATAACTCTTTTTTGATTTGAGCCAAAGGCTTCCTTGGGAAGAATTCTTCCCAAAGTGAGGCTTCTAGGAGTAATATAGGGAAGTTGGGAGAGTATTTTCTCAGAGTTTGGCTGAGCCAAATGTCACGACCCGCCCTCGGGGTCCGTGCCGTGACTACCCCAAGCCCGCCTTCCATAGGCCAGGGGCTGACGACTAGCACCAAGGTGTAAATCCCGGTAAAAAGGGAAGGCATTGCCTTTGTAAAGTAAACAATCACACAGAGTACAAGCGGACGAAGTAAACAATGAATACAACAGTAAGTGCAGAAAGTAAACAAGGGCTGGAAATACAAACCCAACTGTAAAGTACAACTCGAAAGGGAAAACAACAACTGAAAAGTAAAGCTGGAACGCCGAGCTGTCCACTGGAAATCCCACCTGAAGGGTGGGTACAGATAGCTCCTCTGCTCCTTGGGTCCCGCCGTCCGCTCTGAGATTTTCCCGCCCAGTGGTCCACCTTCGGGTACCGCCTCGTCGTCATGTCCACCTCTGGGTACTGCCCAGTCCTCGAGCACTCAGCCTCTGTCAGCATTTCCCGTCGTCTGCAACCAACACAACGAGGTGCCGGCATAGCCCGTGCAGGGGTGAGTATAACGATACTCAGTAGGGATCCCGAGACCTTCAAGGTCTCACTAAACCAACAAGGATAACCACAAAAAAGATCTCAACAGATAACCTCTACTTAGGTATATGCCCATACATATACCTAAGTTATCAAGTAATCCATCTCAATCATGAGGTAAACACAAGGATCAAAAGTCTCAGCTCAAACCAGGATTTTCATTATCGAAACTGTAACTGCTGTAGAGCTCCATCTCTGGAGTGTACAGTGGTCCTGTCACAACTCCGAGGTACTGCTCACTAACCTAAGACTGCTGAGGTGCTCCTCCTGACGAGTACCGCGGGCCAGCTGCTACAACCAAGCGCTCCCATGTGCTGCTACAACCAAACACACTTCTACTGTGGGTCTGCCGCTACAACCAAGCGCTCCCATGTGCCGCTACAACCAAGCGCACCTCTTTCGTGGGTCTGCCTCTACAACCAAGCGCTCCCATGTGCCGCTACAACCAAGCGCACCTCTGTCGTGGGTCTGCCGCTACAACCAAGCGCTCCCATGTGCCGCTACAACCAAGCGCACCTCTGTCGTGGGTCTGCCGCTACAACCAAGCGCTCTCATGTGCCGCTACAACCAAGCGCACCTCTGTCGCACACCGGGTTGTCCGATCAGCAGTCGTAGGGTCTCAGTCAGCTACCCGGTCTCCGTACTCCGCACGGTCATCTCTGAGAGGGTCCGCTCCACGAGCTACTGGTCGATACTCCAAGTATCTCAAAGTCCTATGAAGAAGAATCTCAAAGGACCGTCCTGCTCTGCAAGCCTCAACCACGATCAACGTTGTCCGTCGTCGCAGTCACAGTAGCAGTAGCAGTAGTAGTAGTAGTCACTGCCGCAGCCAGCACTAGAGTTCTCACACACAACAAGCTCGTTCGGAGGGTCCGCTCCATGAGCCGAGAGGCTGATACATCAACTGTCACAAAGTCCAGAGTTGATGTATCCAAAAGTTCCGTATCGTCAACAGGAACTCTACGCAACAGACGGCGCGTCGATCAGACGCCCGGTCTGAGAGTTATTGGCTTTTTCGTCCCTAGGTCCCGGTTGGTTTTTAAGGCAAAACCAACCCGACCGTACTCCACCTGCGTCCAAACCTCGGGCAGAGTATGCCAAAAGATCTGTCTCACTAAGAGGAACACAACAAAGCTGACGGCACGTCAATCGGACGTCCGTAGCTCAAGATATGAGTGTTTCCACACCGAAGGCCTGGTTGGTTTCGTGTACGAACCAACCCGGCCAAACTCAAAGTGATCCGAAACCCTAAGTGTAATATACTGAAAATACCATCTCGATCCAAGGATCGTGTTGTCGTAGACGGTTCGTCAATCGGAGTTCTGTGGCTCAAGTTATGGCCAAAAGACCGAAACCGTCTCAAAAACGGGGGTCCGGGTCCGGGCCGACCCGGCCCGACCCCCCCTGGGTTGGCCCGAACTGGGTCGACCCGAACTGGGTCGACCCGACCCCGCCGGCGGCGGTCCGGCGCGGCGGCGCGGACCGGCGCGGCGGCGCGGCCCGGCCGGCGGCGGCGCGGACCGGCGCGGCGGCGCGGCCCGGCCGGCGGCGGCGCGGCCTGGCGCCGCTGGGGTCCCGCGCGGGGGGCATGGCCCCCGCTTCCAGCAGGCGGCGCGGCTTAAGCCGCGCCTCTTAAATGAACCGGCCCCCTTCGTGGGGGCCTGCTTGAGGGAAACCGGGGGGCCGCCTGCCCCTTCAATGAAACCCCCCCCCCCCCCTCATAAATGGGGGGGGGGGCATTGAGAGTTGACCTTCCGGCCGGCCACCTGGCTGGGCGGTTTTTCTCCAACGGGACCGGCTAAGCCGGTCCCCTTCCGGTTTCCGACGCCGGCGGCCCGGCGAGCCGCCGGTCTTCCCATCTCGCCGTGGCCCGGAACCGGCCGCGGTGTTCGTCGTCCTGCGCGGTGCGACGGCACCACGCCCCCTCCGCCGCGGCCCCGCTCCGACCGCGGCACCTTCGATTCCCTTTGACGCGGTGCGACGGCGTCGCATTCGTGATGATTCATCCACGGTGCGAATTTCCGCGTGGTGAGACGGCACCACGCCATCTTGTTTCATCCGCAAGTTCAATCAACAAGAACAAAGGACGGGGTTCGGCCGTGTTCATGCGGTCCGGCCCCCTCACGTTAAACGATAACACATATTTATATATCCTCACGTTTTTCATGCTAGAACCACGAACGAGAATGAATAAATAAATAAATAAACAACAACCCCTACCTTGGGTTCTAGTTCGAAGATTGTCAACGACCCGCGGAAGACAACGTCGCGGAGGTCGGGCGTCGCGGTAATCGTTCGTCAAATCCGATGACGAAGAGGTACGTCGTTGGCGAACCTTCATAAGCCGACAAAGTGATTCCGAGGAGGAAGCGGTGTTCCCTTTCATTGACACGGAAGACGTCTTCGATCTTCGGAAACAACGGCTACGAAGAAGAGAGGAGCGGCGTTCTTCGTCGGAGCTTGAGCGTTCTTCGTCAAAGCTTGAGCGTTCTTCATCAAAGTTTGAAGAAGAAGGAGAAGAACCCAAAATGCTCTCAAGATGGCTAAACAATTCTAACCAAATAAAATAAGCTAAGGGCTTATTTTATTTACTCAACCAAACCATTTGAATTTCAAAGGTTTGAATTAAGACAACTCAACCCATTAAATAACTCAACTTGCCAACTTAAATTAAAAGGGAAGTTTAAGGGAGAAGATGAGGGGATGGGGTTCGTGTGGGTCCCACCACACTTAATCTTCTCAAGGGAGGTTAAGTGGATTTGGGTGCCACCTTTAACTCCCTTTGGGAGAAGTTAACTAACAAGAGTAATAATAAAAAGTGTTCCACATTTTTATTCAACTCTTTATAATTCTCCCAAAAACTAACTTTCGTCCCGCAATAAACGCAACTTCGGAAAAGGTCTCCTTAAGCAAATATCGGCGCTGTGAGTTCATCGGTGTCCTCAGATTTCAATTCTGAGCACCGGATCAAAAGTTAGAAATTGAAGCTCGTTCGTTCACTGAACGTACCCGAGCCAAACTTCGGAAATTGATTCCGGGCACTCCGGGCCTCGGAATCAGGTGCCGTCAGAAACCACGCTCTTGTAAAATTCCAAAGAAAATTAAGAAAAAATTTCCCTTGAATTTTACGAGTCTTTACATTACTCCCACCACAGGGCTTTACGTCCCCGTGAAGCTTCAACACAAACTAGGGATACAAAGGCGGTACTGAGCACGCATCTGAGCCTCCCGCTCCCATGAGCTCCCTGGAGGTTCTCGTGCTGCCATCTGATGCGCACAAGAGGAATCGATCGTCCACGTAGGACCTGCTCCTGTCGATCCTCTATCCCCACTGGGACCTCAGTAAAAGTCTCCCCATCATCCACGTCTAGCTCCCCATGGTCAAAGATGTGCGTCGGGTCGTGCACGTATCTTTTCAGCTGAGATACGTGGAAGACGTCGTGCACCCGGTGCAACTGAGGTGGTAGAGCCAGGCGATAAGCCACCTCACCAATCCTACTGAGGATCTGGAAAGGCCCGATGAAGCGTGGAGACAACTTGCCGCCTCGGCCAAATCTCCACAAACCACGTCGAGGTGAGACCCGCAAGAAGACGTGGTCGTCATCCTCGAACTCTAGTGGTCTCCGCCTCCTATCAGCATAAGGCTTCTACCAGCTCTGAGTTGTACTCATCCGCCCCTAGATGACCTGGACCATCTCAGGTCCCACAAGAGCTGCAAGATTTCTTCTTTGCCGATAGGAGAAATCTGGTCCCATCCCCTGGACGAACCACATTCTTTTCCTAATACTGTCAAACCCGACATGGATGATACTAACCCATACCAAGGATGACGTCGTAAGGCCTCGACACTACTACAAAGAGATCCAACCATTACTCTCGCCTCCAAGGGTTGAGTCATACTGTCGGCTTCAGTGTGTGGTAACTAGGTCTCCTCCAGTAGATACTTCTCAAGTGAGGGTCAAGTCAACGGTCTAAACCAGAACCTCTTTGTAACAACACAAGAGAGGACATGGAAGTAAATTCCACAAGAAAAGGTGTCTTTTATTACTACAGATCAAGTACAAAGACACAAAGCATCTACAAACATACATCAACAAAACAAGAAGCAACATGAACAAAAGTCTGCAGGTCTGGAGCTAGTCTCGCTCATGTACATCTGCTCCCGGAGCCCCATGATCATAGGCCTCAGCTGCCTGAAGCTGAGCTATCCCATGTCATCCTGTCCCCTGCGGTCGGGGTGGACCGCCTGGTGGTGGTGGTGGCAACACCCCGAAGCGCCGTCCACCTCCAGCTGCACGGCCAACTTCCCTGTCATGGCCGCCTGCTCCTTGCGGCCTGCCCTGATCGAACCTCTACCTCTGCCTGGGGGGTCCTTCGTTCATCTGCTGGTCATCCGTATGGTGGGTCGGACAGTCACGAGCCATGTGACCAACCCCGCCGCAGGAGTAACACTGCCCTCTCATGGCAAGTCGTTGCCCACCCCGAGTGCCTCGCGAAAACAATCCAGAGTCATGCTGTCGATCACCTGTAGGTCCAGTCCTCTTGGACCCCTAGGTCATCCGCCTACTGCCCGCTACAAAAGACGTTGCCGCATGCCGGTAAGTGGTGGGTCATGCTGCTGGAGACTTCTCAACAAGGAAACTCTCCACTAAGAGGGCTCACTCCAACACCCATGTCTGAGTCGGAATGTTGAGGGAGATCATCGAAGCCCTGATCTCATGCCTCAGTCCCTGCTCGAAGGTTCGGGCCCGGAAGAACGGGTCCCGTACCATATCTGTGGAGTAGCGCGAGAGATCAGTAAATCTCGCCGAGTACTGGGCCACTGACATGCTGCCATGCCGTAGTTGTAGTAGCTCCTGGATGCGCACCGCTCGGAGGGTGGTTGGGACGAACTCGGAGCGGAAGATTCTCTCAAAGTCCATCCAGAGGAGAGACGCCTCGTCGTGCACCTGGAGCATCAAGCTCCACCATCTGCCTGCTGCCGCGTGCAGGAGACTCACTACGAGGATCACCATGAGGTCTGCTGGTGTCCTCACTAACCTAAACACACGTACCACTGCCTCCAGCAAGTCCTCGGCTGCCTGGGAATCCGTCTCCCCGCGAAACCTGGGCGGTCGCTGGCGCTGAAACTCATGCAGTGCACTAGGGCGACGTGCATCGTCAGCGGCTGGCGCTGGAAGCATCGGGGGCTCGGCGGGTAGTGCTACCGCCGGTGCCACTGCTGACAAAGGGCCCTGCACCGAGGCCTCGTCACTCGGTGGGTTGTCGTCACACTGGACTCTCGGAACCCTAGCTGGCTGCCGTCGTGGGGCCATCCTGAAGGGAAACAGGTGCGCCACGGTCAGAACAGAATACCTGGTGAGCTGATATAAGTAATCACAAAGAAAACTTTGAAACACACACGCAATCAATGTTTTCGTGCATTAAGTCGGAAATCAGAAGTCAGGGTCCTGGTGTACGGATATGTCGGCCGCCGCACCAACACTGGACTCCCTGGACTGATAACCACACTCAATACGCTAAACATTATTTCTTCACATAGAAAAGATCAGAGTTCGCGGTAGAACCGAACTCCTCTGATACCAATTTGTCAGGACCCGCCCTCAGGGTCCGTGTCGTGACTACCCCAAGCCCGCCTTCCATAGGCCAGGGGCTGGAGACTAGCACCAAGGCGTAATTCCCGGTAAAGAGGGAAGGCATTGCCTTTGTAAAGTAAACAATCACACAGAGTACAAGCGGAAGAAGTAAACAATGAATACAACAGTAAGTGCGGAAAGTAAAAAGGGGCTGGAAATACAAACCCAACTGTAAAGTACAACTCGAAAGGGAAAACAACAACTGAAAAGTAAACATGGAACGCCGAGCTGTCCACTGGAAATCCCACCTGAAGGGTGGGTACAGATAGCTCCTCTGCTCCTTGGGTCCTTCCGTCCGCTCCGAGTATGTCCCGCCCAGTGGTCCACCTCCGGGTACCGCCTCATCGTCATGTCCACCTCTGGGTACTGCTCAGTCCTCGAGCACTCGGCCTCTGTCAGCATTGCTCGTCGTCTGCAGCCAACACAACGAGGTGCGGGCATAGCCCGTGCAGGGGTGAGTATAACGATACTCAGTAGGGATCCCGAGACCTTCAAGGTCTCACTAAACCAACAAGGATAACCACAAAGAAGATCTCAACAGATAACCTCTACTTAGGTATATTCCAATACATATACCTAAGTTATCAAGTAACCCATCTCAATCATGAGGTAAACACAAGGATCAAAAGTCTCAGCTCAAACCAGGATTTTCATTATCGAAACCGTAACTGCTGTAGAGCTCCATCTCTGGAGTGTACAGTGGTCCTGTCACAACTCCGAGGTACTGCTCACTAACCTAAGACTGCTGAGGTGCTCCTCCTGACGAGTACCGCGGGCCAGCTGCTACGACCAAGCGCTCCCATGTGCTGCTACAACCAAACGCACTTCTGTCATGGGTCTGCCGCTACAACCAAGCGCTCCGATGTGCCGCTACAACCAAACGCACCTCTGTCGTGGGTCTGCCGCTACAACCAAGCGCTCCCATGTGCCGCTACAACCATGCGCACCTCTGTCCTGGGTCTGCCGCTACAACCAAGCGCTCCCATGTGCCGCTACAACCAAGCGCACCTCTGTCGTGGGTCTGCCGCTACAACCAAGCGCTCCCATGTGCCGCTACAACCAAGCGCACCTCTGTCGCACACCGGGTTGTCCGATCGGCAGTCATCGGGTCTCAGTCAGCTAACCGGTCTCCGTACTCCGCACGCTCATCTCCGAGAGGGTCTGCTCCATGAGCTACTGGTCGATACTCCAAGTATCTCAAAGTCCTATGAAGAAGAATCTCAAAGGATCGTCCTGCTCTGCAAGCCTCAACCACGATCAACGTTGTTCGTCGTCGCAGTCACAGTAGCAGTAGAAGTAGTAGTAGTAGTCACTGCCGCAGCCAGCACTAGGGTTCTCGCACACAACAAGCTCGTTCGGAGGGTCCGCTCCACGAGACGAGAGACTGATACATCAACTGTCACAAAGTCCAGAGTTGATGTATCCAAAAGTTCCGTATCGTCAACAGGAACTCTACGAAACAGACGGCCCGTCGATCGGACGCCCGGTCTGAGAGTTATTGGCTTTTTCGTCCCCGGGGCCCGGTTGGTTTTTAAGGCAAAACCAACCCGACTGTACTCCACCTGCGTCCAAACCTCGGGGAGAGTATGCCAAAAGATCTGTCTCAATAAGAGGAACACAACAAAGCTGACGGCACGTCAATCGGACGTCTGTAGGTCAAGATATGAGTGTTTCCACACCGAAGGCCCGGTTGGTTTCGTGTACGAACCAACCTGGCCGAACTCAAAGTGTTCCGAAACCCTGAGTGTAATATACTGAAACGGCCGTCTCGATCCAAGGATCGTGTTGCCGCAGACGGTTCGTCAATTGGAGGTCCGTGGCTCAAGTTATGGCCAAAAGACCGAAACAGTCTCGAAAACGGGGGGTCTGGGTCCGGGCCGACCCGGCCCGACCCCCCCTAGGTCGGCCCGAACTGGGTCGACTCGGCCGGCGGCGGTCCGGCGCGGCGGCGCGGACCGGCGCGGCGGCGCGGTCCGGCGCGCCGGCGCGGCCTGGCGCTGCTGGGGTCACGCGCGGGGGGCATGGCCCCCGCTTCCAGCAGGCGGCGCGGCTTAAGCCGCGCCTCTTAAATGAACCGGCCCCCTTCGTGGGGGACTGCTTGAGGGAAACCGGGGGGCCGCCTGCCCCCCTCAATGAAACCCCCCCCCCTCATAAATGGGGGGGGGGGGGCTTTTGAGAGTTGACCTTACGGCCGGCCACCTGGCCGGCCGGTTTTTCTCCAACGGGACTGGCAAAGCCGGTCCCCTTCCGGTTTCCGACGCCGGTGGCCCGGCGAGCCGCCGGTCTTCCCGTCTCGCCACGGCCCGGAACCGGCCGTGGTGTTCGTCGTCCGGTGCAGTGCGACGGCACCGCACCCCCTCTGCCGCGGCCCCGCTCCGACCGCGGCGCCTTCGATTCCCTTTGACGCAGCGCGACGGCGTCGCATTTGTGATGATTCTTCCACGGTGCGAATTTCCGCGTGGTGCGACGGCACCACGCCATCTTGTTTCAACCGCAAGTTAAATCAACAAGAACAAAGGAGGGGGTTCGGTCGTGTTCATGCGGTCTGGCCCCCTCACGTTAAACGATAACACATATTTATATATCCTCACGTTTGTCATGCTAGAACCATGAACGAGAATGAATAAATAAATAAATAAACAACAACCCCTACCTTGGGTTCGAGTTCGAAGATCGTCAACGACCCGCGGAAGACAACGTCGCGGAGGTCCGGCGTCGCGTTAATCGTTCGTCAAATCCGTTGACGAAGAGGTACGTCGTTGGAGAACCTTCATAAGCCGACGAAGTGAGTCCGAGGAGGAAGCGGCGTTCCCTTTCGTTGACACGGAAGACGTCTTCGATCTTCGGAAACAACGGCTACGAAGAAGAGAGGAGCGGCGTTCTTCGTCGGAGCTTGAGCGTTCTTCGTCAAAGCTTGAGCGTTCTTCGTCAAAGTTTGAAGAAGAAGGAGAAGAACCCAAAATGCTCTCAAGATTGCTAAACAATTCTAACCAATTAAAAAAAGCTAAGGGCTTATTTTATTTACTCAACCAAACCATTTGAATTTCAAAGGTTTGAATTAAGACAACTCAACCCATTAAATAACTCAACTTGCCAACTTAAATTAAAAGGGAAGTTTAAGGGAGAAGATGAGGGGATGGGGTTCGTGTGGGTCCCACCACACTTAATCCTCTCAAGGGAGGTTAAGTGGATTTGGGTGCCACCTTTAACTCCCTTTGGGAGAAGTTAACTAACAAGAGTAATAATAAAAAGTGTTCCACATTTTTATTCAACTTTTTATAATTTTCCCAAAAACTAACTTTCGTCCCGCAATAAACGCAACTTCGGAAAAGGTCTCCTTAAGAGAATATTGGCGCTGCGAGTTCATCGGTGTCCTTGGATTTCAATTCCGAGCACCGGATCAAAAGTTAGAAATTCCCGCTCGTTCGTTCACTGAACGTACCCGAGCCAAACTTCGGAAATTGATTCCGGGCACTCCGGGCCTCGGAATCAGGTGCCGTCAGAAACCGCGCTCTTGTAAAATTCCAAAGAAAATTAAGAAAAAATTTTCCTTGAATTTTACGGGTCATTACACCAAATGTATTGAAAGTGTGAATAAGGTGGTAGAGGTGGGGGCCTTTTATAAGAGGAGGGGAGGGGCACTCATGGAAAGATTGAAATGTTACTTTATTATACAATGATTTTCAGATTATAAAGGTCCCAAAATTATATAATTCGAGGCTAAGGTGATAAGGTTTCGAAATATACTCATCAAATATGTTTTTGACAAGTGTATGCCTTGGATTTTACATTATCTTTTCATTTTATTTAAATTGTTAATTAATGAGGTAATTGCTGAACCATCTTGGTGTCATAAATAATTTAATTTATTTAATGTCTAAAAATTCTAAAATAAAAATAATGATGTAGGAAATCATTTTATCTTTCTAATGAATACTTATAGTCAAAAATATGACTTGTATAACGCCATTTAAAAAATGTTTTAGTAAAACAATTCTTGTTTGTGACATTTTTATTTTAACGTTAAATAAAAAAAATTTAATGTCCTTTCCCTACCAAAGTGGCTCCATGGGGTCCCCAAGTTGGCCCATTGTTTTTATTGGCCGGCCATGACTCATCCAATAGGGGTAGTACAAGTTTCAAGGTCATTTCCTATTATTATAACCTTATATTAACCATAAATTTCACTAATTACCTTTAATCGCGATTAATTAAAATTAAAAGTTACTATTCACCAAAAAAATTATTTTAATCCCATTGAACCACATTTTACTTCCTAATAACATCCATGTATGTTGGGTTTTGAAAATCAGAACACAGAAGTGGTAATGTTTAATTTAAACGAAAAATCAGTTTTTTAACTACCACTTAGTGGTTTCACTATTCATTAAAAATTGAAGTTTTTCAGTACAATGCCAAAATTTCACCCTAAGCTATAATTTATATTCCGAATTAAAAAATGATGTCTATTTTAAAAAATTTCAAACATATAAGTTGCATTAATTAATTTCCTAATTAATTCCCGCTGTCACAACAAATAGCGTGTTTTTAAGAAACAATATATATCAAAAGATTGATAATTGTTTATGTCCAATTTCAAAGTGAATTTAATTCTAAAAACCACCATTGGATAAAATGGTAAAAATATATTCCAATTATAATTTTAAAACACTCAATAGTATAATTTCTCATAATAAATTATTTTTATTAAAAAAGTTTTTTTTAAGTATTTTTCACTATTCATAAAAAATTGAATGTTCTCAGAAAATTACAAAAAATTCAACTTAGGATAATTTCGATATTACGAATACAAAAATGAAGTCCATTTTGAAATATAAAATTTCTATAATTTTAAAAAGTGGTTATTACTATTCATAACGGCTACTTTGATTAGTCGTGGTGTTTTATAACTCGAACTTCCGTACAACGCAAGCTTTTGCATTATTGAAAGAGAGGCGTATCGTGGAAGCTCGGGGTGTTAGATTCTCCCCTCCTTCAATAAATTGCGTCCTCGCAATTTTAAATTTTTCTTTGAAAATAAATAATTGAAAATAGAAAATACCTTTGTAGAAAACCCACATCGGAAATAGGATTAATAAGAATATAACATTAAAAGAAAGCAAGATAAGTACAAAGGTCACACGAGATAGGCCATACTAGGATTCTATGAAAATATAGATATAGAAGAAAAAAAAACCATCAAGGTCTGATGGAGAGTTGTAGAAAACTGGATTAGGAGTAAGTTAACCATAAGAAAATCACAAACTTGTGATTGGTTAAACGGTCATTGAATCCCCAGTTGGAAAAGTTAACCGGCAATGTTTTTATTTTAGTTACCTTTTATAAAGTTGAGGAATTTATTTTGGAGATTTACTATGAATGTTAGGGAATATACATACTTGTAATGTAGACGTTCATTCTTTAATAAATTTTTACCACAAACCCATCTTTCACTCTAAAAGTTAATAGAACTCAAAAATATTCAATTTATCCTAATTGTATAAGGTTCCAAATATTAACACATACCATTTAGATTAGTAAAACTATTTTGTAATAAACAGGGACTTCCTGTAGGGTAGTGGTAGGTAATAAAGGCATGTCGCACTATGGTTGTGGGTTCGATTCCTGCAGCTTTGTCTGACGCGATAGGTTACGCCCCACCCTGCAGGTTGTCCTTTTCCTAAAACTATAGTATTATAATATTCCAAAAATAACCTTCAGAAATGTTTTATCATTAAACAATACTATCCATGGTTCAACTTAATCCATTCTAACATTAATAGTTATCCAAAATACCTCTATCCATACTTTCTCTAAAAGGTCTCTAAATTACAAAATCAATTATAACATCAGATTCCCCAAACAAATTAAAGTTTCTATTTTTTTCATATACTAAAAATATGATTACCTTCATCATATTAAAACCTTACTAAAACAACAAGTACTGCAGTACAAACCTTATATATATCACATTATTCTTATAACCAAAATATAATCCTTGAGTCCAAAAGAACCAATATATTAATTATTCCACTTCAACTGTAGCAATAGCATAAGATTGGCCTTGATCCCTTGGCCTTTTATGTGGTAAGTTTCCCTGATGCTTAGGACATTCATTTGCATAATGCCCCATTTCCCTACAATTGTAGCATCCAACATTGATAGCCTCTTTCTTTCCTTTGCAATCACGAGCCTGGTGACCTTTTTCTCCACATTTATAACAAACTCCCATTCCTTTTAGGCATGTACAGGGGTGATTCTTCCCACAATTATCGCATAATGGAAAATCCTTCTTTCCCTTTTTCCCTTTATCTGTCTCTTGTTCCACCATTCTTTTCTTCTCTTGCATTACATTATTGTCATAAGATTTAGAGAATTCATTTTCTGTCTTGATAGCACATGAGACAATATCTTCTAATGATGAGAAAGATTGTGATACTAATGCTCAACGGAGAAATGGTTTTAACCCATCAAAGAAACGATTAATCTTATTTCTTGGGTTACGTATATAATCTGTAGCATGCCTTGCAAACCTTGTAAAGTTAGCCTCATACATTGCGACATTCTCATCCTCCTTCTGCCTCAGACTCAGATATGGACTTTCTATATCAGCTTGATGGTCATGTGGAATGTATTTTTCTAAGAAAATATCTCTGAACACTCTCCATTCCATATTTGATAATTCTTCATCTTCCTTTGTGTTTTGAATCAGCGACCACCATTGATCGGCATCTCCAGTGAGGCGGTAGACTGCCATGACAACCTTCCCCCTTTCGCTACTCCCCAATGCATGGAATATTTTTTCTAAGGATTTTATCCATTGCTCAAATAATAATGGATTTGTACCCCCATTAAATGTTTGTGTTTATTGCCTCATGAAACGGTCTAATATTGATCCTCCACGTTGCGGATCAGGGTGCTCCATATGGGTAAGGTTATTATTCATAACATGAGTGAGTTTTCCCAGTATCGTAATAAGTTGATCATCACCAGTTGTATCTCCAGCAACATAATAATTATCTTGAGCAGGAGGGAAATCCCTACACGGAGTACGTGCATTGATACGGTTTCCATTCCTTACACTAGGATAAATTTCTAAACAATGGCATAACTAGATTAGTTTATGAATCAAAATACATAATTCCATACTTATAAAATACTTAACATAAATTGAACTATTTATGGTAATAATCCATAATCATAAAAATGTTTTCTTTGAGAAAGTATATACTCATAACCCTTCATAGTGGTTTGTAAAGAAAACGAGAATTATCCTAAGCATATCCCCCGAGAGTGTCGTAACCAAGAGTGCAGCGAGGCCCGTTGTCGTGCACCAGTTCCAGTTCGAGTCTAGCTCAAAGCAGTGTTTTCAGGTTTTACCCGTAGGTACATCTGTGCCAGAGCCACCTCTACCTGCTCGTATCCAGGCATGGATGTATTGCTCGGAAAACTCACAAAATCTCTATAATAATAAAATTCTAGGAAGTTCTTGTATACTAATCCTAAATTTCTATCTTTGGGCTATGTGCTCTAATAAAAGTTTATCAAAATATAGCTTCCAAGGTTAGTACAATACTGCCTCTGATACCAACTGTAACGCCCCGACCCCAGTTACCCAGAGTCGGTGCATTATTGCATAGCATTGGCATGATCACAAAAGATCAAGTCACGAAAGACCAATTAGTATAGTAGCCTTGCAAACACAAGATACTTTCATAAGTCTTACATTACATCATAAGGTAAAACAAAACTACAACATCTTCTCTTCATATCCCCTAATATTATCCCTATAGGTCATTCATAATATACTTCTTCACATCCTAGGAAAATTAAATCATTGAAAGGGGTGAGCTTAGATGCTCAGTAAGGATAACAATATAGCGGAAGCTTTCATAAATAACCATTAACATTTAAGGAAATGTATAACTAAAACAAAAGCCTTTTAAACTTGAACTTTAGCATAATATGGCAAAAGTAAAATGAAATAATTCCATTTACTTACTCTCATGGATATTATACTAGTCGAATAATCACATGAAATATCAATAACCACTTTCATAATGATGGAATGCATAATGTCATACTATCATAACCACGTAGCCAAGGCCTCGTGCCAAGACCACAAATAAGATTTTGTCAAGGCCTTATACCAAGACACTAGATTGTATCATGAGACCTACCGATGCATCGAGGAGCTATAGCGGGATCCACCCATCACTTATTAAGTCCAATGCATTCCTAATATGAACAGGTTTAAACATATCTAAAACCATAACATAATCGTTTCACATAAAACATGCATAAAGGAAACATAAAATGTCCTAATTTCAATCACAAGATATCAATACAACACATTGATATAATAAAAACACTTTCAAAACCATTTTCAATACCAAAATAAAATAAAATTAAAACTTTGTATTTATTTTTCATTTAAAAAAAGTTATGGCTTGTAGAGGAAGCCAAAACACAAATAATGGTCACGGCGGCGGAGAAGTCGTTGTCACCGCATACGTAAGACAAAAACATTCCTTTTGTCGTTTAGTAAAACTCTTTGTAAAAAAATATTCCTTTTTGAATAAAAGTCAAAGTCAAAGGGGTTTATACACCGTATAAAATAAAGTTATGTATAAAACAAAATATGACTCAATGAAAATAAATTGAGATGAAGACCCTTACAAAGATCATTTTTTTTAAATAAAGTGGATCTATTTTGTGTATTCACTATAAGTACACATAAATAAAGTACAAATACAAGATTGCACATAATAATATCATGAAATAATTTGAAAGTAGGAGATTAACCCAAAGAATAGAAATTAGGTTAAGAAGTTCCCTTACCATGAGTCCTGTCTTGACTCGACCATTCTTTAACCTCCTGAATAATAAACAAGAGTTAATTTAAAATTGCTTAAGTGTAACACCCGAGATTTTTATGAGTAATATTTTGTTTTTATGTTATATTTATATCATCAAAGGAATCTTTCACTACATACTAGCTTGACTTACTTTACACGCAATCACGACCTTCCTCGATAGCTTGCGTCGTATGCAATACCGAGTTTCACTAAACAACGATATGCTATTAAAATATTATTAAAACTAGCCATTATGAATATTAAGAACCACTTTTTGAAATTTTATAAATTTTATTTTTCAAAATGGACTTCATTTTTGGATTCAGAATATCGAAATTAGCCTAGGGTGAAATTTTGGTATTTTTCTGAAAACTTTCAATTTTTGATGAATAGTGAAACCAGTAAGTGGTAGGTTAAAAACTAAATTTTGCATCAAACTTAATTTTACCGCTTCTATGAATGGAATTTCGAAAATCCGACAGACACGGTGGATATCAGTAAGTAAAATGTGGTTCAATAAGATAAAAATAATTTTTTGGTGAATAGTAACTTTTTACTTTTTTTACCGCGGTTAATAGTAAATAGGGTAACTCAGGGTAAATATGATATTACTATTACCCTAACACATGTCTTAATTCTATTGGATAAGTGTAATTCGACGAAAAATAACCTTATGAATATAATATGACCATTTAGTTCCACTTGGATTAAATTATGACATTTAATATTATTTTATTTAATGAATAGTTAAAATAGTTAAAATCAAAGTTTAATAACAAAAAAATTTTTAATATGGGGTTATACATAAGATAAATTCGACTATAAATATTATTTATAACGCTAAAAAGATCTCCTACATAATGAAATTTTATTTGTAATTTTTAGAAATTATATAATTTAATTTATTTATGACTCAATGATGATGCAGTAATTATCTTATTAATGAAATATTGACATAATTGTTGTTATAAACACCAAAATAAATGAAATTTGAGACTTTTTATGAATCCCACTAATTTTATAGGTTAATATGACATGTTAGTATTGATTAAATTAACATGGTTTGAACTAATAATTCTGTTATGATTTTTACAAAAATCAATTACTAAATAGTGTCAAAATTGACATAAAACAGTTTTTAAAAACAAATATTATATTATTAATTGTAATTTTATTCCTAAAAATCTAAGGTTCGGCCAGATGACTTAGCTAAGGTTATATATATTAATAATAAACAATTTGGGGTTCTTTTGGATTCTTATAGTATGTTTATTAACCTTATAGTATAAGAACACAAGAAGACATAACTTAATGTTAAATCTAAATGATAAGGTTAAAATAGGAACCTAAACTTGTATAAATTTTATTGGATGAGAGGATTTCGACCTATTCCCACCATATCTTAGAAAGATATCAATTTGGAGCTATTTAAAACCGAACTTGAATTTATAATAAAATAATATTTTTTGTTATTCCAAAGGAGCCCCTCTCCTCCCTTATAAAAGGGAACCTCTTCCCTCTCTTCCTCACACCACTTTGAGCCTTCGTGCTTGGCCAACCCCTGCCAATTTCTCCTCTCCACATCCCTAGAGACATCCTAGAGGTCCTGGTCTTCTTCAAAGACACATTTTAGGGCCCTAAAAGAAGGTCTCAAAGAAGTACTTCAAAGAAGAGGTAATGTCTGTTACCGATTCTTTCATTTTATTTTATCTTCCACTTCTTCTTCTTAGGTTGTTTCATTATGAAGTAATAACATCAGTATCACTCATATACGTATATGTTATTATAAGTATGAAACAACCCTATTTGACCATCTATCCATCCTACGGAAAAAGAAATCACTGCGCGTGCGTACGTACGGAATACCGTCTCCACTCCGTGGTTTAATCTATTTTCCACCACCACCTTACTTGGATGGGTATAATGGTGTAAATAATGACCATATATGACTATTATAAAGTGATATTTATTCTGAAATAGTATACATATACTCCAATACAATTCCACGATCATAGGAACAATATCATCACTCGTGCGTACGTACGGAATACCGTCTCCACGAGGTGATGCGACTCGTTCTAGATGATCTTAATTTCATAATGATTATATAAATGAATTGAATGAATGAATAAGATATATATTACACTAATACCATTCTGGAAATGAGGTATCTATAACCTAATGAAAATAATAAGAATTTATTCGACAAAACACGCATAAGAACAAAAAGTTATAAACACCTGAATAACAAGTAGCAATGAAATATTACTACTAAGAAGCTAAGAATATGACCATATATGATATCATAAAAATAATTATGATTCTTTATTAAGTCAATAACATTATTTAAATCATTATACAAGAGGTTCGGACCCTTACAAAGCAAGTCGGACCTAAGGTAAGGGAAATATCACAATCTCATTTTTATCCGAGATTGTTTATACTTTGGTATTTACTAGGGTGTATTTTATCATCCACATGCATGTTTCCTCAATATGTAATTTTATTTCCGTCCACCTACAATTGTTTAAATCCAATTTTACCCTTCGGTGAGTTTTTAGTAAAGGATATGAAAGGAATCTTTTGTCGTTTTTCGTATGAGGTACTTTTTGACTTTTCCGACAAAAGTACGAAGAATGTTTTTCATAACTTATACGGCATGAATGGATTTTTAAAACATTATTTCCAAGAAGAATCCTTTACATGTTTTAAAGTTTATTTTTAATCAACATCTTTTAGTTTATAATTGAACGACATGTTAAGAAAGGAAAAGTGTTTTTGAAGAAGAAATGATATTTTCCTCAAGAATGGAGTTCAAGTGTTTTATCAAAATTATTTTCCATCTAAGATAATAAAGGTTTATGTTTTTATCCCTATTATTACATTGATTTGATTATGTTGTGATGGAATTATTTTTATAAATTCCTTTTTTGAATATGAACTATTTTATGATGTCATGATGTTTAAGATTCCCATTTTTATTACATGGGTTATGCAATGATGTATGGTTTATGATTTTGTGGCACACATAAGAATGGTATCATTATGAGATGGGTGGGACCTATATCTCCCTCCAATGCGTTGGGTAAAGATTTTATATCTCATGAGATAGACATGGATGGAATGGTAGGTTATACTGGTTCAGTGAAACATGACTGAAACGAGGGTGACTCGGTTTAGAAATGGACTTTGTCCACTAAGATAGTCTTGGAAATGAGTCTTGACAAATAAGATATGATTCTATATGATTATGTGTGTATGCCACAAAGTTTCATGTTTTATGTTATGATTATTGGGATTTCATTTCACTACTATGATTTATCCCATGTTGTGAAATTATGCTCTCTTTTGCAGGTTAAGATTCCTAAAATGTTATGTTCTTATGAAAATGATGTGATTGATATTTCTTTTGTTTACCCTTACTGAGCATTTGAGCTCACCCTTTTGTATGTTTTCTTTCCCCATGCCAGGAAGAAGGTTATTAAGTAAGATATGCCAAAACGGACTATAGATATGATGAAATAAATGGGAGGCAAAGTAGATGCTTTATGAACCAGTTGTTTATGTTTCCCAGTTTCTGAAGACACTATACCTATACGGTCCTTTCGTGGTATTGTTATATTTTATAATAAGTTTGCTTCAATTTTGAAGTATTAACAATATATGTAAAGCATGGGTCGTTATAGTTGGTATCAGAGGAAAGGTATAGTCAACCTTTGGAAACTAGGATGTGAAATCCTTAGTAAGAACCCTAAGGATAAGTCTAAGCATAGAACACAATATTAGTGTTTTAGAAATGGCCATGAATAACCTAGGATAAGACCTTAAGTGTTAAATTTTATTCTTGATTATGTGGTTTTTCTATTATAATTAGTGTTGCTCATACTATTCCTCTTGGTTTTAGTCGATTACTGAAACCCGAAGGAACCATGTTAATGCGGAATGCGACGGGCAATGCAATGATTGTCCCCCTGAGCAACCAAACGTTATGGGAGCTGGAATGCAAAATCTTGTAGCCATGCTCACACAACTTTCTCAAGCTATGAATCATGCAGGACTTACAAACGAGCAAAGGAAGGAATAATATTCTGTTGAATCCTCCATGAGGCAGTGTCCACCTTCTTTCAGTGGGTCTACTGATCCATTAGTTTCTGAATAATGGATTATTACTATTGAAAAGATATTTTCAGTTCTTCAATGTTCTGAACATGATAAATTCATCCTAGTAGTGTATCGTTTGGAAGGAGATGCTGATCAATGGTGGAATCTTATTAAGAATACGAGGCAAAGGGATGAAATTGAGTCCATGGAATGGGACAAGTTCAAGAACATATTTTTCAATAAGTACTTCCCTCGTATTCTCCGAACAAAGATGGAGAAAGAGTTTCTTGAACTGAAGCAAAAGGATGATGAATCTGTTGGTACCTATTAAGCAAATTTTACAAGACTTGCAAGGTACGCTTCTGGTATTATTATCCAACCTGAGAGTAAGATCGATCGATTCATTAGTGGATTAAAACCAAGTCTTCGAAGGGCGTTAGCCATAAGGGACTTCAATAGCTATGAGGAAATCGTTCGATGTGCTCTCAAAGTTGAGATGGAGATTGGAGTAACCCATCAGTCATAAGGGTTTGATAAGAAGAGGAAAATGGAATTCAAAGGAAAATCTAAAGAGCACACTGAAAAGAAGATGAGCTTTCCCTTATTCTCAAAGTGTGGAATGAAACATAGAGGGAGTTGTCTTAAAGGGAAAAGTAAATGTTTCAAATGTGGAAAGGAAGGTCATCGGGCATTTGAATGCCGCGATGATGGGAAGAAGATGTCTAATGATGCAAACAAAGGAAGGGATACACAGAATGAACCTACTACACTTCAATGTTTCAAGTGCAAGGAGATGGGTAATTATGCCAATAAATTCCCTAATCCAAGGGTTGATGATGATGGTTGACGTCAACAAACTCTCAAGGCTAAAGACAAAGGAAAGCCACATGCAATTTCTATTAGCGATGTGGAGTACGATAACGATGTGGTGAAAGGTACACTTACCATCCACTCTAAAGTAGCAAATGTTTTATTTGATTCTGGATCCACCCACTCTTTTATTTCTGAATAATTTTCTAAGGGTATCACTGTATTACCTCAACAATTAGATGTTGAGTTATCTATGACAACACCTAATGGCACAACAGTCGCATCAAAAGTTTATAATTCTTCTCCGATCGAAGTTTGTGGGAAAGTGCTTCCTGCAAATCTTGTGATCCTTCCTATAGTGGAATTTTATGTGATTCTTGGAATGGATTGGCTTTCTTTATATGGAGCTCATATCAATTGCCAAATAAGGGAAGTCACATTTCATATTCCAGATCAATCTATGATCGTCTATCAATGCAAGGATGAACATAACCTTCCAGTGGAAATTTCTTCCATCTTATGGGTCTTGATTCCAATAAATTAATGTTATTTATCTCAAATGGTTGGTGAGAAACTCACGATTAAGAATATGCCCATTGTATGGGAGTTTGATGATGTCTTTCCGGAGGAATTACCGGGACTTCCACCAAATCGTGAAGTTGAGTTCTCAATAGAACTCGTACCGGGTGCTTTGCATATTTCAAAGACACCTTATAGAATGGCCCCAATTGAGTTGCAGGAATTGAAGAAGCAACTCCAAGAGAATCTTGATAAAGGATTCATACGCCCTAGTGCGTCACCTTGGGGAGCACCTATTCTATTTGTTGAGAAGAAAGATGGATCAATGAGACTCTGCATTTATTATCGAGAACTTAACAAGATCACTATCAAGAACAAATATCCTCTCCCACGCATTGATGACTTATTTGACCAACTATGCGGAGCTCAATACTTTTCCAAGATAGATCTTCATTCAGGGTGTCATCAATTATGGGTCAAAGTGGAGGATATACCAAAGATGGCTTTCCGTACAAGGTATGGACACTTTGAATTTATAGTGATGCCATTTGGTCTTACTAATGCCCCTACTATCTTCATGGATCTGATGAATAGAGTCTTTAGAGACTATCTTGATCAATTTGTGGTAGTCTTTATAGACGATATTCTTGTCTATTCAAATAGAAAGGAAGAACATGATGATCACTTGAGAATTATATTGAAGACCCTGAGAAAGGAGAATCTTTATGCCAAATTTACCAAGTGTGAATTTTGGCTTCAAAAAGTTGCATTTTTGGGTCACATAATCTCAAAAGAGGGGATATCTGTGGATCCATCAAAAACAGAGGTTATCAGAAGATGGTCGAGACCAACAACAGTAACTGAGATCCGAAGTTTTCTTGGTTTGGCTAGATATTATCAAAGTTTTGTGAATGATTTTTCACGATTATCTAATCCACTCACCAAGTTGACTTGGAAAGGAGTTAAGTTTGTCTGGATGGAAGAATGTGAAGATAATTTCAAGGAGTTGAAAAGAAGGTTATCCAGTGCACCTGTGCTCACACTGCCTTGTAGTGGAGAAAGGTTTGTGATCTATAGTGATGCATCCAAGAAGGGATTAGGGTGTGTTCTTATACAAAATGATATGGTGATAGCTTATGCCTCACGACAGTTGAAAATCCATGAGCAAAATTACCCAACACATGATTTGGAGTTAGCTGCGGTAATCATTGCATTAAAGATTTGGAGGCATTACCTTTATGGTGAAAGGTGTGATATTTATACTGATCATAAAAGTTTAAAGTATATTTTCACACAAAAGGAGCTGAATATGCGTCAAAGAAGATGGTTGGAGCTGATTAAGGATTATGACTGCTCAATCCATTACCACCCTGGGAAAGCAAACAAGGTGGCAGATGCATTAAGTCGACAAGACCATGCTAGTTTATCCATGATGAGGATCACAAAAGATCCAATATTTATGGATTTACAAAGGATGGATCTTGGAATTATAATGGAAGGGGAAAAATCTTATCTTTCTCAATTGAATGTTCAACCATCTATACATGTGAAGATTAAAGAGGCACAGAAAGAAGATGTCGAGTTACAAAATAAGGTGAGAAATGTTCCTGAGTTCAACCTTGATTGGGATGGGATAATAAAGTTCAGGAATCGGGTTTGTGTTCCTCCCATCCCCGAATTAAAGAAGGAGATGCTGGATGAGGCTCATAGTTCTTCATTCTCTATTCATCCTGGAAGCACGAAGATTTATAGGGACCTGAAAGAGTACTTCTGGTGGGATGGCATGAAAAGAGATGTTGCTGAATATGTTTCTCGAATCTTGGTTTGTCAACAAGTTAAAGCTGAGAGACAGAAGTCTAAGGGGATGTTACAACCATTACCCATACCCGAATGGAAATGGGAAAATATTACTATGGACTTTGTCACAGGACTTCCTGAAACATCCAAAGGCAATAATGCTATCTGGGTCATAGTTGATCGTCTTACAAAGTCTGCACACTTCATTGCTATTAGAGAGGATTTCCCTCTGGATCAGCTTGCTAGGATATATGTAAAGGAAGTGGTAAGATTGCATGGAGTACCACTTTATATTATATCTGATCGGGATCCGAGATTTACCTCGAAGTTCTGGTGAAGTCTTCAGCATATTCTGGATACAGAGTTGAGTTTCAGCACTTCTTATCATCCTTAGACAGATGGTCAGTCTGAAAGAACAATTCAAACCCTAGAAGATATGTTGAGAGCTTGCTCTATGGATTTCAAAGGAGGTTGGGATCAACACCTACCTTTGGTAGAATTTTCTTATAATAATAGCTTTCACTCCAGTATTCAGATGGCTCTTTATGAAGCTCTCTATGGAAAGAAACACAGGACTCCAACTTGCTGGGATGTAGTTGGGGAAAAAAGCTATTAGGACCTGATCTCATTGATGAAATGGCAGAAAAGGTCAGATCTATTCAACAGCAAATAAGAGCAGCTCAGAGTCGACAGAAAAGTTATGCCGACAACCGAAGAAAAGACCTAGAGTTTCAAGTGGGTGATAAAGTGTTCTTACGAATAGCGCCCTGGAAGAGGGTTATGAGATTTGGAAAGAAGGGGAAGTTGAGCCCTAGATATATCGGTCCTTTCGAAATGCTGGATCGTGTTGGGAAGGTAGCTTACCGATTGGCACTTCCACAGAATCTCTCTCAAGTTCACGATGTGTTCCATGTATCTCTCCTGAGAAAGTACATACCTGATCCTTCACATGTACTCAGCTCAGAAGTTGTACCGCTGGAGCAAGATCTTTCTTATGAAGAACAACCGATAGAGATTCTAGATCGTAGTGAAAAAGTCCTACAAAACAAGACCGCTCGATTGGTGAAAGTTTTATGGAGGAACCACCAACTTGAAGAAGCTACATGGGAGCTTGAGGATATGATGAGGGAGAAGTATCCTCATCTGTTTGTTACAAAGTGACGAATTTCGAGGGCGAAATTCTTTTTAAGGAGGGTAGAATGTAACACCCGAGATTTTTATGAGTAATATTTTGTTTTTATGTTATATTTATATCATCAAAGGAACCTTTCACTACACACTAGCTTGACTTAATTTACACGCAATCGCGACCTTCCTCGATAGCTTGCATCGTATGCAATACCGAGTTTCACTAAACAACGATATGCTATTAAAATATTATTAAAACTAGCCGTTATGAATAGTAAGAACCAATTTTTGAAATTTTATAAATTTAATTTTTCAAAATGGACTTCATTTTTGGACTCAGAATATCGAAATTAGCCTAGGGTGAAATTTTGGTATTTTTCTGAAAACTTTCAATTTTTGATTAATAGTAAAACCACTAAGTGGTAGGTTAAAAACTGAATTTTGCATAAAACTTAATTTTACCGCTTCTGTGAATGAAATTTCGAAAATCCGACATACACGGTTGATATCAGTATGTAAAATGTGTTTCAATGAGATAAAAATAATTTTTTGGTGAATAGTAACTTTTTACTTTTTTTACCGCGGTTAATATAAAATAGGGTAACTAAGGGTAAATATGATATTACTATTACCCTAACACATGTCCTAATTCTATTGGATATGTGTAATTCGACCAAAAACAACCTTATGAATATAATATGACCATTTAGGTCCACTTGGATTAGATTATGACATTTAATATTAATTTATTTAATGAATAGTTAATATAGTTAAAATCAAAGTTTAATAACTAAAACATTTTTAATATGGAGTTATACATAAGATAAATTCGACTATAAATATTCATTAGAAAGATAAAAATATTTCCTACATAATGGAATTTTATTTGTAATTTTTAGACATTAAATAATTTAATTTATTTATGACACAATGATGATGCGGTAATTATCTTATTAATGAAATATTGACATAATTGATGTTATAAACACCAAAATAAATGAAATTTGAGACTTTTTATGAATACCACTAATTTTATAGGTTAATAGGATATGTTAGTATTGATTTAATTAACTTGGTTAGAACTAATAATTCTGTTATGATTTTAACAAAAATCAATTACTAAATAGTGTCAAAATTGACATAAAACAGTTTTTAAAACAAATATTATATTATTAATTGTTATTTTATTCCTAAAAATCTAAGGATCGTCCAAATGACTTAGATAAGGTTATATAAATTAATATTAAACAATTTGTGGTTCTTTTGGCTTCTTATAGTAAGTTTATTAACCTTGTAGTATAAGAACACAAGAAGACCTGGTAAAAGTGAAATTATTTATCTTAATGTTAAATCTAAATGATAAGGTTAAAATAGGAACCTAAACTTGTCTAAATTCTATTGGATGAAAGGATTTCAACACATCCCCACCTTAGCTTCGAAATATATCAATTTGGAGCTATTTAAAACCGAACATTACTTTATAATAAAATAATATTTTTAGTTATTCCAAAGGTGCCCCTCTCCTCCCTTATAAAAGGGCACCTCCTCCCTCTCTTCCTCACACCACTTTGAGCCTTCAAGCTCTGCTAAACCCTGCCACTTTCTCCTCTCCACTTCCCTAGAGACATCCTAGAGGTCCTGGTTGTTTTCAAAGACCAATTTTAGTGCCCTAAAAGAAGTTCTCAAAGAAGCACTTCAAAGAAGAGGTAATGTCCGTTACTGATTCTTTAATTTTATTTCTTCTTCAACTTCTTCTTCTTAGGTTGTTTCATTATGAAGTAATAACATCAGTATCACTCATATACAGATATGTTATTATAAGTATGAAACAACCCTATTCCACCATCTATCCATCCTACGGAAAAAGAAATCACCGCGCGTGCGTACGTACGGAATACCGTCTCCACGCCGTGGTGTAATCTATTTTCCACCACCACCTTACTTGGACGGGTATAATGGTGTAAATAATGACCATATATGACTATTATAAAGTGATATTTATTCTTAAATAGTATACATATACTCCAATACAATTCCACAATCATAGGAACGATATCATCACTCGTGCGTACGTACGGAATACCGTCTCCACGATGTGATGCGACTCGTTCTACATGATCTTCATTTCATAATGATTATATAAATGAATTGAATGAATGAATATGACATATATTACACTAATAACATTCTGGAAATTAGGTATCTATAACCTAAAGAAAATAATAAGAATTTATTCGACAAAACACGCATAAGAACAAAAAGTTATAAACACCCGAATGACAAGTAGCAATGAAATATTACTACTAAGAAGCTAAGAATATGACCATATATGATACCATAAAAATAATTATGATTCTGGATTAAGTCAACAACATTATTTAAATCATTATACAGAAGGTTCAGACACTTACAAAGCAAGCTGGACCTAAGGTAAGGGAAATATCACAATCTCATTTTTATCTGAGATTGTTTATACTTTGGTATTTACTGGGGTGTATTTTATCATCCACATACATGTATCCTCAATATGTAATATTATTTCCATCCACCTAAAATTGTTTAAATCCAATTTTACCCTTCGGTGAGTTTTTAGTAAAGGATATGAAAGGAATCTTTTGTCGTTTTTCGTACGAGGTACTTTTTTACTTTTCCGACAAAAGTACGAAGAATGTTTTTCTTAAATTATATGGCATGAATGGATTTTTAAAACATTATTTCCAAGAAGCTTACTTTACAAGTTTTAAAGTTTATTTTTAATCAACTTCTTTTAGTTTATAATTGAACGACATGTTAAGAAAGGAAAAGTGTTTTTGAAGAAGAAAGGATATTTTCCTCAAGAATGGAGTTCAAGTGTTTTATCAAAATTATTTTCCATCTAAGATAATAGAGGGTTATGTTTTTATCCCTATTATTAAATTGATTTGATTATGTTGTGATGAAATTATTTTTATAAATTTATTTATTGAATATGAACTATTTTATGATGTCATGATGTTTAAGATTCCTATTTTTATTACATGGGTTATGCAATGATGTATGGTTTATGATTTTGTGGCACACATAAGAATGGTATAATTATGAGATGGGTGGGACCTATATCTCCCTCCAATTCATTGGGTAATGATTTTATAACTCATGAGATAGACATGTCTGGAATGGTAGGTTATACCGGTTCAGTGAAATAGGACTGAAACGAGGGTGACTCGGTTCAGAAATGGACTTTGTCCACTAAGATAGTCTTGGCAATGAGTCTTGACTAATAAGATATGATTCTATATGATTATGTGTGTATGCCACAAAGTTTCATGTTTTATGTTATGATTATTGGGATTTCATTTCACTACTATTATTTATCCCATGTTATGAAATTATGCTCTCTTTTGCAGGTTAAGATTTCCAAAATGTTATGTTCTTATGAAAATGATGAGATTGATATTTCTTTTGTTTACCCTTACTGAGCATTTGAGCTCACCCTTTTATGTTTTATTTTCCCCAGGATATAAAGAATGGTTTTAGGTAAAAAAAGGAAGATCTTGATGGGAGATGTTGAAGATCTTTCACCATGATTAGAAGATTATATTCCGAGTTTCCAAAGACACTAAACTATTACGATCCTTGTGTGTGTGTTTTTGTTATGTACTAAGTATTCCGCAAAATTAATGTAATATCCATGTACGTCAAGCTTTGGGTATCAACATTAAGAACCTTTTTCAAGTTTTTTATTCCTTTTATATCACTTATTACCATGTTATGAACATTATGTAATTATTTATGTTAATAACGGTCGTTTTGACGATCTTGGGTAACTGAGTCAAAAATAAACTTCTTATAATTACACTTTGTTCATGTGGTAATATATAAATTATATCCAGAATTATATTCATGATTTAGATATCATATATATCATATATATCTAGTATATACATTCATTCATAATATTACGTAACATTTAGAGGTAAGAAATGAAATGCACCGTTCATGGAGACGGTAAGCCGTACGTACGCAAGAATGATACTTTCATTTCTATTTCGTATTTAATGGAATGAAATTATAATTATATAATGTTATAATATAATTTCAGTATAATATAATGTATAATACTATTTACTCCATCATTTATACATCCCACATATGGCATTAACGATTCAAATCACTTTGAGGGGGCGGTAGTCCGCACTTCCTAAAATGAAATTATCATGTTTACCCATAATGGAAATCCTAAAGGAGTGCCATAAATGAAAAATAAAGAAGCATAAAGAAAACATAAACATAATATATAACATATATAAAAAATAGTGTCATCATAATGGCCACCATGAGAGGTGTTTAAAGAAGTTTGAACAATCATCGTTTCGTGAGGCAGTAATTCGCCACCCACAGAAACAGTATGTTCTTTAACCATTAGACGAAGGTGTGTTTAAGTGTAAATCAAATAATTCTCATAAAAAATCCTATTACATTGAGGGTACTGTTGTTTTTACAAAAATAAATTAACAAAAAGGGTTTAGGGGGTTGGAGAAGCAAAATAAAACGAAACAACATTAGAGAAGACACTACCTTCAAATCGGATAACACTTTTTTGATTTGAGCCAAAGGCTTCCTTGGGAAGAATTCCTCCCAAAGTGAGGATTCTAGGAGTAATATAGGGAAGGTGGTAGAGTATTTGGGCAGAGTTTGGCCAAGCCAAATGGCTTTAATGTTTGAATAAGATGGTTGAGGTGGGGGCCTTTTATAAGAGGAGAGGAGGGGCACTCTTGGAATGACTGAAATGTTACTTTATTATTCAATGATTTTCGGATACTAAAGGTCCCACACTTATATAATTCAAGGCTAAGGTGATAAGGGTTCTAAATATACTCATACAATAGGTTTTTGACAAGTGTATGCCTTGTATTTAAATTATCTATTCATTTTATTTAAATCGTTAATTACTGAGTTAATTGCTTCATCATCATGGTTTCATAAATAATTTAATTTATTTAAGGTCTAAAAATTATAAAAAAACTCTCATGATTTAGGAAATCTTTTTATATTTCTAATGAATATTTATAGTCAAATATATGACTTGTATAACCCCATTTAAAAATTGTTTTATTAAAACAACTCGTGTTTGTGACATTTTTATTTTAACGTTAAATAAAATGTTTTTAATGTCCTTTCCCTACCAAAGTGGCTCCATGGGGTCCCCAAGATGACCCATGGTTTGTCGTGGTCGGCCATGACTCGTCCAATAGAGGTAGGACAGGTTTCAAGGCCATTTCCTATTATTATAACATTATATTTACATTAAATTTCACTAATTACCTTTAATCGCGATTAATTAAAATTAAAAGTTACTATTCACCAAAAATTATTTCAATCCCATTGAACCACATTTTACTTCCTAATGAAAACCATGTATGTTGGATTTTTGAAAATCAGAACATAGAAGTGGTAATTTTCATTTAAATGAAAATTCAGTTTTTTAACTACCACTTAGTGGTTTCACTATTCCTAAAAAATTGAAGTTTTTCAGAACAATTCCACAATTTGACCCTAAGCTATAATTGATATTCCGAATTCAAAAATGATGTCTATTTTAAAAAATTCCAAACATATAAGTTTCATTAATTAATTTCATTATTAATTCCCACTTTCACAACACATATCGTGTTTCTAAGAAACAATATATATCAAATGATTGACAATTGTTTATGTCCAATTTCAAAGTGAAATTAATTATAATGACCACCGTTGGATAAAATGGTAAAAATATATTCTAATTATAATTTAAAACCACTCAATATTATAATTTATAACTATAAATTATTTTGATTTAAAAAGTTGTTTTTAAGTATTTTACATTATTCATAAAAAATTGAAAGTTCTCAGAAAATTACAAAAAATTTAACTTAGGATAATTTCGATATTACAAATACAAAAATGAAGTCCATTTTGAAATATAAAATTTCTATAATTTTAAAAGGTGTTTATTACTATTCATAACGGCTACTTTCATTAGTCGTGATGTTTTAGAACTCGAACTTGCGTACAATGCAAGCTATTGCATTATTGAAAGAGAGGGGTATCGTGGAAGCTCGGGGTGTTACATTCTACCCTCCTTAAATAAATTTCATCCTCGCAATTTTAGATTTTTCTTTGAGAATAAAAGGAAGAAAATAGAAAATACCTTTGTGGAAAGCCCACATCAGAAATAGGGTTAATAAGAATATAACATTAAAAGAAATCAAGATAAGTACATAGGTCACCCGAGATCGCCCATACTAGGATTATATGAAAATATGGATATGGAAGAAAAACAAACCATCAAGGTCTGATGGAGAGTTGTAGAAAACTGGATTAGGAGAAAGTTAACCATAAGAGAATCACAAACTTGTGATTGGTTAAACGGTCATTGATTACCCAGTTGGAAAAGTTAACCGGCAACGTTTTTGTTTTAAGTTACCTTTTCTAAAGATGAGGAATTTATTTAGGTGATTTACTAAGAACGTAAGGGAATATACATACTTGTCATGTAGACTTTCATTCTTTAATAAATGTTTACCACAAACCCATATTTCACTCTAAAAGGTAATAGAACTAAAAAATATTCAATTTATCCAAATTTTATAAGGTTCCATATATTAACACATACCATTTAGATTATTAAAACTATTTTATAATAACCATGAACATCCTGTAGGATAGTGGTAGGTAATAAAGGCTTGTCGCACTATGGTTGTGGGTTCAATTCCTACAGCTTTGTCTGACGCGACGGGTTATGCCCCACACTGCAGGTTGTCCTTTTCCTAAAACTATAGTATTATAATATACCAAAAATAATCTTTAGAAATGTTTTTTCCTTAAAAAATATTATCCATGTTTCAACATAATCCATTCCATCCTTAATAGTTATCCAAAATTCCTCTGTCCAGACATTCCTTAAAAGGTCTCTAAATTCCAAAATCAATTGTAACATCAGATTCCCCAAACAAATTAAAGTTTCTCTTTTTGTCACATACTAAAAATATGATTACCTTCATCATATTAAAACCTTACTGAGACAACAAGTACTGCAGTACAATCCTTATATACATCACATTATTCCTATAACCACAATATAATCCTTGAGTCCAAAAGCACCAATACATTAATTATTCCACTACAACTGTAGCAATAGCATAAGAGTGGCCTTGATCCCTTGTCCTTTTCGGAGGTAAGTTTCCCTGACTCTTAGGACATTCATTTGCATAATGCCCCATTTCCCTAAAATTGTAGCATTCAACATTGATATCCTCTTTCATTCCCATGTAATCACAAGCCTGGTGACCTTTTTCTCCACATTTATAACAAACTCCCATTCCTTTTAGGAAAGTACCGGGGTGATTCTTCCCACAATTATCACATAATGGAAAATCCTTCTTTCCCTTTTTCCCATTATCTGTCTCTTGTTCCACCATTCTCTTCTTCTCTTGATTTACTTTATTGTCATAATATTTAGAGAATTCCTTTTCTTGTCTTCATTGGACATGAGACAATATCTTCGTACGATGAGAAGGATTGTGATACTAAAGCTCGACGGAGAAATGGTTTTAACCCATCAATGAAACGATTAATCTTACTTCTTGGGTTAAATATATAATCTGTAGCATGCCTCGCTAACCTTGTAAAGTTAGTCTCATACTTTGCGACATTCTCATCCTCCTTCTGCCTCAGACTAAAAAATTTCATTTATATATCTTCTCGATGGTCATGTGGAAAGTATTTTTCTAGGAAAAGATCTTTGAACACTCTCCATTCCATATTTGATACTTCTTCATCTTCCTTTGTGTTTTGAATCAGAAACCACCATTGATCGGCATCTCCAGTGAGGCGGTAGACTGCCATGACAACCTTCTCCGTTTCGCTACTCCCCAATGCATGGAATATTTTTTCTAAGGAGTTTATCTATTTCTCATCTACTAATGGATTTGTACCCCCATTAAATGATGGAGGTTGTTTCCTCATGAAGCGGTCTAATATTGATCCTCCATGTTGCGGATCAGGGTGCTCCACAGGAGTAAGGTTATTATTCATAACCTGAGTGAGTTGTCCCAGTATGGTAATAAGTTGATCATCACCAGTTGTATCTCCAGCTCACTAATAATTATCTTGAGCAGGGGTAAATCCCTACACAGAGTGCGTGCATTGATATGGTTTCCATTCCTTCCACTAGGTGCCATTTCTAAACAATGGCATAAACTAGATTTGATTATGAATCAAAATACAAAATTACATACTTATAAAATACATAACATAAATTGAACTATTTATGGATATAATTCATAATCATAAAAATGTTTTTTTGAGGAAGTATATACTCATAACCCTTCATAGTGGTTTGTAAAGAAAACGATAATTATCCTAAGCATATCCCCCGAGAGTGTCGTTACCAAGAGTGTAGCAAGGCCCGTTGTCGTGCACTAGTTCCCGTTTGAGTCAAGCTCAAAGCGGCGTTTTTGAGTTTTACCCCTAGGTACATCTGTGCCAGATCCACCTCTACCTGCTCGTATCCAGAAAGGGATGTATTTCTCGGAAAACTCACAAAATCTCTATAATACCAAAATTCTAGGAAGTTCTTCTATACAAATCCTCAAAGTCTATCTTTGGGCTATGTGCTCTAATCAGAGTTTATCTAAATATATCTTCCAAGGTTAGTACTAAACAGCCTCTGATACCAACTGTAACGCCCCGACCCCAGTTACCCAGAGTCGGTGCATTATTGCGTAGCATTGGCATGATCACAAAAGATCAAGTCTCGAAAGACCGATTATTTTAGTAACCTTGGAAGCACTAGATACATTCATAATTCTTACATTACATCATAAGGTAAAACAAAAATACAACATATTCTCTTCATATCCCCTAATATTATCCTTATAGGTCATTCATAATATACTTCTTCACATCCTGTAAAAATTTAAACATTGAAAGGGGTGAGCTTAGATGCTCAGTAAGGATAACAATATAGCGGAAGCTTTCATAAATAAGCATTAACATTTAAGGAAATGTATAACTAAAAAAAGCCTTTTAAACATGAACTTTAGCATAATATGGAAAAAGTAAAATGGAATAATTCCATTTACATACTCACACGGATATTCTACTAGTCGAATAATCACATGAAATATCAATAACCACTTTCATAATGATGGAATGCATAATGCCAGACTATCATAACCACATAGCCAAGGCCTCGTGCTAAGACCACAAATAAGATTTTGTCAAGGCCTCGTGCCAAGACACTATTTTGTCTCATGAGACCTACGGATGCATCGAGGAGCTATAGCGGGCTCCAACCGTCACTTATTATGTCCAATGCATTCCTCATATGAATAGGTTTAAACATATCATAAACCATAACATAATAGTTTCACATAAAACTTGCATAAAGGAAACATAAAATGTCCACATTTCAATCATAAGATATCAATACAACACATTGATATAATAAAAACACTTTCAAAACCATTTTCAATACCAAAATAAAAGAAAATTAAAACTTTGTATTTATTTTTCATTTAAAAAAATTTATGGCTTGTAGAGGAATCCGAAACACAAATAATGGTCACGACGGCGGAGAAGTCATTGTCACCGCATACGTAAGACAAAAACTTTCCTTTTTTGTTTAGCAAAATGATTTTTTAAAAAAAGATTCTTTTTTGAATAAAAGTCAAAGTCAATGGGGTTTATACATCGTATAAAAAATGTTGTGTATAAAACAAAATATGCCTCAATGAAAGGAAATTGAGACAAAGACCCTTACAAAGATCATTTTTTTAAAATAAAGTAGATCTATTATGTGTATTCACTATAAGTACATATAAATATATTACAAATAAAAGATTGTACATAATAATATCATTACATAATTAGAAAGTAGGAGATTAACCCAAAGAATAGAAATTAGGTTAAGAAGTTCCCTTACCTTGCGTCCTGTCTTGACTCGACCGTTCTTTAACCTCCTGAATAATAAACTAGAGTTAATTTATAATTTCTTAAGAACCTTTTTCAATATTTTTATTCCTTTTATATCACTTATTTCCATGTTATGAACATTATGTAATTATTAAAATTAATAACGGTCATTTTGATGATCTTGGGTACTCGAGTCAAAAATAAACTTGTTATAATTATAATTTGTTCATGTGGTAATATATCCATTATATCCAGAATTATATTCATGATTTAGATATCATATATATCATATATATCCCGTATATACATTCATTCATAATATTACGTAACATTTAGAGGTAAGAAATGAAATGCACCGTTCATGGAGATGGTAAGCCATACGTACGCATGAACACTATTTTCATTTCTATTTCATATTTCATGGAATGAAATTATAATTATATAATGTTATACTACAATTTCAGTATAATATAATGTATAATACTATTTACACCATCCTTTATACATCCCACATATGGCATTAATGATTCAAATCACTTTGAGGGTGCGGTAGTCCGCGCTTCCTAAAATGAAATTATCACGTTTACCCATAATGGAAATCATAAAGGAGTGCCATAAATGAAAAATAACGAAGCATAATGAAAACATAAAAATAATATATATCATATATAAAAAATAGTTTCGTCATAATGGCTACCATGAGAGGTGTTAAAAGAAGTTTGAACAATCATCGTTTCGTGAGGCAGTAATTCGCCACCCACAGAAACGGTATGTTCTTTAACCATTAGACGAAGGTGTGTGTAAGTGTAAATCAAATGCCCCTCATAAGTAAATCCCAGTATATTGAGGATACTGTTGTTGTTACAAAAGATTTTAATAAAAAGATTTTAGGGGGTTAGAGAAGCAAAATAAAACAGAACAACATTAGAGAAGACATTACCTTAAAATCAGATTACTCTTTTTTGATTTGAGCCAAAGGCTTCCTTGGGAAGAATTCTGCCCAATGTGAGGATTCTAGGAGTAAGATAGGGAAGTTGGGAGAATATTTGGGCAGCGGTTGGCGGAGCCAAATGGATTGAGTCTGTGAATAAGGTGGTAGAGGTGGGGGCCTTTTATAAGAGGAGAGGAGGGGCACTCTTGGAAAGATTGAAATGTTACTTTATTATACAATGCTTTTCGGATTATAAAGGTCCCAAACTTATAAAATTCTAGGATAAGGTGTTAAGGTTTATAAATCCTCTCATCCAATTGGTTTTTGACAAGTGTATGCCTTGGATTTTACATTAGTTTTTCATTTTATTTAAATCGTTAATTAATGAGGTAATTGCTGCATCATCATGGTGTCATAAATAATTTAATTTATTTAATGTCTAAAAATTATAAAAAAATTATCTTGATGTATGAAATTGTTATAGCTTTTTAATGAATATTTATAGTCAAATATATGACTTGTATAAACCATTTTAAAAATTGTTTTAGTAAAACAACTCTTGTTTGTGACATTTTTATTTTAATGTTAAATAAAATGTTTTTAATGACCTTTCCCTACCAAAGTTGCTCCATGGGGTCCCCAAGTTGACCCATGGTTTGTCTTGGTCGGCCATGACTCATACAATAGGGGTAGGACAAGTGTCAAAGTCATTTCCTATTATTATAACATTACATTTACCTTAAATTTCACTAATTACCTTTAATCGTGATTAATTAAACTTAAAAGTTGCTATTCACCAAAAAATTATTTTAATCCCAATGAACCACATTTTACTTTCTAATGACAACCATGTATGTCAGATTTTTTAAAATCAGAACACAGAAGTGGTAATGTTTCATTTAAACGAAAAATCAGTTTTTTAACTACCACTTACTGGTTTCACTATTCATCAAAAATTGAAGTTTCTCAGAACAATGCCAAAATTTCACCCTATGATATAATTGATATTCCGAATTAAAAAATTATGTCTATTTTAAAAAATTCCAAACATATAAGTTGCATTAATTAATTTCATAATTACTTCCCGATGTCACAACAAATAGCGTGTTACTAAGAAACAATATATATCAAAAGATTGACAATTGTTTATATCCAATTTCAAAGTGAAATTAATTATAATGACCACCATTGGATAAAATGGTAAAAATATATTCTAATTATAATTTAAAACCAATAAATTGTATAATTTATCACAATAAATTATTTTGATTAAAAAAGTTGTTTCTAAGTATTTTTCACAATTCATAAAAAATTGAAAGTTCTCAGAAAATTACAGAAAATTAAACATAGGATAAATTCGATATTACGAATACAAAAATGAAGTCCATTTTCAAATATAAAATTTCTATAATTTTAAAAAGTTGTTATTACTATTCATAACGGCTACTTTGATTAGTCGTGATGTTTTAGAACTCAAACTTGCGTACAATGCAAGCTATTGAGTTATTGAAAGAGAGGCGTATTGTAGAAGCTTGGGGTGTTACAATAATGGTGTTATTAAATAGAAGATTGAGTTCACTTGAAATCAGATAAGAATTTGGGATGTCCCCTTAAATCAAGTTTTCTTATTGGGAAGTATTGTAAAGGGAATCAATTAAAAACATGTATATAACCAAAATAGACTGATTAAATGTTATTGATTAATTAACATAGTAAATTCAAATTTTATTTATAATAAGTACATAAAAATATAATATCCCTTCATTTTAGAAAAAGAATGAAAAGGTAACCTGAAGGAACAAATGAAGATCATGTAGAATCCCTTATGGATTATCGACATGGTATCAGTTGCACTAAAGAGGATGTAATGATAGATAAAATAGTTTATCATCACTTAAAAATAATTAGGAAAGTATGGGGAGGATTTAAATGATTACCCATTATTATGGATTACCCATTATTATGGATTACCCATAAAAGTTCATAACATAGAGGACATTCTTGAATAAAAGTGGAATATAGAGGATCTGTTACATTAATTATGATAGTGTTCTCTACATGATTCTAATGACAAGAATATTAAAATTAGGTTCATGAATTAATAATAGAATAACCTATTATATATTTATATAATTTATTTTAACCTTTTATGTTCATTAATGACCTTTTATGGGTTAGATAGTTCAAATTCATTATTCGAGTCCATTACTTTTATTGGTTTTTTTCAATCGGTTTACTGATTTTTATGAATGCATAATTATGAAAAATGGGTAATGTTGTCTAGAAGTGGAGTTATATTTCATTATTGAACATACATAAGGTTATATTTTTCAGAATTTTATTTTTTTTACTGGGAGTAATTTTGATACATTATATAAAACATTATTTATAACATTTTGGGTTTATTTGCGGTTTTAGATCACTACAAACCCATTTTGCATAATAATTTAATATTATTCATAAAATAAACTAAAAAAACATTACATAGGATATATTACATAATAATCTTGTTCAATGATAAAAAAATGGTTTCATGACCATAATTGAAGATGATAATTGAATTTGAAAACCCATTATTCTTGAATGTGGTAAATTAACACATCTTGGATAGTGTGTTTACCACTAGTATTAAATACAAGTAAAGGGGATATGATAATAAATTATCCCATTATAACAAAAAAATTATAATATATGTATGGTAGTAGTGTTTTCATACCATTTTGAGGATGGTAGGTGAGGATGGAAAAGATAATAAATAAACATTAAAAGAAAAATAATGAAATGAAAATAAGAACTTACCGCTTGATTTGATCTTCCATGAGTGCCTCTTAATTGGAAAGGATGTTGACTTTTGAAGATAATAAGAGATTTTATATGTGTGTGATAATATTGGGGAGATTTTTAGAAATAAATTTTAGATGGAAGAAGGCTTGAGAGGATAGAAGGGAAGAGGGGAGTGTGGGTGGACTTTATATTGGAGGGGATGAGTGTTTTCAAAATATTTAATTCCTTAGTTTATTAAATTCCCCAAATAGTAGAAATGGTGATGATTACATAGAAATAATAGTATTATGAGCATGTGAGTTCAAACCAATTGGTATTACAACAACAAAACATCATCTATGACTATATAAATCATGTATTAAGCTTATTTTCAAAATATTGTATTTTACTATTCATCAAATATTTATGTATTTATGAAAAATCCAAATAAATTCACCATAACCATTTAGCAGACAGTATATTAAAAAAATTAACTCCATTTTATGAATAAAATTTTCAAAATTTGATTAAAATATGTTTTATTTAAAATCATTATAGACCTGAAATATACAGATTTTAAAACTATGACTGATTTTATATGCTTTCAAAATTTACATAATGCCTCATAAAATTATCTTAAAAATCAAAGAAACAAAATTTATAATTTATCAACAACATTTAGTAAATATAATTTTCTTTTAGAATAATTAATAAATAAAAATTATATATTAATGACATGAAAAAAAATAAAATACTTTTACTATAGTCGTATTATCACTTATAAGATCACTCTAATTTTTTATATATACAATGGTGAGGTTACTATTCTTTTGGATGATTTACTATTTTAAAGGGTCATATTAATATTCACATGGGTTTGTTACTATTCATATGGTTATATTACTATTCATCATGGTAGGTTACAATTCACCAAAAAAGTCAATTTTTTCTTTTCGGGCTCCAAACAAGTTACGGATCCCAATAGTGTATGTCAGATTTGTGAAATTCAAATAATAATAGATACAATATTATGTTTAAAGGTGTTGTAGTTCATTTATGTTCATTATGTTGTGATTTCATTTGACTATATGACATAATTATAAAAGGGATTTTCTATTGATAAAAAATTAGGACATTAATTAATCCCCCCTTTTGAAATTTCACACTCAATATTTTGTTTAACAATCTAGGAGACAAACAGGTGTGGGAACGTTTCCTTCATTACATCCCCTAGTACCCATGTTTACTCTTCATACTTATGGTCCCACCGTAGTTCTTTGAGTAGTTCAATAGTCTTGTTACATATAATTTTATCCCTATGATCCAAGATCTTCAATTGATGCTTCACGTAAGAAAGATCGTTCTCATATTATACCACCTTTGAAAAGCATACATGTGAAAGAAAATGGTTTTTACAACCTTAATAGAGATTCATATAAGAAATTGTGTACTTTGGACATGTAGGTGGAAGTTATAGTTGATAGGACAGAAACTCATCATGATCAAGAATATCAATGGGTCTAATGTACCTGGGACTTAACATTCCTTTCTTCCAAAACCACATGATCTTCTTCCATGGAGATATATATAGAAATACCATGTCACCATTTTTGAACACATGTTATCATGGACGATTTTATTCACAACACTTTATTCATCCCTAGGATACCTTGATGTGCTGCTTAATGGTTTTAACCTTCTCTACCATTTCTTTAACAACATCAAGTCCTGGTAGATTATGCTCACCAACTACATCCCAACACACTGCTGTTCTTCACCTTTTACCATAAAGGTCTTCGTATGGTGCAATACAGATGCTCGAGTATAAACTGTTGTAGTAGGAGAAGTGGATCTGTGGATGATTTTGGTCCCATTTTCCATTGATGTACATTGAACACATTCGCAATATGTCTTATAGTGTCTCAATAGTTTCCTCAAATTGGCCATTAGTTTGGGGATGATATCCCATACTAACGTTCAATTCAGTGCAATCATGTTAAGTGTTTTAATAACTATGAGGTGACTCTCAGATACTGATCAGATACAATATATAGTGGTAATCCAAGCAGAATTACCATCACTTTTTTATATATCCAGGAATCTTGGTCTAATGACAAGTCTTATCAAAACATGATATGTTGATCTGTCATTATAAGATGATACACAACGACCCATATAGCATTGTTTTCTTTGGATGTCCTTTGAAGTATAGTTACAATTTCCATGGTGATGTTCTCCCACATCCATGATTGTAAGGGTAGTGGTCATATCATTCCCTTAGACTTCTGTCTTCTAGCCCTAACTAATTGACATACCCAGAATTTTGAAGAATATTTAGCATTATACTTATTTTGATTGTCTCATCAAATGTTATATAAGAGATTTCAATACATATTGGTGCTCCCTGAGTGGATAGAGAAAGATGAAATATTATTCTCATTTAGAATCTCCTTCTTTATCTATGGATCGGATGGTACACATAATTATTATACAGATCATTGCAATCCTTCCATATTAATCATTAACATAGCTTATTTTGAATTTTTAATGGCTTCCCCCCTTTTATGAATTTCCACATATTTTCTTTGAGCATCCCATATGTTCTCCATGAGGGATTGTTGATCAATCATTTGTTAAAGTATTTATGGTTTTCATCCCTAAATGGTCACCATGTCCATCCCAAGCAAATATATGATATATGGATCCTTTTTAACTCTAATCATTGATAATGATGCATGCTGATTTCTACTCAGAGAATCTACAACCTTATTTGCCTTATTGGGATGGTAGTGGATTTGGTAGTCCTAATCCTTCATGAGATCTAGGTATCATTACGGGTTTATATTAAGATCATTTTTGTGAATATATATTTGAGCCTCTTGTGATCAGTATATATCTCACACTTATCCACATATATATAACTCCTCCACATTTTCAATGCAAAGATCATAGCCGCCAACTCCTGATATTGTGTACTATAGTTTTTCTCATGTATTTTCAGAATCCTTGTACTGTAGGATATAACATTATCATTTCACATATGAATACAACCTAAAACCTTCTTTTAATCATAACTATACACCACATAGTGGTCTTCAAATGATGGGAGTGTGAGTACTAATTTAGAGATTAGCTTGTTTTTAACTCCTTATAAAAGTCTCCACATTATTCAGTCCAGACAAACTTTATTACCTTCCATATCATCTTGGTCATTGGGATTGACAATTAGTAATAGTTCTTCACAAATATTTGGAAATAACTGTCTACACACAGAAGGTCCCAGATCTCCATTACAGATGATGGTCTGGTTCACTCTTCAATTTACGTTATTTGGGAAGGGTCCATATATATACTTTTTTCAGTGATACCATGCCACTAAAATGATACTTACTCTATCCAATACTCACATTTATAGTACATTTCATAAATATACTCCCTTATCATAGGATTTAACAAAGTATTCAAATGCCCCCATGTTCCAAATTTCCCTTGGTGTATATCATAATGTCATCAATGAAGACTTCCTAAAATTTGTCAAGGTAATTTCTAAATACACATTTCATTAAATCCATTAAAAGTGTTGGATAATTAGTGTGTTTGATGGGAATAATTATGAACTCGTAGTTTCCATACGTTTTTCAAATGGAAATCTTGATAATATATTCCTTCCATACCATTAATTTTTGATATCCTGGCCGAAGGTCCCCCTTTCAGAAATAACTAGACCCATGAAGCTGATCAAAGATGTCATATATACATGGTAGGGGATACTTGTTATTTTCCATTATTTTATTGAGATCATGATAATCAATGCATATGCGCATTGGTTCATCCCTCTTCTTGATGAAGAGGACTGATGCACCCCATGGTGAAGCACTCTGACATATAAAACCCCTGTCAAGGATCTCATGTAACTGTTTCGTTAGCCCCTCTAGATCAACGGTGGCCATTCTATATGGTGTGTTTGATATAGGTAGAGAACCATGAATAATCTAAATTCATAACTCAACCTCTATATCAGTTTGAAGTACAGTAAAATATTCCTAGAATACATCTGTGTGATACCTCATGATGGGAATGTATTCAAGCATGATTCAATCCTTTGTCTAAAATAATTAGAGCTAGAAATTCTTTCTCATAAAGAATTAATATCCACATATGAGGAAATTATTATAAAGGATATTCATCTTCCTCCATACATTTGTAATGTATTGGAGGATGTTTCATGGTGTAAAGATTGATCTCCCTTTCCCAACTACTATTGTAATATTTTTATAAATATATCCAATCCATGAACAAGATAGCATCGTACTACACTAGAGAATGTATGATGTGATTTTATGGGAGGTTCATTCCAAAAATGTTAACTAGGATGGAGTTATAAACCATGGATTCCATAATTTCCTTAGTTGTTTTTCTCATAGAGAACATATCATCCAAATTTTTAGGTGGTGTTTGAATAGTACAACTAAACATGACAGATTTGAAAGAATGTGTACAACTAGAATAAAATTGTATGTTCTCTATTATTGAATGAATATCTAGGGTTACTTTCACCACATCATTGTCTGATTCCACCATAGTAGTACTAATATCATATTACCTTTTTTTCGTTGGAGGTCATTAATGATTTCCTCTTACAACCCTCATCTTAGGGAAATTTTCCCCTTTATTACCTTGTTCCTTACAGTTGTTATACTAAAGTACAAGCTGAGTGTTGATTTGAAACAAAATTTATTCATCCACATAAGTGGGATTTTTCATTTCTCTTAAACAATTTTTAGCCATATGTCTCGGCATTCCATGTCTGACGAAATATTTTTTCCCCTTTAGACAGTTCTCAATAATCTTCTTCCCACAATATTTTAATTCGGGATGATCAGAATTCTTTCCATTAAGGAATTTATATGTGAAACTAACCAAAATAGATTCAATTATACTTTTCTTGTCACTGGGAAAAAATATGACTGAGATTCTTCGATCTCCATTTCACCAATGATGGAACAATGAACACTATATTCATAGCTATCAATGTCTTCAATCAAAAATCATTTTCATAGACTCAGCTTCAAACCGGTAATGAAGTGACCCACCTAGATTTTGGTGTTAATGTCAAAGACATAGGAGTACCTTGGAATCCTTGTAATGTTTGCTTCATATGCCATAGTTGACTCATCCTCCATCATCTTGATTATGATGAACTATCTTTCCATCTTGAGACGAAGGGTTTGGGGAAAATAATTATAGAAAAACATTTTCATGAATTCCTCCAAATCCATGGAATCAATTTCCTCCTGGGTCTTCATATTCTTGATCGGTGTCCACCACTGATCAACTTCCCCATCAATATGATAAACTGCCAGTATGACTTTATCTTCTTGAGAGCAATATAAGATAAAAAATATATTTTCAATGGGGTTAATCAACTATTTCATGAGAATGGTATTAGAAGATCCGCTAAACATTTGAGGCCTTTAGGAATGAAGGATTTAATTAAAACTTGTTCCTTCCTTGGAGGAGGAGGGTGTTCCACATGATTCAAGTTATTATACATACCTTGATCTATCTGATCATGTAAAATCATGACATTTTGTGAACTCATTCCCATCATATTAAGAATATCATCAGGGAAATCTTCACATTCCATATCACATTGATTGTTTCACATGTTGTTTTATTTTTCACCATTAACTTATAAAAATAATTTACAATTATAGGTATTGAGTACATAGCTATTGAGCATAAAAAGGAATATCTGAACATAATAGGATAAACATGTATAGGAGAAGTATGTCCTAACTTGTGATTCTGTAGGTTTTAATCTATATAATCCTTGATATATTTATTAACGTATATTCCTATGGGATATTTTTGTATTCTCTTAATAATGGTTTTTACCAGGATTGTGAATCTAAAAATCATATCCCCAGGGAGTGCCAAACCAAGACTGTAGCAAGGCTTGTTACGATGCACTAGTTTTTGTTCAAGTCTAGATCAAAGTAGCATTTTCAGGTTATTCTACTAGATACATCTATACCAATGTATTCTCTACATATTTGTATCTATATGAGGATGCATTTTCTTGATAAACCACTTAATATATACAAACCAAAATTTAGCGATGTTTTCCTATAAAGTTTCTCATCCTTTATGTTCATATTAATGTTATAAATTCCCTATATCAAAAAATAACTAGACCATACTATGATACCAACTATAGAATACCTAGTCTTTACAAATAATGTAACATGTTTTTAAGCATAATTATACATCAGAGTATAATCAAAGTATAATAATGTCTAGTTCCTTGATGAAAGGGTACATAAAACTGAAAACATGGAATTAAATAAAACATTTACTTATTTAATATTCAATCTTAGCTCCTAGCATCCATCATGCTCAAACATATTCAGAGGGTACCCCTGGTAACACATTAATAAAGGGATTCACTAAATATCTTGGTTACAGAATAACACTATGGATAATGCATTAGCACATAGGATAGATGTCATGAAATTATGATATTAAGAGGAAATTTTTTTTGGAAACATAAAATCTAAACATTGAATAATATAAAAATGGATCCATTATAATGTTTCATTAACATAAAACATGACTTTATAATGAGTGAAGGCTAACCACCAAGACAGTTGCACATGGTAGCACAAGCAAAGGCTAACCACCAAGACAGTCACACACAATGACTCATGAGACTCAACATTACCCAATGAATTAGAGCACTATTAAGGTTCCCCCATCGTAACATTTCATGATTATTTTTTCCACATAAGGTATCATATGTAATCAATCATACATAAATATACGAGTTACCAATTGATAGAATTGGGAACCGTAATCATGTCCTAAATCATTAAAAATGGGGGTATCATATAAGTGTTCATTAAAGTAATGAACAAAAATATACATATAAATTCATAAGTTAAAATAGGCTTGTATCATGATAAGTTATTTCAAGTATACGTGACAACATGTGAGAAATGTATTTATGAAATTTTATCTTTATTTTATTTTTGTGTGGTTTTAAGGAAAATAATATAGAGCCTTTAAAATATATAAGAAAAAAATCCATTATATAAATGTAGAAGTGAACCAACAAGGATTTCATAATTAAAAATTAATTTTTTTATAAATAAAATGGCATATAACATAGAAGATATATTTCATTTGAAGTCATGAATGAATTTGTTAATTTCTCTACAAACAAGATTTATTATCAGCAAGTATTGAGGAGGAATCACTTAAAAACATGTATATACCTAAAAGAGAATGATGAAATGGCCTTGATAAATGAATTTGGTACCTGTAAAAAGAATTTATATTATTCACATAAAATGTTAATATAACTTCATTTTGGTAAAAGGAAGATAAGTCAACTCAAAGGAACAAAAGAGGTTTAGGTAAAATCCCTTAGAAATTTTCGGCCTAGTATTGGGTGTACATACTAGGGATTAATAAGAGATAATGTGGTTTATAATCATGTTAAAAATATGAGGGAAGTACGGGGGATTTTCAAAATCATGCCCCATCATTAGGGATTACAGATAAATGACCTAACATATAGGACACTCTTGAGTAAAATTAAAATAGAGAGGATCCCTTACCTTAAGTCCGATGGTGTTATAAACTTGATATTAATGACCGGAATAATCAAATTATGTTCATGAATTAATAATTCAAGAAACTATTCTATATGTAAAAGATTTATTATAACCCTTTTATAGTTATTCATGAAATTGTGGATGTGTTACATGGATTAATTTCATTGTTCAGGTCAATTTTGTTTCATGATTTTTACGATCGGTTTACTTATTTTAATTAATAGATAATTATGTAAAATGGGTATGGTTATCCATAATTGAGTTATATTTTATTATTGAACATCAATAAAGTTATATGGTTGTAATTTTAAAATGGTTCCTTGGAGTGATGTTGAATCATTATATAAAACATTAGTGATATCGTATTGGGTTTATTAGCGATTTTTTATCACTACGAACTCATTTTCATATATAATTTAATGTCATGTGCACAAAAAATTATATAACCTTAAAAATGATATATTAAATAATAATCTGGTTCATCCACAACAAAAATGGTTTCCTAAATATAATTTATTATGGTAAATAAAATTGAAAACCCATCTTCCTTGAATGGTGTAAATTTACACATATATGATTATGTATCTACTACTAGTATAAGGGAAGAGTAAATTAGAGATGATAATATATTTTACCATTATCATAACAAATTTACAATACATATATGGTAATATAGTTTTCATATCATTTTAAAAATGATAGGTTTTCAAAGAAAATAGATGAAGGAAACATGGAAACAATCTGAAGGAAAAGAAAAGTGTAATTTACCTCGTGATTGGATATTCCTTGAGAACCTCTTAAGGGAATATGACTTGTTTTTTTTTTGAATAGAATAAGGTATTTTAGACCTAGGTAAAAATATTGGCAAGATATTTGGGATTAATTTAGGGAAGATAAAATGATTCAGAGGAGTAAAGGGAGGGGGTGGCCTTTATTGGGGAGGGGTGCAGGGTTTTCATAAAATTTAATTCCATAGTTCATTAATTTCCATGAATTCTACAAATAGTGATTATTAAATGACCAAAAACTGTAACAAGTGTATTTTTGATTGAACAAATTGGTCTTACATCAGTATAACATCATCCATGATCCTATAAATCATGAATTTAATTTAACTTTCAGAATTATTATTTTTTACAATTCATCAAAAATTCATGTATTTTAGAATCATTCAAAAAATTCACACTACCCATTTCTTGATGTGTAGAATAAAAAAATGAACTCAATTTTATGAAAATAATTTTCTAAAAATGGTTAATTAAATATTAAATTAAAATTATTATTTACAAGTAAAATACAGATTTTAAAATAATGACTAATTTTATAATGCATTCAATAATTACATAAAATTTCATAAAATTTTCATAAAACTGGAAGATATAAAATTATTAATTCATTAAAAACTTTTAGAGAAATAATTTTTATTTAAAAAATATTATGTAATTGTAATTAATTATTTATGACTTCTAAAAAAGCGGATATATTAAATATGGTCATATTATCACTTATGTGAAGCCTAAATTTTATTTTTACATTCAAGGGTGATGTCACTATTTTTTAGATGATGTACTATTCATAAGGATCATATTAATTTTCATAAGGGTGGGCTACAATTCATAAAGATATGTTAATGTTCAAAAGGGTAAGTTTTTATTCCCCAAAAATTTAATTTTTTATTTTGAAATCCAATATAATTATTGATCGCGACCATATAAGTCATATTTTCAAATTTCAAATAATAGATGTGACAATATTATGTTTAAAAGTCACATAGTTATTATTAGTTGATTTTTTGTGTGATTTCATGTGATTATATGGCAGAACTATATAGTGAGAATTTACATTGATAAAACATAGGGTCTTTACACCTCTTGTAGTTTTCAATATATATATATATCCAACAGGAACCTAGGTGACATTACAATTCTTCATAAAAAAATTTCGAACCCAATGATATTAAAATGAATATTTATAATATTGTTGTTCAAATAATTATTATTATATTTTACGATACAAATATACATTTTTATGAAAAGGATTTTCATGGGTTCTCCTATTTTTTTTAAAACCAAAATAATTTTAAAATTTTGATTTTGAAATATTAAAAATTGATTTATGGAACAAAATTGGATGTAATGATGATTTCATTTGTATGTAAATTATTATTTAATAACATGATTATAATGTTTACTAATAAATTTTTTCTATAGTCTTATTTTTTATAAATGGAATAACATGTAATTTTTTTATACCATACTGAGATTTATGTGTTCATAAAAAATTGTTAATTACATTTTATAGGGTATAAGTATGAGATGAAAAAAAATTGAATATATTTTGACAAATAATTGTGGGATTTATTGAAAATTATTACCAATTAAAATATTTAATATAATTTGTTAACTATTTTACCTAAATATTTAATTCTTTGAACCTAAAAATGACATGTGTTGTATGATATGCATTAATTTTACATATCATAGTATGTTTTGGATGGTTGAAACTAAGTCATAATTATTAATATCATGTCTAGAAATGTAAAGAATATTATTGGACCATAAAATTCATGGATTATAGGTTCATAACTGTTGTATGTTATGTCTAATTCAGAGATGTATATCATGATATTTATTCATTCTCAAATCCATGAATGGTACATGTTAGCCTATATTATTAATTTGTTATTAGGAAATTCTAAATTAAATGTATTTACATATAATATGTATCTTACTGAGTGGATCATTAGTATATATTATAAGTTCATTATAATTATTTTATAGTTTATCACTGATGATGGGATATAAATCACTATTATTTAATACCACATAATTGGGTGATATATATTTTATCATCATACAAGAAAGTGGTGTATGTTTCCAATGTCTATATTGGGTTTATTAAGAACCATACTATGTATCCTTGTGAATGAAATAAGAACAGAACAAACATGGGAAAAATAATGGAGAGAATTGTACCTTTTAATGTAATGTTATAAGGACCAATATGTGCATCATAACATCATGATATTTGGAAGAAATTTTTAATGATGATTAAATTTTTTTATTTATTGTGTTATTTTATGGGGACATTTAAATGGAAAAAGTCTCTAATAGAGTATGTGTGATCTCATTAAGAATATATCCCGGATTAACCATTCATGGTCTTTAAACAGATAAAATATTTCACTCTAGGAAAATTTGAGATATTATTGAGAATATAGAATGACTAATAGATGATATATAGAGATTATGATACTAATAAATCATACATTCTAGCTTGTAGGAATATAAAAAAGTGCTGGAAGGAAATAAATTACCCAATGAGGGATATTGCACCATGATAATTCATTTGGAGAATAATGTTGGTTATGAAGTTCATGGAAGAATGCTACATGACCTATATGATTGTAATTGAATCAGCAATATTTTATATTCATAGTTTATGGTCATTTAGCTGGACTAAAAGTTATTGTTTTACATTATGGGGTAATGGAGTTATTGTGTAATTTAAGGCCATCTTATTTGAATATAGTGAACATTGATTAGCATTGGGTTCTTGGGAAGTTTGTATTGTGGAATATATTTAAAGATAGAATTGAGTGTTTATTACATATTTGAGGCTTTCATACATGGTTAATCAGGAATATATCCCTATACAAGAATGCAATGAAGGTAATAACTGCCATTATATATTTGACTAAATAGTTGAGGATGTATTCACCTAAGAGAATGAAAAAGGAAGAATTTTAGTAGTAGTACTTGAATTTCCATCCCGATCACTAAAATAAATAGATATGTTATTATTTTTATAAATATTAAATAAATTACGATTCAAAATATTTCATAGGGTAAAAAATCTGTTTTGAATAGGCCCTACACACTGAGGAATGTCAAGGTACTTTCTCTCTCTATGATTCATTGATGATTAATTATTTTTCAAATCATCCAGAGGAACCACATAGGTTTCCTCCCCATATCAAAACCATTCATTATATATACCTATCAATTTCTAGGCCTAGACATGTTACATAATATCTAAGAAAGGGGTATATAAAATCTAATAATAATGACAAGTGTCGTACTCAATGGCGGATTACCGATATAACATGACTCATTGTATAGGGAATAAATACACCATCAAAATGGAAGAGACCATTTTAGTTTCTTCCAGATATGGATTAAAATTATAACAGGAATCCATGATTTTGCTTCCCCTATATGATCCACATATATGGGATGGTAAATTGAATTATCCTTCTATCAAAGTAATCCATGGTATGTAGAGTAAAACACTGTATGGAATCCTTAATTTTTGGGGTTTATTGGTTTTATTTTATGATCCATATTTAGTTAGTTTAGGTTTTAAACATTGGAATAAAGAGACAATGAATTACTCACATATTTCCATCATATGAAAACATAGATAAAAGCAGGTAAGTGAAACTAAAAGATGAACCATCAAATTTCAATGTTTGTTGGTGGAGCCAATTTTAAACATTTTATGTTTATTATTTATGTGGGGTCTCTATGTAGTATAAAATTAATATTGAGTATATCACAACTTTTTATGGTGCTGACATGTTTACTAGTGTGGATATATGTACATGGGTAAGGTGATAATGCATACAGAACATGATTTACTAATTTTACTACATCATTTGTCCAACCGTGTTTCACGTTTTTTGGTATTTATTTTATAGACCAACCATATTTTTCATATATCTAGATATTACCATAGAATCTATTTTTTGGGTGTCTTCGTCGTTTACTTATACCATCATTTTTTCACGATCCTTCCATTTTACTATAATTTTTGTCACGAAGGTAGTTTATAACTATTATTCATATTCAAATTCTACCCTACAATTTAGTTACCAAAGGTAGAGGACCCACTAGAATTTATAATAACTATCTTTATGATATACATTATATGAATTGATCCCTTAATTGAGCCACCTATTGAAGGAAACTGTGTGAGTAAATATGACAATGTGAGTCATCAATAATCCATCAACATCTCAATTTATCATTACATTATGGTCCACATTATAATATCTACGAATCCCCTTATTTTAACTTATTTGATGTTATATTGGGAGTAGTAGAGTTTCTGAGATCATTCAAGCGGGGTTTTCAGACCTAAATAATTTTTTTGGAGGTGATATATTAGCCACATAGTTAGGATTATTTTTTTCTAACCATTAAACTAAATTGTGAAGCCCAACAAAACAGGGAACCTATATATAATTATATAGATTCTCCATTCCGAGTATTTTAGTTTTTAGAAATACTATGAACAAAAAAAGTTAGTGTATAGTTCTCTTAGACAGTAAGGAAACATGGTTAGTGAATGGTTTATCCAAAAATGTATCCAAATTCAATCTAATATTAAAAGTGAAGAAATTGAAATTTTTTGTATACATATCATCAAAAATAATGTATGTATTACTCCTCTATTATTTGTATAGAATCACCAAAATACCACTCCATCTTCTCAATTGATTGCTTTGGTGGATATCCATGATTCCATTTATCATTCATTTCTAGTCTGTTATTTTAGAACCCCCTCTATAGGCCTAACACTCTCTTATAATAAATAATAACATTTCATGTTTTTCCAGACTACATTATCCATGTTTTTCATTACTGCTATATTTCAAGGATATTTTTATCTTTTTAGATTTCTCTTTGTCCAGATCAAATATAATGATGACAATGGATGATGTTTCATACATTCTGATTTGGTAGGTGGGATACTACTTTTCCATTAACTTATTTATGATTATTACATTTATAAATATTCCTCATAATAACCATTCTATGTGTAACCCCGAATATGTTTAACTCTTTAATTTAGTAACCATGGCTTTGAAATATATGTTATATGACAACCCAATACACATGTTTGGTCTATTACTCTAACCCATCCATCCTTAATGGTGTATGGAATTAAATTACCATATTGACCATTATTGTTTTTATAAAAAAACACCTCATATGTATTTTTGATTTTGACATCTAAATAAGATAAAGTCTATTAATGTTTTGGATTTTATGAAGGTATTGCAATATTAAATGGAAAAGAGATTAATTTTTGAATCATATATGATGACTATTGTAGTCAGTGATCATACTTTTATAGGTGTTTACATCTATGACCATTCCATTGAATCCCAACCTAGTATTCCTTAGGGAATGTCAATTTTCAATGTCAGATTGATTATTATAAATTAATTATTGTAAAACCCTCATGTATTTGGTAAATGTATATAATAATTAATGATCCGGCCTGTAAATGATGATTCACCATTAAACATTGGACAATAAGAATGTGTGGTTTGATATTTATGGATTATGCTTGAGGACCTTGGAAGCAGAATTACTCAGATTATAAAATTGGATTATAATCTTTCATATCCAATGATTATGTTTTATGTAATGATCATTAATTGATAAAAACAATTACTAAACGAATACACATGGTTTAACTCATTGATTACAATTAAATCCAAATAGAAGAAAATTATTGTTGATCACTATGATTTTTATTTTCCTCCAAAATTAAATAATTACATGTGATTATAATGGATTCCATGTGATTAATTTGGTCATATGATTATAAAAATTTGTATTAGGATAGAAAATAAAGGGTCATCCTAGTATCTAAAGAAGATCATTACGCTAACCTGTCTTTTAGTTATTTTTAAAATTTTAAATGAGTATACATACTTAATATTAAATATTATATTCATTGAAAGTATTTAAATTACACTGTATAGGTAGTGGCATACTGAGTTGTAATCACACCAGGTATAGGGCACCGTACAGTTTCTAGAAAGATTAAATGGATGCAGTTTTAAAAAAAAAGTGAAGCACACTACTAGGGATTCATGAACAATATATGGGTTGAGGGATATGAGGGATGCATTTCTTCGGATACTCCTAGAGATATACATTTTAATTGTTTTTCAATTAATATATATTATAAATATTTTTATGCCATCCCCAATTTATTTCTATACATATATATATTCTAAATAAACAGATTTTTTTTGTTATGATATTCATTTCTATATGTTTGATTCATTCTATCCAGATGGTTTCACTAATAACTTGTTTAAGTTTTCCATTACCAATCCAATATATGTTTTTATTTCCCTAAATATTTGAAAATCGTTCTAAGGGTATAGTCTCCATAGCATACCACCTTGAAACATTAGTACAATTTTTAATCTTTTTGTGTAAATAAGGGATCACTTGAGGACTTATGGTAAATATGGTGGATCGCATTTACATAAACCATGCACGAGAATTCACCAAGTGTTATAAAAGCATCTTTTCTATTGTCCTTATCTTGGAGGTTGGTAATCAAGAGACTATTAAGGGTCAAAATATATTAATATTATGTTATATGTTGTAGTTCACTAATTTAAGGAGAAAATCCTTTTTTATCAGGTGCAACTTACTATTCAATATTTATTCATCTAACATTTGTATTATATAATCAAAGGGGTGATTTATTTTATTAAAAATAAAATTTCTTATGATCTACACCCTCATGATGATACAATAGTATATCATTAGATCAGGAGATTTAATAATCATATAGAGAATTCTATTTTATAAATATTACATGCCTAAAATTTTCATTTATTTTTATTTATATTCAACGATGTATTTTCATTGATTGATAATATTCCTATAAAGATAAAAACTGTTACATAAATTTTCTAAAACATCTAAAATGGTTCAGTATATTATATCTTAATTATGGAAGATTATTTACCAAATTTATACAGTGTTATTTAGTGGAATCATTGTTAAAAATTAATAACAATTTTAGGAGGTTTCCAAAAATTTATTTTCCAATTACAAATAATAATCTTCATATTTTTATAAAATGTGAATGGAGTCACACATGAATGGCCTATTACATGAATAAATATTTAATTAAATCACTCTTTATATTAAATTTTAATTATAATATAATTACATTTATTTTATTCAACATAACATAGTCGAGACTCCCCGTATAACCATGACTTTTGAAAAAGGACTTGAAATTTAACCATAATATCAGAACATAAAATGTGTAGTTAAGATGGAGTGTCTTTTGTATTGAGACAAATTTTGTATATTTTATTCCATTATTTAATATAATTTTCAATTAATATTATAATTATTATTGATTTAATCATTTTAGATAAATTCTTCCATTATTTTAATTGGTTCTGCACAATGATATTGGGGATGACCATGCTCTTGGACAGAGGGACCTAAAAACCTATTGTTCCACCAATGTAACCAACCATTGTCCCACAAACTAATTATATAATGTTTATTGGTTCTAATCTTCAAGAGGGTTTCATATAATAATTGTAGGACATGTTGGGATCTCTTTAGCCTGAACCAATTAAAATATGATCTGACAACAGCGTTCTAGTAGTAGATACCCTAACTATCATGGTGTATTGTTCTCCGTAGGCTAATTAGTCATCAATAAATTATATAATTATATGAATTATTACCATGTGACACAATTTTAATAACGGTTAAGTCTGAAAAAAATATTTTTCATTGAGTTTTCTCAAAATGGTCTAATATTCTTACATAGGATAATAAGCATCTATTCTTAGTGATGGGGTAAATTATGACTGTATTCTTGTAAAAATGTATCTTCAAAATGACAGGATCTGATCAATAAAGTATAATCGTTCATCTGTTTCTAGGTATTATGAACATCATGGATTAGTCACCTCATTTCACTGATCCCTAGTGATTCACACACACTCATTATTGTTATTACCGACCGAGGGTGATGCATTTTCAGGATAATATCCTTAATTTAACTTGATCATAGGTGACTGTATCATTAAGAAATACCATTTAGAAAATTTTGAAATATTCAATTATGTGGTATTCCATTAGTGTTGATCGTATGGTACCATGAATCCCCAATGTATAATATAATCACTAAACATCTAATATTATATAAGAAAGAGGCATCTCTAGTTATATTTTATGACCATTCCTAATTTTTCTAATGAGATAGGATCTACACTAGTTCTTAATTTTAGAGTGAGATATGTGTCCCCATGGCGTGACTGATGTAGTCTAGTTTGATGAAGCTAGAGAAAGGTTATACATTTTTTAGAGTGTTCTTCCTCAAGGAGAATTGGATATAGTTATGTAGAAGGAACTGTCTAGTTCTGCATAGTGAAACATGAACACTATAAACATAGATTTGATCCATCAATAGTATGGTATAAAATATTATTATCCTAGAATCTATTATCTCATTTTTCATTTCAATATATTCACACTCCATAATATATATTTCTCAACTTTGATATCATTCTCAATAGATTAAATACTATTTTTGGGTGATTCCACTTAACACCCACATGGGAACATAGTCATAGAGGTTATTAAAATTATATTAGTGTCCTCTAGATAAATGAGGTACTTGTTTAATTTAGAATCCTTTTACCCTTGAATTGAGAGTGATTTTTTCAGAAGTCTATGATAGTAATATTGTATGTCTATATTGAATTTAATCAACACATGGGAAATTTCTCATATCCTTAGAGTGATATAAATGTTCATAAGAGGGAATGGGACATCCATGTAACATGATCAAGACTGTATAATCAAAGGATTTGATGAATAACATTTCAATATTCTATAGGTATTCATGATGAAAAGATATTTTGATAGACTATCATTCCTCCAACTTTGGAAAATTTAAGATATTTAATACCAGATTCATTTTTTTGGATCCTCCTAAGATAATGTGGTATAGTTCACCATTATACGAGTTTTATTAGAATAACCTAAATATACCCCTCCATATAGGATTGGAAATACTATCCTATAAGAAAACCTAAGGCTATTATATGATCTTGAACCCAAATGGGTTACATGAACAAATATATATTCTTGTGGGGAACCTATTCTTGTTTACAATAATGATAATGGTACACTAAAGATATGTTTGTATTAATGGTGGTTGAATCAATATAAAATTTTGACCCATACCCACCTCCTTGTATTATTTATCTATTCAAAAATATTCCCTAATATATAATCTTCTCAATTAATTAATTGATAATTGTATATAATGACATGATCGTTAGAAAATTATAAATCTTCACCCAAAATTCCAAATTTGGTATTTCCTTTATGAGTATCTGGTGATTTAATTACGAATAATGAAAAAATGTATGTCTTTGTAGAACAGTTTAATTAGGTTTTCCACCCCTAGTTGGATTAATTTTTGTTATTTTTTTGTCATATATAAATTTTTACTATCAAACTAAGAACCCTCTTACTTAAAAAGTTAAATCATATTTAATATATTATAATGGAAAAAAATTATTACAATGTCAAGAAAAAAATCTTTGGAATGGTGGATCTCACATTTAAGGACACATTATATTAGAATTAGTGGTATTTTTATATCTATAGGGGTGATAGATTTTTTGTCTTATGAGTAACCCAAGAATGATATCAACATATATAGATTCTTTTGACTAGTTTTTTACTACTGGAACATCATATAAAACATGTCCTTCATTTTATCACCACATATAAAATTAAATAATATGGATGTAAGGTTAAAATTAATTAATGCATATCATAATTCCTTTATGGTTTGATTGGAATATTAACATCATGATCGATCATGATTTTTCATGACAAAAGAATAGAAAATATATTTTATTCTAAGGATTTTTTTTGAGATGGGAGATATTTTTTACTCATGGGGAATGATTAATAGTTTTTTTATCTCATTTTTTGTGGAATCATAAGTGTAATTACAAAAATCCAAAACATTATATTATATCTATTATTCATTATATACATTATTATAGATGTTACATTGTTATGGAGTGATTCAAGGTATACACCTGATGTATGTGATTCAAATAGATATTCTAAATGTGTGACATGAACCTATAGATATTTATAATGGTTTAATATATATTTTTTAGAAATTGATGTTTCATATATTCGTGGTAATCAAATTTTAGTACTTGATTCTTCATGCTGATGGATATATACTCATTCTACTCTACATGCTTATTGTGAATTGAAGATGATTCATCTGGTTTCAAAAATTAATCTAATGTTTTAACTATTTCTTGTGTATCCTATTGTAAAATATGTTTATGAGGGTTCAAAAAATCATTAAATAATCAACATACATTTACATACAGATCCAAAAATATGTTTCTTAAGGAAAACATTTTTTTGGTGAGGAACCATAACATCGATGGTTTATTGATAATGATAATGAGATCCTCCATATCAATGGAGTATCTGTGTTCTTATAGTAATGTTAGTTGAACGAAGGTGATAATGTCAATAATCTAAATTGTATGTACGTATACGACAAAAAAAGATGTATTTAGACATAAATTTAACATACTAGGGGAAATAGATGTAAAATGAGATCACATGAATTTTTTTCCGGTGTCCGTATTATCATATTTTGAAAGCATAAAAACATTTTTATACATACCATTTTATGTTTCCACATTTCTTAGAGTTTAATGGGACTACATACCCATAAAATTTGGATGATTTTTATAAATTTACACTAAGAAGGGGATGAAATGTGCGTGATAAAGGAAAAGAAATCATAATTCACACACTTAATTACTACTCACAAGACCAACTCAATTCATTAGATTGGGGGAATTTATTACGAATAATAAAATAAAAAATGGGATTCCATGTGAAATTGTATAAAATAGGGACTCATTGTTTACATTATGGTTAGGGATGGGGTTGTATATGGATCTTGGTTCAGTTGTACTTTGAGGTTCACATGTACTTTTGTGTACTTTTTGTTCACATGATTTGTTTTTTTTCTCAATGATATTTTAGGCTCAATGGTAATTCACTAATTTCTTTTTTACCTATAAATAATTTTTCGAATATATTATCTGTATGCCTCTTTACATAGAACTTTATTCTATTCCAAGTAGATTGTATTTATTCTAGTCAATGTTAGGGGAATTCTTTCTACTGGAGGTGTGTGTCATGAAATAGATATCAATGTAAGTAAAAATATTTCTAAAATGTATATTTATATATTAGTAGAGGTATAATACATATATTGCCCATCCCCATCAATCCTTGGAATTCGATATGGGGTCAGATAAACTGAAATGTTTCTCAAATATTGGGTTATCTATTGATTTGTATACAATGTAATCTTATTCTTAGATCTTTCACAAAATTAAAAAATATAGATATTATTAGGATTTTATCATGTAATTTAACTATTCATATGTTTTAAGGTTCTATGCATGATGTATTTTATGGATCCCCTCTCATCCACTATTACTACGACTTGTATTTTGTTATTAAGTATAGTAGTGAGTTGGAGACTGATGTTTCTTTTTAGGAGTTTTAAATCCATTTCATTGATCATTGAAAAAAATTATCTTCTAGGATATAATGTTTATTTTGTTCATGTTATATTGAATAAATTCATCATTTAAGTGTAGATAATGAAATCAGAGTATGATATACAAGATCAGTTTCTGAGGTTGTTCCCATATTCTGCTTGGCCACAGAATAAAGGGATTCATGGGGACAAGATTTATTCATGATAGTTGGTATAATGATTGTTTTTCTTCTGAAAAACATTGAATTAATATTAATTTATTTCAATATTTTTTTACCTCAATTGAGGATATATTCCATGTTGTAGATCTTCCATGATAATTTTAATGTTTATGAGGCTTCATGTGATAGTATTTAGGGAATATATATAAGGCATAAAGTTAATCTATGGTTGGGATACCTGTGTACCTCAATCCATGTCACCAGGAAAATAGAGGAGCACGGTTTGATAAACAGTAATAATAGTGCCTATTTACCATAATCTTCGGTAATTTATTTGAGGTTATCTAGGAATTCATTTTGATTGTTTTCCTGATGAAAATATGAGAGGTTTAGTTATTATAGATAGTACAGACACATGGTTGCGTAATGGTTTCTACAATGATGATTCAAAACTAGTTACACTTTTAAATGTCTTATAAATGAATGCTTTCCTGCTCTATTCCTTTAAAATGTTTATACTTCCAACTATCAAATTTTCATTACAGCACAATCACCCACTCCATGATAGCAGGATTTTTTTGGTTGATATCCACTAGTCTAACTCTAACCCCTTTAATATAAGCCATGCATGAACTAACTCAATAATTTAAATGCTATATTACCATCATTTATCACTTTTACAACATATCCATGTTGCTGTAACCATGATTAATGAATGTACATTATTTTATTGGAATCGTTTTTTAATAACTATTTTTCATATTCCAACTAAAATATGATTATGATACCAAATGAGGAGTCATACAAGGATCATACATAGGTTTTCCTCTACCTTTAACTAAATTTATTGATTTTTATAACATGTGTCAATGTATTTTATGCCATACATTCTATGTGTTTCCACACAAATGTGTAAAAAAATTTGATAGTCATCATGATATTTAGTCACATGTTCTTTTAGACCACTTGACACCATTGGTGTTTAACAAATATGACCTGATCCAGCCCTTAGGGTGGATTCTATTAAATTACCTACATCAATAATCCTTGTTTTAACAAAATAACACCATAGATTTTTTTGGTTTTTCATTTATGAAATCGATGATAAAATTGAGTTAATTTAATTATAAAAATGAATGCATACATAACATGTACTCCTGATTAATTTTTATACTTTTCAATCCACTATTATTAACATTGAAAACACTATTATTGGTGATTATATATGTGAAAAAATCCATTAATTATCGACCTAAAATTTCATGGGAAACTAATTTGATGCCACAAGATTACTTGATGTGAATAAAATGTGGTACACAAAATAAGGATATAATACATTTTTGATTTAAGTATTTTTAATTCATAAAATTTATGAAACATAAATAATCATCATAAATTTAAAATATATAAAATGATATCTACCAATTCATTTAAATAACATTAAACAAATAATGCCTCATATTATCATATAGGATTCCAATTTATACATTATTGAAATCACCATTTATTTTCGCATGAATTTCATTTATAACCCCACAGGATTTGGATTTAAATGATATAACCCTTACCTTACAATAAATATTAAATTTCCCTATTAAATAGTTCATTAGAGTGAAAGGTCATGACATCCAAACACAATGAATTCCATGTACTTCTATTAGATTCAATGTGACTATTGTTTTGGGGGAAGTAAGTATTTTTCTAGGTCCAATGTTGAGTTAAAATAGTATAAGTTCAGATAAAACCATATTATTCAAATTAATGATAGTTTGGTCGATTATACCACAAGGAACTATATCTCAACATGGTTTTAATTTATTTTTAATTATTTATATTATTATAAGTACACAATATTAAAGAATATATTAAAATAAAATAATTATTAAGGAAAAAATTATTATTTTCCTAATGTGTTATACGCAAACACTATTTCGTCCTCAATTTGGAACCCGATAATATTTAATGGATGTATATATAGATAATGATAAGAAACCAAATATGGATACATGACCTATTTTACATCTAGGAGCATATGACTAATCCAATACTTGATATCAACCTATAAATATTTTTTTAAAATTTTTCTATACTAAAAATATTTGTATGGCTATTAAAAATTTTTTCATAGTAAAAAATAATAATCTCTATTATATAATTTGAAAATGATAATGTTTTGTAATATATAATAATAACTTATTAACTTATTTTTTATGTGTTACCTAATTTATGCATTTCTATTACCATTAAAATATTTTCCATTTTAACCATTACATGTATCTCTAACATAATAGGTTATGATCATCCCATAATACCACTATACGCTGTCATTTCTAGGCCTCAGAATATTGTGAATTAGGGGGAATACATGACAAATTGTGGAAAACCATACTAGTCATATGTCTATGAACCAGTCCAGTGAAATCACATATTCAAACACATAATAGTAGAACCCCACATGATACTGAATAAGTAATGTGACATTATGTTTTATAATAATTGTTTTTTTGAATCAAATAACGGGAACATTACTATAAATATAGAAACTAACTACTCCTTGATCATCCCATGTATCAATGAATCCCACATGACCTACTCCCCGTAGTTTTCCATTTTATTTAATCCTTATTATAATAATTATTCTACATGAATGGTGGAATTTTCAACAAAAAAACAATTGACTGCGGTCGATTATAAATTTAGTCTATGTGACTACAATTTATTACAATAGTAAATCAAATGAATTGGGATTAATAACCATTAAAGGAATATGAAATATGTTATACATAACATGGGCTTTCTAGAAACCATCATGGATGATTTAAAATTATTTTTATTTCAATATGCTATCACCCAAAATTTACATAGACAAGTTCCCAAAATATAAATGTATCATGGTGAACCCTCTAAATACAATTTGGATATGTTCCTATAATTTATCATCATATTATATGATAATTAAAATGGTATATAATGATACATGGGGTTGATTTTTCCCATAAAACATATTTAAGGCGGTCCCATAATAGTATCTATGTTAATATTAAACTTTTAATCAAAAGATACCATGTGATCTTGAAAGATGATGGGATTCAACTTTCATCCACCCCAGTATATGAATTATATTTCATATGGTATCCCAACCACTAATGCATCTTTTTTTCAAGAGTGTTGACCATATAATTTGTAGTGATTGTATGTTCAACCCACCTCCAGATGGCACCAATATTACAAACACATTTTCTCATAACGGTTATATGATCCCTTAAATGTCAAATAAATCATATCTATTTAGTCATATGACATTGAATGACTAAAAATATTTATTTATATTACTCCATTAACATAAATCAAGTTATCCTTCCTCATGACAGTGAATAGAGCATGTTAGTTCCTGTATGGATTTTTTCCTATACAATTCAATAATATACCATTTTTATATTTTTATATTTTAGATATCATCGATAGATTCCCCATTCATAATTTATTCTCATAAAAAAGGAATTTGTTATTTATAATGTACAATGGGAATCCCTTAGAACAAAAAAATCTAAGGGGATAGACTGATCGATCCTCAATAGTTTGTTGATGAGGACCTTTATATATTTAGAAATTAGTACTTGTTTTGGGGGGGTGGGGGTAACATATACAACACTGGAATAAATAGGGAATATATATTTGTGGATGATACTCTCCTTATATTAAAAATAACAATAAAAATAACTATTTAGATATATATATATATCAGTATGAAATCTCAATGCCTTAATTTTATTAATAACTTTATATCGTAATAATCATTTTATGAAGTCAGGATTCATGTAATATTGAAAACCATAATTGTTATCTTATGTATAGAATCAAGAGAATTTTTTTTGTTATTGGATCATGGATAGGAATAGGAATACAATTCATAACCGATACAATTGATTTTTCCCACTCTGAAATAGATGTTGAATTCTGTAATGATGTGGATCAAGGTTGGGTGTATTTATAGAAATAATCAATAATATGCCATAATTAGTATATTCATTATTAGATGATGGATTATTATAGGGTATAGATAATAGATGATTAAATTTAATAACATCATAGTTGATAAACTATTTATTTTCTACTTAATTTTTTTTATAGAATTATATCGTTATAATGGAATACTTATTTATATAGGAATAAAAAAATCACCAAAACACTAATATTGGTATTCACAGAAGTTAATAGTGAATAAACTATGGTAATCACTAATTTATGGTTATAATTATAGATACTCTCATCGTAAACTATATATTGTCTATTTCAAATAGGGTTATGATTTATTTATAGGCATGACTACTAGAAGAGTATTGGTATAAACATTATAACTAATGAACTTGAGTTGGTTAATTTTGAATATACAGATAAATTCAATCTTGGCCTGGATCATGGAATGTAATATATACAGATTCTACTATGATATGATATAACTGGTCTATTCCTAAAAATTTTATGAATTCATAATATTTATGGCCCACATTTGTTTATATGTGTAAACATTATAATAGATACACTATATCTAGTTTATTTGGAAACTAAAAATGAATGATTTTGATAATTGGCATGTTTTGGTTATATTAATGGACTTGGAATGATCATAATTTTTTCATTTAAGGGGACTGATAAAGAATATATTAACTAATAATAGAAATTTAAAGTGGGACCAATAGGATTTTTGTCTGTAATTTTATTCCCTTATATTATTCCTGGGGAATATATAGTGACATTACATGGGGTCAGAACTAAGGTATAAATGAGATAACCCTTTATGGATTTTCACCTCAAATAATTCATTTCACCTATTGATTTAAGTATACTAGTTGTTAGGATCATACGTGGGGAACAATCAGTTGTTAAAATGATTAATTATTTCCTAGATGACAAATTATATGTTTTTGGACATGTATGTACATGTCTCTCTCATTGGGGTGTTAATGGTCATAATGGCTAGACCAGTGGAATATATACATTATAGTGAAGTTTATTTTTCCTGGATCTGAGGATTTTTTATAGAACATGGTCAAACACAACATACCATAATAAATAATCCAATTTTATAGATATATAAATACATTGGTAATAGTTAAAATAATTTTGTGTTGTATTGCCCAAACCTAAGGATAAATAATAGCATTTCACATTACATCCCTAAGAATATGTGTAATATATGGTATCTCATAACCAAGGATAAAAAATCCACATTAGATTTTTGGATATGCATTTTTTAAATATTATGTATATCAATATGAACAATGGATTTAAAAAAGGAAAATATACACCAATGATGAAAGATAACCAAATTTGAATGATAGGTTTCACTATTATGTTGTTATATAATTATATATAAATAATCAATGAATTGTGGAGTTTTGGATTATTCATAGTAGTCTAAAATTATGGAGAATATGTAGAGCCATATTAGGACCAATTTTCATAGTAAATTTATGTGTCCTTTAAAACCAATTTTAAAAAATATATATATGTAAGAATTTTGTTTGTGATTCTAACACTAGGGGAATTATGTATGTAATAGTGAAAAACATATTCCAGGAGTGTTATGGTATCATAAATTACACAATATAATTTATTGAACTCACCAAAATGGTTAATGGATACAATAATTATTATTATTTATACCATTTTAATAGAAAATGTGATCCAGTGTTCATGTATCTGTATGGGTTGGTGTCCTGAGAAACATCTATTTTTTACTTTGATTACATGAATGATCACTTACTATATATTGTTCATTGTTCTGCATAACTATAATATAATAATGTCCCGGAATATCTGTTGCATTGATAAGGTCATGGCAGATCCGCGCTATGATGAGAACCTTGAAATGCTATAACAATTTTCTTAAATAAAGTTCTACATTTGGATGACATACTATGATAGGACACATAGTATACATACTGTCATGTGCGAGTACTCGTAAGAAGACGAGACTCTCTCTCATGGAGTTCACACTTGGTAATCACCAAGATTGGAGATTATGATAACAGACCCGCCAATAGCAATTTTGCATGTCCTGGTCTTATCGTACATTTCTATCAATGAGCATGTGTAATGGTCCTTAGACTGGAAGATTATCATTAACTCATGTCATGACTCAGGCACTTATATTTACTGACGAAAACCATTACGCAGACAGTTGGCGGGAAGTAGGGTATGTTGGGTGTGTCACGAGTGACATGTTGTTAATGGATAAGTCGAGGAAGGATTTGTCCCTTCCATTTATGGATGTTGATATCTCGGCCCTTTTATTGAAATAGAACTGTCGCATTAAATTCTATTGCCAGGGTGTGAACAACGTGTTTATTTCAGGTAGTCAAAGAACGACGGATCAAGCATATAGGTTTATGACACTACCATGGAACCTGCTTGATGAGATATGGAGACAAAGAGATTAAATTACACAGTAAGAATTCGTATGAGGTGATACGTCAATGCATTGTCAACTTCATTATATTGGGTGCCTTGACCCGTTGCTAGACAATAATCTTGGACATTAGGCAAGCTCGCCTAATGCCAACGAGAAAGAGGCCTAGTGGGTCACACACTAAGTGTATTCAATTATCTCAAGTAGAATAATGATTATTCCCGTACGTGGATTAATAATTATTCAAGGAATCCTAAATCATTTTAATGATGGAGGAAAAAATAAATGAAAAACAAGATATACACGCCGTGTATTAAAGATTACACACCGTGTAGTTTTTCATGGAAAACAAGTACACGCTGTGTATTAATAATTACATGCCGTGTAGTTTTATTTATGGAAAGGAAATGAATAAATGAAAACAAGATATACATGCCATGTACATTGAATGTACACCCCGTGTAGTTTTCAATGAAAAACAAATACACGCCGTGTATTTATTAATACACGCCGTGTAGTTTTTGCAGTCGGTATTTTGAGGATACAATAGTGTTTTAAATGATATTTATTATAATCATTGTGGCCGCATGTTGAGGAAATAATTATTTGACATGGGGGTTTTAAATAAGAGTCAATGAAATAAATAAAATGTGTAACTTGTTTATTTACATTCATAACTCTATAAACTCAAACCTGATTATAAATATCCTCACAACCCCAAATATTTTTCTACCCCATGTGAGACACAACAATTCTGCAGAATTCTTTCAAGGCCAAAAGAACATCTTCCTACAACAACGCTCTCAAGACTGAGAGATATCCTCTTCCATCAAATAAAGATGATATAAGGCGAACAACACAAGAAAAGGCTTCTCCATGCTAGCACCCGTAGAATCCTTCGGCGACATCCAGAGATACGAGGTACACGTGTGGATCACCGGTAGAGGGAGTCTACACTTGGCTTATGCAACGCAACGACGGATCACATCGATAAACTTATCAATAAAATCAATGAAGAAAGAACACCCAAAAGGCATTTCATTATAATTAATTAAATTAATTATAATCAACCTGTAACGACCTTTGTTGGTGGTTCTGGGGAAAAACATCTTCATTGTCTTTTTCTGTGATTCGATCTGTGGAGTCTGGCATTTATCGTCGTATTGATCATGGATTTATCATTGCTAATGACAAGAAGTCAAGTGGGCACAGCCACCCACGTGCTTCCGATGCGCCCTGAACCTTCGAATGGTATCAAAGGGCGGTTACAATGTTGATTATAGTTATTTAATTTTCGTTGATAATTTACGCAGTTATATTTGATTCAATTCAAAAAAAATCGTTCTATAAATCTGAATAAATGAGATCTATTCTTCCACCTTCATTTCTCAATTCATATCATAGAAACGTCCTTTTTATTTTAATTTTGATTAAAATAAAAATGAGGAACTCATCTAGAGGAGCCGCTCTTTCTGTCTGTACAACATGGGATTACACGGTGTGTACTTAAAACTACACGTTGTGTACTTCGGTTCAATGAACCGGCACTGGTCCACTAAACCACATCGTGTGAATTGATTATGCCTAAGTTTTAATCACGCCATGTTGACCAAAATTGAATGATGCGTGGAAACCGGAATACATGGCGTGTATGTTGGAGAATCATGTCATGTAGTCCATTCCAGCCCAGGTGAAACTATGTACAAAGATAAGCTGCATACCGCGTACACAAGATCGCCATACCGGTTACCATGTAACAAGGAAGTACATGCCGTTAATGATTCTCTACATGTCGTGTACTCCAAAATTTCCAATGTACAGAAAACACGCCAAATCCCAGGTGTGTACTTTGGATAAAGGGTGAAAAGAAAAATACACGCCATGTAATTACAAACTACACGCCATGTACTTTCCAGAAATGTAATTTCACCAGATTTCCTCCAATGTACAAAGACCCGTACAAGGAATAAGGATGAGAAGAATCTCAAGGAAATTCAGAAAAGAATTGTAGATAAATAATTTATTAATTATAAGATCATAATTAATTGAACTCGAGCGCGTATTATCTTAAATAAAAGAACAATTAAAATAATTTGAATTCTAAATATGCATAAATGTCATTGCATAATATATATGATCTTGAACATGACCAAAGACCCTTTGTATGTGTATGGTTTTATTTAAATTTATTTTATTTAAATTTGTTGGCATGTGAGCTTTCTTGCAATAAAATGTAGGGCATGCATGCCCATGGTTTCTTTAATGTAAACCCATGTAATTGAGGATCTCCCTAGCCAGAGGAGACGGTTCAAATCCCAAAGTTGAGGTGAAACCCACGCAAGAAGATTCAAAGGTGGACAGGTGGGAGCTGCAAAACACGAACCAACAGGTTCAAGGTGTTTTCCCTAGGTCAGGGTTAGCTTATCAAAACCGCTATATAAGCAAACCAATAGAAGCTCAGGATCATGCCATCTTATTTTATTCTTGGCTGATTGCATGATTTATTTGTTATGTATTTGTTGTCGCGGTCACATAATTAATAAAATGAACAAGCACGAAAATATGGAATAAAAAAAAACCGAACTATGGGTAAACATTATCAGAAAATGGTTAATCACTTAAGAAAGCATCACCTAATATTAACAATCATGTGATAATGCAAAACTATGCATTAAGACAAAAATACCTCAATACCATATTAAGTCAGTGCATGCTTTCTGTTAACTGATTAAGGGAAACCCTCAATAAAACTATATGTTTGACCGACCCTTATTGGGACACTTACTTTTATAAAGGAAGCCCTTATGAAAGGTTTCGGGTTGAATTAACCATATTACATCAAGAGAAGTATCCATTGCTATACTTGAAGTAATAATGGAGGCATGAGTTGAGGAAATCCATGTCAGGATTTCATGATTAGGGAGTCCACTCAACAGATCAAGGAACTGTAAGCTCACAATTGGAAAAGACCTGCCTACCTAAATACCTTCAAATAGCTTAACCAACCCTTGTTGGGTTTATGCGAAGGGAAATATGGATCCTTGCCACTAGAATGTCAAAGCAACTGGACATTCTGAGTTCAATGGTGAGGTCCATTGGGACTTGATAAAATAGTGGGAGAATTAATTAATTCATTCATTATTTCTCATAAATTGTAATCAAGAAAGTACTAATAAATCTGCTATTTTAAATTGTAGAATCAAGATGACAAACTCATCAACCACATTTTCTCTACGATCAATACTGGATAAAGACAATATCCTCACTGGCAGTAACTTTCAAGAATGGTTTAGGAGCCTTCGGGTTATCCTACTCCATGAACGAAAGTTTTACGTGTTGGAGTCCACACTTCCTGATTCTCCTGCCCCAGGGGTGAGTGATGAAGATTTCCTGGTCTATGATAAAAATTTGAATGATGATCTCAACGTTCAATGTTTGATGCTATCATCGATGTCTAGTGAGCACATTAAGTCTCATGAAGACATGGATGCCTATAGCATGCTCGAGAACCTCCGTGGTCTATACCAGGAGAGAGAAAGATATGAATGGTTTGAGATCTCCAAGGCTCTATTTCAGAGCACGCTTGGAGAGGGTGCCCCAGCTGGGCCTCATGTAGTCAAGCTCATTTGATAAATTGAGCACATGGAGGTTCTAGGGTTTAAAATCCCCAAAGATCTGGGCACCGATCTCATTATTGAACCGCTCCCCCAGAGCTTCTCGAACATTGTTGTTAATTTCATCATGAACAACATTGAGAAGTCTCTATCTGATCTTCTTATCTTTATTCACAAAGTAGATAATGACATGAAGCGTGAAAAGCCTTCTTTTCTTATGGTGAATAAATGTTAAGGGAAGGAGAAGATCTTTAAGCCCAAAGCTTCTTTAGGGCCTTCTAAGAAAAGGAAGATCAAAGGGGAGGAAAAGGAACATGATGCTGTTTGATTGGAAAGTGGCAAGATGTGCCACTGGAAGAAAAACTACACCCAGCCAAGGAAGCAAGGGGAAGCTTCAGGTGCGTTTGTTATCATATTCAATCTATCTGTTTCTACTAATTGGGTATTACATAATTCTTTTGGTTCCCACATTTGTATCCAAATATAGGAACCGAGTAGATTCAAAAAGATTGATCGAGGTGAGGTGGATCTACGAGCAGCCAACAGAGCCAGACTCGCTGATGTAGCTGTCGGAGACTACCACCTCACATTTTTTACAGGGATGGTCTTGGTTCTAAAAGGTTGTTATTATGTTCCTTCTGTTACTATAAACATTAATTTAGAATCCAGATTAGATACTGATGGATTCATATTCATGATTGGAAATGAATGTTGCTACTTTTATAAAGATAGAATTTGTTTTGGTAGGGAACATTTATATAATGGCCTTTATGTGCTAGACTACACAAACCATGTAATGGCAATCGATAACAAAGTTAATTCACATGACTCATACCACACCTAACATTGGCATCACCATCCAGGTCATGTCAATGAGAAACGTTTGACAAAATTACATCAATATGGGTATTTAGATTCTTTTGAACTAAAACCACTTGGTGTATGTCATGTGTGTCTACAAGGCAAAATGACCAAAACCCCATTTAGTGGGAAAGGTGAAAGAGCTAAAGAGCTTCTAGAATTAGTTCATACAGATGTTTGTGGACCATTTCCAGTAGAATCATGGGGTGGGTTCTCATAATTCATAACTTTTTCTGATGATTTTAGTAGATATGGATATATCTACTTAATGAGTTATAAGTTAGATTCTTTCGATTGGTTCAAAGAATACGAGAATGAAGTTGAGAACCAGCTTGGTAAGAAGATTAAGAAACACCACTTTGACAGTGGAGGATAATATCTTAATCTGGACTTCATTGATTTCTTACGGGAGTTTGGGATTCTTTCTCAACTCACTCCTCCTTACACACCACAATGGAATGGTGTAAGAGAAAGGAAGAACCACACCCTGCTGGACACGGTGAGCTCAATGATGAGTCATGCAAGTCTTCCATTATCCTTTTGGGGATATGCATTACAAACAATAGCGCAAATACTAAACCAAGTACCAACTAAATTGATATATGGTATTCCATACGAGTTATGGAGTGGACGCAAAGCCATGTTATCGAATTTACATGTGTGGGGTAGCGAAGCATTTTTTAAGGCCTCTTCAGGTAACAAACTTTTACCCCGAGGAACAATGTGTATCTTTATATGATATCCCATGGAAACTAGGGGATATTACTTATACAACCCCTCAGACAAAAAAAATGCAGTGGCAAGACACACCATATTCCTTGAGAGGGAGCACATCTCCAAAAGAGATAGTGGGAGTGAGATAGACTTTGATGAAGTCGAGGCTCAAGATACACATGAGTTGGTACAAGAACAAATTCCACAAAGCCCTGTGGAAGAAAAATCTATTCCAGAGACAGAAGAACTGCGTAGGAGCACGAGAGAGGTGAGATAACCAGAACGGTATGGTTTTCTTATCACCGAGGACGGTGATTCATTATTGGTTGACAATTATGATCCTCTTACCTACAAGGAAGAAATTGAAGGAATATACGTTGACAAGTGGAAAGAAGCCATGAATTATTAAATGGATTCCATGTACCAAATCCAAGTCTAGATTTTGGTTGATCCTCCAGTTGATGTAAAGCCTATTGGTAATAAATGGATATTCAAGAAGAAACTGGACATGGAGGGGGAAATCAGCACCAAAAAGGCACAACTGGTTGCAAAAGGTTTTAGACAGCGTCAAGGAATTGACAATGATGAAACCTATTCATCGGTTGCGATGTTGAAATCCATCAGAATCCTATTTTCCATTGCTGCATACCATGACTATGAAATTTGGCAAATGGATGTCAAAACAGCTTTCCTTAAATGGAACCTCCAGGAAGATGCCTACATGACACAACATGAAGGTTTTGTGACTCCAAAGGATGCCAAAAAGGTATGCAAGTTGCAGAAATCTATTTATGGATTAAATCAAGAATCACGATCATGGAACATTCGTTTTGATGAAGCAGTAATGGAATTTGGCTTTGTTAAGAACGAATGTGAGCCTTGTGTCTACATGAGGTTTAGTGGGAGTGCAGTCATTATCCTAATAGTATATATTGATGACATATTACTAATTGGAAACGAAGTACCTATATTACAGTCAGTTAAGGCTTGGTTGCATAAATGTTTCTCCGTGAAAGACTTGGGCGAGGAAGCATATATTCATGGGATCAAGATCCATCGTGATAGATTCAAGAGAATGATGGGCCTGAGTCAAAGTACATACATTGACTAGATACTGAAGAGATTTTGTATGGAACAATCCAAGAGGGGATTGTTACTAGTGTCACATGGAATTCATCTTTCCAAGAAAATGTGTCCTCAGACACATGAGGAAAAAAAGAGAATGGAAAGGATCCTTTACGCATCCGCGATTGGGTCAGTCATGTATGCTATGCTATGTACGAGGCTAGATGTTCATTACACATTAAGTGTGGTAGGCAGATATCAAGCTGATCCAGGAGACCGCCATTGGATGGCAGTCAAGATATCCTTAAGTATCTGAGGCATACTAAGGATATGTTCTTGTTTTATGGAGGAGATGAGGAACTAGTCATCGGAGGACATGTAGATGCTAGTTTATAGACTGATCAAGATGACATGAAGTCGCAGACTGGATACATCTTCAGTTTGAATGGAGGTGCATTGAGCTGGAAGAGCTCAAAACAAATTGTGGTGGTAGATTCTACAGCAGAGTCCGAGTATATTTCAGTATCTGAGGCAGCTAAAGAAGCAGTATGGATGCAAAGCTTCATCTAAGAGCTGGATGTAGAACCGAGTAGTAAAGATCCTATCACACTCTATTGTGATAATAATACAGAGGTGGCACTTGCAAAAGATCCAAGGACACATCAGCGAAAAAATCACATACTTTGGAAGTATCATCTCTTGAGGGATTTTTCTCAGATAGGTGAAGTTGCAGTGAGCAGTATTTCCATGGAAGACAACGCGGCGGACCCCTTGACTAAAGCCTTGACTCAGCAGAAACATGATCATCATGTTAGGTCTAGCGGACTAAAAGTCGTAGGCAGTTGGCTCTAGTCAATGTGGGAGTTTGTAAGGGTTGGTGTCCTGAGAACCAACTGTTTTGTACTTTGATTACATGAATGTTCACTCATTATATATTTTCCATTGTTCTGCATAACTATAATATAATAAAGTCACGGAATATTTGTTGTATTGATAAGGTCATGGAAGATCCCCACTATGATGAGAACCATGAAATGCTATAACAATATTCTTAAATAGAGTTCTATGGTTGGATGACATACTATGATAGGAAACATATTATATATACCGTCATGTGCGAGTACTTGTAAGAAGACGAGACTCTCTCTCTCATGGAGTTCGCCCATGGTAATCTCCAAGATAAGAGATTATGAGAACAGACTATCCAATAGCAATTCTACATGTCTTGGTGTCATCGTACATTTCTATCTACGAGCGTGTGTAATGGTCCTTAGACTGGAAGATTATCATTAACTCATGTCATGACTCACACACTTATATTTACAGACGAAAACTGTCACGCAGACAGTTGGCGGGAAGTAGGGTATTTTCGGTGTGACATGAGTGACATGCTGTTAATGGATAAGTCAAGGAAGGATTTGTCCCTTCCATTTATGAAAGTTGATATCTCGGAACTTTGATTGAAATAGAACTGTCAAATTAAATTCCATGTCCATGGTGTGAATGACGTGTTTATTTTAGGTAGTCAATGAACGACGGATCATGCATATAGGTTTATGACACTGCCATGAAACCTTCATGATGAGATATCGATAAAAAGAGATTAAATTACACAGTAAACATTTTTATGAGATGATACATCAATGTGTTGTTAACTTATTTCTCTTGGGTGCCTTGACCCGTTGCTAGATAGTAATCATGGACTTTAGGCAAGCTCCTATAATGCCAACAAGAAAGAGGCCTAGAGGGTCATGCACTATGTGTATTCAAGTATCTCAAGTAGAATAAAGATTATTCCCGTACGTGGTTTAATAATTATTCAAGGAAGCCTAAATCTTTTTAATGATAAAGGAAGAAGGGAATGAAAAACAAGATATACACGCTGTGTATTAAAGATTACATGCCCTGTAGTTTTTCATGGAAAACAAGTACATGACGTGTATTAATAATTACACATCGTGTAGTTTTCTTTATGGAAATGAAATGAATAAATGAAAACAAGATATACTTGCTGTGTACATTGAATGTACACGTAGTGTAGTTTTCAATGAAAAACAAATACACGCCGTGTAGTTTTTCCAGTCGGGATTTTGAGGATATAATATTTTTTTAAATGATATTTATTATAATCAGTGTGGGAACATGTAAAGGAATTAATTATTTTACATGGGGGTATTAAATAAGAGTCAATGAAATAAATAAAACGCGTAACGAGTTTATTTACTGTCATAACTCTACAACCTCAAACCTAATTATAAATATCCTCACAACCCCAACTCTTTTTCTACCTCGTGTGAGGCACAACAATTCTAGAGAATACTTTCAAGGCCTAAAGAACCTCTTCCTCCAAGAAATCTCTCAAAACCGAGAGAGATCCTCTTCCATCGGATCAAGACGATATAAGGCGGACAACGCAAGCAAAGTCTTCTATACGCTAGCACCCGAAGAATCCTTTGGCGGTATTCATAGATACGAGGTACATGTGTGGATCACCGCTAGAGGGAGTCTACACTTGGCTTCTGCGACGCAGCGACATATCACATAAAAAACTTGATCAAGAACATCAATGAAGAAAGAACACCCAAAAGGTATTTCTTTATAATTAATTAAATTTATTATAGTCAACCTGCAATGATATTTGTTTGTGGTTCCGGGACAAACCATCTTCTTTGTCTTTTTCTGTGATTCGATCCGTGGAGACTGGCGTTTATCGTCATAATGATCCCGGATTGACCATTTCTAATGACAAAAATCCAAGTGGGTACATCCACCCACGTGCTTCCGTTGCGCCCGGAGCCTTCAGTATCAACATATTCAATGTCCATGTAGTGGGTCCTTTGAACATTATTCCTCTTCAATTAATAATTTTTCATTTTCATATGATTCATAAAATATCTCAATTTTGAAAAAAATAAAAAACCATTTCGAAGGTTTTTTTCATTGGTATTAAAAAAAGTTTTATTATATGTACTTCACTATTATTTTAGTGTCATATGAAATGTATGATATAGGAATAAAATTTATTCTCATATATATTTGTCTAGGGTACATGAAATAAAATTACATAGTTTGTAGACCAATGATTATATATTTGAAAATAATGATATTTGGGTGAATGTCCCCATCGTAACCCTCATGACAAGTATAGTATTGAATACATGGATTAAGTTATTATTTATTGACCACAAGAAAAGAAATTGTGTGAAATATTAATACAATTAACATTCCATTAGTCATTAATAAACACAATTTTTGAATAATGGATATGTGTGTTTTATAATGTTAGTAATACTACATAGATTCTTAATAATGGTATGGGACATACATAAATTAGATGACAATTGATCACCATTGAAATATAGACTCAAATATAGTGCTACTAGTAAAAATTGGTAATAGATTACAGTTTTTTTAGTATTATTACTCATATGGATGGAAGACAAAATCATAGAACATATATAAGATTCATATTGGGGTTTTCATTCACATAAACATATAATATTACATTGATGATGGATTCACTCATATCATTTTCCAGGAAATGTTTTTTTGAACATGAGAAAATGAATAATTGAAGTGTGATTTATGTTCTATTTAGAAATAGATAAAGGGAATCCCAAACCACATTTATGAAATTTTAATAAATCATAGTTATTTAAATAATAATAATAACGAATTATGGAATGTTCAATATAATGATATTGAATTATAAAAGATTTAATATTTTTTAACATCATGGGAAGTTTAAACAGATGTCATTTTTCTTATTATCATACACAAAGGGCATATATGACATGTTTTTTAACACAATGAGAAAATGACTGACCTTTTAATATATAATAATAGAAATCAATTATAGCATTAGTCAATAGATATAATTCCAACACTACAGTGGAGTAATTTTCATTCTCTCCCCTTTCAGAGTATCAGTTTATAAATTAATCTCCCTTAAAATAGATTTTTTAATGGAGAGGATGAATTTTAATAGATATAATTTTCAATTTGTACATAAATGTATGATCATGGTTTCACTACCTATCATGTGATGACATGAATAAAACACACATAATTATTATATTTATCTATGTTCTAAATAACCTATTTTTTAAGTAAGGATTTTTATCATAACTTCATGAAGGAAATAATCCATTTTTATGAATTTTATGTAGATCATCTTTATCAAAAATAATATTAGAATTATATTTATCATCCACATCAAATATGGGGTTTAGGTATAACGGATGAAATCTGAGATTCCACTCTATGTAACACTATAATGACAAAATAATTGATTCTAGAAGAGGAAATATTCTAAGGTGAGATGGATCATTATTTTTGAAGTCATTCTTTTTCTTAAGGTATAGATTCCTAGAATAATTTTTTATCTTAGAGAGATATGAATCACGAAAAAATCATTCAATTGAGGAAATACAAAATTAAGATATTTCTCATACACATATGGGGGGGATTGTTTCATTGATATTACTCTTATGAATAATATTCGGAATTTCTGGACATAGTATATATCCTAACGTAAATAGAATTAAGACAAATATATTTATAATATGTTCCCGACATAGATCATGATCATATGTTAAAAGAGTGTCATTTTCTTTTGTTGGGACATATATATGGGCACATTGTTTGGGGTTAGAATGGTTGGATCTTTGAGTGTAATATTTTATGAAAATGGTATGGAGACTCATATGTCATGTATTTTAATGTTACTTAATGATCATATGAACTTGATATGTCAATATAATATATTTTCGATACTATTTTTGAATTTTAAATCAATAATCTTGAATAATGACAATTTATTATAATATAATATCGTACGGGTATAGGTGTTATAAAGTGTAATGTAATGGTAGATGGAATCAGAATAATCATTAGAATTTATTAGTATTATTTCATATGAAACCTCATTGTATAGTGGGGGAATCATACATTCAACACTGATCATGAAAATAGATTAATATTCATTAGAATAGATATTGTGTATGTCTTAAGGTTCTCCCAACATTAGTTCCAGTTATAGAGTCTAGTTTTAAGGTATCGTTAATCTTAGGTGAACAGATATAAAATCCACTGGATAGAAAAAGAGGAGGTAAATAAAATTATTAGGGATGCCTTCCATATAATTATAGGGCATATTAATATATTATAGTGTATGAAACCTCTTATGGATGAGTCTACCTAACGAGTCCATAATTTTCAATAACATTTACATTTATAGAGTTAACCACTGAATAAGATTCAATGTGACAAAATTACATTATTAACTAGTTTGAAAACCATTTTTCAAAATTTAACTGTGTTTGGGGTTACTTGTGTGTGTGGTGAGCATGTGGAATTTTTGTACATCAATTCATTCATGATTTTTTATTTACAATATTTCATGTCATTTTCTACCCATTTTCGTTAATATATATGACATAGTTACATTGAAATCCACTTTTTTCATTATTAAACTAAAATATATAAGGGAATATGGACAAGATTTAATTTATACTAATGATACAACTATTTTAAATAAAATTAATTTAATTTTGTTCCAGTTTACCACAATGTTATATGTGGGACAGAATTCTATGATATGATTTTAGACATAAAAATTATGATGATATTCTTCCCCAAGATATCCTTAATGTGTATGTCCTACACCAATTTCAAAATTCAGATATTAGAAGATATTAAATATTTAAAATTATTATATTTTCTCATGGATATGGACCTACCACATCCACATGACCTATGGGAAATGTTTTAAAGTATATTTCATTTTACAATAACTATGGTGGTTGACTGGTTAATTTTTAATGCATTATTTCTAGCTGACATTTCATGAAGAATGCAACATAATCCAATATAATTATTGGATAGAAATAGATAAGTCTCATGATATTTTGGGAGAGCCTGTTCCAGAAATTTTGAGTATCATTATATCCTTCAAGTATTATATGAAACATAGAGGTTATCCCTCTTTCAGTAGTGAATATAATAATGAATCAACTAAAACCATGTTTATATAAAACATTGAATTAATTTTTAAAATCATAAATGTCATTGTTTGTTACCCCATTTTTGATCGGTTCCATTTTTAGCTCGATCCAATGGAAGGATTTTTTTATATTGGGATTCTATTATAATGATCATAAATATAATAAATGTATAAGTTAATGAGGGGTTTGTCTAGGTATTCTTTTAGGAATAACGAATCATATTGATTTCCACTATTCAATTGATGATGATGGGGAAACAACTATATGGTATTCAATGATAAATATGATACCATCCTAGTAATTATTGTAAAGGTATATGGATGTAATTGTTTAATCATCAAAATGGGATCTATGTGAAAATGTGAAATATTTTCCCATTAGATGAAAATTGATTTCCAAAATTAATCCACTCACATAGATATAGAGAGGGTCTAATTATTAATTTTTTTTCTAATACTCAACATTGTTATCCATTATAGATTTTTATGTAAATCATAACATTAAAATTATATGTATATTGATTTCGGGATTTTTATATCCCCATGATAATATATTGGTATGTTTCCTAGCTGTTGGTGAAACCATTAGATAATAGAAATGAATAATAATGATCATACTCAGCTGGGAAGGAAAATAAAATCACTCAAACAACCTAAATGTGATTCAGGATTTACATTCCTATAATTTTCATTTGTCATGATTATATGTGAAAATAAATGTCCCTTGTTTATCATTTTTTATGGATATATAAAAGATCATCATTGGACCTCTTGTAATTATTGGAAAGCTATTATGGTCAAGATGTACTGCCTTGAAATCAACATTCATATTCCCATAAATATTTTCATTCCAAAAAATAGATATTATAATTTTGTTTGGTACACACCTACCAGGTCATGTGGATAGTCTTAATAGATCACTTGAGGATGTTAATGAGTAGATCGTTATAAAATTCTAGGAGTATTCATATTAATATACTTATTTCTTCATCTTTTTAATATCAGACAAAATATTCAATGATTTTATTATCGAATTTTGAACATCGTGTCTCTATATCTATTATTGTTTGGATAAAATAATGTAGATTTTTTTGTCCTCATAATTTATATTGTACAAGAATAGTTTTAGGTTATCTCTACCTATTGGCCTTAAATATGAATTTTGGTATTCAATATACACATGGATATAGAACTAGTGGATATAGAGGATATGGCTTAGCTTTTTGAGATTATTTTTTTTAGTATTCATCGGATTGTTATGTGACTCCATTTTCACCATCTTCTTTTAAATTAAATATGTTATGTAATGATTATCTATTCCACTACTAAATTGGGAATTCAAACCATGAACCCCACTTAAAATAGGCTATGATATTGAGAGTACCACTGTATTATTATTAATATCACCCTTCACACTGTGATATGGTACCCCTAAAATTGGTAAGATTCGTCAAATTTCACAAATATAGTACATATGGGCGGTTTTTGAGATTATGATGAACTAATTATTGGATTATTATTTTAATGTTGGTAAAATTAACAAAAAAAATATCATGAAATAACTAGTAAATATACAAAATATTTAAGAACCCAATTGGATTTACTGGCATGGTGTTCAATTTGAATTTATTTGAAATAAAATTACAAGAATATAAGGAAACATTTGATTAATTAAAAATATTAAAATGTTCTTATTAATGTCTATGAAAAGTGATGAATAAATTAGAAAAACTCACACTGATTATATAGTTTTTCAAATGTCCATTTAAGATTATTATCGATAATCATTTGTGATATGAAGTGAGGGAATGTGGAGATAGATCATTATTTGATTTGATGATAGGAGAAGTTATAAAAGGATTTTGAAAAAATTATGTTTTGTGTTTTTATATATAATAATAATTACTTTATGGCCATTGATAATACAATTTCCAATCTACCATTTCAAATGAAATTATAAAGTATAATAATATGCGAGGATTCCATGAAATCATAGAGGATTATTCCCATAGAATTCATGTATTTTTTAATTATTGATTTGATATATACCGGAACAGTTAAGAATGTTGGTGTGTGTAGCACCGATGGGGTTCTAATGTGGCTTATATGGGTAATTGGGTGTGGATAATCCCTTGTATTCTATGTGTATTTTATCTGTATATCATATTTTATGCAATATCATTTTCTAGATAGAATAATTTGATTCATTAAGCTGCACTATGATTGATAAATATTTTATGTGGAATAATGTGTCAGACACAATGTTCATTGTCATTAAATCATAGATAAAGAATATATTTCATTTGATATGATCAATCTACACTATCAAAACAATGTCAAATGGTGTATTAAATTAATGATGTAATATTAATATTTTTTACATCTTATATCATTGTCCAAGACCATCGTTGAAGTCGGTCAAAGTTTTAAATTTATATTCCTACTAACTACTGTATATGTGGCAAGCAGGGTCGAACCCACAAGGAAGGCTATATTGACCAATAGTCTTCTAAAAACTAACTAAAATAACCAACTATTGTAAGTTGAGGCATTGAGCTTCTATCTATCTGTTATTATTTTTTCATTATTATAATGAATAAATGAAACAACACGATCTTTTTAAATTTTTGTTCTAAACTATACTGAATAAATAAATAGGATAAAAATAGTATGTAATAGTGAAATAATATGCTGATATGTGAACAATATACAGAAATATGTCCGAGTGAAATATAAACTCTACTAATTTTGAAAACATTCCTTCTCAAAATAGTGATTACTACTAATACCACTAAAAATTAGTGATTTGTTCCCCTCGCCAAGGGATAAATCACCAATGTTGAAATGCCATGGAGTTCGCCACTCCTAGATTAATCAACTGGATAATTATTGTTTGAAAATATTACAAAACAAACTCTCAGTATGTTCTGTAGTCTTTTATATAAATTAAAAGTTCAAGAAAATTAATCCACAATAAAACTCACCATATGAATGTTGAATTTCAATATTATGTGCAGGTGGGATGTTGTAATTGAATGCAATCATAACTGATCTCCACGATCAATTCTGATGACAATAAAAATTTTAGTGAGAAGAGATAAGGATGATAACCAGTAGATTTGAATTTAACACCGAACAATATTTATTTAGCCTAAAATTTTTTCAATCATGTATAACAAAATCATTCAATTAAAGAGGAGGATAATTGAAAGAAAACAGAGGAAGAAAACTCCCTCTTCTAGCTCGATGCTGCTGCTCCAGGCCCTCAGAACTCCGAAGAATGGCTCTCCGAGAAGTGCTCTAGGGTTACCTACAAGTTCTCTGCTCTGCTCTCAATGGAAGTGATTGATTGAATCCATTTACAGCCCAATTCTACTACAGCTCTATTTTTATATTCTCCATCATCTATTGTAAGTCACCACCGACTTCCACCAACTCCAAAAAGTCTTTTACTTAAGCACTATACGCGTGCGTTTTATCGCGACTAGCACGTCGCACTATTTTTTCCGTCGTAACTAACTTCGAGTGAGTCAGTTAAATGTATCTGGACGTTATTACGTCTCTTGAATGAACCAGCACAAGAAAAAAACATAGAACAATGAAAAAAATAAGTAAATAAATTAGTGTTTAAAGTAATTAGCTGATAAAAAGTTTTAAAATATTTATTTATAAAGTTATTGATTTTTATTAAGAAAAGTTATTAATATTAATTTAAAAGATGAGTATTATAAATAAATTAAATTCTTTACTATCTTATGTTAAATATAAAATATTATTCTTATTTAAATTATTATTAGTAATAATTATCTTTTTAAATTTAGTGTTATAAAATTTTAAATATTTTAAACGTAACATCAAAATGATAGTTTGATTATTTTAAATTAATTTTGAAGTAATTAATAATTTATTTCAAATTATGATTTATTATTAATTCTGTTATACGGTTTTATATTTATTATTTATTCATAACAAGAATTATTTAGTATTTAGGTTATGTTATTATTATAACTATTATTGTTTTAAATTATGTTTTAATTGAAGCGTACTTTTAATTTATTTATATTATTTTATAGACTTTATACTTTCTCTGTTCCTTCTCGAGGTCAGCTTCTTCAACCAACACGGGCGTCGACTCAACCTCCAATAGCGGCGCGACTCATCAGTAGGAGTCACAGTGTAACACCCGAGAATTTTATGAGAAATATTTTGTTTTTTATGTTATATAAATCATTAAAGGAAACTTTCAGTACACACAACACTAGATTGGCTTTCTTTACTAGCAACTGAGGCCTTCCTCGATAGCTTGCGTCGTACGCAATACCGAGTTTCACTAAACAATGACATGCTATTAAAATATTATTAAAACTAGAAGTTATGAATTGTAATACCCACTTTTTGAAATTTTATAAATTTTATCTTTAAAATGGACTTCATTTTTGGATTTGGGATATCAAAATTAGATTAGGGTGAAATTTTGGTACTTTTCGGATAACTTTCATATTCTGATGAATAGTAAAAATTACTAAATTTTAATTAAAAACAACTTTTTTAATCGAAATAATTAATAGTGATAAATTATTAATTTGAGTGTTTTTAATGTATATTTTGAATATATTTTTACATTTTAATACAATGTTAGTCATTGGATGTAATTTCTAATTTAAACCAGATATAAACAAGTGTCAATCTTTTGATAGTTATTATCTCTTAAAAACACGCTATTTGTTTTGACAACGGGAATTAATTTTTAAATTAGTTAATGTAACTGGTATGTTTTGAATTTGATAAAATAGACATCATTTTTGAATTCATAATATCAAATATATATTAGGCCTATGTTTTGGTATTTTTTTGGAAAATTTCATTTTTTGATGAATAGTGAAACTACTAAGTGGTAGTTAAAAAACTGAATTTTTCATAAAACATAAGTTTACCGCTTCTGTGAGTGGAATTTTGAAAATCTGAGAGACACGGTTAATATCAAGGACTAAAATGTGGTTCAATGAGATGAAAACAATTTTTGGATAATAGTAGCTTTTTACTTTTTTTACCACAGTTAAAAGTAAATAGGGTAATTAAGGGTAAAAGTGTTATTATTATTACCCTAACACATGTCCAAATTCTATTGGATAAGTGTAATTCAACCAAAAATAACCATAGAAATAAAATATGACCATTTAGGCTGACTTGGATTAGATTAGGACATTTATTTTTAGTTTATTTAAAGAAGGGTTAAAATAGATAAAATCAAGGTTTAATAACTAAATAATTTTTAATATAGGGTTATACATAAGATAAATTCGACTATAAATATTCATTAGAAATATAAAAATATTTCCTACATAACGGTATTTTATTTTTAATTTTTAGACATAAAATAATTTAAATTATTTATGACACAATGATGATGCAGTAATTATCTTATTAATGAAATATTTTCATAATTAATGTTATAAATACCCAAATAAATGTAATTTGAGACTTTATATGAATTAAAATAATTTTCTATATTACTATGACATGTTAGTGTTGATTTAATTAACTCTTTCCGAACTAATCATTCTGTTATGATTTTCACAAAAATCAATTACCAAATAGTGTCAAAATTGACATAAAATAGTTTTTAAAACAAAAATTATATTATTAATTGTTATTTTATTCCTAAAAATCTAATTTTAGGAAAAATTACTTATATAAGGTTATATATATTAATAATAAACAACTTGGGGTTCGTTTGGCTTGTTATAGTATGTTTATTAACCTTATAGTGTAAGAAAACAAAAAGACACAGTAAAAGTAAAATTATCTAACTTAAATTTAAATCTAAATGATAGGTTAAAATAGTAACCTAAACATGTCCAAAATCTATTTGATAAGAGTATTTTGACGCATCCCTTCCTTAGCTTCGAACTATATCAGTTTGGAGCTATTAAAAACCGAATTTGACATTATAATAAAATAATATTTTTAGTTATTCCAAAGGTGCCCCTCTCCTCCCTTATAAAACGGCACCTCCTCCGTCTTTTCCTCACACCACATTGAGCCTTAAAGCTAGCCCAGACTCTGCCAAATTCTCTTCTCCAAATCTATAGAAACATCCTAGAGGTCCTGGTCTTCTTCAAAGACAAATTTTAGTGCCCTAAGAGAAGGTCTCAAAGAGGCGCTTCAAAGAAGAGGTAATGTCCGTTACTGATTCTTTCAACGTTATTTCGTCTTCAACTACTTCTTCTTTAGTTGTTTCATTATGAAGTAATAAAAAAAGTATCACTAATATTCTTATATGTTATTATATGTATGAAACAACCCTATTTCACCATCAATCCATCCTACGGAAAACGGAATCACCGCGCGTGCGTATGTACGGAATACCATCTCCACGTTGTGGTGTATTCTATTTTACACCACCACCTTACTTGGATGGGAATAATGGTGTAAATAATGACTATATATGATTATTTTAAAGTGATATTGATTATGAAATAGTATACATACAATCCATTACAATTTCACGATCATGGGAACGATATTATCACTCGTGCGTACGTACGGAATACCGTCTCCATTATGTGATGCGACTCATTCTACATGATCTTCATTGAAAAATGATTATATAAATGAATTGAATGAATGAATATGATATATATTACACTGATACTATTATGGAAATGATGTATCTATAACATAAAAAGAAGAATAATAATTTATTCGACAAAACACGCATATGAACAAAAAGTAATAAACACCCGAATAACAAGTAGTAATGAAATATTACTAATAAGAAGCTATGAATATGACCATATATGATATCATAAAATAAGTATGATTGTGGAATATGTTAATAACATTATTTAAATCATTATACAGGAGGTTCGGACACTTACGAAGCAAATCAGACCTAAGGTAAGGGATATATCACAATCTAATTTTTATCCGAGATTGTTTATACTTTGGAATTTACGGGAGTGTATTTTATCATCCACATCCATGTTTCCTCAATATGTAATATTATTTCCATCCACCTACAATTGTTTAAATCCAATTTTACCTTTCGGTGAGTTTTTTGTAAATGATATGAAATGAATCTTTTGTCGTTTTTCGTACGAGGTACTTTTTGACATTTCCGACAAAAGTATGAGAAGAATGTTTTCTTAACTTATACGACATTAATGGATTTTAAAAACATTATTTTCAAGAAGCTTCCTTTACAAGTTTTCATGATTGTTTTTAATCAACTTCTTTTAGTTCAAAATTTTATGACATGTTATGAAAGGAAATGTTTTTGAAGTAGAAAGGATATTTTCCTCAAGAATGGAGTTCAAGTGTTTTATCAAAAATATTTTCCATCTAAGATAATATTGGTTTCTGTTTCTATTCCTATTATTACATTGAATTGATTATTTTGTGATGGAATTATTTATATGAATTCTTTTATCTTATATGAATTGTTTCATGATGTCACGATGTTTAAGAATGAAATTTTTATTACATGGGTTATGAAATGATGTATAATTTATGATTTTTTGGCACAAATAATAATGGTATCATTATAAGATTGGTGGTACCTATATATCCATCCAATGCATTTGGAAATGATTTATATCTCATGAGATAGACATGGCTGGAATGGCAGGTTAATCTGGTTCAGTGAAACAGGTCTTAAATGAGGAGTGATCAAGGTTCAGAAATGGACTTTGCCTGCTAAGATAGTCTTGGCTATGAGTCTTGACTACTAAGAAATGATTCTCTATGATTATGTGTACATACCACAAAGTTTCATGTTTTATTTTATGATTATTGGGATTACATTTCACTACTATGATTTATCCCATGTTATGAAATTATGATCTCTTTTGCAGGTTAAGATTTAAAAAAATTATGTTCCTATGTATATGATGTGATTGATATTTCTTTTGTTTACCCTTACTGAGCAATTGAGCTCACCCTTTTGTATGTTTTACTTCCCTGGGTCTGGAAGAAGGTTATGAAGTAGGATATGCCAAAAGGGACTCCAGATATGATTAAATAAATGGGAGGCAAAGTAGATGCTTTACGAACCAGTTGTTTTTGTTTCCCAGTTTCTAAAGACTCTATAACTATACGGTCCTTTCCTATTTTTGTTATATGTTGTAATAAGTGTGCTTCAATTCAGAAGTAATAATAATGTATGTAAATTATAGGTCATTATAGTTGGTATAAGAGGAAAGGTATAGTCAACCTTTGGAAACTAGGATGTGAAAGCCTTAGTAAGAACCCTAAGGATAAGTCTATGCATAGAACACAATCATAGTGTTTTAGAAATGGTCATGAATAACCTATGATAATACCTTAAGTGTGAAATTTTATTCTTGATTATGTGGTTTTACTATTATAATTAGTGTTTCTCACACTATTCTTCTTGGTTTTAGTCAATGGCTGGAACCCGAAGGAACCCTGTTAATGCAGAATGCGACGGGCAATGCAATGATTGTCCCTCTGAGCAACCAAACATTATGGGAGATGAAATGAAAAATCTTGTAGCCATTCTCACACAACTTTCTCAAGCTATGAATCTTGCAGGACTTCCAAACGAGAAAAGGAATGAAAAATTATGTTCAATCCTTTATGAGGTAGCGTCCACCTTCATTCAGTGGGTATATTGATCCATTAGTTGCTAAACAATGGATTAGTACTACTGAAAATATATTTTCAGTTCTTCAATGTTCTGAACATGATAAAGTCATCTTAGCAGTGTATCGTTTTGGAAGGAGGTGTTGATCAATGGTGGAATCTTATTAAGAATACGAGGCAAAGGGATGAAATTGAGTCCACGGAATGGGACGAGTTCAAGAACTTATTTTTCAATAAGTACTTCCCTCGTATTCTCTGAACAAATATGGAGAAAGATTTTCCTGAACTGAAGAAAAAGTATGATGAATCTTTTGGTACCTATGAAGAAAATTTTACAAGACTTGAAAGGTACACTTCTGGTATTATTATCCAACCTGAGAGTAAGATCGATCGATTCTTTAGTGGCTTAAAACCAAGTCTTCTAAGAGCCTTAGCCATAAGGGACTTCAGTAGCAACGAGGAAATCGTTCGATGTGCTCTCAAAGTTGAGATGGTGATTGGAGTAACCCATCAGTCATATGGGTTTGATAAGAAGAGGAAAATGGAATTCAAAGGAAAATCTAAAGAGCACACTGAAAAGAAGATGATATTTCCCTTATGCTCAAAGTGTGGAAAGAAACATGGTGGGAGTTGTCTTAAAGGTACAAGTAAATGTTTCAAATTTGGAAAGGAAGGTCATCGGAAATATGAATGCCGCAATGATGGGAAGAATATGTCTAATGATTCAAACAAAGAAGGGATACAAATAATGAACCTACTACACTTCAATGTTTCAAGTGCAAGGAGATGATTAATTATGCCAATAAATGCCCAAATCCAAGGGTTGATGATGATGGTCGACGTCAACAAACTCTTAAGGCTATAGACAAAGGAATTTCACATGCAATTTCTATCAGTGATTTGGATTATGATAATGATGGGGTAAAAGGTACACATACCATCCACTCTAAAGTAGAAAATGTTTTATTTGATTATGGATCCACCCACTCTTTTATTTCTGAATAATTTTCTAAGGGTTTCTCCGTATTACCTCAACAATTAGATGTTGAGTTAGCTGTGACAACCCCTAATGGCACAATAGTCACATCAAAAGATTATAAATCTTCTCCGATTGAAGTTTGTGGGAAAGTGTTCCTGAAAATCTTGCGATCCTTCATATAGTGGAATTTGATGTGATTCTTGGCATGGATTGGCTTTCTCTATATGGATCTCATATCAGTTTCCAAAGAAGGGAAGTCACATTTCATATTCCAGATCTATCTATGATCATCTATCGATGCAAGGATGAACATAACCTTCCAGTGGAAATTTCATCCAACTTATGGGTCTTGATTTCACTAAATGAGGGTTATTTATCTCCAACGGCTGGTGAGAAACTCACGATTAAGAATATTCCCATTGTGCGGGAGTTTGACGATGTCTTTCCAGAGTAATTGTCGAGTCTTCCACCAAATCGTGAAGTTGATTTTTCAATAGAACTCCTACCGGGAGCTTTGCCTATTTCAAAGACACCTTATAGAATGGCCCCAATTGAGTTTCATGAATTGAAGAAGAAACTCCAAGAGAATATTGATAAGGGATTCATACGCCCTAGTGTGTCACGTTGGAGAGCACCTGTTCTATTTGTTAAGAAGAAATATGGATCAATGAGACTCTGCATTAAAAATCGAGAACTTAACAAAATCACTATCAAGAACAAAAATCATCTCTCGTGCATTGATGACTTATTTGACCAACTACACAGAGCTCAATACTTTTCCAAGATTGATCTTCGTTCAGGGTATCATCAATTATGGGTCAAAAGGGAGGATATACCAAAGACGACTTTCCTTAGAAGGTATGGACACTATGAATTTATAGTAATGCCATTTGGTCATACTAATGCCCCTGTTATCTTCATGGATCTGATGAATAGAGTCTTTAGAGACTATCTTGATCAGTTTTTGGTAGTCTTTATAGATGATATTCTTCTCTATTCAAAGAGAAAGGAAGAACATGAAGATCACTTGAGAATTGTATTGAAGACCCTGAGAAAGGAGAATATTTATGAAAAATTTAACAAGTGTGAATTTTGGTTTCAAAAAGTTGCATTTTTGGGTCACATAATCTCAAAAGAGGGGATATCTGTGGATCCAGCAAAAACAGTGGTTATCGAATTATGGTCGAGACCAACAATAGTAACTGAGATCTGATGTTTTCTTGGTTGGGCTGGATATTATCGATGTTTTGTGAAGGATTTTTCACGATTATCTAATCCACTCACCAAGTTGACTTGGAAAGGATTTAAGTTTGTTTGGACAGAGGAATGTGAATAGAATTTCAAGGAGTTGAAAAGAAGGTTATCCAGTGCACCTGTACTCACACTACCTTGTAGTGGAGAATGGTTTGTGATCTACAGTGCTGCATCCAAGAAGGGGCTGGGGTGTGTTCTTATAAAAAATGATAAGGTGATTGCTTATGCCTCGCGATAGTTGAAAATCCATGATTAAAATTAACCAAATCATGACATGGATTTAGCTGCGTTATTGTTTGCATTAAAGATTTGGAGGCATTGTCTTTATGGTGAAAAATGTGATATTTATACTGATCATAAAGGTTTAAAGTATATATTTTCACACAAAAGGAGTTGAATATGTGCCAAAGAAGATGCTTGATGCTAATTAAGTATTATGAATGATCAATTCATTACCACCCTAGGAAAGAAAACAAGGTGGAAGATGCATTAAGTTGACAAGACCATGCTAGCTTATCCATGATGAGGATCACAAAAGATCCAATATTTATGGATTTACAAAGGATGTATCTTGGAATTATAATGGAATGGGGAAATCGTATCTTTCTCAAATGAATGTTCAACCATCTATATATTTTAAGATTAAAGAGGCGCAAAAGGAAGATGTAGAGTTACCAAAGAAGGTGAGAAATATTCCTGAATTCAACCTTGATTGTGATGGGTTAATAAAGTTCAGGAATCGAGTTTGTGTACCTCCCATCCCAGAATTAAAGAAGGAGCTGCTGGATGAGGCTCATATTTCATCATTCTCTATTCATCCTGGAAGCAAAAAGATTTATACGGACCTAAAAGAGTACTTCTGGTGGGATGGCATGAAAAGAGATGTTGTTGGATATGTCTCTCGATGCTTGGTTTGTCAGCAAGTTAAAGCTGAGAGATAGAAGTCTAAGCGGATGTTAAAACCATTACCCATACCCGAATGGAAATGGGAAAACATCACTATGGACTTTTTCACCGGACTTCCTAAAACATCCAAAGGAAATAATGCTATATGGGTCACAGTTGATCATCTTACAAAGTCGGCACACTTCATTGCTATTAGAGAGGATTTCTCTCTGGATCATCTTGCCAGGATATATGTGAAGGAAGTGGTAAGATTGAATGGAGTACCACTTTCTATTATATCTGATCGGGATCCGAGATTTACCTCGAAGTTCTGGCGAAGTCTTCAGTATAATCTAGATACAGAGTTGAGTTTCAACATTGCTTATCATCCTCAGACAGACGGTCAGTCTGAGAGAACAATTCAAACTCTGGAAGATATGTTAAGATCTTGCTCTATGGATTTCATAGGTGGTTGGGATCAACACCTACCTTCGGTGGAATTTTATTATAATAACAGTTTTCAATCCAGTATTCAGATGGCTCCTTATGAAGATCTCTATGGAAATAAATGCAGGACTCCAACTTGATGGGATGAAGTTGGGGAAAGAAATCTATTAGGACCTGATCGTGTTGATGAGATGACAAAAAACGTCAGATCTATTCAAAAAAACATAAGAGCAGCATAGAGTCGACAGAAAATTTATGCAGACAACCGAAGAAAAGACCTAGAGTTTGAAGTGGGTGATAAATTGTTCTTACAAATATCTCCCTGGAAGAGGGTAATGAGATTTGGAAAGAAGGGGAAGTTGAGCCCTAGATATATCGGCCCTTTCAAAATACTGGATCGTGTTGGAAAGGTAGCTTACCGATTGGGCCTTCCACTAAATCTCTCTCAATTCCACGATGTGTTCCATGTATCTCTCTTGAGAAAGTACATACCTGATCCTTCACATGTACTCAGCTCAGAAGTTGTACCACTGGATCAAGATCATTCTTATAAAGAACTGCCAATAGAGATTCTGGATCGTAGTGAAAAAGTCTTACGGAACAAGACCACTCGCTTGATGAAATTTTTATGGAGGAACCACCAATTAGAAGAAGCTACATGGGAGCTTGAGGATATGATGAGGGAGAGGTATCCTCATTTTTTTGTTACAAAGTGACGAATTTCGAGGGAGAAATTCATTTTAAGGGGAGTAGAATGTAACACCCGAGACTTTTATGAGAAATATTTTGTTTTTATGTTATATAAATCATAAAAAGAATCTTTCACTACACACAACACTAGCTATTCTTGATTTACACACAACTGTGGCCTTCCTCAATAGCTTGTGTCGTACGCAATGCCGAGTTTCACTAAATAACGATATGCTATTAAAATATTATTAAAACTAGCCGTTATGAATAGTAATACCCACTTTTATAAATTTTATAAATTTCATCATTCAAAATTGACTTCATTTTTGGATTCGGAATATCGAAATTAGCTTAGGGTGAAATTTTGGTACTTTTCGGATAACATTCATATTCTGATGAATAGTGAAAATTACTAAATTTTAATTAAAAACAAATTTTTTAATCGAAATAATTTATAGTGACAAATTATTAATTTGATTGGTTTTAAAGTATATTTAGAATATATTTTTACAATTTAATAAAATGTTGGTCATTGGATGTAATTTTACATTTAAACTAGATATAAACAAGTGTCAATCTTTTGATAGTTATTATCTCTTAAAAACACGCTATTTGTTTTGACGACGGGATTTAATTTTTAAATTAGTTAATGCAACATATATGTTTTGAATTTGAAAAAATAGACATCATTTTTCAATTCATAATATCAAATATATCTTAGGCCTATTTTTTGGTATTTTTCTAGAAACTTTCATTTTTTGATGAATAGTGAAACAACTAAGTGGTAGTTAAAAAACTGAATTTTTCATAAAACTTAATTTTACCGGTTCTGTGAGTAGAATTTCAAAAATACGAGAGACATTGTTAATGTCAAGGACTAAAATGTGGTTCAATGAGATTAAAATAATTTTTGGTGAATTGTAGCTTTTTACTTTTTTTACCACTGTTAAAAGTAAATAGGGTAATTAAAGGTAAAAGTGTAATTATTATTACCCTAACACCTATCATAATTATATTGGATAAGTGTAATTCGACCAAAAATAACCTTACAAATAAAATATGACCATTTATGCCCACTTGGATTAGATTAGGCCATTTATTATTAGTTTATTTAAAGAAGGGTTAAAATAGTTAAAATCAAGGTTTAATAACTAAATCATTTATAATATTGGGTAATACATAAGATAAATTCGACTATAAATATTAATTATAAATCTAAAACGATTTACCACATAATGGTATTTTATTTGTATTTTTTAGACTTGAAATAATACCATTTATTAATGACATAATAATGATGCAGTATTTATCTTATTAATGAAATATTGACATAATTAATGTTATAAATACCCAAATAAAAGTAAATTGAGACTTTTTATGAATTCCAATAATTTTATATGTTACTATGACATGTTATTGTTGATTTAATTGACTTTTTTCGAACTAATCATTCTGTTATGATTTTCAAAAAAATCAATTACCAAATAGTGTCATAATTGACATAAAATAGTTTTTAAAATAAATATTATATTATTAATTGTTATTTTATTCCTAAAAATATAGTGTTCAGAAAACTGACTTCAATAAGGTTATATATATTAATAATAAACAAATTTGGGTTCGTTTGGCTTGTTATAGTATGTTTATTAACCTTATAGTGCAAGAAAACAAAAAGACACGGTAAAAGTAAAATTATCGAACTTAAAGAAAAAATCTAAATGATAAGGTTAAAATAGTAATCTAAACTTGTCGAAATTATATTGGATGAGAGTATTTTGACCCATCCCTGCCTTAGCTTAGAAATATATCAATTTGGATCTATTAAAAACCGAATTTTACTTTATAATAAAATAATATTTTTAGTTATTCCAAAGGTGCCAATCTCGTCACTTATAAAAGGGAACCTCCTCCCTCTTTTCCTCACACCACTTTTAGCCTTCATGCTCTGCCAACCCCTGTGAAATTCTTTTCTCCACTTCCCTAAAAACATCCTAGAGGTCCTGGTCTTCTTCAAAGACCAATTTTAGTGCCCTAAGAGGAGGTCTCAAAGAGGCGCTTCAATGAAGAGGTAATGTCTGTTACCGATTCTTTCAACATTATATCTTCTTCCACTCTTTCTTATTTAGTTGTTTCATTATGATGTAATAACATAAGTATCACAAATATAATGATATGTTATTATAAGTATTAAACAACCCTATTTAACCATCTATCCATCCTACGGAAAATGAAATCACCGCGCGTGCGTACGTACGGAATACCGTCTCCATGCCGTGGTGTAATCTATTTTCCACCACCACCTTACTTGGATGGGTATAATGGTGTAAATAATGACTATATGTGATTATTTTAAAGTGATATTTATTCTGAAATAGTACACATACACTCCATTAAAATTTCACGATCATGGGAACAATATAATCACTCGTGCGTACGTACGTAATACCGTCTCCACGATGTGATGCGACTCGTTCTACATGATATTCATTGCATAATGATTATATAAATTAATTGAATGAATTAATATGATATATATTACACTAATAGTATTCTGTAAATGAGGTATCTATAACCTAAAAAGAAGAATAAGAATTTATTCGACAATACACGCATAAGAACAAGAAGTAATAAACACCCGAATAACGAGTAGAAATGAAATATTACTAATAAGAATCCAAGAATATGACCATATATGATATCATAAAAATATGTATGATTCCGGAATAATCAATAACATTATTTAAATAATTATACAGGAGGTTCAGACCCTTACGAAGCAAATCGGCCCTAAGGTAAGGGAAATATCACAATCTCATTTTTATCCGAGATTGTTTATACATGGGAATTTACTGGAGTGTATTTTATCATCCACATCCATGTTTCCTCAATATGTAATATTATTTCCATCCACCTACAATTGTTTAAATCCAATTTTACCCTTCGGTGAGTTTTTAGTAAATGATATGAAATGAATATTTTGTCATTTTTTGTACGAGGTACATTTTGACTTTTCCGACAAAAGTACGAGAAGAATGTTTTTTAACTTATACGGCATGAATGGATTTTTAAAACATTATTTCAAAGAAGCTTCCTTTACAAGTATTCAAGTTTATTTTTAATCAACTTATTTTAGTTCAAAATTATATGACATGTTAAGAAAGGAAATGTTTTTGAAGTAGAAAGGATATTTTCCTCAAGAATAGAGTTCGAGTGTTTTATAAAAATTAATTTCCATCTAAGATAATATAGGGTTCTGTCTCTATCCCTATCATTACATTGAATTGATTATGTGGTGATGGAATTATTTTTATAAATTCATTTATCTTATATTAATTGTTTCAAGATGTCACGATGTTTAAGAATCCCATTTTTATTACATGGGTTGTGAAATGATGTATGATTTATGATTTTGTGGCACACATAAGAATGGTATCATTATGGGATCGGTGGGACCTATATCTCCCTCTAATGCATTGGGTAAATATTTATATCTCATGAGATAGACATGGCTGGAATGGAAGGTTAATCTGGTTCAGTGAAATAGGACTGAAACGAGGAGTGAACTCGGTTCAGAAATGGACTTTGTCCGCTAAGATAGTCTTGGCTATGAGTCTTGACTACTAAGAAATGATTATCTATGATTATGTGGGCATGCCACAAAGTTTCATGTTTTATGTTATGATTATTGGGATTACATTTCACTACTATGATTTATCCCATGTTATGAAATTATGATCTCTTTTGCAGGTTATGATTTCCAAAAGTTATGTTCCTATGTATATGATGTGATTGATATTTATTTTGTTTACCCTTACTGAGCATTTGAGCTCACCCTTTTGTATGTTATCATTCCCCAGGTCAAGAAGAAGGTTATTAAGTAGGATATTCCAAAAGGGACTCTAGATATCATGAAATAAATGGGAGGAAAATTAGATTCATTATGAACCAGTTGTTTATGATTCCCTGTTTCTAAAGACTCTATACCTATACTGTCCTTTCCTGGTTTTGTTATATGTTGTAATAAGTGTGCTTCAATTCTGAAGTAATAACAATGTATGTAAAGTATGGGTCATTATACACAGCATCTAGGATCCAGTGCTAAGATCCAGTGCGACAATTCCTCAATGGATGATGACACATCTCTTCCTCCCAACTCAGTCTCCAATCCTTTCTCTTCCTCGCACAGCAACCCCTCCGGTGGTGAATAGGTTTCAGGTGGCTGTTCTCATTTCTGCAACGGCACAACTCAACCCCAGGGATCATCCTCCCTTTCTACTTTCGGCGATGAACTCTAGTAGATGTGGTGACACGATCCTTCTCGGATCCTCTCCAGCAATGTAGTTTCATCATATTAATAGCTCGGTAGTGGATCTCCCGTGGCTCACCATCCACCTAAGGTTAATCTACTCCAGAGATGACAAGATCGTGTCTAGCGGGTGTTGCAGTGCAGACTCATCCTGTGGAAATGTGCACTTCCAACAGTAGCCAAGAAAATCCCTCATATCATCCTTCAATATAGAACGAAATAACAAGCTGGCTCGGGTTCAATTCAATGTTTTCAGAACTCATGGTCGAACTCCTCCGCAACCTCGATCCAACGTTGATCCTCTTAGAGAAAAGTGACAACGTGGCTCAATTTGAGATTAGTGTCCATTTGGTGCGGTGAAAGAAATGGTGGATGAGGAAGTGTGGTGAGAGAAATTCCATGCTGTGAAGAGATTGTGAAAAATGAAATGATGGAAATAGTCATGGTGCCACCGCTTGAAAAGGATACTATGCGTCCGTATCAGGAGGTTATGGTGCCACCGTGAAATGGAAATAGTGTGTGGTGGCACCGTGACCAGGATGACCCACTAACCTGCAAAATAAAGAAAGGGATAGAATAAATTAAAACAGATATAAAATATGAAGAAAATAATTAAAAAAACTAAAACATAATTAAAACAATTCAAAATTTAATTACAACATAAACATTAATAAATTTATGACTTATGTTATATTTTTATTATCATATAAAACAAAATTGATTTAAATTAATAAATTTAAAAAAATAGATAAATTATATAAAATAGGTGATAAAACAAACTAAATTTTTAATGTAACAAGTTAGTTATTTTTTTATTATAATCATATGTTAAATAATGAAATTAATATAACAATAGAAGTAAGTTAAATGAAATTGAATTTATAAATGCTAAATTGTTAAAAGGCAGTTAAAAATTGGATTATGTTCTTTAAAATAATTAGTTTTTAATAAAAAAATGATGAATTAATGACTAAATAATTCAATGGTAAAAAAGGTATTATTTAATTAATTAACAGAATAGTTAAATTATTAAAAAATGAAGGCTCAATCACTACAATAGATAATACGTTTTTTTACTACAAAACTAATGTATGAAATAAAATTACTATTTTAATGCTTAAAATTGACAAATAATTAAATAAATCAATAAAATAATAAATTTATTTATACGAATACAAAAGTGTTAAAATATAGTAAAACATACACAAATTATTATTTAAAATTAATAATAATTAATTAAAAAGATGTGGAAAACATGTGTTTTAAGGCCAAATCAAATTCCCCCCATTCTTAATCATTGTTTGTCCTAAAAAAATATTATGTTTTATTATCATTGAGACATAGAAAATTTCTTTTATTAAATTTCTCAAGATGTAACATGTCCAGAACGTTATACAAAGGACTTAAAAAACATTTCAATAAGATTTTAGATAATAAATTACTCATATGAATCTTTTCTAGAACAAATTCTCACAAGTAGTCTTCAAAAATATGAATCATCAAGTAATGAAGATGGCATTCCTCATATGTGATAGTACATAGTAACTAACATTGATCAAGACATAAGTCCAATGTCCAAGGGTGACAAGAGGTGAAATTTATGTGGAATTTATGCCTTAATGGAGGAACATTGTACATTGCCTTTTTCACCTAGGTTCCAAAAATAAATATGTTTTTTTTTGTAAATCACCTCAATGATACAACCTAAATGACTCCCATATAAACTAGTTTACCCATTCTTCATCTAGTGTTCATCATTCCCCTCACCTTAATGAACTCATTTTTGACCCTAGACACTTTATTTTATTTTCCCCATGCCATGTATCGTTGTGTTGATCATTGTGCATAAGGACTTATTCAGGGCGTACAGAGGGCCTATAGTTAATAGAAACGCACCCAACATCTAAGGTCTTAGAGTCTCATCGTGGGATCCCATATTCCATGACTACTCTTGTTTCAAAAAGAAATTCTAGGGAAACCATTTACATTGGCTCATTAAGATGATTAATTTAAATAAATTAAAGAAAAATGAATTACCTTAGATCAACTCAAACTTCTAGTTCCAAGGGTTATGATAATAATTCAATTAGTAAGTAACGCAAATCACTATAAAAATAGACCCTAAACCAGATTTCCATTAAATCACTAAGTAAGGCCACTTAAAAATCATCCATCCATATTTATTTCATACTCAAAACAAATCTTAACAACCAGCAATGTACTTGTTCTTAGGCATGACTCAATTGAGTATAGTGTAAAACCTATAATTATGAATGAATTTTCAAAAAAAAATAACAATTTTTTGACAAAAAGTATTAAATGAAATGGAAATTGATGGGATTTCAATTATACACAGTGTATAACACATATGAATTGACCCCCTCCCCCACACATAAAACCCAACATTGTCCCCAAATTTGGCTTCTAAAGTGGACAAGAACAAGTAAAAAGTAAACATTAAAAAAATTCAATTAAGTAGATTTATGATATGTTTTAAAGGGTCTCTTTGAATTTCAAAAATATTGATTTCGAAAAACAATAACTTATCAGCAGGTTCATTAGAAAGTACATGCATTATCATTCTGTCTAGTGGATATTTTTCAATAAATTTCAAACCAAGCATGTAACTAGAGTGTTCATAGAGAGTTACGTGTAAGGAATTTCATAAAATATGAATCATTTAGATATTCAATAATACATAAGGAAATAATTTCTAACACCACTTAGCAATGAACATTCAACCAAAACAAAAAAAACAGCAAGCATGTACCCCCACCCCAAACTAAATTTCATAGAGTGAATGTTTATTTCAATATTTATCAATGAATTCGAATTTTCAACTAGAGGCACATTCAGAATTTTTTAATAAAAGCAGGTATTTATAGTGGTAGCAAACAATAAACAAATTTTTTTAAGTATGCATAATTTATTTTAATTCCACAACATATAGAGTAGAATTTTTTTATAAAATACATGAATCAGTTTTTTTCATAAAGCATTGAGGAAATGAATAATAAAATTAATATTAATAGAAAGATACTTCCCTGACTAGATTTTCCATTACTCCTTCATCATGGGAATTCCACTCCTTAAATGATAGAAGTAACATCCTAAAAACACAAATCATGTAAACCATGAAAAATCCCAAAAAAGAAAATCCTTATTGAAGGCAACACAAGAGGACTTTATTTATAATAAAACAATAATGAAACAAAATTAAACCCAAAAAGAATCATGGGTTGACTCCCATGAAGTAGTGATTTTCAATTTTTCAGTAAGAATTTATTTAAATACAAATTTTTATTATTTTTTAACACAACAAAAACCATGGGTTGCCATCCATGCAACGCTAGATTTAATGTCCCCACGTAGACTTCATTCATGATCGGTTTTCCAGCATAGTGAAGGTAGCTAATCCCTTAGGATGTCCTTCAAAATAATATTTCACCCTCTTCCCATTGACTAACATGGGTTTATTATCTTCGCCAACAATTTCAACAGCTCAATTTTTAAACAATATTAATATAGTAAAAGGTCCAGACCACATGGACTTCTGCTTTCCAGGAAAAAGTTTATGTCTAGAGTTAAAGATAAGGACCTTCTGTCCAAGTCAAAACTCATTGTTTTTCATGATAGAATCATGACATTTTTTTATCTTCTCTTTATAAACTCTTGAATAATCATAACTTTCTCTCCAAATATAATTGAGTTCACTCATCTCAAGTAATCTCCTCTCACATGAACTCTTAAAATCAATGTTCAGAGCCTTAACTACCCAATAAGACTTTTGTTGAAACTCCACTGGAAAATGACAACATTTCAAAAACAATATCATGTAAGGAGACATACCTAGTGGGGTCTTGAAATAAGTTCTATATGCCCATAATGATTCATCCAATTTAAGATACCAGTATTTCCGAGTGTTTGACAAAAATTTCTCAAGTATTTCTTTCAGTTCCATATTTGAAATTTCCTCCTATCCACTGGACTTTGGATGATAAGGTGTACTAGTTTTATAAAAAAACCATATTTCTCCATAAAAAATGTATATTTATAGTTATTAAGGTGTATTCTATTATCAGTGAAAAACCTCTTGGGACTCCGAATCTGAAAATATTTTCTTCCTAAAAAATTTTATTACAGAATTGGCCTAATTGTTGGGAAGTTCCACTGCCTCAACCCATATTCAAACATATTCATTAGAAACAATAATATACTCATTCCCAAGAGATGAAGGAAATGGACCCATAAAATTAAAACCCAAGACATAAAAAATATCTACATCCAAAATTCCTCTTTGGGGTAACTCCTACTTCATACCAACATTACCAAGCCTTTGGCACCTATCACAGCCAACTACAATGATCCTAGGATCCTTAAAAAGAGTAGGCCAATATAAGCCATATTGTAAGACTTTTTGGGTAGTTCATTCACCACCATGGTGAAATCCCCAATGTGAAGAGTGACAATTTTCCAAGACAGGAATCATCTCTTCCTCAGGAACACACCTCCTAAGGAAACCATCATCACATCTCCTAAACAGAAAAGGATCGTCCCAATGATAATATTTAATATCAGAAAGGAATTTCTTTCTTTTGTTTTTGGACATATTCATGGGAAAGACACCTGCTGCAGGAAGTTGGAAAAATCTGCATACCAAGCAGATTTCCTGATTGACATAGTAAGAAAATTCTCATCAAAAAATGAAGAGTTTTTGTCCCTTGGATATTCAGGTAAATATTGAGAAAGAGGAATCCTAGATAAGTGGTAAGAAACTAAATTTTCATCTCCATGCTTATCCTTAATCTCTAAATCAAATTTGTGAAGCAACATAATGCATCTATTTAGCCTAGGTATAGTTTATTTTTTAGATAGAATGTACCATAATGAAGAATGAACAGTGAAAATGATGATTTTTGAAACTAACAAGTACTGTATAAAATTCTCTAGAGAAAACACAATAACTAGAAATTCTTTTGGAGAAGTGGAGTAACTCATTTGGGCATCATCTAATAGTTTGATAGCATAATACACCACATGTAACTTCATATCTCTCCTCTTTACAAGGACAACACCAACATCCATATCACTAGAATAACACATAATCTCAAAAGGTAACTTCCAATCACGTGGAGTGATAGCTGGGGACATATTGTGTTTCTCTTTAATGAAATTAAATGATTTGAAACAGCTTTCATCAAAATTGAAAGGTGCATCATTGACTAGTAATGAACACAAGGGTTTAGTTATTTTGGAATACTCTTTTATGAATCATCGGTAGAAACCGACATTCCCTAGAAATCCAATCCATAACAAAATAACATCAAACTCTACTAGAGGAAAAACAATAAGGACTGTAGGTAGATTCTTCCCGTGTAGAAGGAAAAGAAGGTTATTATAATGTCTTTTTGTCTCAACATTTCCTCCTGCTGTTTTTACAATAAATCTAGGATTCATATATTGAGATGGAATTCCAAATTTACTTGAAAACTTCTCATAAATGAATGAATGTGTAGAAACTGAATCAAAAAACACATTGACATAATCTAAACAAACAAATATTGTACTTGATACTAATTCATTTGATGGCCCAACATCTGCTGAAGTTATTGCAAAGGATTCCACCACCCCTTTCTGCTTGTAGTCTGGCCAGTTTCCCTTAGTTGAGTTCTTCATTGGACATTCATTTGCATAATGACCAATTTAATTTCACTTCAAACATTTTACTGATTCTAAATCAGATTTTTTCTTACCATTAACCAGATCTTTTTCAGTGCAATTTTGAGAATTATGTCCAATTTTACCACGTCGGTAACACTTATTAGAATTCAAAATTCAATCCACAGAAATCCTTTTACCTCAATTTTCACAAACTGTAAACATAAATTTCTTACCATCATACTTTTTGGAAGAGTTATTCCCTTTCATCTGCAACCTAGACCTATTATTTTGTTGTTTGTCAAATAACACCGGATTATTGGAAAAATCCATTTCCCCCTTCTCCACACAACGAACATGTTTTTCATATGATTTGAAACCTTGAGTAGATAATTCACGTTGATAATTTTGCATTACTCTTGAGTAAAAATTGATGATTTTACTATCATGATCCCACATGAAATTTGGAGCATACCATTTGAGTTGAGTGAATTTTTCTTCATATGTAGCCCCTGAGTCATCCTCCTGCCTCAATTCCAGGAATTGTTTTCCATTCTAAGATGAACCACCATAGGAAAATATTTCTCATGAAACATACCTTTGTATTCATCTCAATCAAGATGATCAATCTCCTCAATATCCCTGATATTTTTCACCATCATCCACCAATGATCAGCTTCACCTTCATAACGGTAAACATCGAGACTAAACTTTTGATGTTATGAACAACCCATGACATTGAATATATTTTCCAGTGCTTTAATCCACCCTTCAGCTAGCACCAGGTCAGATGAACCTCTGAATGATGGGAGATGTTGCCCCATGAAATGCTCCACTACTGACATGCTATTCTATGGTTGATCAGGCTGATCTTATACATTGATACCACAACCATCTATAGCCTGATTCAACTGTGACATCACTACAACAAACTGTTCAGTTCCTATTTTGACCATCTCAGGATTCTAATTTGGAAGGTTGAATTCCTCCTAACATCATCCCAACATAGTTTCCTTGTTTCCTATGTAGAAAACCATTCTGAACACACACATAGCTTAGGTGAAGCAACATGGTAATCTGTAAATGAAATATCATTTCAATCATAAAATAAAATAATTTATGGATATTAATTCTAACTCCTAATGTTTTCTAAACTGAACTTTGATACAAACTATAAAGATCTGGCCTTAAACATTACGTATTATTGAATTAAATGGATAATTCACATTGAGGATCTTTTCAGGTTTAGAGTTTTAGAGAATTAGGTCATAAAATTTATATAAACACATGATTATTACATGTATAAAATTCTACTCAGTATCCATTTTTTCAAAAAATAAAAACCCCTGAAAAAAATAGAGTCTTGTCTAGTTTTATGTTCTTGATAGCTAGACATTCCTTAATCCAATCCTTGAAAATATTCATCATTAAGACCTATGAAAAACATTTCAAAACATGGGATGAGCATAAAAAGCACAGTATGGGTAATAAAATAAGAAATAAATCATTAGTCCATCAATACATGCAGAACATAAAATATTTTTCTAACATCTTGAAAACATAAGATTTATGAATAAAAAATATTAATCACAAATCATAAAGGTACTTAGGGAATTTATATCATACTTGCATTGTAGCTATCACAACTACATAGGGAGTCACATTGGAATACCCATCACAATATATTCCCTAAATCTCTTAGGAGAAACATTCACATTTACCTCTATCACATTACCCAATGAATTGGAGAGATATATTGGGCTCACCTGCCCTAGGTTTATCCCCAAACAACTCATATATGTAAATAATTCCCAAGAACCATATCATACTCATAACATATAAAAAATATAAAAGAATGATGAAATTTCCAAATTTCAATCACAATATATCATTTAAATATATTGACATAAAAAATACATTATCAAAAACCATTTTCAATTCCAAAATACCAAAAAATGATATGGTATTTATTTTTTGTTTTAAAAAACCCTACTACTTGTTAAGGAAGCTGAAGATTAAATAAAACTCACAACGGTAGAAAAAGGTCGTTGTCACCGCTTGTGTTAAAAAACATTCATTTTTTTCGTTTAGTAAAACTCTTTATAAAAAAGGGTTCCCTTAAAATGAAAAGAAAAGTAAAAGGGGTTTACACACCGTATAAAAGAATGTCATGTATAAAACAAAATATGCCTTACTGAAAGGTGATTGAGACGAAGTCCCTTACCTCATGTCCGATATGACTCGATCGTTCTTTAATCTCTTGAATAATAAACTAATATTAATTTCTAATTTCCTAATGAACCTTTTTCAGGTATATTATTCCTATTATATCACTTATTACCTTGTTTTAAACATTATTTAATCATTCAGGTTAATAATGTTCATTTTTCTGATATTTGGTACTTGAGTTAAAAATGGACTTTTAATAATAACAAGTTGTTCACTTGATAAAAATTTAATTATATTCAGAATGATATTAAAGATTTTGATATCATATATATCATATATATCCATTATATACATGTATTTATAATATTACATAACATTTGAAGGTAATAAATTAAATGCACTGTTCGTGGAGACAGTAAGTCGTACGTACACATGAACTCAACTTTCATTTATATTTCTTATCATAATGGAATTAAAACATAATTATACATAGTTATATTATAATTCCAGTATAATATCATATATTATATCATTAACTCTATCTTTTATATGTCCCACATATGGCATTTATGAGTCATATCACTTTGAGGGGGTCGTAGTCCGCACTTCCTCAAATGAAAATATCACATTTACCCATTATGGCAACCATAAAGGTATGATATAAATGTACAATAATGAAGCATAATGAAAACATCAAAATATTATATATCATATATAACTACAATTCCTACTTATTGGCCACCATGAGAGGAGATATGAGATAATTGAACAATCTTCCTTTCGTGAGGCGTCAGTTTTCCATCCACAGAAACATTATATTCTTCACCCATTTGATGGAGGTGTATGTAAGTGTAGTTCGAATAATTCTCATAAAAAATCATAGTTTATTGAGGATATTGTCAGTTTTATAAAAATATTGAATAAAATTAGTTTAGGGGTTTCATAAATAAAATAAAATAAAAGAAGTTAAGAGGAACTGTTACCTTTAATTTGGGTAACTCCCTTTGGTTTGAAACAAAAGGACTTAATGAAGTGTATTCTGCCTAAGGTAAAGATTCTACGAGTAGGAAAGGGAATTTGAGAGATTATTTTTGAAGAGTTTGGATGATCCAGGAGGCTTTTTAGGTGTGAGGAATGAGTAAGAACTGATGTGTTTTTATAACGGAGAGGAGGGGCTCTTTAGGAAACTGTGAAAATATTATTTTAATATAAAATCATATTCGATTTTTATAGGTCCAAAACTAATTTAAGTCAAATATAATATGTCTCATGATCAAAATAAAAGCATCCAATATTAATTGGATAGGTTTTGGATATTTTTTTAATATTTATAATCTTTTTTATTTAAATAATTTATTAATGAGGTAAATACAACATCATTATTGTATCATAAATAATTTAATTTATTTGATGTCTAAAAATTATAAAAAATTACCATGATTTAGAAAATTTTTTTATATTTCCAATTAATTTTTATACACTAATGAATAACTTATATATCCTATAACGCCCTGACCCCAGCTACCCAGAGTCGGTGCATTACTTCGTAACATTGGCATGATCACAAAAGATCAAGTCTCGAAATACCGATTAGTTTAGTAGCCTTGGAAACACTAGATACATTCGTAAACGATACATTACATCATAAAGTGAAAAACTACAATAACAAAGTCTCCATAGTCCACACTCATATCCTCTTCTGACAATCCCTACAGGTCATTCATAAAATACTTCTTCACATCCTGGAAAATATTAAACCATTGAAAGGGGTGAGCTCAGATGCTCAGTAAGGATAACAATATTGCGGAAGCTTTCATAAATAAACATTAACATTTAAGGCAATGTATAACTAAAACAAAAGCCTTTTTAAACATGAACTTCAGCATAATATGGCAAAAATAAAATTAAATAATGCCATTTACTTACTCACATGGATATTCTACTAGTCGAATAATCACATGCAATATCAATAACCACTTTCATAATGAGGGAATGTATAATGCTAGACATTCTGAAACATTTTTTCAAGGCCTCGTCCAAGACGTCTAAAATGATTATGGCCTCGGCCAAAACCATAAATCAAATTGGGAAAGGGCCTTGGACAATTCCACGTCTAGTTGTCTCATGAGACCTACCGATTCATCGAGGAGCTATAGCGGGCTCCACCCGTCACTTATTAAGTCCAATACATTCCTCATATGAATAGGTTTAAACATATCATAAACCATAACATAATCGTATCACATAAAACATGCATAAAAGAAAACATAACATTTCCACATTTCAATCACAAGATATCAATACAACACATTGATATAATAAAAATGCTTTCAAAACCATTTTCAATACCAAAACAAAAGAATGTTAAAACTTTGTATTTAATTTTCATTTAAAAAATGATGGCTTGTAGATGAAGCTGAAACTCAAATAATGGTCACGGCGGTGGAGAAGTCGTTGTTGCCACATATGTACGGAAAGAAAAACATTCCCTTTTTGTCATTTAGTAAAACGCTTTGTATAAAAGAGATTCCTTTTGAATAACATAAAAGTAAAAGTGGTTTATACACCGTATAAATGATAGTTGTTTATAAAAACCAAATATGCCTCAATGAAAGAGGATTGAGACGAAGTCCATAAAAAGATCATTTTTAAAATAAAATAGATCTATTATGTGTATTCCCTATAGGTACACATAAAGAAAGTAAAAATACAAAATAGGACAAAATAATATCATGAAATAATTTGAAAGTAGGAGAATAACCCAAAGAATGGATGTTAGGTTAAGAAATTCCCTTACCTCATGTCTGACTTGACTCAGCCGTTCTTTAACCTCCTGAATAATAAACTAGAGTTAATATATACCTTATTAAGAACCATTTTCAATTTCATTATCCTTTTTATATCACTTATTACAATGATATGAACATTATGTAATTATTTAAGTTAATAACGGTCGTTTTTTCGATCTTTGGTACTTGAGTCAACAATAAACTTCTTATAATTACAAGTTGTTTATGTGGTAGAATATCCATTATCTCCAGAATTATATTCATGATTTAGATGTCATATTTATCATATATATCCAGTATATACATTCATTTATAATATTACATAAAATTTAGAGGTAAGAAATGAAATGCACCGTTCATGGAGACGGTAAGCCGTACGTACGCATGAACGCTACTTTCATTTCTATTTCGTATTTAATGGAATTAAATCAAAATTATATAAATGTATAATATAATTCCAGTATAATATATTGTATAATACCATTTACTCCATCCTTTATACATCCCACATATGGAATTAACGATTCAAATCATTTTGAGGGGGCGGTAGTCCGCACTTTCTAAAATGAAATTATCGCGTTTTACCCATAATGGAAATTATAATGTATGCCATAAATGAGAAATACAGAAACATAAGTAAAACATAAACATATTATATATCATATATAAATATAGTGACATATTAATGGCCACCTTTGAAGTTGTTATATGAGTGTTGAACAATCATCGTTTCGTGAGGCAGAAATTCGCCTTCCACAGAAACCGTATGTTCTTTAAACATTAGATGTATGTGTGTGTAAGTGTAGCTTTAATCCTTATTATAAAAACATCCTAGTATATTGAGGATACTGGTGTTGTTACAAAAGAAATGAATAAAAAGAGTTTAGGGGGTTGGAGAATAAAAATAAAACAAAACAACATTAGAGAAGACATTACCTCAAAATCGGTTAACTCTTTTTGATTTGAGCCAAAGCTTCCTTGGGAAGAGTTCTTCCCAAAGTGAGGCTTCTAGGAGTAAGAGGGGGATGTTGGGAGAGTATTTGGGCAGAGTTTGGCCGAGCCAAAAGGCTTTAAAGTGTGAATGAGGTGGTAGAGGTGGGGGCCTTTTATAAGAGGAGGGGAGGGGCACTCTTGGAAAGTAAGGAAATTTTACATTATTATACAATGCTTTTCAGATTCTAAAGGTCCCACACTTATATAATTCGTGTCTAAGGTGATAAGGGTTCGAAATCTACCTATACAATAGTCATTGGACAAGTTTATGCCTTGGATTGTACATTATCTTTTCATTTTATTAAAATCGTTAAATAATGAGGTCATCGCTGCATCTTAATGATGCCGTAAATAATTTAATTTATTTAATGTCTAAAAATTATAAAAAAAATACTATGATGTATGAAATCTTTTTATAATTCCAATTACTATTTATAGTCAAAGATTTGACTTGTATATCCCCAAGTAAAAATTGTTTTAGTAAAACATTTCATGTTTGTGTCATTTTTTTACTTTAACATTAAATAAATATATATTAATGTCATTTTCCAACCAGAGTGGCTCCATGGGGTCCCCAAGTTGACCCATGGGTTGTCTTGGTCGGCCATGACTCATCCAATAGGATTAGGACAAGTGTCAAGCTCATATCATATTATTAAAACATTATTTTTACCTTAAACTACACTAATTACCTCTAATCGCGATTAAGAACTTAAAAGTTACTATTCACCAAAAAATTATTTTAATCACATTGAACCACATTTTACTTCTTAATGAAAACCATGTATGTCGGATTTTTGAAAATCAAATCACAGAAGTGGTAATATTTCATTTAAACAAAAAATTAGTTATTTAACTACCACTTAGTGGTTTCACTATTCATCAAAAATTGAAGTTTTTCAGAACAATGCCAAAATTTCACCCTAGGCTATAATTGATATTCTGAATTCAAAAATGATGTCTATTTTACAAAATTACAAACATATAAGTTGCATTAATTAATTTTATAATTAATTCCCGCTATCACAACAATAGCGTGTTTTTAAGAAACAATTTATATCAAAAGATTGGCAATTGTTTATGTGCAATTTCATTGTTAAATTAATTCTAATGACCACCATTGGATAAAATGGTAAAAATATATTCGAATTATACTTTAAAACCACTCAATAGAATAATTTATCACTATAAATTATTTTGAATAAAAAATTTGTTTTTAAGTAATTTTCACTATTCATAAAATATTAGAAGTTCTCAGAAAATTACAAAAAAATCAACTTTGGATAATTTCAATATTACGAATTCAAAAATGAAGTCTATTTTGAAATATAAAATTTCTATAATTTTAAAAAGTGGTTATTACTATTCATAACGGCTACATTGATTAGTCGAAGTGTTTTAGAACTCGAAGTTGCGTACAATGCAAGCTATTGCATTATTGAATGAGAAGCGTATCGTGGAAGCTCGGGGTGTTACATTCTCCCCTCCTTCAATAAATTGTGTCCTCGTAATTTGAAATTTTTCTTTGAAAATAAAAGGTTGAAAAGAGAAAATACCTTTGAGGAAAACCCACATCGGAAATAAGATTAATAAAATTTAGCCTTAATAAGAGGGAAAGGGAAATGAAAAAGTCACCACCCAATTATGATCTCGATTAAGAGAAAATTGGTGGCAATTAGAGACATATAATTAGAGGAAAAATGTAAATATTTGTAGGGAGTGATTGAGGTCATAAATCACAATCAACTGTCAAATTGAGGGCCTCAAAGCCTTCAATCTATGTTGATTTAAAATATCATCAGTTCAACAAGACATAAGGTATTAGGATAACACATTTATTTGTTTTAATATCCCTTTACTAAAGTTTAAGAATTAATTTATTCATTGAATAAGAGATAGGTATATATATATTTATGCTTGACAATTATAGTTTCAACCTTCAACTCATATTTCACTAAAAAAGATAATAGAACTCAAAAATGTTATACTTATCCTAATTGTATAAGGTTCCAAATGTTAACACATACCATTTAGATTAGTAAAATTATTTTGTAATAACTAGGGACTTCCTGTAGGCTAGTGGTAGGAAATAAAGGCATGTCGCTCTATGATTGTGGGTTCGATTCCTGCAGCTTTGTCCGACGCGACGGGTTATGCCCCACCCTGCAGGATGTCCTTTTCCTAAAACTATAGTATCATAATATTCCAAAAATAATCTTCATAAATTTTTTAACCTTAAACAATACTATCCAAAGATCAACTTAATCCACTCCAACCTTTATAGTTGTCCAAAATACCTCTGTCCAGACTTTCTCTAAAAGGTCTCTTAAATCCAAAATCAATTTATCAGACTCCCCAAACAAAGTAATGTTTCTCTTATTGTCACATTCTAAAAATATAATTACCTTAATCATATTAAAACCTTACTGAAATCAACAGGTACTGCAGTACAATCCTTATATATATATATATCACATTATTCTAATAACCAGAATATAATCCTTGAGTCCAAAAGCACCATTACATTAGTTATTCTGCTTCAACTATAGTAACAACATAAGATTGTCCTTGATCCCTTGGCCTTTTCTGAGGTAATTTTCTCTGACGCTTAGGACATTCATTTGCATAATGACCCATTTCTCTATAATTGTAGCATTCAACTTTGATAGCGTCTTTCTTTCCCTTGCAATCACGAGCCTAGTGACCCTTTTCTCCACATTTATAACAAACTCCCATTCCTTTTAGGCAAGTACCAGGGTGATTCTTCCCACAATTATCACATAATGGAAAATCCTTCTTTCCCTTTTCCCCTTTATTTGTCTCTTGTTCCACTGTTCTCTTCTTCTCTTGCTTTACTTTGTTCTCATAAGACTTAGAGAATTTCTTTTCTGTCTTGATAGCACACGAGACAATATCTTCGTATGATGAGAAGGATTGTGATACTATATCTCGACGGAGAAATGGTTTTAACCCATCAAAGAAACGATCAATCTTACTCCTTCAGTTACGTATATAATCGGCAGCATGCCTCGCTAACCTTGTAAAGTTAGCCTCATACTTTGTGACATTCTCATCCTCCTTCTGCCTCAGACTCAGAAATTGCCTTTCCATATCTACTTGATGGTCACGAGGAAAGTATTTTTCTAAGAAAATCTCTTTGAACTCCCTCCATTCCATATTCGATATGTCATCATCTTCCTTTTTGTTTTGAATCAGTGACCACCACTGATCGGCATCTCCAGTGAGGCGGTAAACTGCCATGAAAACTTTCTCCCTTTCGCTACTCCCCAAGGCATGGAATATTTTCTCTAAGGAGTTTATCCATTTCTCAGCTACTAACGGATTTGTACCCCCATTAAATGTTGGTGGTTGTTTCCTCATGAAGCGGTCTAACATTGATCCACCACATTGTGGATCAGGGTGATCCATACGAGTAAGGTTATTATTCATAACTTGAGTGAGTTTTCCCAGTATGGTAATAAGTTTATCAGCACTAGTTGTATCTCCAGATCCACAATAATTATCTTGATCAAGAGGGCAATCCCTACATGGAGTGCGTGCATTGATACAGTTTCCATTCCTTCCACTAGGCGCCATTTCTAAACAATGTCATAAACTAGATTAATTTATGAATCAAAATACATAATTCCATACTTGTAAAATACTTAACATAAATTGAACTATTTATGGATATAATCCATAATCATAAAAAGGTTTTATTTGAGGAAGTATATACTCATAACCGTTCATAGTGGTTTGTAATGAAAATGAGAATTATCCTAAGCATATCCCCCGGGAGTGTCGTAACCAAGAGTGCAGCAAGGCCCATTGTCGTGCACCAGTTCCCGTTCGAGTCTAGCTGAAAGTGGTGTTTTCAGGTTTTACCCCTAGGTATATCTGTGCCAGAGCCGCCTCTACCTACTCGTATCCAGACAGGGATGTATTGCTCAGAAAACTCACAAAATCTCTACAATAACAAAATTATAGGAAGATCTTCTATACTAATCTTCAAATTCTATCATTGGGCTATGTGATCTAATCAGAATTTATCTAAATCTATCTTCCAAGGTTAGTACTAAACTGCCTCTGATACCAACTGTAACGCCCCGACCCCAGCTACCCAGAGTCGGTGCATTACTTCGTAACATTGGCATGATCACAAAAGATCAAGTCTCGAAAGACCGATTAGTTTAGTAGCCTTGGAAACACTAGATACATTCGTAAACGTTACATTACATCATAAAGTGAAAAACTACAATAACAAAGTCTTCATAGTCCACACTCATATCCTCTTCTGACAATCCCTACAGGTCATTCATAAAATATTTCGTCACATCCTGGAAAATATTAAAACATTGAAAGGGGTGAGCTCAGATGCTCAGTAAGGATAACAATATTGCAGATGCTTTCATAAATAAAAATTAACATTTAAGGCAATGTATAACTAAAACAAAAGCCTTTTTAAACTTGAAATTAAGCATAATATGGAAAAAATAAAATTAAATAATGCCATTTACTTACTCCCATGGATATTCTACTAGTCGAATAATCACATGCAATATCAATAACCACTTTCATAATGAGGGAATGTATAATGCCGGACATTCTGAAACATTTTTTCAAGGCCTCGGCCAAGACGTCTAAAATGATTAAGGCCTCGCCCAAAACCATAAATCAAATTGGGAAAGGGCCTTGGCCAATTCCACATCTAGTTGTCTCATGAGACCTACTGATGCATCGAGGAGCTATAGCGGGCTCCACCCGTCACTTATTAAGTCCAATACATTCCTCATATGAATAGGTTTAAACATATCATAAACCATAACATAATCGTATCACATAAAACATGCATAAAGAAAATATAACATTTCCACATTTCAATCACAAGATATAAATACAACACATTGATATAATAAAAATGCTTTCAAAACCATTTTCAATACCAAAACAAAAGAAAGTTAAAACTTTGTATTTATTTTTCATTAAAAAAATGATGGCTTGTAGAGGAAGCCGAAACTCAAATAATGGTCACAGCGGCCGAGAAGTCGTTGTCGCCGCATATGTACGGAAATAAAAACATTCCCTTTTTGTCAATTAGTAAAACGCTTCGTATAAAAGATATTCCTTTTGAATAACATAAATGTCAAAGGGGTTTATACACCGTATAAAAGATAGTTGTGTATAAAACCAAATATGCCTCAATGAAAGATGATTGAGACGAAGTCCTTAAAAAGATCATTTTTAAAATAAAATATATCTATTATGTGTATTCAATATAGGTACACATAATGAAAGTAAAAATACAAAATAGGACATAATAATATCATGAAATAATTTGAAAGTAGGAGATTAACCCAAAGAATGGAAGTTGGGTTAAGAAATTCCCTTACCTCGTGTCTGACTTGACTCAACCGTTCTTTAGCCTCCTGAATAATAAACTAGAGTTAATATATACCTTATTAAGAACCATTTTCAATTTCATAATCCTTTTTATATCACTTATTACAATGATATGAACATTATGTAATTATTAAATTAATAACGGTCGTTTTGTCGATCTTTGGTACTTGAGTCAACAATAAACTTCTTATAATTACAAGTTGTTTATGTGGTAGAATATCCATTATCTCCAGAATTATATTCATGATTTAGATGTCATATATATCATATATATCCAGTATATACATTCATTTATAATATTACGTAACATTTAGAGGTAAGAAATGAAATGCACCATTCATGGAGACGGTAATCCGTACGTACGCATGAACGCTACTTTCATTTATATTTAGTATTTCATGGAATGAAATCATAATGATATAAATGTATAATATAATTCCAGTATAATATATTGAACAATACCATTTACTCCATCCTTTATACATCCCACATATGGCATTAACGATTCAAATAACTTTGAGGGGGCGGTAGTCCGCACTTCCTAAAATGAAATTATCGTGTTTTACCCATAATGGAAATCATAATGTATGACATAAATGAGAAATACAGAAGCATAAGTACAACATAAACATATTATATATCATATATAAATATAGTGACATCTTAATGGCCACCTTTGAAGGTGTTATATGAGTGTTGAACAATCATCGTTTCATGAGGCAGAAATTCGCCATCCACAGAAACTGTATGTTCTTTAACCATTAGATGTATGTGTGTCTAAGTGTAGCTTGAATACTTATTATAACAACATCCTAGTATATTTAGGATACTGGTTTTGTTACAAAAGAAATGAATTAAAAGATTTTAGGGGGTTGGAGAAGAAAAATAATACAGAACAACATTAGAGAAGACAATACCTCAAAATCGGGTAACTCTTTTTGATTTGAGCCAAAGGCTTCCTTGGGTAGAGTTCTGCCCAAATTGAGGCTTCTAGGAGTAAGAGGGGGATGTTGGGAGAGTATTTGGGCAGAAGTTGGCCGAGCCAAAAGGCTTGAAGGTGTGAATGTTGGTGGTAGAGGTGGGGGCCTTTTTTAAGAGGAGAGGAGGGGCACTCTTGGAAAGTAAGGAATGTTTACATTATTATACAATGATTTTTGGATTCTAAAGGTCCCACACTTATATAATTCGTGGGTAAGGTGATAAGGGTTCGAAATATACCTATATAATAGTCTTTGGACAAGTGTAAGACTTGGATTGTACATTATCTTTTCATTTTATTAAAATCGTTAAATAATGAGGTCATCGCTGCATCATAATGATGTTGTAAATAATTTAATTTATGTAATGTCTAAAAATTATAAAAAAAATACTATGATGTATGAAATCTTTTTATCTTTCCAATGACTATTTATAGTCAACAATATGGCTTGTATAACCCCATGTAAAAATTGATTTAGTAAAACATTTCATGTTTGTGTCATTTTTTTACTTTAACATTAAATAAATATATATTAATGTCATTTTCCAACCAATGTGGCTCCATGGGGTCCCCAAGTGGACCCATGGGTTGTCTTGGTCGGCCATTACTCATCCAATAGGATTACGACCAGTGTCAATCTCATCTCATATTTTTAAAACATTATTTTTACCTTAAACTACACTAATTACCTCTAATCGCGATTAAGAGCTTAAAAGTTACTATTCACCAAAAAATTATTTTAATCTCATTGAACCACATTTTACTTCTTAATGACAACCATGTATGTTGGATTTTTGAAAATCAAATCACAGAAGTGGTAATATTTCATTTAATTGAAAAATCAGTTATTTAACTACCACTTAGTGGTTTCACTATTCATAGAAAAATTGAAGTTTTTCAGAACAACGCCAAAATTTGACCCTAAGCTATAATTGATATTCCGAATTCAAAAATGATGTCTATTTTACAAAATTCCAAAAATATAAGTCGCATTAATTAATTTTATAATTAATTCCCGTTATCACAACAATAGCGTGTTTTTAAGAAACAATTTATATCAAAAGATTGGCAATTGTTTATGTCCAATTTCAATGTTAAATTAATTATAATGACCACAATTGCATAAAATGGTAAAAATATATTCTAATTATACTTTAAAACCACTAAATAGTATAATTTATCACTATAAATTATTTTGATTAAAAAATTTGTTTTTAAGTAATTTTCACTATTCATAAAAAATTGGAAGTTCTCAGAAAATTACAAAAAAATCAACTTTGGATAATTTCGATATTACGAATACAAAAATGAAGTCCATTTTGAAATATAAAATCTCTATAATTTTAAAAAGTGGTTATTACTATTCATAATGGCTACTTTGATTAGTCGCGGTGTTTTAGAACTCGAAGTTGCGTACAATGCAAGCTATTACATTATTGAATGAGAAGCGTATCGTGGAAGCTCGGGGTGTTACATATACCATGTTCAAATTTATTTACTAAAAGATATTTGTTTGTGTCATTTTTATAATTATTATAAGTTAATTAATCTAAAGTGTCATTATCACTCCCAACATTCTCCATGGGGTCCCAAAATCGACCCAAAGAAAATGAGTTCCATAAATGACTCAAATAATAAGGTTATAACAAGTGTTAAGGTAATTGTTTATTATTATGATATTATTTTTACCTTGAATTACCCTATTTACCTTCAACTGCGGTAAATAAAAGTCAAAACTCATTAATCACCAAAAATTATATTCATGTTATTTGAAAACATTTAAGTTAATAATATCAACAATATATGTATTATTTTTTAAATTTAATCCAAAAAACTGGTAAAATTTCATTTAAATGAAAATGTCAGTTTTTAACTATTACTTTGTGGATTCACTATTCATCCAAAATTGATGTTTTTCATAAAACTACCAAAAATTATTCCTAAGAAATATTTGATATTCCAAATTAAAAAATGATTTATATTTAACCAAATTCATAACATAGATGTTGGATTTATTAATTTAAAATTAATTCTCATTATCAAAATAAATAGTGTGTTTTTAAGAAACAATAACTATCAATAGATTGAAACATGTTTATGTCCAATTTCAAAGTAAAATTCATTCTAATGACAAACATTGGATTAATTTGTAAAATTATGTTATAATTACACTTTAAAACCAATTAAAAAGTTAATCTAACCATATAAATATTGTATATTAAAAGTCACATTTCAATTAAAATTCAGTATTTTCACTATTCTTTAAAAAAGAACATTATCAGAAAAATACCAAAAATTTACCAAAAGTAAATTTTGAGGTCCCGAATCTAAAGAGGAGTTTTATTTTGTCAAATAAAAAAAATAAAATTTAACAAAACATGATTTATAAAAGTTCCTCCATCAAAAGGCGGTAAATCGACCTTTTAGTTAATACTAGAGTATTTATGCTTAAAATTAGATCCATTCATAATTTAAGACACTTTTTTTATTTGATAAATGTAAAAAAAAATTAAAAAACATGTATAATCATTTTTTATTTTGTTCTATTAATTACCACCAATAAAACTTCTAGGCATTAACTATCATTTAAAATAATAATATTATATTATTAGGGCGCAATGTAAGATTTCAATGAAACCCTATATAGCGTATCATGTACACCATCGAACATAGAATCCCCTTTAATGTAAAAGTAATATTTAATTTAAAAATATTAATAAAAATGAAAATAAATTATTTATTTATTTACCAGGGATGTTACAAGAAAAGCCTCTTTTATTGGAAAATGAAATAAAGGAAAACATACCAGAATCGGAAGAGAGGAAGTTTACATTGATCCCTTTGAATAAAAGAGAGAAGGTCATCAGGGATCACATCACACCATGAAAATTCAATGCCATTGACACCCTTAATTTCTAGACTGTCTGCCATAGAATATACCTTCCTATAGACATGAGTGATTAAGTAATTCATAGACAATAGATGATCTAAGAATTTAGTCCACTGATTAGTATGCTTCCAAAATAGATGAGAAGATCCTGTCCTAATGGCAAGGAAAATAATGGTGGAATCACATTAAAGCCATATTTCATTCCAACCATGGTGATAAGATTGCTCTATCACTAAAATAATACCCATCATTTCATCTTCGAGAGAGGAAAATATGCCACAAGAACCATATAAACACCCATGGGCATCCCCTTGTGATCTTAGAAAATGGAACCATAGACTGAGGGACCAAGATTGCCTCTTAAGGGACCAGAGGAATTGACATTTATCCATCCCAAAAAGGGGGGTTTCTAGAATACCTCTAGAATACCATGGTGGGATAAGGTCTACCCCTGACACCAATCATGTCGAGGAAAGTGATGTCATTTACCGAGTTTGAGGAATAGTACTTCAATGGAGGGCTGGAGTCCTAGATGCTATCAAGTATCACAGAGATAGAAAATGCATCATTGAAGTGGAGGCTTTCATGAATCAGCTTATTTCGGGAGGACCATAAGAAATTGATTATTTCTTCCACAGTAACCTGGAATATATCCTTGAGAAGGGGCTAGAGCACAAGTTCATGCCATCTCATGAATAGCTCACGAATTGAAGACACCCAAGGGAGACTTTCTTCAAAAATATTGGAAATGACATTACACATTGAATATGAAGTGGCACATCTTACGAAGAGATGATTAATGTAATCTCTATGTTGATGACAAAGAGCACAATGAGAACCTGGTGAAATTTTACATGCTTGCAGAAATCAGTCTATGGGAAACTTCCCATGTACCTATCTCTATACATGAATGGAGCAAGAGGGTCTGATAAAAATCATGTTCATATTTCCAAGAAACTTTAGACCAAGAGAGTTGCAGTTAGATTACTTATAAAATAGTTTGGATGTGAGGACACCATTTATTGAAGGCTCCCAAGCCCAAAAATCATATTTGGATGAGAAATCATAGTTCTCTATAATGCGTACAATGTGATCTGGAAGGTTCTCCACACTGCATAATTGGTCCTTTATAGAAATGTCCAGAATTAAAATATTTTCGTCACCCACAAGAGAATTAATAAGGGAGTTACAAATAAAATTCCCCTTACAAAATTGGAGAGAGGAGTCCCTAGAAATAATCAATATGGAATGGGATTAAATAGATGCAAAGAATGACTTAAAAGTATGCCACACCGATGAGAAAATGTAGTTTCAATTTCCTCTCTTGAGTTTGTGCAGAAATCTAGCCCAAAGAAACCTAAGAGATTCAGAATTGTTGTTCATGAGCTTCCACAAAAAAATGGCATGCAAAGAGTCATTAAAGTTCCCATGATTCTTGACACCTAATCACCCAGAAGCATATGAATTATAGCAAGTGTTCAAAGAAATGGTGGAAATCTTTCTTTCCATTATGCTATTTCTCCAGAAACAGTTTCTAATTGAGATATTGATGCTTTTGAGGAGAGAGTTAGGCCATTTATATACCATAAAAGTGTAAACGAACTTGTATGTAATTAATGATTTCACCAAACAAACATGACCAGCCATGGATAAGGATTTTCCCTTCCAAGAAGAGAGTTGTTTTCAAATATTTCTAATGATGTCAGAAAAGTTGCAGGCCTTCGGTTTTCCCGAAATCAAGGAGACCCCAAGATAGATAAAGGGAAGAAATCTCTCACAATTTACCAAATCCCTGATAATTTCATGCTTCATGTTGGTTGAGATATTTTTTCCAAAGTAAACAAAAGATTTTCCCTAGATAATCACCTGACCAGATACATTTTCATAATCCAGAAGTTCTCTCTTGATGTTGCGGATGTTCCTTTTGTCCCCTTTAGTGAAAAGAATAATTTCATTAGCGTACATCATATGTGTGGGAGCATGAAGATCCCTACCATTATAATTTGATTCCATTTCCCCATTTCCAGTCATGATTCAAAAATTCATGCTGAGATAATATTCAGCGATGGTGAAGATAATTATAGATAAAGGTTCACCTTGTCTAAACCCTCGAGAGAAATCAATGTATCCTTCAGTATAAGAATTATGAAGAATAGAAATGTGAGCAAAAATAAAAATGGTTTTATCCTAGGTAATGAAAATACAATCAATGCCAAATAAGGAATGAATGCTGCAAATAAACTGCCAACTCATCATATAAAAGGCCTTCCTGATATCATGTTTGAGTGCAATATTGCCACCCCTAGAGGGTTACATCAGATGGTTGACACATTCTGATGTTGTGATAAGGCAGTCCTGAATTTATCTTCATTTAATGAAACCAAGATAATTAGGGGACAAAATTTTTCATGCAATAGGAAAGGGATTGTTAGAAAAAAAATTTCTAATGATCTTAAAAGTGGTGTTATCCAGGAGAACCTCTCTAAAAATATGGATCTCATTTGCAATCTACACTTTGGGAATAAGGGAATGAAACTAGTCATTCAGACCATGAAAAAGAGCGCCCCCATTGAAGAGGTGAATTATCAATCTACAGACATCAACTTGAATGATATCCCAATATATATAGAAAATATAATTTCCAAAACCATCTGGTCCAGGTGATCTTTCAGGTTTGAGGCTAAAAATAGTCTCTGTGATTTCAAAATTCAGGGGGATAAATATGAGAGTGGATTTTTCATCTCGATGAACATGACTTGGAATAATACTCCCCTTAGGGGAAAAATTATAGGATGTTCTGTTAAAAAGGTTCATAAAATATGAAAAAACATGCTCTGAGTGTTCCATTTTGTTATCTATGAAGTGATCACCATCATTTTTCAAGGAGAGATGCCTAGAGACCTTCCTAATATTATGAAGTGAATTAACAAATTTTGAATTTCTATAGCCATCCTTAAACCACATAACCTATAAATCATCCCTTTGAAATGCATATTTGAGGATAACACGGTTATTAAGCATGGAAGTCATCTGGACTTCGACCATGAGATTATTATAGAAAATGTTATGAGTGTTGGCCTCTTGATCATAACAAAGAATAGTCTGATGTGAATAAATATCAGAATCAGTACAATTGAAACAGTTTTTTCTCCATGTTTCTATGTGCTTCTTGAGAATATTTTGTTGAAGAATGCAAGAATAGGCATCATCTCTACAGTTGATAGAATCTCATAATCTTTTAAACAAATCCCTACATTCATTGTGACCCACCCATGATTTGTTAAACCTGAAGGGGAGAATGGGTCTAGTGTCTCTACCAATAAGATCAACCAAGTTGTGTTGATGTACCGAATTAAGCCTTGTAAGTGTTGTACAGGAGAAAGAATCCCAAAAATCAAAGAAGGCTTCATTTACAATGGATCTGTTGATTCTTCTAGCAACAAACCTATTTAAATTTCTCCAGTACCAAGAATACTTTTCTCTAACAAGGTTAAACTCAATCATCTCATCAAATTCAATATTTTTTTTAAATTCCTTGGAGGAGATATAATTATTCATAGCTCCCATCTTTTCATATGGATGCAAAATATAATTAAAATCTCCCAGTATAATCCATAGCCGAAGGATAGTAAACAATAGAGAGATTATTTCCATCCAAAAGCTTTTATAGTCCGAGTACCTATTAAAGGATTGAATGAAGGAGAAAGAGTGGTGAGTGACATGAAAATTAAATTCAAAAGTGACATGATGTTCAATGGAGGAAACCAGAGAAATACCGGACAAGGAAGAGTGATCCAAGAACCAAAGACTCTTAATTTATTAGGAGCATATGTTGGTATCAATAAAATGGATACCCAATAACTCTAGGCTAGAAATTATGGAGGATAAAATTCATTCAGGTTCATAAAATCCTATAATAATAGGATTATATGTCTCAATAAGGTGAAATAAATTCATAGTGTTGTCTCAATTGGTATAACCTTGACAATTCCAAAATATAATCTTCATTTGAATTTGAAGCCAGGGGTGGAAACCCCTTATTTATTTTACATTTCCATCTATTGGCCAGATTTTGGAGGTCTTCCCACATTCCTTTTGGGAATGGGGATACCCTGAATGAGAACATTAATATTTTATTTCTCCTTTTCTGGCCAAGTAGTATTTACTTGTACTGCACTATTTGGATTGACTTCCTTGTACATAACACCAGAATTAGATTCATTATGTGTTTCATTCGCATTAATAGGAGTGTGTGAGTCAACATATGGACCAACAATATCATTTGGATTACCAGAAGCCAACAGATCTAGTGTGGATAGAGCAGGTACGTTAGGTGAAGGATCCTTAGCAGTGGAGTCCAAGTTAATAAATTTAGTAGTAGGTTTAAGAATCACTATATACACTGGAGGATCATAGGGATCCTTCAGAATCATTAAACCATTAACAGAGGGGGAGATGTGTCCTCACAAGAAGTGTGACTATCTGAAATGACTGGTGGGGGGTAGCAGCATTCAGTTCCACCGATTCTAGGCGACTAGTAGTAGTGGATATATCAATGTTGGACCCTATGGTATCCATGGAATCCAGATCCTGTAAAGGCGAGGAGGACAGAACTACAATGATCCGAGGGAAATCAGGAGTAGGAAAGCCAGGGGCATCACCTGAAGAGTTGAGAAGTCCATATGGGATCTTCATGGGATCAAATAAATTATCACCTCCTTGGAGTGAAAAGACAAAATTTATAATTTTTTGAGATAGCTCATGTGTTAAGATAAGATCATCGGCTTCAACATATAAAATATAGACTAACTTAGTGATTTCTTTTTAAAGGGTAGGATTCAGGTCCTAACCAGCTAAGAGGGCCCTCATAATGGATTTGAGATCCCTATCTCGAGCTTTCGCAGGTAGGGTGGAAAAGGAATGATTCCCTTGATATTCTTCCACAGCAATATCATCCCATTATTTATTAATCGGGGTAGAAATGCATGTGAAAGCATGACCCAAATCCCCCTTTCCCACATAAAAACCTTCATTTTTTCTCTTCTGATTGATTTCCTTCAACACTAATGTCTTGGGTTCTTCAATCATATTTTTCTGAATCATTCTATAGTTGACAACCGAGTTTCCATGAATCTTACATACATCAAAAAAGGGGCCCATTCAAATTCAACATTGACATCAGTTTTGTTTCCATTAGATATAATCAAAATTCTATTAGGGCGCTTGGATTCAAGATTGATATCAATCAACATTCTATCAAAGAAGCTAAGATCCCCATCAAGAGTCATTTGATCCGATCGGATAGGGATACCAATGCAAGAGGCAATATCATTAAGGATCATTGGATGGTAGTACATCTAATTCATACTATGAATCCTGACCCAGATTTGAATATTGGTTTCCTTCAAATTAAATTGATTGAAACTTACATCCCATTATTAATGTCTTAAAATTACAAACATATGATGTAGATTTCCAGTACCGCAAGACTTGTTAAAATATTCGATGGATTTTTGAATAATATGGGAGAACCATCTCCAGATTAGAATAATCCTCCAGTTGGTAAAACCCCTACAATGACAGACCCTACTCTTCATATCAGCATAACACTAGGGCATGTCCCCCATTGAGTAAATAACGTGACCCAATATTAAAAACTTTCATAGAGTAGCATGCAACTGCAATACATCTGGATTAACCACCACAAAAAATCCACCATTTTATAATATTTGGATGTTGGAAGGTCAGTAAGAACCCTCCATGATTGGATCTAAGGAACTAGATATGGTCTCAGTGAAGGGGACACCCTTCTTCCTCAAAGTATCTAGATCCCGATCAACCGAGATCTTTCCTTGATCCTGTAATGGATAAATATCATTAAATGAAAACACCCAATCTGAAATAAATGAAACCATGTGAGCAATCAGATTCTAAATGAAGATCTTACAGAATCGCCATTTCCATGTTCAAAAAGGAAACCTCTCGTGCTTGTCATTTCCCTCTCATTCATGAACTGTAATGTTTAATATGAAATATTAATGATATTTTAATTATTTATATTTTATTCAAATTTTATAGTTTATGACTTCTTTGTCTAATTAATTTAATAGTATGTAAATGGTAGATAATTAAATTTTATAGAAATTAAATTTTTATTAAACAACATAATGATCAAAAAAAATTATAGAAGCTGAAAATGGGGATATTATAAGGTGTAAAATTAAAACCCATTTCCCACTTATATAACATTTTGAACCGTCATCATGTGTAAAATATTTAATATATTATATCATTTTGGGATATTACATGACTACCACTCACCTCAATTATAAATGGGCACCCCTACATTAACTTCTTCATACCAATTTGATCCATCTATCATGGAAAAATATTCATCATATCATATCCAATTACACTTCCACATTATAAATTTTATTATCTCCCCAAATGTACAAATCTAGATCCATTATGTGGAGATCTAATGGATTTATTTCCAATAATGTGTAATCACCTAATTCAACCACTTTATTTTAAATTATTATTTTATCTTCTATATATTTTTAATTTTATACAAAAAATATAAATTTTATCATTCTAGATATTATGAAATTTTATTATTATTATGAAACCTCCATAATTTACACTATTTTCATAAAATGGGAATTTCAAATATAACTCATGCATTAGTAGGGATTATTGTATGCACATAATAATCTAATTCATATCACATCACCATATTTTAATAAATTTTATTTTGATGGTTTAAACGACTATATGATTATTATGACATAATTATATTTTTTTAATGACAATATCATATAATATATCCTATATTCCAAACCAATAAAAATGATAACAATGATCATATGTATGTGTGGACCACCACATATAGGAAGGGATGTGTATCATTTCACTTTTATGCTTTACATGAATGCAAATATCGTTAAATTTATTGAATATATATATATATATATATATTTCATATAGGATATAAATTTTCTTTCAAAATATTTAACTTTTATATACCATTCATCATTCCTTCCATAAAAAAATTAAATCAGTGTTATTGCGTATATATGGTCTGCTATTTCTATAAATGGTGTAATGTGTTTTTATATATCAATATTTTATAAATTTCTATAAACATATATATAATGGATATATATGAAATTAATATAATTATTAACATTATTAATATGTTTTAACCATTATAAAATTAAAAGGACCACAACTATCGAACAAGAAAATACATGAAACATTAAGCAGACATCACACAGAAAAGTGATTTTAGTAAATTAGTGACAAAAAATTATTGATAACAAGATATATTTAAATTATATATGTTATTATAAATATATGAAAACGGTTAAAAAAATATTCATAATCAATATATTATTATTATTATTAATATACCGTATGTTTTAATTTTTATGATTGAAGTAGAACATATAGTATAATATTTTCATATCAATTTTATCTATTTAGGAGAAATGACTTATCGAAAAATTATTTAAAATTGGTTGTGTATATACATTATATGAATGTATATTATCATTCTTATAATGAAGAAAAAATGAATATTTATAACCATGAAAGTTATTTTTAATGGGTCTAATGATTCAAATGTTAGCAATGTGCTGAGGGATTCTATCACAATCTCATTGATTATTAAAAAAATTGATTATAATTCCAATAATAAAATAGGTTCATATATCTATAATAAAACTCATAATGTTTCTAATATTTTTTTTATTTAATTAAAAAGAACTATTTATCATTATTTTACTCAATATATGTAAAAAAGATACTATAAATATGTTTTTAATGAAAATTGACACCATTTCTATCTACTATCAAAAACCAATTTCTTCCATCATTATGATTTCATGAAATATTATAAATATGTTTTTTAAAACTATTAAATGAATTTGTTAACATTATTATTACCCATGTATTGATTTTTACAAAATATATCAAAATGATTGTTCTTATAGTTATAAAAATGAGGTACTTTTTGAGTTTTTTAGAAAAAGTGGAAACGCAATGTTTTAGTATAACTTATTTGACCTGAAAAGAATTTCAGAAATGCTTGAATATTCAATGAAATCATGATATTTTTATAATATTCAATGGTTATTAAATTTTTTTTGATTATTTTAATTAAATGTTTATATTTTAATTAATTGATTTCTAAATTCAATGGTTTTTTCCCTTAAAAATGATTTAATGATATATTAGTGAGGTTTATATACATTAATGTCAACAATCCCATATTAAAATAAAAATTTAGAAGGGATATGATATGAGGATACCAAACAAATAATTTGTAAAAATTTTTAGTTTAATTATAATAATAATATGAAACTCTAACCATTTTCATGGGTTATTTTATGAACAAATAGTAAAATATTTATAAATCAATTTTCCTTTTCCAAAGGATATGCTATTATGAAATGTATATGAACACCAATTATTTTATTTGCTTTTGACATGGGGTATGTATTAGAATATAATAGAATTTATATGTATTATTTTAATTATATTATGGGTTTTTCCTATAACTCATTCTAATGCATTGGGTAATGGTTAATATATCATAAGATAAATAGTATAGAAATGAGGAGTGAACCCAGTTCAATAATACACTTTGTCCAATATGATCATATTTTGACTACACCTTCACAAATACAATGATGGGGAAGTGAAACCATTCAACTATGTTAGTCTTATCAATGAAAATTGAATACTAAAAAAATCAATGCTTATTTTTATATCAAAAACACATGTCTTATGAACATTTTATAATCTCAATGAAGTTATTCAATGATTAATTTATAAATCATGTGCTATGAATTACCATTGTTTTTCCTTTAAATAAATATTATAATCTGTGTTACTTATGATATGATTATCAAATTTTGTGGTTATATTTTCATACAACAATATTATTATTATGACAAATCGATCAAATATATCTACCTTTTTTATCATTTTGAGGAATTTAAGATCTCTATTTTATATCTTTCATGTTCCAAAGTTATGAAGAATATTATTGAGTATAATTTTCATTAGAGTCATCATTAATATGAATCACTTAGTGGGAGGCGAGGTATACCATTTAGGGAAATTTTGTTAATGATCCAATGTTTCTGAATGAAATAGACCTATATGATTATGGTGTGGATAGTCATATTATGAAATATATATTAATCTAAGAAAATGTTTTATCTATGTATGCAAATAATATATCGATATAGTTATTCACATTTTCCGAATTAGATAAACACTACAATCTAGGATGAGATAAATTTATTTATAAACATGGGTATATTTGTATGTACAGTGTAAAATTAAAATTTTAATATTGAAATCATGAATTGAATTGATTGAAACGATAGTGACATATAATTATATGATGTGATATAAGTATCCAATTTTTTTTTAGTATTTGTTGTTATTAAACTATGATTACTAGTTTTTTATATTTAATTTTTTTATTCAAATAAATAATGTATATAAATTATATTAATGTATGATGTATTTTATAATAATTTGGTTTTACTCTTTAGAAAACAATTTATATGGGATATGGGATGAAAAGTCTCAGTTTCTATTATCACAAACCATTATAAATATATGAATCTTGATGAATTGTGAAACATGAAAAGGAAGTAATATATTTTATTGGGTCCTTCATGAGGCAATGTCTAATTTATTTTAGTGATCCAAGGATCTACAATTGTATATTAGATTATTAATATCATTAAAGTATTATTATTTTTTCTCTGTGTTGTAAAAAATAAAAATTAATTAGGATTTTCTGGTCATTTTGAACATGAATCTGATCAATACGTTAAACTAATCTTGAATATGATGGAAAAGGAATAAATCTACGTAATTTATTTTGTTGAGTGTATGTGTATATTTCATAATAAAAAATTCTATGTATTCATAGTATTAAATTAATTAATTAATTTTGCGATCTTATGATCATGGATAATGAATATATTTGTACATGTGAGGAAACAATTATAAGACATTGCTGGGTTTCTTATAGTATTGCCATCCAATGTGACTATAATCATAATTGAGTCATATGATTCAAAACACTATGTCTTGGAAGGGAGTTATCAATTAATTTCATAAGATAATTTGAAAAAATAATTTGACATTCCATCAAGGATCAGATAGTGTTTTGAAGTATCCACAAATCATGGATATTTTATAACTAAATAAAGATATAATTTAATGGAAATTATAAATACCATGGAGGTAATAAGATAGGCCTTACGTAATATAAATATTTGGAACTAGTAATTGTGAAAATTATCATAGGTGAATTAGAAAAGGATTCATGTGTAGAAAATAAGGTAATCAAAAATAAAATTATAAATTAATTAGAAGTATTTGGATATTTATTTGGATAGAAATAATTCAACACATAATAATATACTCACACTCATGTTATGTAATGGTATAAATTTTGGTATTTATGAAAATTAATTAAATAATACATGTTCTATTGATGATAATATCTCATAAAGACACATGAAGTCAATGAATATAGTGAAAAATTCTATAATCACAAAAGTTGATGTGAATCAAGATGACTAGTGAAAAACTATCATCCACTATATATTTAAAGAATTCATGTTTAATTTCATATTAATGGTCCCCATAAAACTCATATGGTGCATCATATTAGAGAAATATGATGTTATTCAAAACATTTATTTTATATATATATATATCAATAATAAAATTCATATTAGATACATTGAATTGACATATGATTTTATATTCATTCAAGGATTTACCCTAACCTCTAAAGGAAATCATTTTTCATTAATTAAGAATATTATTCTATGAATAAAAGTTGAAATATAATTTTAGAAGAATATATTATTTTATTGTGATATAATGTTGTGAATTAATTAATGTATAAAAATATTTGGTGTCAGGATTTATGATATTAAGATAAAAATTAAGTAGATAATGGAAGGATCTATAATCAAATAATTCATGTCGTTGGTATTAAGTTTTGTATCATAATATTTTCAAGGGGCATTGAGGTTAATTATTTGTTAAATAGATTGAGTGGAATCATTTTTTATTGGATATCTTCTTTAATCAATTTTGTAAAATTCGTGTATTTAGTGACAAAATGATGACTTATTGATCTAATGATTTATTAAAAGTTAATTTTAATGCTTTATTTATGAAAAGATGAATCATGAATATTCAGTTTTATGAGTATGCATTTCTTCAAAATTAACAAAAACCACACACAAAATATGATATTAAAGAATGAATGATATTAGGATTTGATCTACCTAATGAAACGATAGACAATTTCAAGTAAATTTAGTAACACGTAATTTCATCTACAGTCTATAGGAATTTTATCATTAAGATATTTGGTGTGATATGGAGTTTAAATTTATCTAGAAGGTTCTAATTTGTATATATATATGGAAAATTATTATTATAATAGTGGAGAGTGGAAGGATGTCCCTTATGTATATATCCCCTTCTGAGATTCTTGATAGACTATGGATGATAGCTTATTTCTTGGCACTTCCACAAAACCATACTCAGGTTCACGATGTGTTCCATGAATCTCTCATAATAAAGTACATACGTTTTCCATCAGACACTCAAATAAATTGTTTCACTAGTATAAAATGTTATTTATTATGTGTAAAAACAGTTTTAAATCTTCAATAATATTGATAATGAGCTACAGAACAGGACTACTCATCTAGTGAATTATCTATGGAGAAATAAAAAAATAAAGAAACAATATGAGAACCCATGGATTTATTGAAACAATGATTTCATATAATATCTTATATTAGAGTTATAAATTGAGGTTAGAAATTAAATTTATGGTTTTATAATATAACACATCATAATATTGTGCGTTTTTTTTTTCAAACTGATTACATTCCATTAATTTATGGAGTTACACAGAACACTAAATTTAAATGAAAATTTATATATTATAAAAATAATTTATTATGATGGTAATAACCAGGATACTAAATTAATTAATATGACTATGAATAAGTAAATTATGAAATATTTCAAAATTCAATACTCAATATAAATGTTTTTTTAATTCTAGTTAGAGAGGAATATATATATATATACACTAAAGAAGGAATTTTTCTAGGAACGTGTCACTCCCACAACTACTCACTCCACCCACCCATATCCATCTACCAGCATTCCATCACATTGCCCTCCCTCCTCCGCGTGACTTTCCTCCTCTACTACCACTTTTTAAAACCATCTATAGATATATCTTCATCATCATCACACTATTCCACTGAAATCGGCAACTCAATTAAAAAAAATGGTCGTATCTCCCTTCTACTTATTCCAATATTCCAATCTCCCAATCATCAAATATCCTCCCCATCGCTCTTACGCTACATCATAATCATGCCTATGGAACATCTCCCCGTCACGAATTTGCTCATCCAAATCACCCATTTGAAAAGCTCCATCGTTTTTTTCTTCATTGTCATCCAACGTATTACAGAATATCGTTCTCGGAAATCTATGACCTCCACTTATTTTTGACACACCACCTTCACCACTTTCGATAACAACAGACTAGTGTTTTAAATTCTTCTAAAATAGGTTTCTGAAATATAGGGTTTTAAGTCCTTCATGGTCGGTTACCAGGTCTCCGTCACCGTGGATGTGCATGAATTTAATTGGTAATCATCCTGGTGGACACCCTTAAACCTCTTCTCAAACCCTATGACCATAAACAATACCTTATCCAGAGAGACTATAGATCTAGATCTATGAAACAGGTATGTTCTCTTAATATCAGGAAAATAATAAAACATTTTTTTGTTTCACAGATCTGACCAACGAGCAAACATTTTATCTAACTGGAGATTCAACCGGTTAAAGATGGATCCCGCATATGGTAATATTTTTTTCATAAAATCTCTAACATTTTCCTCCATTTTAATTTTTCACATTTCGCTCTATTCATACAAAATTTACATGTTGAAATATGATACATCTGCATTCACAAATCAGTAAATAAGGATCCAAAATGTTCGACCTTCCACCATTTTTATACGATTGTATGTCTTATGAGACCCTACAAACCCAGTGCAAATAAAAAGGAGTGTTCTTCTCAATTTATAAAAACTTTTTACTTTCTCTTCAAGATTTATTAATTTTTGTTTAATAGTAAACTTTCAAACAATATTCTTATACAACACCTATTCCAATTCACAATTTATAGAATGTGCTTCTTCTACTCATCCATGCTTACATCATCAATTTATTTCCATGGATGATACTGATTTCTTCTGACACATCAATGAATCCTACAATTTATAATTCTTCAATTAACTATTTCAATTTAAATTTTTATAGTTTCATTCATGATGATTCCATGTTTGGTTCATTGATGTTTTTTAAAACGTCTTAGACTATATCAATATTGGACTAACTCTTTGCTCTCCTATAATATTTTTATTTATATTTATTAATAAAAAATTTCACTAATGTTATATAATACATCTGAATTCAGGAATAATAAATTACAGATTCACTTCATTCTGTCTAATGCCATTACTACAAAAAATCATTTTCTCACTAACCCTATAGATCCAGAGCTCGAAAAAAGGTGTGTTCTCCCATATCCCATTGTCAGTGTTCTAGTGTTTATGATTTCTCTAAACAATGTGTTTCTTTTTGAAATATTTCATTATGTGTCTTATTTTATGTGACTGTATACTAACAACTATAATGTTTTATTCTATGATGGTTTCCCCCAAAAAAATGTTACAACCCTATCCTCTGGAATGATTCTTAGAGTGGCAGGAACAATAATAATCATTCATGTTCTTTTGATAAAGAAATATTCAAATAAATTGTTTTATTTAGCTTTTCCCATCATATCTCATCCATTGATCTCATCCCAAAACATCATTTTGTTGAAAGTTACACTAAATTTTGAGGTGTTTTTCCTTTCCATCCTATTGAAGACTTGTCAGCCTGATATATATCAATTAAACAAATTAAGGAGATGATAAAAAATTCAATGAGATCTCAACTCGAGATGGAAGGCTTGCAAAGTGGAGCTTCTAAGGTGTTCCATTCGCTAACTTCATGATTTTTATGAATGAAAATTCATCAAATAATGTTTTCCATATATTATAATGTATGTTTCAACTAAGATAGTATCTTTTTCTAAAACAGATGAACCATTTTTTTGATTATAAGGAATATATATTATTTTTGGTTATGAAAAATAACATACATTCGAGTATACCCAAATTTTATTACATTAGTTTTTTTCACAGATTTTTTGTTTTGATTGTGTTTTTCATATCCACTATACACATTCCTCTTTACTCAGATTTTATATAAATTGTTACTATGTACATGTAAACTAATAATGTTAGGCAGTGTATATGTTCAGATAAATGAATCACATTTTAGATCATGTCTTTACCAATTCACTACTGTAAACCAGCCAACCATATGAACTAGTTTAATAGATTTTTGAAAATGGTGCCATATTTATGTATTATACATCACAATTAAGTACTTGACCATTAATTAACCAATTCGGTATTATAATTTCACTTTGCATCAACCATATACACTGTGGAATTACAAATTTATCCATTTTGGTGTTTTATTTTTCAATGTACATTACATTCACTTTACATTCCACTATGCATTATTTGATTTCATTTCACACATTGAAAATTAAATATAATGTAATGAAATTCGAACATGTCTTCTCTATCAATCTCTAGAGACGCAAGGTTACAACAGGTGAATATTATGAATCAACAACATGAAATGAATTATTTTTTCTTTTGTTTACTATTTATTTTATATTGAAGAAACAATTTATATTTTTGAAAACCCTATAATGGTAGTATATTATGGGAACATGTTTCTATTGAATGAAACATGTGTATACTATTGATTTTTTTCAACTGAGTACGTCATTATGTTTATTTTTTTAGTTTTGAACTAATGTCCATGTTTGCTTCTTTGAAGTTGGTCTGTGTTATTTCAATTAGAAATTAGAAATTATCTTTATTTTAAAAAATTTTATTTTTAGAATTTTTATTACATTTATTAATTATAAAAATTTATTTCATGTTTACTTAATTTTTATGTTACTAGCATTGGGTGTGGATCTAGTTTCCTTCGATTAAGCTCTAATACTGACTCCTTCTCTTGAAAGTATAAAGGTCACCCATATTCATCTACCACTGTTCCTTGAAAATTCATGGGATGAAAATAAAGAAATCCTAGAAGACCAGTCAGTCTCTGGAGTATCTTAGAGTAGAGTGAGAGGTCATCATTGGGGATTTGTATCCAACTACCAACCTAACTACGTCAGTTATTGCTCCACCTCAAACAGATAATGTCACATTTAATAGTGATGTGAAGCATAATGATAAATTAAAGTGTGTTGGTGGAGTGTGTAATTTTAATGTTGATGGGACCATTTATCTTCATATCCTTAACGAGGAGGATGCACATATCTGAGTTCAGGTGGAATATGTAAAATTTCAAGGATCCAATTCAAGGAACACTGAAACATCATCAAGGTATTGCATACCGATGAAAATATTCTAGGCCTGAAAGATCTTAATAGGATGGTTTTATTTGGAGAATTTTTAAATTTTTTCGGCCTTCTAAAGTATAGAATGAAGACTGCAGATGAGACAATTGTACCACTGATAATAAATTGTTGGCCCTTTATGTCCATGAATGAATCGTATCTGAGAAGAATATATGAGGAATCCTTATCTTTTGAATGCATTGTGTGGTGGATTTTGTATCACTTACAGCTCTTCAAGAGGCCCCAAATTCTAGGCAAATTGATTGTGTGTAGAGGTATGATTCCAAAAAAAATTGTTGAATAGTCATTCCTATTGATTGATGACATTAACCTCAGTGGATCGGTTGATTTAGTTGTTCCACCAAAGGATTAATCAGTCTTCTTCCTGATTTTTGTGTTATTTAATTCCACCATCACATTTAGTAGATTTATGTTTGTTGATATTCTTTCCCTGAAGGGTATAGCTCTACCAAGTACTCTCATAGGTCGTAGTTGTTCATTAGAAGCCACATTTTTCCATAATGGGAAATCCAACATGCACCTGCTAGAATTGGTCTCCCTTGTGTTGCGGCGTTGGTTATTCAGGTTAGTCTCCCTTCTTTTGAAGGTTTCAGTTTTATTTTGATTTATCTTTGGGATGAAAATGTATCAACATTGTTTTTAACCATTTATACTCATGATGATTTTTATTTATTGGAAATGAAATATGGTTTTCAGTGATATGTATAGATTTTTGTATGGTTCCCACTTATCCAAAAAGTTTATTCTTATGAAAAATGATATTGTCTGCAAAATATACAGTACAAACTTAAATAAATACACTACCATTAACAGTTTGATTTATTTCACCATATATATCAATTAATTATTCCGTAATTATTAAACTTATATTTAATATTTACAAATAATATTTGTCATTTTTATTTTTACTATCCATATATCTAATTTTAACCCCAGTTGAGACATATTATAATGAGTTTGGTCTTCTTCTAGTAACTCCTTTATAAACTCCTTCAAATGTAATGGATTTATTGCATTAAAGGATATCAAAATGGATGAATAATCTCTGAAGTTGGGGATGTTTGACCAATATCATTTTCTAGTGTCATGTAATTTTTCTATTCATCGTATATTCATTTACAACTGTTACAACAGAAATGTTTTGTTTGTATGTATCATAAATGTTTTCAGGTAGACCAAAAATTATTAATATATATTTTATTATTGGTATCTATATGTTATGTGAGTGATATTTACTATGTTTTTACTATAATATATTAGGTTTTGTAATAGAATCATTTATTCTATAAGTTTATCTTTTTCAATTTCACATGACGGTCTTATAGCCTCAGCTACATCATTGATTATCATAATTATTTGAAATTTAATTACCCATTTTAATGAAGTGTTCATTCATGTATTTCAATTTTCTATACTCAAATTAAAACTATATTCATTCTAAATTACCAAAAATGTTATCTATTATATTTGTGATGTCCCACAAAACATTTCACTAGAATTTTAGGTGGTTAATGTCTTTCAAATATTGGATTTTCCAATGTATCATATTGGTGTGAAGATTTAATTATTCTTGTTTTTTAATTGATGAACATATATTCAGCATTTCGACATTGATTTTTGATAACATAAAAACATTACTACTTTGAAATAGTCTTTGTTCCTCTTCTTACTGGACATAAAGTGCATTTCATGGATCATAAGACACCTACCACTGACCACTAAATTCTCTATTTATTCATATTTTTTCCCTACTAAAGGTTTTTTAACATTAATTATTCATTAATTGAAAGTATTAATTTATTCTTATATCTACATTATTCATAATAATGCTTAATACTTTTACGGCATTGTTGTTTATGTTTTATCTTTTATTTGAGTTTCAATATTTTTTATGGATTTCTTGGGACAATGCATGCCATGTTACAGGTGTATAGGAATTTAGGGCCTACTATAGACCGTTAAATAAAACATCATGGCTGAAATTTCCCCTTCCCCTTCCACTTATGATTATGTGGTACATAAATACATAGGTATTGTGTAAAAATCCACTTCTCCAAAGCTCACATTTCATAGAAACGTTTTTTTTCATTATTTCAGGATCAGTTTCAAGATGATATATAAAACATGGTATATCATTGTATTGAATTTGAACCATATTAAAATTCCATGTATGGATGAAGAAGATAAGTTTATTTTTTTACTATAGTTTTTGAAAACTGTTTATAGCACTTATTATTGTTTCTATTTACAAGGTATGTTTCCTACCCAAAATATATGTTCTAGCTACATCAATCATGGATTCTCTGGTCAAATGAAATTTGATCTATGTGAAATGAAGCATGTTTATAAGGATATCTAACATGAGTTGCTTCAAACAAATGATTACTTTCCAATAATTTTTCATGATGTTTTGATGATTAATTATCCCATAATGACTTTTTAAAATTAATCTAATAAATATATTATTCTTAATAATTGTTATTACTTTCATTACATTATTCATTATGTTTGATATTGGATTTGAGTTCTGGTCATTGTATGTGGATGGCGTGGAGAGTAACTTCCAAGTTGCAAGTGGAGATGCATTTGGGGAATACTAAGGATTGTTAAATAAAAACACATGGATGGAACTTCCCTAGACTTATATGATTATGTAGTACATAAATCCATAGGTATTGTGTAAAATTACACTTCTCAAAAGTTCACACATCATCGATTTTTTTTCATAATTTCAGTTCCAGTTTCAAGACTCTATATAAAACCTGGGATATCAATGCATTGAATTTGAACAATATGACAATTCCATGTATGGATGAAGAAGGTAAGGGTCTGTTTGACAACACTTTCAAAAAACTTCTTATAACACTTATTCATGTTTATATTTGTAAAGTATGTTTCCAATCAAAAATGTATGTTCATAATGCATCACACATGCTCTGGTCAAATGAAGTGTACTCTGTATGCTCGGGTCAAATCAAGTGGTTATGTTCATTCCAATATTTCTAACATGAGAATTTAATTCATTAATGTCACTTTGTAAGAAATAGGATTTTTTAAATTCACTGTTCAATGGAAGCCTATTTCACTAGTGCTTGGTCAAAAGAGCCAACTTATTTGCTTGAAGACCTTGAAACTGAGACGATTAAGTATTTTTATTTCAACTTATCTATGATTTAGAATGCTTATTCTATATAGACAATGTTTTAATGGTTTTTGTTCAGTTTTTTCATGACAAATACCCAAATATGTCCTGTAACATATCTTATTTTTGTTCATGTATGTTTCATAAATCGATTCAATGTATCATCATTAATTATATTAATTTAATCATAGATGGATTACCCCCACATGGATTATTCTAAACATTAATCAATATTACGCATATCCTTTTTTAATATCATCCATCACCGGACTATTGGAATGCATTGGTGGACATTCATTTTCTATGATGTATGGACCTGTTTTGGCCTTTACTGAGTTCCGTGTACTTGAAAATTTACTATTCCTACAGTAATATTCTTCATAATTTAAATCAACTTCATAGTTTCAAATTTCTTTTTAGAAATTTTGTATACACTATTATTTATACTCATATTATAGTGTACTAATATATTGTAAAATAGATTTTCTAATTTCTAATTTTCCAGTTTTGTTTCCAGTAAAACTGATTTCCAAATTTCTTATTTTTCAATTTTTTCCTACTACAGAGGTTGAATATAATGCAAAGGTGACATTTAGGTGAGGTTCTCCACTAAAGAAAAAACTCACAAATTTTACACGAATTGAGTAACATTAGTTTCCACTCTTTTTCCTATTGTATCTGCTCACTGCAGACAAATATTTTCTTCTGCTATTTCATTTCTCCCTACTTGTTTTTCCATTGAAATTATTATCTATGTACCTATTTTTATTTATGTATCATTTATTTACATTTAACATTCCAATTTTTATGTATCATATTTCATTCTAATTTTAAATAATTTAAATTATATGTCATTTTACTACTATCGTATCAAAAACTACAAATATATCAATATTATTTGTCTATACTTTCTCATTTTAACATAACATTAATTTTTATACATTCTTATGTTTTCAATATATAATTGAATTTTGAAAATAACAGTTCATTTATATCATTGTGAGTATGCATGGGCGGGTACTAGTTAAATTTATAGGCAATCTATATTTCTCATGAAAATTTTTGTTCCTAGAAAATTTTATTGTATTTTTGGGAAAATATTACATTTAATTTTAGATGAATTTAAATATTTTATTTCAATATACTAAATCCAAAATTTATATGATAATATCATAACCACCTCCCCACATAGTGTACCCCTCATAGGCTGGTAATGTGAGAGGAGAGATAATGACCCTTGAGTCCTGCCTCCAATAGGCCCTGTGTAGGTTACTAGCACCGATGGGTATAATAAACACATAGAATAGAGGCATTACCAACTAAGAGAACACATGCCAAAGAGTGAGATAAGATAGAAACCAACCAACTCCCACTCAGACTAAAATATAAATGAAATAAGAATTAAAATTATGTAATTTCATGAAAACTACAACAACTGAAAGAAAAAAACTACAAATACCCAAAAGAAAGTAAAACCAAAAACATCCACAATCCCAAACAGCTCCTACAACCCCCAACAAGTAGAAACCAGTTTGATCTCCAACCTTCTCTAAGTAACCTGAAATAAAATTTTATATACATAGGGTGAGTACAATAGTATACTCAATAGGATCCTCCCTGAATCATCTCATGCAAAGGTAAAGAAATCGTGCTAAAGAACAGTGAACAACAAGTGAAACTAACTCATCACCTAAATAGGTATACTAATTTCCCCCCATCACCATGGCTCATCTCACCAAGTAACATATACTATATTATATAATATAATAAATTATATCAAGGGTGACCCACTATTACATCCCCACTAGTTTTCATCCTTTCCCCAACATCCCATGTCTTAAGCATCTCTCTCCAAAAGGCTTTCCTGCAGACAATTGGGTGAAGCACCACAACATGCACCTCATACAACAAAACCACCACGTCCACGTAATAAAAAGTAGCAAGTAGTTTCTCAGAGCCACCAAAACTTAAATAACGTGTATCATATGTCAAGTATTTTACCTCAAGCTATTACAGCCCAAACACCGAGTAAGAATCCTCAAGCCATCAAAGCATACACACGTTACACCTATTGTTGTCCATTGGATACATTATCCCGAACATAAGTCTTTGAATAAACACAAGCCATTAAAAACCTCTACACACAAATATGTATAAAACTAACCATTGTTCCTACCAGTACAAGTAACTACCAAGAGAAGAGAGCAGGGCCAAAGGTGGTAGTCAACCATCCACCCTCCCACTGGAATGTTGGGGAAAACACCCCCAGGGATCAAAATCCTGGGGGTGTTAGTTGTCCTAACTAACAGGTTGGTGTAGCATATATAAACACACAAAGAATAGAATATACTAAATCTCACAACCACACTATGGGTATAACCTTGTCTTATTCTCAAATGCAGCTAATGTCTCTCGAACTCCCGACTACCACTTCTAAGACTATGTATCCTATAATCACAGAACCATTTAAAGCGCTTTTTTTCCTTGCTTTATTCCCTTTTTCTCAGTTCCACTTTACATAAATTAATTTTTTAACATTAATTATCCATTAACAATTCCACATTAAATTTCATTAGCATCACACCAAAATCCACTGTCCCTTTAAAATTGTAACATCAACATTTCGTTCCATCAAGCTACAACCCCATGGGTTAACATCATTTATTCAATTATTCATTTACAACTTTACATTCCCATATTCCTAAGCATTATAGGAAAAAATTCTATGCTAATAAACACAAGGGGGCTCAACACGGTGAGTAGATTACTACCTGTCGAGTCTTTGTTGCCTATAGAAATAGCGTAGAGCCATCCACCATTGAGAATCTAGACACGGAAAGCACATGGCATACCCCGCGAGTCTTCGCCCCTTTCAGAAGAAGGTTATGCAAGACTATCCACCTTGATCAGTGGGGAAAGTAAATAAGACAACTAATCAAAGAGGCACCAAAAATCCAAACATTCTCATCCAACCGGTTAGATCATCCCTTGTATATTATCTGACACCTACATGCATAAAAATATTCATCTCGCCACTCTGGGTGACATCCACTACCATAACCAAAAGGCCTCCCTACCCCCACATATCACAATATCCATCCAGGATCACATCACAACATAAGAAACAGGAAAAACAAACATCTTATCAATTGGGATATTGGCCCTTAAACAAGAAATAGGGTAACTCAACAACCCTAAATTGATGTTTTTTTCTAAAAACTAGTTCATTAAAGAATCTTGGATTAACCGATTTATTATTCGTTGGTCCAAACTAGGGAAACCTAATCAGTAAGATATAAAAAATAATTAAACCTGCTAATTGTACCAAATTTATTAACATAAAATTAAAAATAGAGGAACCTGATTCATTTAAATTCCTCTTTATCTTTAACCAAACAAATATCAATTAATTATGGCATTATTTACTTTACCAATATCCATCCAGAATGAAAAATAAAATCAAGAAAGCATAAATATGACACTATCTAGAAAAACAAGAAGAAATAAAATACAATCGATCTCAGAAAATATATCTGGTTCTAATATTTATTTTTCCAATTTCATTGTGATTGAGAGAGATAAAACATGATAAATCAACAGATGCACGTATCAGAAAATAGAATCAATGATTCTCCTACCTCAAATAGTTTTTGATGTTCTTTATATGAGAATGAGCCACACAATGGGTTACTATATCCTCCCCTATGAAACATGTATCCACCTGAGGATGTAGATACACCACTACATCGACCAACACCAATGAAAATCCCATTAGAAACATGGGGGTAAAATTACATAAAAAGGTCAAGGATAAAGAAGGATACGAACCCGAAATAATGAATATAGATCATACCATATATCAAAGAATGATTAATATTGCATGGTTGCATCAAAACATAGATGAACAAAAACAATGATGAAAGCTTGATTGCACAACTTATACAGTATGGAATGGGATGTTCGAGCATCTCACACCCGAGAACAAGGAGGAAGAACTAAGGAGGAAGATATCTCATCCCTTTAAATGATTTAATGGAGGAGTGGTTTATGATACACTGGGGTATCCATCAAAAGTCGATCACATTAAACCACATGGTTTGACCAAGTAGAAACATCCCAAGCCTTAGGAGAAATTAATATTGGATTTATGACATTTTAATCAGACTTTGAGTCCATAAAACAAGGTCGTAAATGCATTTTACATCAATGGAAACTTTAAAGGGGTGAAATTTTAGGAAGCAGGAAACACAGTTCAAGAACTCGAAATTTGGAAAAGGGAAAACCAATGTTCATGAAGCACACCATTTTAACCTCGCCATTGGAACCTCAACATTCTGGGAACACTGTTCATGAACATCGCCATTGGAACCTCACTATTGGATCCTCACCGTTCTGGAAACATTGTTCATGAACTCAAAATTTGTCAATGGAAAAAAACACTGTTCAAGAACCTTACCATTGGAACCTTACCATTATGGAAACACTATTCATGAACCTCACTGTTGGAACCTCGCCATTCTAGAAACACTATTCATTAACTCTATATTTGGAAAAGGGAAAAGGACACCGTTGGAACCTCACCATTTTGGAAACACTATTCATGAACTCCAAATTTGGCAAAGCAAAAAGGTCACCATTAGAACCTCACCATTGTGGAAAAACTATTTTTGAACTCAAAATTTGGAAGAGGGAAAAGGGCACCATTGTAACCTCACCATTCTTGAAACATTGTTCATGAAATGAAAATTTGTCAAAGGAAGAAGGTCATCGTTGGAACCTCACAGTTGGAACCTCAATGATGGAACTATTCATAGAAATTGTAAATTTAGAATGGTTATTGGGATAAGTCACCTTGACCTCTCAAAAAACCTCATACACCTGATTATTGCAATGGAATGGACTGGAGAGTTTTGAGCTGTTACATCAGATACCTCTCAAAATGTTCTCTTCTATGAGAATTCAAAACCCACCCAAAGGGAAAACGAAATGGGGTCTGAACAACCACCCATCGAGATACCTCTCAAAATAGAGCATGTGAAAAGAATCAACAAATGAAATCTACATTATAGACATGAATGGTCTATAACCATAAATGTAACATCGATATAAGAAAAGTGTTAATCATAAAACAACTCTAGGTATGGAGCACGTATCTGGGACTCACGTTCCCATGTACTATTTTCCATGCCAACGTGTCGCCACAAGACACAAACCATGGGGATAGAACACCCCATCAACACCTTATCTTTTCAATCTTGGATCTCCATAGGTCACTCCTCAAATGTCGAATCATTATCAACATCGATCTCTCCCTAATCAATGATGTGGGAGTCATCATGAAGATAATGAAAGAGATGTGATACATGGAAAACATCGTGTATCCGACTCATCTATGGGAGAAGTTCTACTCGATATGCCACAACTCTGTCACGAGCTAACATCTTAAAAGGATCAACAAACTGAGGAGAAATCTTACTCATAGGACGATGCCTTCCCTACCCACATCAATCAATTATCTTCATAAACACATGATCCCCAATATCAAACTCTAAGGGTCTCCTCTTTTGATCGGCATATGAATTATGATGATCTTGCATAGTCTTCATCCTCTTGTGAAACACCTAAACCATCATTGTTGTATTCTATACTACATTTGGTAAGAGAATTTCTATAACACAGATCCCAATCCAGCACAACGGAGAACAGAATGGTTGTCCATACAAGGCTTGAAATGGCTCCACAATGAGGGTAGAGTGATAACTATTATTGTAAGAAAACTCTACCAAGGGTAAGTGCCTCATCCACAGACCTCCAAAATCCAGGACACAAGAGAGTAAGATGCCTTCAAGAGTCCGGATGGTTTGCTTTGTTTGACTATCCATTTGAGGATGAAATGTAGTGTTACGTCATAGCTATGAACCAAAAACATGTTGTAGACCTCTCCAAACCCAAGATATAAAATGAGGATCTCGATCCAAAATGATCGTTCTTGGGACTCCATGAAGCCTCACCACCTCCTCTAGATACTGCCTCAACAAAACATACACTAATCCTGACTCTTTGATTTCTAAGAAGTGGTCCAATTTTGTTAAACAGTCAACTACCACACAAATAACATCATGTCCACCCTGAGCTCAAGGTAAACTAGTAACAAAGTCTATTGAGATTTCCTCCCACTTCCACTGAGGAACATATAAAGGCTGGAGCAGACCACCAAGAGCACGATGTTTGTCCTTTACCTTCGGTCATACCAAACATTGAGACACAAACTCCGCAACCACACGCTTTAGCCCAAGATACCAAAACTGGCTCCACAAGGCTTGTTAAATCATTGTCACGCAAAGATGCAACGCTAAAGGAGAACTATGTAACTCTCTTAGAACCATCTCACACATGTTAAAAGGAACAATTATCCTTCCATGATACAACAATCGATGTTTTTCATCATCAGACTAACCATCAGGGGCCTCAACACAAACAACTCAGTCTATCCGGACCTCCACCACTAGATCCCCCAATTAGGACTGCTCCACCTTCTCACCAGAGATGATTGCACCATTATTTAAAAAAGACAACATCTGCCCCCCCCCCCCCCCCAACTTCTCCCATATCAAGATCTAATACTAAAAGTTATTTCATTACTCTTCAAGAGTCACTAGATTCATGCACAGTATGACTACGTGACTTCTGAATCAGCACACCAGCTACATAATTCCCCTTAATATGTGTATACAATATTTCGTGGTCATATTCTTGTAATAACTCCCTCTACTGACGCAGTCGTATGTTCAAGACACACTGGGAGAAAACATCCCTCAGGAACTTCTGATCAGTGAAAACCACAAAGAGCTCACCAATGATGTAATGTCTCCACAACATCAGAGAAAACACCACGGATGCCAACTCAAGATCATGGGTGGCATAGTTATGTTCATGAAGAAGAAACTGTTGAGACCCATAAGAAACAAATTATCTTTACTACATTATAACACAACCATACCCTTGATGTGAAGCATCATGTGAAACATCAAACTGAACTCCCTCATGTGGATGGAAAAGAACTAGGGAACTTACTGACTTGTCCTTTAGATACTCAAAACATGCCAGACACTGTCAGTACATATGAACGCCAAATCATTCTTGGTCAAATATGTCATAGGAGTCGCAACTCGTGGGAAATCAGCTATGAACCTCTTGTAGTAGCTTGAAAGAAAAAATAAAACTTCAAACCTCAGACATTGTCTTGGGGGATGAACAAGACAAAACTGCTTCTATTTTATATGAATCCATAGCTACCTTCGACAAGGAGACCACATTCCACAAGAAAAGGACTTCTTGATCCCAAATATCACACTTCGAAAACTTTCCAAACTGATGATGTTGACTAAGAACTCTAAAAAAGCATGTAAATTCCATGCCTGATCGTTATCAGATGTGGACTACACAAGGCTGTCGTTGATGAAATCAACAAGGAACTAGTCCATGAACTCACATAACCCAACGTTCATCAATCCCATGAATAGAGTTGGATCATTTTTCAGGCCAAACAACATTACAACAAACTCATAATGCACATGATGACAACAAAAGGTAGTATTTGGAATATACTCATCCTTCAAAGGAATATGACGATATCCTGATAACAAGTTGATGTTTTAGAAAGAAATTTCACCCATCATGTGATCTAATAAATCATCAATCCATGGAAGAGGATATAGATTCCTTATTGCCACATTTCATGCTATGATAATCAACACACAATCGAAAACTCTCATCGTCCTTCTTCACGAAAAAAACTGGTGCACCCCATGGTGACACACTCGGAAGAAAAAAACCGCCATGAAATATACCATTAATCTATATATATATATATATATCTCATAACCCAGAAGGGGCCATCCTATATGGATTCATAATGATATGAGATTCTTTTTATTGTATCTCGATCCCAAACTCTATCCCTCATCAAGGAGGTAATGCGACAACCTCTTCTGGAAATAAATTGGGGTACCCTATTATGACCCTACGAAATGCCAACTGCTGAACCTCTGAAGAACTCTACATCATTTTATCCATCATGGATGATAAATAAAAAACACACCTATGACCCATCAGTGGATCTTACTCACCAGAAAACACCACTATCTCTCCATCTACATCGAAGATAATGACCTTATTCTTGAATAAATCCATGATACCCTACACCGAATATAACCAATCCATGCAAAGGATGACATCATATGGTTGTATTTGTAAGCATAGGAAATCTGTCGAAGAGAGGTGCTAACTCAACATTAGCTCACGGTCCCTATATATTGGAAATAAATAAGCTCGACCTCCAACTAGTGTAGTTAATGCCATGGGAACTAGAAGCCTTTATACCTAAAGTCGCAAAGCATGGAAAGGGTAGGTGATGTGAAAGAGTGTGTAACTCCTGAATAAAACAAGGCATACACCAAGGTAGTTAAAAAGACAAGGGTACCTCGAACGACATCTGGCTTGCCTGGTGATGGAAATGCTAAAGCATGATGCTAACCAAGAACTCCCCCAAGTCAACTATGACCCAGATGAAGACCACCACACGGGTCCTGCTCTTCTATCTAAGGACGAGGAGCATCATAGTGTTGTCCTCTGCCTACCCCATCTACCCTCTGCTGATCTAAAGGTGGGTAAACCTACTACTGCTACCTCTACTGGAACTTCCTCAATGGAGGGACCTTGAGTAAAACACCTGGTGGATGATGAATGATTTGAATGGTGGGGCACTCTCACTACAGATGACCTCGACCACCATAAGAAAAACAAGTTCCTGATCCCTTGGAATAGGCCTTAGAGCTGCGGCCCTGAAGAAACAAGATGCTTAGGATTGGGACCTACCCACGGCTGAACGAAAACTCTTCTGCCCTGAAAACCTAGAACCCAAGACTACAACTCGGCTTCATGAGGAATCATGATGACTCCTCTCTCTTGATGATCTGATTATATCCATATTCCTCTCAATGACTTATTCCCATTCCAACACCTCAATATATGTCTTCAGCGAAAATTTGGTAACATGGTGCTGGATCGTTAGAAGCAAAGTCTTCTTGAAATGCCTTACCCTAGCCTCGACATCAGGCAACAGTTCAGAAGCATATTTTTCAAGGTTCGTGAAATGAATTCCAATCTCTCAAAAAATGGAGCTCCTCTGTCGAAGGGTAGGAATCTCCTGGTGAATGGAAGAATTTCCAGTCGAATAAGGAAACTCCACTACAAACTCTTCACTGAACTCCTCCCATGAAATCGTTGACACCTCACAATCCCCAAGGAATAAGAACCAACATTTCCTCGTTGATCTGCACAAAATCGTCCCAACCATGGACAAATAATGCTCCATCTGAGCATGGATCAACCTGATGCCTATCTCGGCCTCCTCCAACCATAATTTTGCGATTTCATCTAAAATGGATCCCTCTTACTTCTATAGACTCTTGCGCTGAAACTCTCAGTGTGTCCTCCTCCATGTGTCGTTGTAATCACCTCTTCCCAGTGGTGATCTGCTGGGGCAGCCTGCTGGACATCATCAATGTTGTCCTGATGAGGACGTCGACCTGGTGCTATACCTATATAATAACAAACATTTAGAGCTCCTAAACCTGGAAAATGGAAGACTCGAAATTAATTAATTAGTTATTTTCTTTAATTCATTTTAGTTTAACCTATACCGAGGTCTACCCATTCAATCAAATGCACCAAGAATAATGATGCATGATACTTTCCTAGGTCTTTACCCTACAATATGTATCACCTCATTTAGTATCCATTGTAAACATAATGTTCTGCACATCAGATCATAGGGGGCCCTAAACGCCTATGTCATAGCCAGTCTCCAGTGTTTATATCACATGCTAAAATTTACTAATACTTTTTCCCTACCAGGCCATGCATCCTTACATGTGCCTTACACCATACTAAATCTTATCTATCAACAACCTATGATACCACTCTATCACGACCACATACCCACAATGTGTACCCCTCTTGGGATATCAATGTGAGAAGGGATATAATGACCCCCGAGTCTTACCTACAGTAGGCCCCGGGTTGGAATCTATCACCACGGGTATAGTAAACACACAAATGAGTGGAATTAACCTCTATGAGAAAACATGTGAAAGGGGGAGAAAATATAGACACCAACCAACTCCCACTCAAGAAGAAATATAAAAGAAATATCAACTAAAAATATGTAATTTCATTCAAACTATTATAACTGAATGGGAAAAAATACCAAGTACCCAAAATAATGTTAAAATATTAGCAACTACAAACCCAAACAGCTCCTGCAACCCCAAGCTAGTAGAAGCTAGCATGATCTCCAACCTGCTCCAAGTGACCTGAAAAAAAATTTATACATACACAAGGTGAGTATAATAGTATACTCATTAGGATCATCCTCAAAGCCTCTCATGAAAAAAATCAAGAAAGAATTCTAGAGCACAGTGAACAACATGTAAAACAAACTCATCACCTAAATAGGTATACAATGTTCCCTGCCTCACCATGGCTACTCTCACCAAATAATGAATACAAGAGTATATAATTTATAAGGAATATTAAGGGTACCCCACTACTACTTCCACACTGGTTTTCAGCTTTGCCCCAATGCTACATGTCCTATGCATCTCTCTTTAAAAAGGCATTCCCTCATACACATGGGTGGAGCATCACAACATGCACCTCGTGCCACAAAACCACCATGTCCACATAAGAAATGTAACCATGTAGTTTTTTGGAGCCACCATAGATTGAATCACGTGTATCATACATCGGGTATTTCACCTCAAGCCATTACAGAACACACAATAAATAATAATCCACAACACATCACAACCTATACACGTTACACATATAGTAGTCCATAGGACAGAATATCCAGAATATTTTTTGAGAATAACTACAAGACATGACATCCATCTACACACATATATAGGGAAAACTAACCACTGTTCCTACTGGAAAAATTAACTACCATGAAAAGTGTTTAAGGCTAAAGGGATTATTCAGCCATTCGTCCTCCCACCAGAATGTTGGGGAAAACAACCCCTAGGGCTTAGAATCATTGGGGTGTCAGTTTCCCTAACTGATAGGGTGGTGTAGTGTATAGAAACACGAAAATTACAGAATATACTATATCTCACAACCACACTATGGGCATAACATAGTCTTAGAATCGATTGTAGCTAATGAATCTCAGACTCCCAACTGCCACTTCTAGGAATAGGTATAGTATAAGAACATAACCATTTAAAGCAATTTATTGCCTTACTTGATACTCATTTTTTTCATTTCTACTTTACATTAATTAATTATTTAGATATTAATCAACCATTAGGAATTCCACATTAAATTCCATTAGAATAACACCAAATGTCCACATTTCATTTAAAATTGTAACCTCAAAATTTCGTTATAGCTACCTCCAAGCCCATGGGTTAACATCATTTATTCAATTATTAATTTATATCCTTAATTTTCAATATTCCAAGGGATTAAAGAAAGATATTATATGCTACTAAACACAAGGGGGTTCAACAAGGTGAGTAGATAACTACTATTCGAGTCTTTTTCTCTTATAGTAAGAGCATATACCCATCCTCCCTTGAGAAGATAGACACCAAAAGCATGTGGCATAACCCACATATCTTCTCCCCTTTTGAAAAAAGTATATCCAAGACCATGTGCCTCGATAAGTGTGGAATGTAAAGAAGAAAACCAATCAAAGAAACAAAAATCTTCCAAAAAGTCACAACCAACCTGTTCCATCATCCCTGGTGTCCTCTACGACACCTACATGCAGAAACTGATGCATCTCACCACTCTAGGAATCATCTGCTGCAACATCCAATATTCCTTCCTACCCTCACATATCATAATAGCCATCCTGGATCAAATAAAAACACAAGTAGCCTGAAAAACTATCTTCTTATCAATTTGGATTTTGGCCTTTAAACAAGCATGAGGGTAACTCAGAAGCCTACAATGAATTATATTTTATCAAGCAACAAATTCTTTATTCCATCTTTGATTAATGGATTTATTATTCGTAGGTTGCAAACTCGAGAAACCTAATCAGTAAGTTATCAAAAATAATTATATTTGCGGACTCCACTAATTATATAAACATCAAATTACAACAATATGAATTAGATTCATTTACATGCATCATTATCTTTAACCAATCAATTATCAATTAATTCCATATTTACATTCATTACCAATTTCCATTGAGAATGAAACATCTAAGCAAGAAAGAATAAATATCACGATATCTAGAAAAACAAGTGGTAATAACATACAATTGATGACAATTTATTTATTTGGTTGAAATATTTATTATGATAATTTCATTGTGATCTAGTGGGATAGAACATGCTAACACTACAGTTGTACACTACAATAATGGGAATAAATGAATCCCCTACATCAAATTGTTGTTGAAATTATTTATACGAGAAATAACCACACAACGGGTTATGATATCCTCTAATGTGACAACTATATCCACCTGAGGATGCTGAGACACCACCACCTTGGCCAACAATCATGAAAATTCCATTAGAAACATGGCGTTAAAATACCATAAAAAGGGGAAGAGAAAGAAGGAGATGAACCCAAAATAACGAATACAAATCATACCTTATATTGAAGACTAATTGATATTTCTTGGTGGCATCAAAAGAGAGCTGCAAAAATAAAATGAGGAATATTTCATTGCACAACTCATACGGGTAGTAATGGGATGTTCGAGCATCTCACACCCGAGGATAAGGAGGAAGAACTAGGGAGGAAGACATCTCGTCTGTTTAGAATATTTAATGGAGTGGTGGTTTAAGATGCGATGAGTTGTCCATTAAAAGAAGATCGTATTAAACCATGCAGTTTGACCATATAAAAACTCCTGAGCCTTAAGAGAAATTTATATTTGTGTTATGACCTTTCAATCAGCCTTAGTGTCCATGAAACTAGGATTTAAATTCATTTTACGTCAAAGTAATGGTTAAAGGGGAAAATTGTAGGAACCTGAAAACATTGTTCACGAACTCAAAATTTGGAAAAGGAAAAAACATTGTTCATGAACCTCACCATTGGATCCTTACCATTCTGGAAGCACTGTTCATGAAATCAAAATTTGGCAATGGATAAAAAACTGTTCATGAACATCACCATTGGAACCTCACCATTCTGGAAACACTGTTCATGAAATCAAAATTTGGCATAAGAAAAAGTTCATTGTTGGAACCTCACCATTATGGAAACAATGTTCTTGAACTAAAAATGTGGCAAAGGAAAAAGGTCACCGTTGGAACCTCACTATTCATCAAACACTATTCATGAACTGAATATTTGTTGAAGGAAAAACGTCACTGTTGTAACATCACCATTCTGAAAATACTGTTCATGAACTCAAAAGTTGGCAAAGGAAAAAGGTCATCATTGGAACCTCACTATTCATCAAACCCTGTTCATGAACTAAAAATTTGTCGAATGAAAAAGGTCACTATTGGAACCTAACTATTCTAGAATCACTTTTAATTAACTCTAAATTTCACAATGGAAAAAGGTCACTGTTGTAACATCACCATTTTGAAAATACTGTTCATGAACTCAAAACTTCGCAATGGAAAAAGGTCCCCGTTGGAACCTCACCGATGGAACTGTTCAAAGAAATGGAAATTTGGCAATGTGTCGGGGATAAGTCACCTTGACCTCCCGAATCACCTCATACATCTGATTTTTGCAATGGAATGGACCAGAGAGGTCATAGACATTACAATAATAATATAGGGATAACATATAGTCAAATCTTTTATCAATAAATAATTAGTAGGTTGTATGAAACAATGTTTCTTGAAAATATTTTAATATAAATTAAAATTTTAGGAATAAAAAATAGTTCCACTCACCCCAATTGTAGAAGGGAACCCCAAATTTATTATATTCACAATACATTGAGCCGTATACCTCAACCATGAAAATCCATGTCTAGTTATACCCTTCCATAACCTCATTGTATATCTTCTTTTCCTCACAAATTTCTAAAGTAATAGATCACAATAAAATGTCTAAATGAGTAATTCAATGAATTGGAAAACATTATATTGCATCACATTCAGGTAAATCTTCTTTTACCTCATATAAATAAAGAATATTATTCAAAAATTAATATTTTATTTACCGTCAACATATCTAAATGGTAAAATATTTATTAAACCTCATATATAAGAACATTAATTTTGCAATGTGATGTGAATATATCACTATTGTGTATCTTCGAAAATTTGTCTCAATACATCACTACCATTCTATTAACATCCCTAAACATTATGAGTGAGCATTATGGAAGACTAATTCATTATATAAACATATATAAAATAATTTTATTTGTATAATTATAATATCATCTATACATTAATAACATGCCAACCACTATGAAATGATAACATTAGTCATGCCTACATGGGGACTACAACCACCATTAAGTGAAATAATTCATGTTTTATTTAATTATTACAAGAATGGTAATAATGATGATTTAATGAATATATATTTGATATATATGTTATAATCATTATTTTTTTATGGGTGAGTAATTTTTTTCCACTCTCCATTCCAACTCTTTATGAAATTAAAACACCATTCTTTCATATTTATGGACTACTAACTCCATGAATGGATTAATTTATTTTTCAATCCCCCATTTTATGAATGACTCTAAAAAAGTTTATAATGAATAATATGATGTATATTTCATGAAAAAAAATTCATTATATTTTTTAACAATGATCAAAATATAAGGACCAAAACAATAAAATCATAACATAGAGAAAAATGGAATCATATAACGTGCATAATAATGATTTTAATCAATATGTTTTTAAAAAATGTGATAAAATTAATTGATTAAATCCTATATGGTATATTAAATATATAAGTATGGATTATTAATATATATTTAATAAATATACATTCATTGGATAGGATTTTGTAATCTATAAGGAGAAACCAATGCCAAATGAAAGATATTTTCATCTCACAACTATTTCTAAGGGATGTGTGCATTATATGCCACAAGTTCTTTTTTTGTTGTGTATATAATAAAAAAAATTATTTATTATACTTATAATGAAAATAATGGATAAAATCAGTATCTATGGTTCTAAATTTCACGACGTTTATGATTCATATGATATGAAAGTGGTAATAGTTTTATTAAGAAATTTCAATGATTAACTAGTTTATTTATGAATATTTTTATGATAATTATATCTTATGATCTATATATTAAGAATGTCTTGAAGTTTATAATATTATAAATATTTAACTAATTTATGTGTTTTTTCAAAAATTGTTCTCAACTAATATAATCAAGAAACAAAAAATATGTTTTTTAGTCAAATTATATTATCTCTCTCTTTCGCTGAAACCTACGTTTAATCCATATCCATGATTTCTTAAAATTCATAAATAAGGATTTTACTATTCTCCTACGATTCATTTAGATAATTTATAACCATGTTTTATATTTTAGAAAATTGATCATCTTGAATATTCCTTTAATTTTTCATATGATCTACTTTTTTATTTCATTTAGCAATGTGTAATAAAATATTTTTTTATCATAAATGACATGGATATATTTTCCTGCATTCATTGACCAATAAATTAATAAACTCATATTTAAATATTTATATATAATTTTTAATTGAACATTTTATATATATTTTTTGATATATTGTTATTTAAATTAATTCATTTCTAAAAGTATGACTAATATTTCTAAGTAAATTTAAATGATGTTTTGATGGTATTTATATTAATAAAATCCAATAACACATGATTTTAGATATTTTTTTATGGGGATATAATCCAAAGAAATTATAATTTTTTTATTGGTTGATTTATCATTATGATAAAATTTTAATTAAACATATTCCTTTTCAAATGGTTGTGCCATGAAAGAATTATTAGATGTTTATGAAATCTATTCCTTTTCCACTTCATAGGCTATGATGAAATATATAGCAAAACATTTTATATTATTGGTTCCGAATATGATGAATTTTTTATGATCATGTTTACCAAATTTGTATGATTTTCATGAACTAATGGGTGGAAATATATATATATATCCCTCGAATACAATGTGAAATTATTAATATATCATGAGATAAATAATTCAGTGATTGGATGTGAAACTGTTCCTCTAATGAGAATTTCCAACTATGATTTTTTGTGAACCATTATTAATTTAATGTTTTTTGGAATGATCCCAATACAATATTATAGGAATGTAAATGAGCCTTGATAATAATGGATCTAATTTTATACTCATATTTTTCTTCCCTAAATATATGTCTTGTGCCAATTTTATGATCTCACCTCTCATTTCTGTTGAATCCTTTGTAAATCATGTCTTATAAAGTACCATGATTAATTGAATGACTCGTGATTGTAATATATGATATGAATGGTATTATTTTAAAATTTTATTCTCACATTCTCAAACCTTAACGTCTATGTCATTGCTCATGTGATCGACGATATATCCCTTATTTTACCTAAATGAGCATATGGGTAGACCATTTTTATGTTTTTACTCAATATGTCAATAATTATAAAAATTATGATATGTATAAGATGAATGATATTTATATATTACATATTGGGAGAAAAGGTAAAATTTTTATAAACTAGTTTGTTATATGTCTGTGTTTCTAACGGATGTATATCTATATGATTATAGTATAGACCAACATGTCATTTAATGAATGTTAAACTAACATGATATGATATCTATTTTTAAAAAAGGTATAAATATATATTTTACAGTAATTATACGGCACTGAGACTATGAGGTTTTTATAAACACCACATCATTTGGTTATTTATTATTATAATCATAACACATATTTGACACCATATCGAGATATAAAATCTTAGACCAAATAGTTCTCTGTTTTTAATATTGTCTTCCATGTCACAATGTTGATATTTTTCCTTAATTGAAAAATGATGTTGGATTCATAAATCGACTAATTTTATAATAAATTTATTTTGATTAATGTGAAGAAAATTTATTTTGTATATAGTTACTTTAAAAAATAAATAATACCATGTATAGTGTGCTACTATGTGATGTGAGATAATACCACAAAACATTGCTTCAGTGTTACTCAAATGATGTGTTGTTTGAAGGTGTAATATTTCATTCAAAAATTGATATGGAGGAGGGGGATTTTCGAGGGAATTGATATTTAATTATTTTTTTCATTAAATAATATACAAGTATTATGATAATTTGATTCATTCAGAAAGTAGAAGAAAAAAATTAATTATTTATGAATCTCATGAAAACTATTTTTTTTAATGTTCTTTATAATAATTTTATCATTATCTAAGAAGAAGTTATCATGTCTATAAAATATCATATTTTAGTTCTGGCTATGAGATCAATTTTGAATTTGAAGAGAACTTGGATATAAAGTGATGTTCAATGAGAATTATGAGGATAATATCATCACTGTCTTATTTGATTTTTTTATATTATGTGTATATTTTATATTTTGTGGATCATTATGTGAGATATCATATTTTGGAAGGAGAGGAAAGATTTTTATAAAGATATATTAGAATTACATGGTTTTAGAAAAAAATAATATTTGTTCCAATGGATCCTCATATCAATAGGAATAAGAATTTAAATATATGATCACAGTAGATTCTGAAGTTAGACGATTAACATGTATGATTCTTGATTAAAAAAATAGTTCTTATTGGAAAAACGATCAACAAGAATGAGTCTTTATTTAGAGAACAATTAGAATTGTAGTACCAATCAAGATTTTTCTAGCACTTAAAAATCATGGTTTTAAGCTAATAACTGACTGAAAAAATTGTAATAGTAGTTTAATTTCTAGGAGTGAATTTGTGTCTCATATCATCCAAAACACAACAATGATATTGTCACCCACACCAGGTTTGATCATTATGAAAATATATAATTATTTTTTTGTTCACTCATTTGATTAATTATGATATACATGATATAATAAAAACATGGCATCATGATCATAACAAATCAAAACTGTTGATTTAAAATAATAGATTGTAAAAAGAACATCATTGTTCTACCCCTCTCCCCAAAAGACATAACTGGTTCTTGGCACGTCACATTGTAACATAGAATGATGTTACCTCTAATAAGAACTAAAAATTACTGATGACTAATGATGTAGATTTTTTACTAAATGAAAAATAGAATAGTTCCCATATTTATTTGAAATTACATCTTTTCCATAGATGAAACTAATTCTTCTATATCAAATTTCATAATTCCATGGGATTAGTGATGCATCAACTATTGGTTATATCAAAATGCATATATATTCTTCAATTAAATATGCAGATTAGATAACTATAAATGTAAATGGGGAATCTTGAAATTATATATTTCTTCCATGTACGAATAATTGATAAATAAGATTGTGGGAGTAAAAATAATAAATCATATTTGGGATTAACATGAGAATACATTGAGTTGATCATTGAGATCAAGGAGTCCAAACTACATATATTGAGTGATATTATGGAATATATCTGGTTGGCTGATGGTGAGATTGTTGATGAATGAGTTAAAAAAATAATTTTTATAGTATTTTATATCAAGGGTGTTCATGTCATGATCCATCCTCGGGGTCCGTGTCGTGACTACCCCAAGCCCGCCTTCCATAAGCTAGAGGATGTCTACTAGCACTATAGAGCATATCACAATAATCAGGAAGGCATTTCCTTAAAAACCTGCAACACACACAGTCTAAAAACACAACTAGGAGTAATCACAAGTATCTACTATAGTAAAAATTGTTCAAAAGGTAAGGGCCAGTATACAATCCCAGATGAATGTAAAAGTACATCTGAAAGGAAAACATCTCCTAGATCGTCCACCGGGAATCCTACCTGAAGGGTAGGTACAACACTCGATCAAGTCATCCCTGTGGTACGTCTCATCTAAGTCCACCTTTATGCAGCCTCCTATCCATCACCCTTATCCTCGATCAATGTTTTATGTCGACTACACAGGACACAACAAGGTGTGGGCATAGCCCATGCAGGGGTGAGATTAAAAATAGTCAGTAGGGACAACGAGACCCCCGAAGGTCTCCCAAGAATCAACGAACTATAAATGTAAAAATTATGAGTACAGTCACAAGGTACTATGTAACAACCATCTTTACTTAGGTGTATGCCGATACATATACCTAAGTAGTCAAGATTACATAGATCTACATCTTCTCAGCCAAAAGCACAACTATTCACTAAGGAAGAAGTACCAAGAAGGTAATACCACAAAGAGAAGATAAAAAATGTTTTCACCAAAAATATTAAAACTCATCTCACACCAAGTATAACATAGGTATGGTAGTAATAATGATTATATGTAACTACTTAATTATCTTACTCTCTTGAGAAGCATATCCATGTAGGATCCTAAATCATCAGATCCACATAGGATCCAAGTACATCAGACCCACATTGTATCCTAGAGTATTCCCACGTGGAAACATAGAGTGGATCCACGTGGTATCTTAAAGCATAGACCCACGTTGGATCCCAAAGCATAGACCCATGTAGGATCCTAAGGCACAATCCCACAAAGGATCCCTTTCTCATGTTACAGCTAGCCACATGGTTCCCTCAATAAGATTTCACGATTCTAGGAGGGTCCTCTCTTCATGCCACATGTTGATACTCCATAAAAAATGATGATCGACAAGAAATATCCCTAAAAGACTTCCATGTAATAGGGTTCTCAACCTAATAGACGGTGCATCGAACGGATGCTTGATGTATAAGTTAATTTCCTTTTTAGTCTTGAGGATACTGTTGGATTCGTGTTCGATCCAACCCATATGTACCCCAAATTTATCTAAAATTCAGAACGGTATACCAAAAGGACCACCTTGATCCATGGTTTCTGGTGCCATAGATGGTTCGCCAAACAGACGCACATAGATCATGTTAGGGCCGAAAGATTGGAAAGGGGTCGAAGTTGTTCTGGGTCTGGTCCAACCCGGATAGACCCAACCTGGACCTAACTGACCCGGTTCGGGTTGACACGACACAATCCGAGTCCAGCCCTGGGTCCGACCCGGTCCATAGGATCCGACCCAGCCCGCTGGGTCCGGTGTGGCCTGCACTGGGTAGCCCACATGAGACCTGTGGCTCGGTCGCGGATGGGCGACCCCGTGGTGGGGTCTGCCCAAGCCGCCACCCAAGGGGGAGGTTCACCCTAGGTACCCCAAACAGCCTATCCGTTTGGGTTGGGTAGAAACCGGCGGGTGCCACATGGCTTCGGTGGATGGCACGCATGACCGGGGGTCCCGGTCGGCTTCTCGGTTGGTCGGATGTTCAACCCACCTCTACTACGCAGTCTTGCGCCACACAACCTCCTGAGTCCGGCAAAGAGACATCCCCCCCTGTCGCTGAGGCCTCATTTCTTGGCCCCTGTAAGCCCGACGACATAGATGTGTGCTGTCTCCCCCTTCACGTGGCCGGTCATGTGCCTACCGGCACCCTTGCTCTGCCACATCCCTCCTCTTGTAGAGTGGTCATACCGCCACCATCATCGCAGCCATCCAGAGTTCCAGCTGCCGCTTCTGATCCCTACCGGTGATGGTCACTGGCACCTGATATCGGCGACGTTCCTCGGGTCACTGACTGCTCCCTGGTGGCCCGATCTTCATTCTGAAGACTCCAACACTCGTCTTTGGACATCACAAACGATTAAAAACCATCACAGTTTGGATTCCCTCAACCCAAATACAACCCACTAAGAACACAGAAATTCACAAAGGTTACGGAGGGGTCAGGTTATGTTCATTTATCCCACACCCTCCACATTAGAATGGTAGCAAAGTGGAATAGTAGTTCATAAATCAATAAGAACGACAAGAATAGGCTAAGGGGTATAAAAAAAATTTTGTACCGTGAAGATTCATTGATGTAAGTTATGAGAGGGAAAGTCGGGCATTGGTTCGTCTTCATTGGAGATGCTCCCCATTGGAGATCCTTCAACGAAGTTATTTGATGGGGAAATGTTCGTCGAAGTAGAAGAGTTCTTCCTCTAAGGGGGGTTTTCCCCAGAATGATCTTCCCCCAAGCTTCTTCTCTAGTAGAAACCAAGAGCCCAATCAAGGTGAAGAAGAGGATCCCCTATAATTGATGGGTTTAATGACTTCATTTAATGATGTCATCAAATTTTGGGGGTTTGGAACAATAAAAAAAGGGTTGTAGATATAGGGTGGTCACCACTGAGAATTCAAAAGAATTCAAAAGTTAAATTAAAATAATTTTACATTATTTTTATTTCCACTTTTTTTATTTTCCCATGATGGGTAGCTAAAACTATCTTCCACCCAAGACCAATTGCAGACGAGGTGGATTTCTCTTTATGTAGCTACCGGTGTTGCGATATCACGAGTGCCCTCTGATATCAATTCTGTGACCCATTTCAAATGTTATAAAAACCCACTCACACGCTTTCTGAAAGTACATATGAAACATCAGAAAAACATTCCGGGTTATCCAAGCCTCAAAATCAAGTACCTTTAGAAACTATAGACTCAAATATTTCCATATAATTTTAGAAAATCACAGGGAATTTCTGGCTCCACATTCACCCCAACTTAGGGCTTCACATCCCCGAAATCCACAACAAAAAATCTAGGAGAACAAATGGGGTTACTGAGCACAAATCCGAGCCTCCTACTACCATTTTCTCTCCTGGATGTTCCCATGACACCTTCATACACACACCAAAGGTATCATTTCCCATGAAGGACTCACTTCTGTTGATTCCCAATTGCCACTAAAACCTATGAAAACGTCACCCCATAATCAATGTCAAGCATTACCCAGTCAAAGATGTGAGTATGATTATGCACGTATCTTCTCAGCTTTTATACATGAAGAACATCGGGAAACTAGTGAAACTAAGAGGGATGTGCTAGGCGGTATGCCACCTCCCCAACTCTTCTGAGGACTTGAAAGGGTCTGATGAACCTCATAGATACCTTGTCACCCTGACCAAATCTCCACAAACCTCATCGGGGTGAGACCCGTAGAAATATGTGGTGACCATCCATGATCTCTAGAGATATTTGTCTCATTTCATCTAAGAATTATGCCTGTTATGTGTATACTTCATCTGCACCATGATGATCTACACTTTCTCTGTGGTTTCCCCTACCATATCTTGTCTCACAAGTGATGACTCCCCTGGGTCAGTAAAGCACAAAGGTGATCTGCAAGGCCAGCCATACAGATCCTCAAATGTTGTTATCCCAATGGTGGAGTTATAGTTGATGTTGTATGAAAACCCCACCAAGGGAAATTCATCCTCCCAGATGCGACCGAAGAAAAGGGCGCAAGCACGCAGCATGCCCTCGAGGGTCTGAATGGTCTGATCAGTCTGGCCATCCATTAGAGGATGGAAGGTGGTGCTCAAACGAAGCCGCATCCCTAAAGCCATATGAAACCCCTTCCATAGCCAAGAAGTGAAACTTGCATCACGATCAGAGACAATCTTCAAGGGTACTCCTATAGCCACACAATCCCCTGCACAAAGAGATATCCCATGATCTTTGCTAATCCCTTCTATCTAATCAGAGGGAAGTGGGCCAACATGGTGAGTCGGTTGACAATCACCCATATAGAATCGTGAACCCTTGATGTACGTGGATTCCGTATCATTATGTCCATGGGTATTCCATCCCACTTCCACTTTGGGACCTCTAATGTCTGAACTTAGCCTTTGGGTACCTGATGCTCTGCATTCACTTGCTGACAAGTGAGGAACCAAGAGACAAACGTTGTTAATTCTGTCTTTATTATCATCCACCAGTTCTATCTTTAGAGGTCCTGTTACATCTTCGCCACTCCTGGATGTAACTCTAGAGGGGATTTGTGGAAAACCATCAACACATCCTCCCAAAGCGGCACTGGTATCATTGTGCGTTCTTTGAAAAGGATAATGTGAACCCCACCTTCAAAAATTCCATCAGGGGCATGTCCTGTAGATATCTAAGCACATCGACCCTTTCAGTCAGTGTCTCCATGTTGTGCCTCCCGGTCTCGCTAAAGGAGTGGATGTGTGACTATAAGATACTAAAGAAAAGATGCTCCATTTCAATCCATAATAGACATCTTCAAAGCGGCCATCTGCTCTGTCGCCTTACCTTGAAGCTGTATACAAGATCTCCTTCTGAGTAAAAGTAAAATAATATTCTCCTTCCTAAGAGTATAGACTATATCGAAGTCATTGTCCAAGAGGAACTCAATCCAACATAATTTTATCAGGTTCAGGTCCTTATGGGAGAATATATAATTTAGACTCTGCTGATTAGAGTAGACTGTAAAAATCCATTCGATCAGATAATGTTGCCACATCATCAAAGCGTATACTACTGCTGTTAACTCAAGTTCATGGGTATAGTAGTTCTACTCATGTTTTCTCTACTATCGAGAATCGTATGCGATAACTGATCACTCCTACATCCAGACACATCTGATCTCGGTCCCTGATACGTCATAGTATACTACATACCCAACTCCCTCCTCCATAAGCCCCAATATGGGTGCACTATTCAGCCTCTAATTCAGCTCTTAAATACATCTCTGGAATCTCTCCGACCACATGGAGGGCTTCCCCTTCTTTGTCGATTCTAAAAAAAGTTTTGCAACTCTAGGTAAATCTAGCACAATTCTCTAGTAGTATCTAGCCAAACCGTAGAATCTTTGTACATTCATTACACTCTTGGTTGGCTCCCAAGAAAGTACCGCCTCAATCTTTTATAGATCCACCACAACTCCTACCTCCAAGATGACATCTCACAGAAAGAGATCCTCCTGAAATCAAAACAGGCACTTCGAGAGCTTACCATAAAGGTGGTTCTCTTAGAGTGTGTCCATAACTACCATCAAATGAAAGGCATGCTTCGCCTCAGTAGCCGAGTAGATCATAATGTTGTCGATGAGATCTACTAAAACGTGATCAAGGTATGGCTGAAAGATATTGTTCATGAGTCCCATGAACACTGCTGGAGCATTGGTCATGCCGAACGGCATGACCAAAAACTCATAATGGTCATACCGACATCTGAAAGTTGTATTTTTCACATCCTCATCTCGTACTCTAATTTGGTGATAGGCTAACCTTGGGTCTATCTTTGAGAACCATATTTCTCTCTTCAGCTAACCAAAGAGGTCATAAATCCTTAGATGTGGGTACTTGTTCATAACAGTCACTAGGTTCAGGCGCTGATAGTCAACACAATGTCTCATGCTCTCATCCTCCTTCTTGGTGAACAAAATCTAGGTAGCCTAAGGGGAAACACTAGCTGGATGAACCCCTTACCACGTAAGTCCTCCATCAATACCCACTGCTCACGAATCTCTAGGAGTGCCATCTGATACGTTGGTGTAGATATCAGTGTCGTCCTGAGATAAAAGTCAATGTAAATGTCCACCTCCCTGCGAGGAGGTAGACCCATAACATCATTAGGGAAGACATCCGCGTAATGGTCCACACACTACAAGATAACTCAGAATCTCCACATAAACTTCATTGAGGGTGAGGCTAGACAACTGATGAGTGATCGGCTACACTCTCCTTCGGGTAAGTCCATCATGTGCTGTAAAGGCTTCATTCTTGCTGGTGAAGGAAAACAGATTCCCATCCTCATGGATACACTGCACTTTTCACCAAATGCAGTCGATCTGGGCATGGACTGTAGATAACCAATCCATACCCATGATGAAATCATAAGGTCGCGACGCCGACACGAGAATATTCCAATTGAAGCTCGCGCCACCTAGAGTAGGCTCACACTGCTGAGACCAATGTGTAATCGTCAAATCCTCTCATGTAGGAGTCTCTAGCCGTAAGGATCGAGACAACTGCTCCACCGGAATCTCCGAGCTCCGAACGAGGGCAGTAGAAATAATAGAACGACTATCACTTGTGTTAATAAGTACTGAAACTATGGTGGAGTAGACATAGATCGCACCTCTTATCATCTATGAATCGTCGTTGTCGTTGGCCTCACCTACCTGGAGATGGGCTCACCCATGTTCACAAGCTCCATATGGTCGGGGAGGACCACCTGGCGGTGGTGGTTATAACACCTCGAATCGTCGCCCACTACTATCTATATGACCAGCTCCTCTGCGGCATCCGCCTGCTCAATGAGTAACCCCTCTGTCGAACCTATATCTCTACCTGGGTAGTCCTTCGACCATCTTCTGATCATCCGTATGGTGGGTCAGGTAGTCATTAGCCATGTGACCCTTCCTACCGCATGTGTAACACTGCCTGCTCCATGCATGACTAGCTCTATCTGAGGTGCCCTGCACAACTGACCGTGAATGTTGTGGTCATACACCTGTAGGTCTGTTCCTCTTGGAACTCTGTGACATATGTATACTTCCATAAATAGAAGACTCCACTATGTGATGCCCAGTGGTGTGTCTCAATACTAGTGAATACTTATCCGGAAAACTCTCCTCTATGTGGGCTCTCTCTATTACCCCCACCTGCATCAGGATGCTAAGAGAAATCATTGAAGCCCTAATCTCCTGCCTGAGTCCCTACTCAAAGGTCTGGGCCCCGAAGAATGGGTCCCATGCCATATCAGTAGTGTAGCACGAGAGGTCTGTGACCCTCACTGATTACTAAGACATAGTCATGCTGCCCTACTGGAGATGAAGAACATCCTATATGTGCACTATCGGATGGGTCGCTGGGACAAGATCTGCCCCAAAACGTCTCTAAAAGTCTACCCAGAGAAGTGTCACATTGTCGTCAAACTAGAGAATCATGCTCCAAAATCTTTCTGTTGCTGCCTTTAGATGACTGGCGGAAAATAGAACCATGAGATCAGCTAGTGTCCCTACCAGTCGGAAGACTCTCACCACGGCATCCAGCCAATCATCAGACGCCTGTGGTTCCATCTCACACCAGAACCTAGGTGGCCTTTGGCACTGGAACTCATGCAACATGCTAATGTGGCATGAAATATCTGATGCTGGGGCTGGAGGCATCAATGTCCCAATGGGTAATTGTACCACGGGTACCTCTACTAGTGCCTCTACTGAAAAAGGTCCTTGCACCGAGGCCTCTTCGCTCGGTTTGATGTCACATCACGCTCTACCTGAAACTTTATCTGTCTATCTACGTGAAGGCATCCTGAAAAAAAAAACAGCTCTTCCACAGTCAATAAGTTTTACTCTGAGAACTGACTCAAATAGATCACAAAGAAAACTTTTCAAAACACACACACAATCAATGTTATTGTGCACTGATTCATAAATCAGAAGACATTGTCCTCGTGTATGGATACGTCGTTCACTGCACCAACACTGGATTCCCTATACTGATAATCGCACTCATAACACTTAGCACTATTTCCATTAAAGGATTAGATTCCAATGTTCTATGGTAGAACCAACTCATATGATACAAATTTGTCTTGACCCAACCTTGGGGCCCATGCCATGACTACCCCAATCCAACCTTCCATTGGGCATGGGATGGTGACTATCACCGAAAGACATATCCCAGTAATCAAGAAGGAATATCCTCTAAAACCTACAACACACACAGTAAGAAAACACAAAATTGAGTAAACACAAGTAACTAATATAGTAAAAATTGTGCAAAATATAAGGGCCAGTATACATGCCCAACTGAATGTAAAAGTAAAACTGAAAGAGAAACAGCTCCGGGATCGTCCACTTGGAATCCTACCAGAAGAGTAGGTCAAACTCTCTATCAATTCATCCCTGTGGTACGTCCTGTTTATGTCCTCCTCCGAGCAGCCTCCTGTCTGTCCCCCTTAGCCTCAATCAATGTTGTACATCTTCTGCACAGGACACAACAACATACGGGCATAACCCGTACATGGGTGAGAATAACGATACTCAGTAGGGTCCCAGAGACCCTAGAAGGTCTCCCATGATCTAGAAACGATAATCCTAAAATGTAAGAGTACAATCAAAAGGTACAAAGTAACAACCATCCTTACTTAGGTATATTCACATACATATACCTAATTTTTCATGATTACACAGAGCTCCATCTCCTGAGCGAAAAGCAGAACTGTCTATGAAGGAAGATGTACCACGAAGGTAACACCACACAGAGAAGATCCGCCATTATTTCACTACAAAGGTTAGAACTCAGCTCAAACTAGGTATATCATATGAATGGTAGGAATGATGATTATATGTAACTACTGAATCATCTTACTCTATTGAGAGTTAAACCAATGTAGGATCATAATCATCAAACCCACGTAGGAACCTAGTAAAGAAGACCCACGTAGGATCCTAGAGTAGTCCCCTGTGTATGCCTAGAGTGTATCCATGTGAGATCCTAGAACACAGACCCATGTAGGATCCCAAAGAATAGACCCATGTTAGATCCTAAGGCACATTCCCACATAGGATCCCTTTCTCATTTTATAGCTAGCCTTAGGTATCTCACACTATGCTCACTTGATTTTGGGAGGGTCCACTCTTCAATACACTAGTCAATACTCCAAATTCCATGAAGTTCCACAAGGAAATATCTATAAACACCTCCATGTTATATGGGTCTCATCGTAATAGATGTTGCATCAAACGGGTGCCCGGTCTGTATGTTATCAGCCTTTTTAGTTTCGTGGGCCCGGATGGATTCGTGTCCATCAAACCCGATCATACCCCAAATTTATCCAAAACACAAGTGGGGTATACCAAATTGATTGTCCCTATAAAAGGTTTCCAGCACCATGAAAGGTTCATCAAACAGAAACCCGTAGCTCAAGTTATGGCCGAAATACTAGAAAGGTGTCGAAGCTGGTTTGGGTCCGGTCCAACCTGGTTTATGGGATCCAACCCGGCCCATTGGGTCATCCTGGCCCGCTTAGTCAAGACCTGCCCACCAGAGCAGCTCGGCCTACGATGCGGCCTGTGCCGGGAGGCCCATAGAAGGCCCGCGGTTTGCCCGCAGTTGGGAGGCCCTGTGGTGGGGTCCACCCTAGCCGCCACCATGGGGGGAGGCCCCTAGGTACCACGATCAGCCTAGACGTTTCAGTTGGGTGGCCAATATGCAAGCACCACATGGTGCCAACAGCAGGCATATGGGACCCGGGGGTCCCGCTTGGCTCCTTGGTTGGCCGGACGACTAGCCCACCTCTACGGTGTGGTTGCACACCGCTCCACCACTGGGGTCTAGCTGTGATCCCCCCTTCCACCACGGCCTCGTGTCACGACCCATGAAAGCATAACGGTGTGGTCGCGGACCCCCGCCCCCTTCACGCAGCCGGTAGTGCACCTTCTCACTGCCTTTGCTCAGCCGTGGTCGACGGGTCGTGACACTCCTCACGCTGCACGATCACACAGCCACTTTCATCACAGCCGGTTGAACTGCCCACCACCGATCCCAAGCCCTACTGGCACTGGTCATTGGCACCAGTTGTCGGCAACGTTCCTTTGGTCACCGGGTGTGCCCCGATGGCCCGATCTTCATTCCGAAGACTCCCGCACACGTCTCGGGACATCACCGTCCTTTCAATACCACCTCGGCCGGGATTCACTCGACCCTAAATCAAGTCTCAAAGAACACCCAAATCCACAATGTTTGCAGAGATGTTGGGCTGTTTTCGTTTGTCCTGCACCCTCCGCATTTGAAAGGTTTCAAGTGGCATGGTTGTTCTTAAATAAAAAGAACATTAATAACGCAGTAAGGGGTATACAAAAAAATCCCAACCTTGAAGATTTTTTGGTGTTGGTGAGGAGAGGACAAGACGGATGTCAGTTCATCATCATTGGAGTCGATCCTTATTAGAGATCCTTCGACATAGTTTTTTGTTGGAGAAATGTTCATCGAAGGAGAATAGGTCCTCCTCTAAGGGGGGTTTCCCCCAGCAAGATCCTCTACCAGGCTTCTTCTCTAGCAAAAACCAAGATCCCAATCAAGGTGATGAAGACCCTCCCCCATAATTGATAGGATTAATGACTTCATTTAATGAAGTCATTAAATGTTAGTGGTTTAGAACAATTAAAAAATGGGTTGAAGAGATCGGGTGGTCCCCACTGAAAATTTAAAAGAATTCAAAATTTAAATAAAAATAAAGTTACATTATTTTTATTTCCATATTTTTTATTTTACCACGATGGTTAGAAAAAACAATCTTCCACCCACGACCAATTGCAGTTGTAGTGAAGGTCTCTTTATGAAACTACCGATATTGCGAGATCAACGGTGCCCTCGGAAATAAATTCATAGCACCAGTTCAGAAGTTACAAAAACCCGCTCAAATGCTTACTAAAAGTACTTAAAAAATTACAGAAAAAAATTCTGGGCTCTTCAAGCCTCAGAATCAAATACCGTCAGAAACTACAGACACAAATATTTCCATAGAATAAAAAAATTACATGAAATTTCCAAGTCTTTATAGTACATTATACATTTATAGATTAATATATTTCAATTAATTGTATTCATAATAATTATTATATATTTGACATAATGTGTTTATCATGGGAATAATGTAGACCTACTATATGATAATTTTCACAATACTCTTCTAAAATATGAGATGAAAAATATCATGCTTTCAAAAATAAATATATTGAGTAATGTAAATTCAATTTAATGAGACATATAAATAACAATTGAATGATATATGAGCCATCATCTCATTGTAATGAGGATTTGGTTTTTGAAAATTATTATAAAATTTTTATTGTGTTCTATATTCATAATTTTTAGATTATGAATGGAATAATTTGATTTCTTGCTTCTTATATATTTCATTAATTTTTTGCAAACTGGTAATTTTGAAAATTATTTTATAATAATATAATATTATGCTTCTTTGTGTGATGATCATGAAATAATCACAAAATGATGATTTATAAAAATATAAAAATGTGATACTAAAAAGTAAAACAATTTTTAGGGAAGTGAAATAAAATATTGATGATAATGAATATTAATGAAGACTCTTCATTAATAAGGTAATCTAATGAATTTCGTTTAAATAGAAATCATAAATCCTTAAATGGCCATGTTAATTTATATGGATATTCCATATTTGTGACTAGTTATATTAAGTGGGCCACTATGAGTATATAGAAATATTTGATCAAGAAATGTTTTGAAAAAAAAACATTGATTTAGAAAATAATGAATTTTCTAGAGAAATATAAATGAAATGAAAATTAGAAGAATAATTATATAGTTTAAAAAATAAAAAATTATCATGTAAATATTATATAACATAATAATATAGTTAAGGACATTCATGTTAAACTGGATAAAAAAGATGAACAAATAAATGTGTCACATTATTGAAATCCAGGAGAACCGAACACCTTTATAATGATGGGAGATGATACTTGTATTGTAGTATGTGTTAAATCTTAAACATCTAATGATATATTAGAGACTAATAGCATCAATAATGTAATGTTTTTTTTAATTTTTATGATGATAAATGATATTCAACTAGTGGTGTATGTATTGAAACAATCACTGAATGAATATTGAATGATGTTTATAGTGATAACATAAATCCGTTGATAAATAATTTTTCCAATGATTGGGAAAAAATATTGTATGTAGTGTATGAGTATAACTAGTAGTTAATAAAAAATAAAATCAATAAAAAAATATGTATATCATAGATGAAGAGGTTATTGTTGGAGTTGTGGTAAATTCAAGAATAAATCTGACAACTGATAATATAATATATTTCTTCCTCATAATTTCTATACAACAACAGTGTAATCGTTTGGAATGACATGAATCAGCTATGTTATAGGTAGGAATAGTCCTAGAATACATTTTTTATTGATGAAAAATATTGAATGTTTAATATTAATAATATCGTTCACCATCTAATATATATTTATGAAATATTTCACCCAAAAAATATATTATACTTAATATTTCATGAAACAAATATTGAAGAGATACTATATTCCACCAAATTATACAAATTAGTAAGAAAAATATGATATCTGGAAAATTTATTCAATGAAATTCTTGTCAGAAATAAATGATGATGGATTCAAAATCAATGTTTTCATCTAAAATTGCATCATTGAATTCAATTGGTAAGGATGAATCTCAAAAAAAATAGATTAAATGATAATATTTAAAATTTATATGACATACATTGTAGAATATTTTAAAAATAATTCATTATATTGAAGAACATTATAATTATCCTATGCAGACAAGATTTATATATTTATAAATTGAAAACGTTTCCATATAATGATTTATTAAATTTCATGGATCATAATAGGAGGAGTAAAAAACCCATTCCAACATAAATTGGTCAAAATAATGAAGATAAAAGAATATCTAGAATGATGTGATTTTAATCTACATTGAACAGTGTTTTGGAAATTAAAATATTATTATTATTTCAATAAATAAGAATCATTTATTAACCCCCTTATTCGCAAGTTTATATTCTATATGTTTTTATATGGAGTGAATTGAGTTATTTTTATGATTTTAGGAAGGTTCCTTCTCTAGATTAATTGTATGAATTTATTACAACAAGAAATATTTCCATCATGGGATACTATTTACCTAATGGTAATGTGTTTCATCCTTAAAAATAAATATACTAATATCAATATCTATATTGAGTTAATCCCCAAAGAATTTTAATCATGATGAAGAAGTATATAGTTCATCCCCTGATGGGGGAATATGAAGAAAACCCAACAAATATCAATATCACAATTATATCTGATGAATATTAGAAGTATTGGTAATTGCCGAATTTTTATATTACATTTGAAAACAAATTTAGTCACATAATATTTCTATCATTTATGATATTAGTTGAAAATATTTTTAAATCCCTCATCAAATATGTTTTTAGATATGGATTCAACAGAAAAATATTTTTGAATAACATTGACTTTGAATTTTTGCACTCATGTTTTCTATAATGAACATAACTAATATAGAAATAGGGTTCAGTAATTTTATATGATTTTTTTTATTTGATTAATTTCATTCTTCTCAAAAAATTATCTGGTAGTATAGTTGATTGGATAAGCAGATTAGTTCATGAAATTTTCAAATTGGAATTTATAATTTAGTACCATTTATATATCTATAGTCTAAAATTTAATAAGCTAAATGATACCACAGGTATATTTTATATTAAATGTGTATTGAAAAAAATGCAAATGGTGATATTTAATAATTGATGTGGTTTAATTGAGGTTTAGATGATGTTTAATTTTTTGGTCAATATGGTGTTAAGAAGAAAAGTTAATGTGTGTTTTAAATTTAATGATTAGTTTTTTGTAATTAATTTAAAATTCATGTTTTAATTGATTAGAAGAAGAAAAATAAATTTAAACATATGAATATACTCAATTGATTGTTATTATAAATCATCATTAGTATTATAAATTTTATAGTAGTGGATATGGAACATCATTAGAGTTTAAGGGTGTATAATATAAACAGTATGTTAAAGAATAAATTTTTATGTTCTTTTTTGTTATAAAATTAATATATTTTACATTAATAAAAATTATCCAACCACAATCATTCAACAGAATAACTCAAACCATTCAAAAATACGATAGGAACACAACATCATGGGTAAGATGGCTCAAAACATACATGTGATGTTTGAATATGTCTATGGTATAGAAAATCATCTATAGTTGTGTGGTTGTCGATAACATTGATGTAGTGAACCTAATTTCTATTACAGGGGTAAGAAGGTGCACAGATGCACATTTATTGTGTGTCGAGTGTATCTTCGAACACACTCTAATGGTGATATGAGTTGTACTGCAAATGCATTGAGTTATTAATATTTTCATTGATGAAGATGTAATCTATGTGGGAAAAGAACATCAACACACTATTAAACAATCATTAATGAATTAAATTTGAATAATATCCATTCCCTTATATCTATCTAATCCTTCATAATACTTTTTTTATTGGTTTAAATGAACAAAATTATCAACAAATTTTCATCATATTCCTTTGGTTACCTGAGGTTTATTCATGTATATGTATCATATTTTTGTGCCTTATGATTCTTCCAAGAATTTGATATCCATTTTATAGTAATGTAAATTTGGAAACTAGATGATATCAAGCGAAGTACCCTTCTAGGAAACTGGCATCACATACATCATTTAGCATGAAACTAAGAGTACGACATATTGTGACACTAATTTTTGGATCCATCATTTAATTGATTAATCAAACTAAATTTTAATAGATGTGAACCTATTATTATGATATCCCCATGGAACAGATCTTTGGCTACTTGTAGTTCATGAAGAATATATTTTTCTAATATACTATAACTATTTATGAAATTTATGATGTGAGGTGATTCAAAAGAAGATAAATAGTAGAGACGATAAAAGATTGAGGTGGTGTATATTTCGTGGAGTTTTCACTATGTACCCCTAGATAGGATTATTTAAAGGTATATATTTCAATATATCGTAGAGAACACTAAGAGGAAATATCATATATCTAAATATTCTATGATTACTCATAAATTATTCAGCTCATCATTTTGTAAATATACCTAAATGTCTATATGAAATTTGTTCCAATAACCCATTTATTTTGTAAGACAATAATTCTAAGTTATATTAATAATGACGTAACCATGTAAATTACGTGTCATGATGAATAAATAATGATCATTCTAGAATACAATACACAACATTATATTTAATGGATTTTTCCTAAAATAATACTAGTAAATTGATTATGTGGGATATGATATATAATTTAAATTTTTTACTATTTTTTATGATAAGTGTTATGTAGTTGAAGAGAACAAGAATATATAGTGCAGTTTTGAGTGAATTATACTAGTTATATCTGCAAGGAAGTATATTAATATTTCAGGATGTTGATAATATTCATTCTATGTTATAAAAATATATGTGAAATATCATATGTTTTAAGGTGATAGACTATGACAAAAAAAGATATTACATATGATTAGTGTGTTTTTCCATGAAGAAAAACAAGTCCAACAGACCATTTCCTTAGAATGTAGAAGTATATGAAGATATAATAATAGGTTGATATAGGCTCCATTGATGATTAAAATGGATTCTATAAATATTTATTTAGATTTATTTATAATATTTAACAACTAGTGGGAGTTATCATAATTATAATTAGAGATATGAAAATATAATTAATGATGCGGTTGATATATACCCTTCTTGGTTTTAGGATAATACATAATTTACCATCATTTAATTCATAAATGATTTATAATTGATAACTAGTGTGATGGATTATACTAAACACATCGAGAAAGTATTCATTTATATCTGGGGTGATCCTTCTAATAGAGTAGTGTTAATTTACTTATTTTCATTCTATTCATATAGTAGAAGATAGAAATAAAAAAATAAGGATAGTGATCTCAACAGATTATAGTGGTTGATTGGAAAGATGATATTATAAAAATTAACAACACTAATTTAACGAATAACCCAATATGTTATATTTCATATCCCCTATAATTCCACGAAAATTACTTCATACTTCATAGAAAAGGGATATTTATGTTATTCATGGTATGTTAGTATATAGAGTCAGGGATATTAAAAATTATGTTCATATCATGGTAGAAGAATCTACCTTGATAACCAGATCTTCCTATTATTTTTCTATCATGGAATGATATTGTGGCACCATTTTCGATATTTTAAATACCAATGAATTATAATTAAATTTTCTTTTAATCATTATTTTATTACTTTTCACCACATGATGTATTCATTATGTATGATAACTACATGAATCATGGATTCTCAACTAAAAGGGGCTTGAGATTCCTGAAAAATTAGAATACATCCCAATCTTCTCCAAATAATTCTTCGTGATCATGTGGTGGTGTTGTTTTATAATATAGATGTACATATTTTTTATCTCCTTGTGTTTTTGTGAAACTAATAAATATAGGTCTATAATACACTATTGTAAATATATTTACATGTTTAGGTCATCAAAGGTGTTACTGGTTCCTTCCTGAAATGAAAGAGGGGAATATGAAATTTCATTATCTAATTAATCCATCTAATGTTCATCAAAATTTTACAATGTTTTGATTGATAGTTTGGAGAAATATCAAACCTTTATGAAAAATTGGTAGTTATACATGGGCCTTAGGAGTACTATTTTCTAAGAACCATGATCAATATCCCTCTATAAATTTCCACTAACAAATCAAAAATCATTATAGGAAGATTAATTATAGAAATATCTAGATATGTGAAATATTATATGGAATATTCATTATCCAATGATTATGGTTGTATGTTCTCATATACAAATGGTATAATGTAGGACTCCTCAAATTTAAATAATTTAGATGGATCACTCATGTTTGAGAACTCTTCAGAAGTTTCAATCATTTAAAAAATGTGACACAACTATAACATCATGAGTCTATTTTAAAATTCATAACTATTAGTATATCTATATTTGTTAGTGAATCATGATAATATTTTATGTTATATATGGAATGATATATTTACTCAATCTATTTGATTGAAAATATATAACCATAATTGAGAAAGATCCTGGGGTTTATAGTGGTACATCCCAAACTATTGGGATGGGGAACCATGTATTCTCCCATGTTTATAAATTAATTTCCTTTTATCATTTATAATCTAGCATCAGTATACTAGAATTGAAATAAAAAGGTATCCCAATCTCCAAATTCAATACCACCATTATAACTGATTTGGTAATTATTGAATTGATTTTATAATGATAACATCTCTGTATGGATTTGAGGCTATGATCGTCAAAATAAAACATTATACTTTTTTTCATCCTAGATAACAACATTTTCATATTAATAAACATGCTCTGTAAACTAGTATTTGAGCATGTTATTTTTATGGGGAATTTTCTAAACCATGTGATACATCTAAAGGGTTATCTTCAAGGGGGTTAAATCATGTTTTCTATTTAAAAATTATTACTGTATCTGGAAAAAGATAAGATTTATTATATAGATATTTTCAAATAGATACCATAATATATCATTAACATCATGAACACATTAATATTTAATGGATTATTATATCCCTTTGAATGTCATCCTTTAAATCATTCAATATTAATGTGATAGTATCATGACATTATATTAAGGTATTCTCCACTCGATACACATCATCTACAGTTATGCATATCTCAAACACTTGGAGACTATGGAGTAACCCAGATAGTCTTTCATTGTGGTCCATTAAAACATCGGGAGAAACTAAAATTTTGAACATGATTTGGATAATGTCCAAAATTATTTCAATACAATTTTTTTAATATTTAAATCTTATTCACAGTGTGGGATTTTAATTGTCCTATATATTAGAGAATAAAATGAATAACGTAGATAGATATGGTTCTTGGATAGAATTTTCAGGTATACCTATCTATGATTGTTCATGTTGAGCTAGTCAACCCACTCATTTATTCATATCATAGTGTTTCCGAACGAGTAATTGGTCCTAAAAGGAAATTAGGTTTAGAAGATTCACAAATTATTCAAGAGTTTCTATATTAAGTTATCAATTTAGATTGTGTAATTTATCATTTTTTTATACCCTATGTATATCTTTAGTGAAAATATAGCATGAATAATAATCTTCAAAATGTTGTATTATTACTCGATAAACTATTTTTCAAAAGAATTTATATATAACTCATAGGTTACGTTAGAGGAAAACTATTTCATTTTTTTCAGAGTAGGTTCCGGTAATGTGAATGAGATAACCAAACCAAGAAATGTCGACTCTATTAATATTGATTTAGTTCATTACGGTGTTTCTTATCCTCTAAATGAGGATCACATACATTTTTTGGGTCCTAAAATTTCTGTAAATAATTTCCTTGCAAGTGCTTCAATTTTGAAAAGGAGAAGATCAAATCTAGAAGAATATTGAATAAATATTTAAAAGTTATGGTGTTTGAAAATCACGACTTCCTACATGGACTGCTGCTCCGCATTGTGTTCGGCTGCTCCATGAAGCATCCATAAATGTAAACTATTCCCAGAAATGGGTGGAGCAGTCAGTTCCCTCAAATGAATCAAATTATATTTCCAGAAGGGGTGGTTGTATTCATCTCTATTAGTGACCCGTCCATTTGAACTAAATGTTTCATGGGGAAAGGTGAAACCCTCAGCTCCTACTTATAAATCAATGTCATTTGTGTGGATGGGTGCAAATTATTGCATATGTAATGGAAGTCATTTCTAAAAATGTCCTTTATAGGAAACTACAACAGTGGCCCCCAAGCCAATGCAAACCACCGTCAATGCCTCTATCTTGTCCCTCCAGTCCCATATTAAAAATATCCCAAGTGGGAAAAAGGGATAAATTTATTTTTATAGGTTAATGAAATAGAGGGAATACTGAGATGATGAAATTCGAAGCATCTCAAAACCTAAAACACATTCAATGAAACCTGATAGTTAACATTCAATGCGTATAAGTTATTTGGAAATAATAAAACATTTTGAGGTCCTTGAAATAAAAAATCCTTTGAGGATGCAATCATGAAAGGAATAATATTGATTGCTCCATTTTGGATGAAAACCTAGATTAACAAATTATATAAGGGAAAAATAATCCATGTGTAGTAAAAAACTATTCTATAAGAACTCGATAATGCCTAGAATTATGAGAAATGGGAGAAACCTTGTCCCATGAAGCATCACACAATGTGGTATGACCCATTATCCCAATATCACAATACAACATGGATAGTCCCCTCACCAGCATAGAAACATGTGTCATACAGGGAACCCCACCCCCCATAATAACCTATGACACAGAATGAGGAATGCAATGGTGGTTCAACCACTATCTCCAATAGATCCCTTCTAACATGATGACGAGATCAAAATAGCCCCTCAACAAATATGACTAACCGGATGAGGCCATGTCCCACTCCAATGATAGCATACATATGTGATAAAATAAATGGGCAAACCATCATGTACTTTTGTTTTTACATACCTATGTTATGTAAAGTCGTGTATTTAATCCCCATAGTAGGGTAGAACTTTAAAATGTTTCTATGATTACATTCCCATGGTTACCTACATTATGATCTTCTAGTTCTCATGTTAACCCCCACTAAATTACATAAATATTCTAGATCTATCAATAAAATCAATACAACGGTGAATAACATCATATACATATAGATCCCTCCATTTATGGGGAACTTTAAATACATTCATTTGATTCCAAACCCATGGGTAATCATGAGGCATTCTTACCACATTGTAATATGTAATATATACAAATGGGAATGAACCAATTATTCATTAACAATAATAAAATCAATAATAGGGTTTTATAATATACAATGTTCCCCCACCCTCAAATGGGCATGATGAGCCAAACATCTCATCACCTTGACTAATGCAAGGTCATGAGTGTTGTTGGCTAAATCACCCAATGAATGATTGAAATTGGAATGTAGGTCCATGAATCATGGATGTGAGATTTGTAGGTTGTTTATGATCTAATGATAACCTATTTGAGACAATTTAAAAATCCAATATCCAGCATAAGTGATTGCACACCATTTATGCCCTTACAAATCATTCTGATGCTGATGAATTAACTGTAGCACATCTTATGTGATATAGAATGTATATACTTCTGAGTGTTTATCATACCATATATAAATACAGGTATCCTTGTTCCAAATGTAAAACTATTTACATGGAAACAAAATTGTGAAACGAATGAGTGTCCTAAACCAATGTGTTAGTGCTACACCACATCTGGCCCCTTTGGAATCAAAATTGATGGAGGGATAGATAGGTTAATCAATTAAGAATGTGATCAAGAAATTTGACTCTGATGATTTTTTTCCAAACCTATCAGAAATATTGTAGTAACTCTTCAAATGATACTCAAATCCAATGGAATCTAGATGATTTTCTAAGACATGAATCTTAACAACTACACATGTTGTTGGATCCTTAACAAAGAAGACTGGTCCATCACCCACCTAGTGTTTCCAACATTTGGTTTCAAATGAATAGATCTTGGAGTACCAACAAAATGGAAATATTACCCCTTGAGAAATAATGGTAGGCCACATTGTCCATAAATTCATACAAGTCTTCCAACCAACGATGGTTAATGGCCTAGGGAAATGTGAATCCACTAGCCATCTCCAAACGTTTCAAGAGATTAACCCAATACACAACAATCAGTGTCTATATTACCTTAGATATTATGATTAAGTGATCAAGAAATATTTCATCCCTACATCACAGGGGTCCTACCCAAGGTCCCTGGCCATATGGAATCTCCTCCAACAACATGTGGCCCATTATCTGCATTTTGAAGATGATATCACTTGGATAGATATTGATGAAGTCCAATGGACCCGAGTTGGTCGGGTTTACCTCATCGAACAATTATAAGATAGTTAATAATAGGTAATTACTCTACATTATTTTTCTAAAACCCTCCATATAATTATAGTGGTACATTACGGGAAGATGCATATTCGTTTCCCATCTTACGATGCATTCCTTGAAAATAAAACGACAAATTATGAGAATGCAAAAATTCCCACTAATTCCCACCAATCACGCCATGTATATAGGGAGGATGATTATATGAAGATGAATATCTCAGAAAATTTAAATGAATCATGTCAACTAAATAGTATTGAAACTAGCAATGATAAGGTAAAATTCCTACACCTACATGACAACCTTTTCATCAAATTAGGATAGATGAAAAAAATACACAAATACCTACTCTTGAATTTGAATCACAATAGTTGAATACTATGGAAAAAATACATTTACAGTCAAATTCATTTGGATGCATACCAATAACATCAAAAAAGTATTACAAAAATATGAGAAGATGCAAATTCCTACTCACAAATATGAATCCCACCAGTCTAATATATTGGAAACAAGAGAATACATATGGTGAATCCTATATACAATTCATTGGAAGATCCATGTGTCTTCCCCAAAATGGGAGAACAATCATTACTCACTAATATGAAATGGAGGTCAATAGATGTACCATATTCATTCTATAACAATAGAATGGGCATATTTTTCTATTCCATCCAAGGAAATATCTTGAAAAAACATGTAAATAATGGAGGATCAAACATCAATTCCTGAACATATCTACTAGACCTTTCAAGATATAACCATGTTTGCATCAAAAAAGTGATTCAGGATGACAACCCCACCTCCAAAAGTCGGGTGACTGATCTACTAAATGACGATGACACTCTAATGCATACATTCATCCTTGATCCTATCCAGGATGTTTGTTGGAAATATTCATGGATAAATGGAAAATTGGACCAGGCTAAAATACCCATTACAAAAGGGCAAACCCTAAACCATGATCACCACTCTGGGGCAGACATATATCCCTTTCTAAAATCGTGACTCTATCTGACATATATCGGCACAACCATGGGATCCACTCAAATAGGACCACTTATATGAAGGTCACCACTAACAACAAGTAGGACCTATTACATGTAATATTATGCCTAAAAATAAAATGATCCATAGGAAACTAGAAAATGATGACACCCTTCATGAATCTGATCTAATGAATGATATCATTCTTTATGGAATTTTAAATATATAAATGATAACTCAAGATCCTTCCAATCGGTTACCATAATATGGATGTCAGATAAGAAGTGATTAATGACCTCATAAAAATATGTTTACCAGTATCTGTAATGGACCCCCTAGAGAACATACCATGATGACCTGTATCATGGATATGAAATGATTGATCTTGTGAGATTATCTCCAAATGAGAGACACAATATCCTCTTATGTGGACAGCTGATGTAATAACAACAAGTTCCTCTCCTAGATCTTGTCTACTTGGAAAATAATCTATTGGGTATACACTACAGATATTCTCCCTGTTATCGAGAATCAATCTATTATGGTACTACTCACCATGATAGTGTCAACAACAATGGTCATCCACAAAGTGACATCTAATGTTAGTAATAATTTCCTCCTTATTATATCATTCACACCGAAATTCCTTCCTATGGTATACTCTGCAACATCCCACCCAGTAGTCATCCATCAAGCTATGAGGGTAGACCTCACTTTGTGGAAACAACTATAAAGGACCTCCCTGTAACAAAATCTCATGCCACTCAGAAGGTTATCCAATTTCCAATTCAAATACATGAAATCACATATATTCTAAAGTTTCTATAAGTATGGGTTCAGACACCTTAGAGAACCTATAAATGTCATGTGACATATTTCATCGTCTACATGATAGATCAGGATAATATTGCTCCACTAAGAAACACAAGAACTTTCACATGAAAGCGACACCCCCATAAGCCTTGCTGCATGAAATTAAATTATAAATTACCATTAATGGTGGGATGATATTGTTTTAGTGTATCAAATAAAAGAATTATATTATATTTTAATTTTGGGAAGATAATTTTCTAGGGATTATGTACTTCATATGTTTTCCCTCCACCTCATCATAGTTCGACATACCAAGGGAATTGTCACTTGAATGCATACATAACATTCACATCAATCTCTGGAATACCCTTCACCTCATAGAAGAATAATTATTTCCTTATGATGGGTAGGAATACCATGTAAAAATAGTGTGATATCTTATCCATAAAACCAACCTTGAAGCACTTTCGTCTACAAAACAAAGAAAATCAGTAAGGGGAAAGTAAGGGCTTGAATTGAACTACCTTAATGTACTGCCTAATTTACATCTTCTAATAACTGATGCTCTGACTGATGTTCATATCCCTCAGTATAGTGAACATGGATATTTACATTTCAACACAATCTGTTTCTAGAAAACCCACTATAAATGGCATCCTATAATATCAATATCAAAAGGAAGATATCAAGAAATGGATTTTCTTAAGAATGGTTTCACCCAAAAAACAGTCTTGAATAAGCCTCAAAAGTGATAGGAATATTGAGATCAATCCATCAAAAGTCTTCGGAGATTGAAAATTTGGAAAATTAAGTATGACTCTGAATTACAGGTGTATTATCTTCAAGAAAAGGTATTGTCCTCCAATGAAAATAGTTTTTGTGCGTCCTCTTCATCATATCCACCCCACAATCAAACAGTTATGCCAGAAATATACTGAGAATCAATAGAAGTATCCATTAAGGAAATATAGGGTAATCCCCACCCTACATGGCCCAGGAATTTCAAACTCAAAACACCCATATGAGACCAAAAAATTAAGGCTAAGGGATTATAGTATGTGAATGGTAGAAATCCCAACCCTTAAGGATGGGTGAATTTTTACCTCTACCACATACCCAACAATATCATTATATTCATGCTCATGTATTATGATATGTAGAGATGCATCCTAGTTCAACCCATATCATGATTCTATCCCCTAACAGGGGATGCTTATAATTAGATTGGATAAAAGATACCTTTGAGTCATCCTTCATCAAAAGCCTGAAGAGGATTTCGAAAAGGAAGGGAGAAGTCTCGAAAATTGTGTAAAGCATCCTCTTACAACATATTTGTTTGTAAAAATCCTACAACACATTCTGGATTGGATAATTTCATGGAATTTAATATGACAAATGGAACAAAAAATGATAGAAATACATAAGACCATATAGAGGATGGTTCCGTTCAGAATCTAATCCCTATTAAAATGATGGTCCACATACCTATAACAAGAGGGATACCAAAAATTAGGTTATTCCAAAATCAATCCTCAATCAAATCCTCCTAGAATCCCTAATTATGGTCATTTCAAAATCAAGGTAACACATGAACCACCTCCTCCTAGAAAAATAAATCCCCTAACACTATGAAATATTAATTCAATATGATGAAAAAACAAATTACTAGATATCAACCAAATGTGAGATGCTTCGAGAAATTCATCACATATAATATATTCTTAAGCAGAACCTAAATGTATGTTATAGTAATTGTACCTAATCTTTAATGGTTCTTCCTGAAAAAATAATAAATTCATGTTCATCCAACCCTTATTGAAAATTGACCATCAACCCACCAAAAACAAGTCACAAACGAATGTAATGATTTCCCTTCATTACGGTTGATACTAGAAATTTGAAAGAAAAATCCACAAAATATTCCCCTAGTGGAATATCCAATGTATATTTTGGAAGAACTAACAAAAAAATTGTGACCCCTTTTACCCTTGTCCAACTACATGTTCAACAAGGGTCATATAAATTACATAACATTAACATTGATATATTACAAACTTGGTTGGAATCCATGGATGAGTGGTGTGCATAGGTATAGTCGGAACAGAATAATTACCCTAACTAGATGACCAAAACACCTCCACCACCAAAGTTTGGGTGTCTTATGATCTAGATATTCAATGGCACAAGAGAAAATGAAAAACACACATCATACTATGAATTGTAATGTGACCCCATGATTGGAACCCCAGAGTTACAAGAACCAGTGAAACTTATATTACATGTGTGAACTCAACAAGGCTCATATTTATTATGGTACCCTAGTTTTCTCGCTCATACAATAATAGGAAGTGAGGATCACCATCGATAGCTCCTTTTTTAATAAAACAGAATGCTTCTAATGACAATAATCAATGTCCGATTGAATTAAAAAACTAATGAATGAGAGTTTCTCATAATTAATTTTCATATATAAATGGATGAAATTCTAATTTAGTGACCCAATACATCAAAAAGAGATTCCTTCTATTTCCATCAACTATTTATGTGATGAGATGTGAATGATTCCCATCCCAAGAAATTATACAAGAATTTTACAGGACTTCTCCACTATTTTGAAAATAATATATAACTCCATACAACAATCTATGATCATGTCTAGTGAAATTCCACTAATCCCTAGAAAACGATCATGAAATGGTGAAGCATCCTCTTTAATGATTATGCCACCACTTGCACCAGCTCTATCTCCATGGCCCACAACGAATCATATCTCCTCACTTGGATGTCAACAACAACGCCCCCCTCAACACGATGAGAATAGGGGGCCCAAATGGATGTAATTCAAGGATTAAAGAAAAAATTCTTACTCATTATGAGATTATAGAGTATGTGGATCTTTCATTGACTCTATGGACTAAGAAATACTACATCTACCAAAATCAAAAAGAGCTGAGTAGGTGGGCCTCAATGAATAGCTGAAATATTTCACCATTGAATTGATACTGGGACAAACCATTCAAGATAGTTTAACCATTACAGACATAATTTAGTGAATGAATTATTCATGTAATTCCATACTAGGACCACCATTTTCATAGGTGGAATATGTTTCAAACACTTCCCTTGAGAATGTAGGTGAGTGGAATGTTTTTTTTCAAAAAAGGGACCAAATGATAAATATTCTGGATAACTTGGAAGAAGGAAAACAATGAAAATGGAATAATCAAAAAACAATTGAAAAAACCAACCATATATGTTGTTGCTTCATCTATAACACAACCAATTTAATCAAAACACAAATATCCAATGTACAAACCTTAAAATATATGCAGGTCCTAGAATAGAAATATAATCAATAGAATTATGAACCTACACTACAGTGAAAGTAACCATTGTCTCTCAGATTTTATGCCATCACATTTGAAATGATGGTAACTGCCTCACCAACCTGCACATCGAGAGGTGATTATAGGGGAATATTCATCATTTAAGGAAGAATTGGTTTTCAGTTCCATTAATTTCTTTCACTTAGTGGATCCCTTCTCAGATTATGAGCATGTCTATGAGACCAATTAACCCAAACCTCACCATGGAACCAAGGAAAGAGGCTACAAGATCCACTGATATCCAGTTATACATAGTCGTAGTAGGATATATTCCTTTATTCAGTCCCCTAATCTAACCTTATATGTTATAAAAACTTCTAGATGAACCATTCATCATCACCAAGAGTAATAGAAATTTCCCCATTCACCATCATGAATACACTCCGACCCAATTACTTTTGAATATCAACAATGATATTTAAATATATGATGTCACCTTCAACATGTAGGTTTTGTTTCATGGAGAATCCAACTAATAACATAAACAACTCTATATCATCTATTGAGGTATTATACAGATTCACCAAATGAACAATCCCTTAAAGAGACTGTGAAAGAGCATCCACCCACGTGGATGTGCCTGCATTTAGGGAAGATGCATGAACTACAGAAATAGTTACACTCATTACAAGAAAAAACATCAATCCTAGATGTCCAAAGTTTTTTCAATTACCACAACGAGGCCCTCATAGAACTTTTCTAACCCACTAGGAGTTTCATGTTGATGTGGTGGAATTTTAGTTCTATCAAAAAGACATAAATCCCATGGGATGTCACAACGTTCTCTCGGTCACATATAAATATGGATATTCCCTCATATAGGGACACATCATACCCATGTATGTGTCTTATAAGATAAATGGGGCTAGTATTAAAAACACATTCATTATGAATGGATACAGACTTATTCTCCTCCATGTACTAACACTTCTCCAGCTTGGTTGATAATAGTATAACCTAGAGCATTCCTCCATGAAATTTACTGTCTATGAAAAAATCCAAAAAAACTAGTCGGGAATTATTAAGATCATTAATTTTTTTGAGATTTAATGTCGACACATATTCTTTGTGGTTTGGTAGAACAAAACATTGAATATCATGTTATGAAGTTCCAAGCGACACCAGTAAGCATAAATTCCCTCTTGGTATGATCAATGCATCAAATACTGCACTAGTAGACAAGTAGGTATATTTCATTCGGCAAAAGACCCATTTGAATCCTACAAGTAAAATTATATTGACGATGTATAATCTCAATTAAATGGGTTGAAGTGCATAGAATATGGGGTTGAATGGGTGACCCCCATAATTGGTCTAGAAATGACTGAGTCCGACCGCTTTAGATAGTTATAAAAAAATATGTTCTTCCATTCATCTAGGATTTCTGGTGATCCCATGTGTAGGTCCATACTCAAAAATATTCATGATTTTAGTTATGACCTCTATTCGTTGTAGTGTTATAGGATCCAATGAGTCCACAGACAATGGTGAAATCTCAGATGGAGAATCCTTCAATACCCCACTGGAGTTCTAATAAACATTTTCCCCAATCATATATGTATGAGGAGGTTTATCTATACCCAAATTTTGTGAAGAAACTATCCCTCAACCCAGCATATATTTTCTAGTGTTTCAAGGAGATACCCTTCTAGTAGCTAGATCCAAGGAAGTTTCTCCATCTTTTATGTTGCATGATATCAACTTCACTCATAACATTAGAGAACTCATCATAAGAGTTCCCATCCCATCAAAGGATGAAGAATAATATGATGTCGATGTAGAATAAGAGGAAGAGGAAGAAGATATTATAGACACTCCTCCATCATTTTTTATTGTGTTTCCCCCAATATTGAAGAACTCATAGAAATAAATATTAGTACTAAGAGAGTCCCATGTCCCACCCTAATCTGCACGGCCTTGTATTCCTAAGAAAAATGAAGTATATACCACTTTTTTAGGGAGTCATAAAGATTTATTGACATGGAAAAGCAAAGAAATTCCTAACCTTGAACCCATGGGGGACACTTTCCACACGTACCAACCAGAGGACCACTAAAGAAATAAATAAACAGGAAGAAGGACACACCCAATATATACCACTAAAAAAGTGGCAGAATATGACAATATCAATAGAGAAAAAAATCATTAGAGGGGTCCAATTTCCCATACATCTAGTAAATATGAGACAATTCAATATGAAAATTGAAAAAATTATATTTTTCATTGATTTAAGGCATCTTAACTAGCACTACCTAAAGAAATATTTCCTAGTATCCATCATATAAATTTTGATCAATAGAATATATGGATAAAAATTAATCGGTTTAATTGATGGATATTCAATATATAGTCAAATTGGAATTGGTCAAAAATATAAATAATATACCACCTTAAGGACCTCTTTGAGTATTTTTATTTTAGTTGATTCCATTTGGTTTGAAAAATCTAAGAACCACATGTTAATGATCCATGCATTACATCATAAAAAGTGACTTGGGATATTTTTTTATAAATCTATGTTGTTGAATGGGATGTTAAATATCCACAATTCTAAGAAATCGTTTTATATCATTAAACTATCTTAAAAAACTATGAGAAAAAAATCTGAAAACTAAACCCTACAAGTGTGTTTTTAGAATTATTTGATGTAAATATCTCAGATTCTTCATATTCCATTGCGATAAGGAATTCAACTCCTTAAACACAAAGAATATACTTGGAATTTCACTATCTCACAACAAACATGAGTGAAGAGGGAGATATGGATATCTAATGTATTTTAAGTTATATGTATTAACTGTTGTGGGAAAATTCATTCCCATTACAATTTTGATTAATAAAGGGGTTACATACCAATGAACTAATGATTTTAGTTAGTTATTCTAAATTGTTAAGAAATATCGGGTTATACCGCCAGTTTTTATTCTCCATGTTGATCGAATACGCTTAATTTAGTAATTTACTACCCTGGAGAAATATGTATGCGAGTTCTTCACATTGAAGAATGATGTCAGTAGAAAAAATGACCTTTATTATCTTAGCCAAACCATGATCGATGTTGAGACTCAATACTCAAGTATCTATAAGAGTTTTCTGTTGCTAATCATAACTATACGAAAATTTAGATATCTAATACATCATCATGTTGTTCATCTAGTCTCTCACAGTAACCCACCCAAATATATCCTCATCCATCACATTCTTGCTAGGAATCTATCATAATGGTCGAGCATCCTATATATGTTTGAAAATCATCTTGTTCACCCCCAAAATATAAAATTATACGCATTACCATATTTTATAAAAGAGAGAACCTCAAGAGAAATGAATTTATTAAATAAGAAAATACCATGAGAAGAGGTTTTCTCATTCCAAGAGGACACATAGATGTTAAAGATGTATTTTCTATGGTGCACTCAGAATCCCAACATGAAAAATGATTGAGGTACCCAATCTCATAAAAGTGGGACAACAGGTTATGCTCATATCCCCAAAAAGGGATTTCCTTCCCTATTCCATCCTACTATTGGAGGTATTAACAGCTAATGATGTAAAATATCATGGACCACTTTTAGGGTTAGATGTTTTTATTAATGTGTGAATAAATAAAAAGATGATAAATGTGGATTCAGAACTGGTGAACAAGTAAATAATGTTGATTTTCCTATAAAAAAGGAAGAGATAATCCCCTCATTAATCCATGTAAGGGGGCTAATGGAATAATTAACCATAGAACTGACATAGAATCATGTCCCACAATCAAAATATGTGAAGTCTAATACATTTTTAAATACAATCACATCCCTAGATGATCTAGAAATTGATGAAATCGTTTTCGACATGTCACATCATTATATGTTATCACCCTTTGTTCAAGCCAAAATGTGAAATATAGATGAGATTATCCCAATTCTAGAAACATTCATTCCTATAATCAGATTTATGATACCAATTACAAAATACATTCAGAAGTTATAGCTTCAACTATATAGTACTAGAAGGGAGAATATTCAGAGATGAAAAATTAAATTTTCTTCTATATAATGGCAGAAGTAAAATAATGGACTTCTATAAAAAGTTTCATAAAGGCGTACTTATATAGTTTAATTCATGGAGAATTTTCCACTTCTATCATAAATGAATTACACACTAGATCATGCAGTTACCACCATTCAGGTAACAAGATGTCCAATCAAATTAGATAACTTGTATACTACTAGCCCTCTGTAAAGTACGACTGCACTAAATTCACCAATAAGTGATATTCTATCCAATTCCATGCCAAAATAATTGACCAATTCCTTGAGTTACTACACCAAAAAATATAATACATTCCATTTTCTATATGAGGAATGGACATCATGGTACACTATTCTCTTACATATTATTGGAAATTCATGTATATCATCCCTGAAAGCAACTTATTTTTTGAAATGGGAAAACATTGTACATGTTAAAAAGGTTAGGGAAAGAAACATTGTGAAATTATTGAATTCCTATATCATCACAATATTATGTTTCACTCATACCATACTAACACAAAACAACCCCAATTATTGTTCTTTTATGTTACAGAATCAATATAAAGAGTATATAAATAGCACCAAATGTTCATACAACTATTATGCAGTGGATAATGGATAGATATAGGCCTTAAACAAGACATGATGCAATATAATCTAGAAGATGGTAAACATAGATACGATGTCCTAGATGGAAAAGATCTTATATTCCTTGGGGGAGAATCATACCATGAGCCACACTGAAACACAAGAGAAAATTTAATCCTTAGTGTATGGATCAAATGTAGTCTAACCAATTGTTTTTCTATTCCCCTCAATATGAAATTCTAGCTATGATCAATTATCAAAAGGCAAGAAATTCTTTAAATGTATGGATTACATGAAGTGGATATATGTTAAAAGGTCACGTAACATTCAACATTTCGAACATCACAAAAACATAATCACATGATACGTTAACACAATAGACCTCCTCTGATCATTCCTTGAAAGAGAAATGATATTGGTTTTTAGGACATTGATGATACCTAGAATGAAACCACTGATATTGGATCCACAATATGAGGGACATAATGCCATAAATATGGTCTACTCAAATAATGTCTATTCAATGATTTTAATGGATGGACATCTCATCACAACTCCCAATAATGAAAGGTTCTTATGAAATATTTCCTGTAACCCAAAGAAGCCAACATCATAAGTGTGTGATGTTAAACTATAGGGTGTATGTACTATTTGGGTGAACCTAAACTATATGACAAATATGTCTTGACCGCATGATAATAAACTGTAGGGTTGATGTCCAAGTTACCTGATAGTAACCTAAATAATATACAGGGCATTCTCACATAATGTTAAACTACATGATAAATTTCTTAGGTTCATGAGAATTAATTGCATAACATCTATGTATGAACAAAATGATGAAAAAATAAATGACATAATCATCAAGTCCACACGAAACTATACTAGAGATAAATTTTCATCATCACATGACTCTATACTATATGATAACTTTCCATAGTCCAAGAAATTAAACTGCACACCAATATAGTGTTCTCAGCTGAGGAGACATTTTCTTTAGCATTGGACATCCACCAAGAAATATTACCGAACAATGTATATCTTGATTTATATATAAACAAGACATATGGTGATTCTATGATTCTACATCTTGGTCCAGCCACCGAAAAAGATTGTTAGGAATGCCTCTTTCTCTCTAAGCATGGATAAGCCCTATGAAGGGATTTTTATTTACAACTATGCGTGGAATGATTTTAATCATAAAATATATTTAGTGATGATAAGATCATTAAATATGGTTATATCCATTGTTAACAAATTTACAACTCCCAATTTATGGGCATAACTGATACATGTTGTTTTCTATCAAGAACTATATGTGGCTTAATTACCATATCATTCTATACATACCAACACCTATATGTTATGTGTCTGGGCCCATCATCTAATCCATTCATCATTATGGAACCTTGGATTGAGTATTATTTCTAGTGTATATGGTGTATCATAGGGCCCATTAGGTCCTCATACATGTTGATTTACATCATCTATGCTATGCACCTCCCATTGGAACATTTATTATAACTTAATCCTTCTAAAATTATGTTTAACTACGCTGACATAGTCCTAGAACTATAAAGATACACTACCTAGCATCTTCATGATTCTCTAACCTAAGAGAAAATCCCCCATGACATTTGTTATCCCTTGATGATTTGTTCAAAATTGACCACCTCCTTCTTTATGAGCTAGATTTTCATAAGGACCCCCCTTTAATAAGAACTAAATATAACATGATTCTCATCATAATGAGATATGTAGGGATGCCCAGAACCTATGTTAGGGTCCACCCCCAGAACAATGGAAAATTACCCCTTTGTGTATGTGTTAGAAATGAAAGGAGAACCCCCATTAAAAACAACATAATGGTTAATTCCTTTCTATAGAGGATACATAGAATTTCAAAAAACATATATCTCATTCCTAACACCCCAAATACCCAGGTCAAAATAACCCTTCCCTCAGTGTGGGTATTATAGAATCCCACCTTTTTATTACCTAGCGTTTCATTACATTTTAAAAATAGAGGATCATTGATGTCTAGTGTCTTGGAAATCCAGAACAATAATCATGAAAAAATAAAACATTCTTATAAGCCACTTGTAAGAATTCATCATATGTTTATCCTAAAAAAATTACTTCATCTCATAACCTTGAGGAACAAATCAAAGAAAAGGGTGAGCATAACGCCCATTAAGGAAAATAAGTGAAATAGTTTACAAGTGAACTTGAGCGGTATCAATAAAAACACAAGGCATATTGTAATGTTATGATAAAGAGGAATATTATAGAAATAATAACATGAAAAAATAAATTAAAATGTGGATAAAACTTTTTATTTATACAATCATGAACATATCACCAAGGCCCATACCCAAGGTTCCATAAATATTACTAAGGTTATTCTCAAATGTAACATGAAACTTGTCATCTTTAGAGATTAAATATTTTAGTCAATGCATTAGAGAACTATTAAGGTGCACCCATAATATGTATTTATATTCATGTGAGCCACATAATTCATAATAAAAAATTTCATAAATAATCCAAATAGAATAAAAGAAATGTGTTTAATTTCAAAATCATGACATTTAAAAAATACATAAAAACAAGATCATTATGTCAATTATAACCCATGAAAAGGAAGTGAGGGTTATTTGTATGTCAATTATAGAATAAAATATATCAATTTTAAGTTTTGGTTAATACCCCTATAATTGAAATAGGTTTAGGAATTCACATAAACAAAATAAAGGATCTTCTTGTGAAAAAGATAGTGATATTTTGAGATGATAATTCTTCAGCATAATAGTTATACAACATAGTTTTAGAAAATATTGAAAAAAGAGGGGAAAAGGGTAACCCAATCATAAATAACTCATAATATGGTATGGTTATATAATAAAGTGATTTAATATCATGTTGAGGATATTTCAATGAATTACCACATGAATGTAAAACATTAAAGAAAAGAGAAGATGTAATCTCCTTTATTAAACATTTGGCAGCCTAACAGTGTCGCATGAAATTCATAAAAACAAGTTAATGAGAGGGGAAAGTGTCTCTCATAAGTTTGACATAAAATGGACTAAAATGATAAAATATAAAAACATAAACCATTATAATAATATGGAAACTATAAGAAAGACAAAAATGAAGGCATGACTTAAATGATGAGGGTGAATAGTTCATTTTCCTTGAAGCGTAACTTTGATAGCTTGATGGTTGAGACCTTGGTGGGCTTGAGAGCACCTTTGTAGGACTTATTTGGAGTTAAAAAGACCGGATATTCGTGGAGGAGGTATTTTAAATTATATTAATGATGTAATGGGTTGGTATTTATATCAAAAGTGATGAAATATTAAATTAAGTTCCAAGGGACGCCTCATTAGTGGTATTTTCAAAATTGTAGGCTTGCCCAAGGTATTTTCCTATTATAAGTTCCATTTAGGACACCTCATAAAATATATTACAATTCAAAAGTAGATCATATTTATTAAATCAATATTACATTATTAATGATGTCATTAATCACACTGAAACTTGAAACTGTAATTTTAATATTCACCGAAAAACAAAACATTTTATAAAATTATCATAAATTCACCCCATCCTAATATCGATGATCTTAATTGAATAATGAAATACATTTTATGACAATAATTTACTAATTATGATATATTTTATTTTTGAATAAAACACTATTTATATGAAAAAAATACAAATATAATATTAATAATTTCTAAAAAAGTTATTTACATATGCTACAGTATCACATTACCACTGAAGATACCAGATTTATATTTATAATTTCTTAGGTGAGGTTACTATTCAATTTTGTCACAATACTATTTATAAGGGAAATATTACTATTCATACTTAGTATTCACTTAAAATTAAGTTATTATTATTATACTCTAAATTTCATATTGAACGCAACTATAGATGACCATTTTTTAAAATCATTTCACATAATTACCTATTTAATGCATACCAAAATATTTTAAAAACACCCTTTATCGAAAATTCACCAATAATATGAATGTTCTATAAATTCATCCTATATTTATTTTATAATTTGAAATCTTCAAATTAAACATAATAGAAATAAGTATTTTATTTATACCAAATGGATTACACAAGGTAAATAAGGCCTCGTTACATAGCCCCTTATAACACCTGCATAGCACCTAAGTATAAGATGTGATATGGTGATAGAATCTTGGGGTGTCTCAGACTACATTACCTAAGTGGTGATTTCAATCAGCATGAAATTGCCCTATAGGTGATTTCATTCAAGATTAACATATTCAAGATCAGCATGGGCTTGGTCCACATCAATGCCCAAATATGTTACCTCCTTCCCAAGTATTGACACATGGGCTTCGAACAACCCAAGTCTACTAGATGAGGCCATCAACTCTTATTTCTGTATTAATTAACAATGATCACATTTTTTAATAATCAAAATATTGATTTTAAGAGTGTAGTTTCTAACGATAATATTGATCAACCGTCATATATTATTCAAATCCCAATGATGTCACATTAATTTTACTCAATTCATTAATTAATGGATATAGTTTTTTTGAGTATAATATAAAATAATTTAAAAATTCAGGAACCAAAAATTATTCAATAAATCAGTTCGTTACATTCTTCCACCTTGTGAAATTTCTTCCCTAAAATTTTAACTCAAATTATCTGAAATGAAATGGTGTCGGTACTTCTGCCTCATAGACTCCTCTGGTTCCCATGTGGCTTATTCATATTTGTGGTTCCTCCATAACAACATAACATGGTGGGTAGTCTTGTTTCGTATAACCTTGAATCTACGATCCAAGGTTTCCACCAGTTGCTCCTCAAAATAGAGATCATGTTCCATTTGTACCACCTCTGGATTTATAACATGTGATGGGTAAGGTATTTACATCCTCAAGAGGGATATGTAGAAGACAACATGAATGTGTGCTATATTTGGAGGAAGTGTAAGAAAATATGTCACTTCTTCGACACGATCATGTAATTCACAGGGCCCAAATGTACCTAGGGATGAACATACATTTCTTCTAAAACCACATTGCTCACTTACAAGGTGAAATTTGAAGAAATACTTTTTCACAAATATAAAACTCCAACTCCCTTTGACAGTTTTCGGCATAGCTCTTTTATTGACCATAAGAAGAATTTATTTGTTGTTTGATGGCATGATCCTTTACTATCATCCCATGAACAATATCAGTCCCTAAAAGCATTATATCACCATAATCATCTCAACAAGTAGGACTTCTACATCTCTTCCCATATAGAGTTTCATAGGGTGATAATTTAATTCTCCAATAGAAGATGTTGTTGTAAGAGAACTCAACTAAATAGAGATGTTGATCCCATCCACCATTAGATTCAATTGAGCATGTTCTATGAATGTTCTTGAGTGTCTGATTTTTCCTTTATGATTGGCCATAGGTTTTAGGGTGATAGGTTGTACTAAAATTCAATTGAGTGCTCAGAGCATATTGAAGACTTCTTATGAATTTTTATGTGATCCTTGGATCCTGATCTGATATGATTGAATGTGGAAGTCAGTGCAGCTATACCACTTCTTCCACGTAAATCCTGGTAAGCAGATCAAGAGATAAATCTTCTGAAAATGAGATTAAATAGGAAGTCTTGGAGATATGGTCCACAATAACCCATATCGCTTCGTTTCCTTTCGAATTTCATAGGATACCAGTAGAGAAGTACATAGTGATGTTGTCCCACTTCTATACTGGTATGGGAAGTGGTTTCAATACCCCATTAGGATTTTTTCTTTCATACTTCATTTTTTGGAATACTAGAAACCTTGATTTGTAGTAATCAACCTCCCTTTTCATATTGTCCCACCAATAATTATCATGAAAAACACTATTTATTTTTGTGTTTCCCAGATGTATAGAGAATGTAGAACTATGAGCTTCATCCATCAACTCCTTTATTTACAGAATATATAGAACACATAGTCTTGTATGAAATTTAAGTACACCTTTTTGATCAATATTAAACATAGGAAACATTCTGTCCTTCACATCCTAAAAATTCTTCTACAACAAATGATATTCTTTTTGAGATTTCGTGATCTATTATAGTAATGACTATTGAGATATCATTTGGGTTAGGGTTTATGGTGTCCCTTAGTTTATAATTCCCATGTATATCTTTATTAGGTCATTGATCAAAGGATCTCTTGGAATCCTCATCATAGAAATAATAAATGTGTCTCTCCTTCATAATGCATCAACGTCATTGTTTTCTCTTCTGGGATGATACTGAATTGAACAACCGTAGTCATTCATAAGTGAAAATTATCTACTTTGTCTCATGTTCAATTGATTTTGTGTGAAAATATACTTCAATCATTTATGGTATATTTATATATCACATTTCCCCCATAAATATAGATCCTTTATATATTTAGAGAAAAAACGTCTGCAACTTTCTCCAAATCATTTGTAGGATAGTTTTTCTCATGATTCTTCAACTATCGAGATGCATAATCATTGACATTGTCATTTTTCATGAAAATGTACACAAACTCATTCATAGATTCATGAAAAAATAAATAAATCCTTCACCACTTGAGGGATAGATTTAACACAGGTGCAGTAACCAATAACTTCTTCAACTCTTGGAAATATTTATCACACTTCTTTTTTTAGATGAACTTGACCCCTTTCATAGTTAACTTTGTTAATGGATCAGAAATTTGTGAAACGTTTTTCAAAACCCACCTATAATATCCCGTTAATCTAAGAAACTTTGAATCTTAGTTATTGTTGTTGGGTAAGGCCACTCCTCTACAACCATTGTCTTTGCAGGCTCAGCCATGATTCCTTCATTAGTTATAATGTGCCCCAAAAAATAACTTGTTGTTACCAAAATTTACATTTGTTGATGTTTCCAAAAATCTTATCCTTTTGTAGAGTTTTCAAAATAACTCATGGATTATCTTCATGCTCCACGTGATTTATGGAAAATATCAGAATATCATCAATAAAAACTACAATAAAGTTATCAAGGTTGTCTTTAAAGACTGTATTCATCAAATCCATAAAAATTAAAGGTGTATTAGTCTGTCCGAAAGGCATAAAAAAGCATATATCACATATATTGATCAGAATATATTATTTGGAATATCTTTTTTCTTCACTCTCAGTTGAAGATAACAAGATCCAAGGTCATTATTAGATAATTATTGTGCCCAAAATATTTGGTCAAATAAGACAAAAATTCTTGGAATATGGTATTTGTTCTTCACTATGATCCTATTCTATTCTCTAAAATAAATTCATAGCTACATCTATCCATACTTATTCTTAAAAAAGATAATAGGTGCTCCCCAAGGGAAAAAACAAGGTTGGATAAACCCCTTATCCAAATGATCTTGGAGTTGTTTACTTAATTCCTCCACCTCCACAATTGCTATCCTATATGAGATCTTTGATATCAGATGAGATCCTGTTATGAGTTCAATGGAGAAATCTTCCTCTCAATTTGGGAAAGGTATGAGTAACTACTCAGGATATACATAAATGTATTCTGAGATGATGGGGACATTTTTATTCTTATATTCTCATTTCCTTCTTCTTATTCAATGATCAACCCTATAATTAAATATATATATGAGATTATTCTAGATAAAGATCAGGTTGAGATATCTCTCCTCAGAAGATAACTATAGGTTTTCCATTCAAGACTACAAAGATATCATTGATTCAACATTTAATATAAGAATTATACATTGAGAGCCAATCCATCCATAGTATTATGTTCAATTAGAGCTTGGGAAGGACTAATATATTTGAGATAAGATTGTGTTCACTAAACTAAATACTAGAGTTTCTAAATACCAATGATGCTTGTATAAGACCACCAGGAGCATTGATTGATAAATTTACTTTTAGAAAATTAGGGGGTGATTCTAAATTTATATCAAACATGGAGGAAATAAATGAATGTGTATAATAATAATCAAACAAATTACATTCTTGAATTTAGAGAACAACTATAGAAACTTTCACCACATCATTTGGCACATAAACTTCAGTCATAGTGATTTCAAAAGTATGACCTTATTCCCTTGGCCATTATTGAGGTTAATGATTATTCACCTCCATTTCCCTCAGATTTTGATAGTGATTGGAAGGTTCAAAAGATGTCGACACTTATAACATTAGACATTAGGTAGGTTCTACACCATCTTCCTTTATTTTTTAGTGTTGGTATGTTGAGGCTTCACCTCACTTCGACAATTTCGCAAATTTTGGACATCTCTTCCACAATTGATGCACTTCCTGAACTTGAGCAGGTAGTTCCACAAAATATTTCGTCACATTTATTAAATCTGGGAGGTTGCACTTGCTTGCCTCCTCTTCCCATATCAAAGGTCCTCCATAAGCTAGGATCCATCGATATCGTCTTCTCACTGGATTTATGAGAACACCGTGTCTCACCGAACTCCAGTTTGACTTTCATCACACACCGAAAAATCACCTCATAACTATCATTGTCTCGATGGGCTATATTTTCCTATAGATGAGGTCATAGTCTACCGATGAATCTATCAAACATACTGCTTGAATCCATGAAAAAACTAGATTTGTATTGACAAAGCCTTGTGATGTTCATCCCGTTGCTTTCCACATATTCATTCTCCTTCGGCTTTAGATTGATTAAATCCTTCTCTGTTCATATTATCATTGAATAAGGGAAATACTTATTGAAGAAGATCCCGCTGAACAATTTCCACTCCATAACTCCAACATACACTCTTGGAATCAGGTTTTTAATCAGTTCCCATCACTGTTCAGCTTCTCCCTCTAAGCAATAGATAGCTAGGGTGACCTTCTCTAGCTTTGAATAGTAGATAAGAGAAAATATCTTCTCTATAGAGTTGATCCACTATTCGGAAATCAATGGGATGTTCGATCCACTCATGGTTGGTTGTCTTTAAAGCATAAATGATTCAACATGATGTTGTTCCCATAATGGTTAGATAAGTCTCTCAGCTTGGATTATGCTATTTCACATAACATGAGTCAGTTTTCTCATCATTCTATTGAAATAATCCATTCCAGCTTCAATCAGAGGGCTGTCAGCACATGGTTCATTTTTTGTCACCATTTGTATGGTTCCTCCTATTTCCCTCCATTCTCTAAAATAATATAACCTTAGTGAGATGCTTATTTAATTTATGAATATTTTAACTATAATGGTTTTTTTCATATAAATTAATCCGTAAACAATTTCATTTTTATATAAATCCTTTATAATGATTCATAAAAAAATTGATTGAGCAAACATATCATCTGGGATTGCAAACTAGGAGTGAAGCAAGACCCATTTTCGTGTACCTGGATAACTCTGGTCAAGCCCGAAACTCATTTTTATATTTTTCAATCTTATGTACATCTTTTCCAGATCCACATCCACTTGTTCGTATCCAGATAGGGATTTATTTTTTCGTAAACCACCTACAAAATATTTCACCAAAATAATAAGAATATTTCCTATATTTAATGTTTTTAATAGGGTTATTCATTATTTTTTTCATATCCAATTTTCCATAAATAACTAATCTATCCTTTGATACCAACTATGGAATCCTAAATTTTTATTACATACCTTTTCATTACATTTTTCAAAAAGAGGATATTTAATGTATAGTGTCTTGGAAATCCGACATAATAAACCTGAAAGCATAAAACATTCTTTTAATCTAGTTTTACGGATTCATAATATATTTATCCTACATATAATTACATCATCTCATAACATGTAGAAATACTTAGAAGGAAACGGTGATCATAAGGCCCAAAAAGGAAAATAAGTGAAATATTTTACATGTGAACTTGAGCGGTATCAAAAAAACATGAGGGATATCATAAATGAATGATAAATAGGAATATCATAGAAATAATAACATGAAACATAACTTGAATATGTGGATAAGTAATTTAATTTGTACATTCAAGAATATATCACCAAGTCACATCCCAAAGGTGTAACACCCCAGGTAAATAAAGAATATTACATTTTCATATTTATCCACATTTGTCAATAAAATATTAATATGACTTTAAAGGGGGCGCTATGCTCGATGGAGTACCCAACACGCAACAACGAGTTTCTTGGGAATCTTACATTGCACTCTAATAATAAAATAATATTATTTTAAATGGTATTTAACATGTAGCCGTTGCATTTCCGGGAATGGATATAAATAACTAATATATGATTATATATGTTTTTAAATGTTTTTACATTTAACCAATAAAAGATAAAGGCATAAAATACGGAAAGAATTCAATTTTAGGCGTCTATGCCCTAGTTTTCACTAAAGGTTCACTTATCGCCTTTTGATGGAGAACTCTCAGTAAATATATTTTTGTTCACTCTTATACATCCTTTTAGACCAAATAAAACTCTTTTTAATAATTGGGACATCAAAATTTACTTTGTGTAAATTTTTGGTATCTTTCTGATAAAGTTCATTTTTTAATGAATAGTGTAAAATGTTGTATTTTAATTCAAAACCACATTTTAATCTAATTTATTTATATGATTAGATTATCTTTTGAATTGGTTTTAAAGTGAAATTTGAATATATTTTTATCATTTAATACAATAGTGGTCGTTGGAATTAATTTCACATTGAAATTGGACTTAAACTAGTGTCAATCTTTTGATACTTCTTGTTTCATAAAAACACGCTATTTGCTCTGACAGTGGGAATTAATTATTAAATTAATTAATGAAACTAATATGATTTGAATTTTGTAAAATAGATATCATTTTTGAATTCCGAATATCAAATATAACTTAGGGTAAAGTTTTGGTATTTTTCTAAAAACTTCAATTTTAGATGAATAGTAAAACCACTAAGTGGTACTTATAAAAACTGATTTTCCGTTTAAATGAAATTTTTCCATCATTGTGTATTGATTTTTAAAACTCCGACATACATGGTTGTCATTAAGAAGTAAAATGTGCTTTAATGGGATTAAAATAAATTTTTTTGGTGAATAGTAACTTATTATGTTTTTAATCGCGATTAGAGGTAATTAGTGTAGTTTAAGGTAAGAATAATGTTTTAATAAAATGAAATGACCTAGACACATGTCCTACCCTCATTTGATGTGTCATGGCCGACCAAGAAAATCCATGGGTCAACTTGGGGACCCCATGGAGCCACTTTGGTTGGAAAATGACATAAATACCTTTTTATTTAATGTTAAAGTAAAAATGAGACAAACATGAAATGTTTTACTAAAACAATTTTTACATGGGGTTATACAAATCATATTTTTGACTATAAATATTCATTGGGAAGATAAAATTATTTCATACATTATAGTTTTTTTATAATTTTTAGACATTAAATAAATTAAATTATTTATTACATCATGATGATGCAGCGATGACCTCATTATTTAACGTTTTAAATAAAATGGAAAGATAATGTAATATCTAAGACCTACACAAGTCCAAAACCTATTGTATGAGTTTATTTCGAACCCTTATCACCTTAACCTCGAAACACATCAATGTGGGACCTCTTAAATCCGAATACCATTTTAAAATAAAGTGACTTTTCTTTACCTTCCAAGAGTGCCCCTCCTCTCCTCTTATAAAAGGCCCCCACCTCTACCTCCTTACCCACACTCCCAAAGCCTTTGGCTCGGCCAAACTCTGCCCATTTTGTCTCTCCACTTCCCAATATTACTCCTTGAAGCCTCACTTTGGGCAGAATTCTTCCCAAGGAAGCCTTTGTGCTCAAACCAAAGGGAGTTGCCCGATTTTAAGGTAATGTCTTCACTTGAGCCCTTTTGTTTTGTTTTCCTTCACCAACCACCTAAAATCTTTTTATTCATTTCTTTTGTAACAAATCCAGTATAATCAATATACTAGGATGTTGTTATAAGAAGTACTAGAGCTACACTTTGAAACACCTACATCTAATTGTTAATGAAAATATTGTTTCTGTGGATGGCGAATTTCTGCATCCCGAAACGATGATTGTTCAACATTCTTCTAACACCTTCAAAGGGGGCCATAAAATGACACTATATTTATATATGATATATAATATTTTTACGTTTTCCTTAAGCTTCTTTATCTTTCATTTTGGTCACACCTTTATGGTTTCCATTATGGGTAAACACGATATCTTCATTTAAGGAAGTGCGGACTACCGCCCCCTCAAAGTGATTTGATTCGTCAATACCATATGTGGTACGTATAAAGGATATATTTAATAATATTATATATGATACCATACTTTAATTAAAATACTATTAAGTATCATTATATTTTAATTCCATTAAGTATGAAATAGAAATGGAAGTAGCGTTCATGCGTACGTACGGCTTACCGTCTCCATGAATAGTGCATTTCATTTCTTAACTCTAAATGTTATGTAATATTATAAATACATGAATATACTGGATATATATGATATATATGATATATACATCATGAATACAATTCTGGATATAATGAACCTTTGACCACACGAACAACATGTAATTGTAAGAAGTCCACTTTCGACTTAAGAACCAAGTATCGATAAAACAAACATTATTAACTTAAATGATTACATAATGTCTAGGACATGGTAATAAGTTATATAAAAGGAATAATGAACTTGAAAAAAGTTCTTAAGGTATTATAAATTAACTCAAGTTTATTATTCAGGAGATTAAAGAATGATTGAGTCAAGTCGGACCCAAGGTAAGGGATTCTACTCCTCTCTTTATTTTTAAGTACACTCTTTTATGTCATTACTTTTAAGCTCATATTTCTTGTTATTGGGATGTAATTTTATATTAATCTTACTGTAATTTTTATGTAAATATGATGAGAGACCCTATTCTATCTCATCAATCCATTTGAAAGTTTTGAGTGGCGCCGTTAGGCTTCCGAATTTTCGTAAGAGATCTAACCTCTGTCTTTCTTTTTAAGTACTCCCATTTATATCACTTTTTTTAAGATCCTCTTTGTTATGTTTGGGGATGTTATTTTATAATGCTATTTCTGTAAACATTATGTTGATGTGATGAGATACCCTATTGCCTCTCATCAAACCATTTTGGAAATTTTAAGTGGCGCCATTAGGCTGCCGAGTTTTTGTAAGATATTTTTCATCTCACTTTTATTCCCGTGAGATTTATACTGCATTTGCCACAATTTCCTTTGAGTTGTTTATGTACTTCCCATTATTACACTCCTTTTTTAATATAATTCCATTTATGTTTATTTACATATTCATTGTATGACACTTCTTCAATGGGGTGTACTTTTCGAAAGTTACCCAAGTCGGTAAGGGAACATTTCACCCCCCTCTTTTTAAAAGACTTCGTTTGTTATGTCTTTTAATTCACATACTATTATGTTGGGATATGTTCTTCTATATCCTGATTTATGTAAATGTTATGTCCAAGTGATGAGATTCCCTTTTTTATCTCTCATCAACTCATTTTCTTGAATTTTTGAAGTGATGCTGTTAGGCTGTCGAATTTTACCAAGGGAACTTTTTAACCCAATTTCGATTTCTTTGGGTTCAACATGTAGTTATTGAATATTTCATCTTTGGGACTTTCAAAGATGCTTCCAAGCTCAATTTTAAAAATTGCGAGGACCCAATTCAGAAAAGGGGGGAAGGATGTAACACCCCAGGTAAATAAATAATATTACATTTTCATATTTATCCACATTTGTTAATAAAATATTAATATGTCTTTAAAGGGGGCGCTATGCTCGATGGCGTACCCAACACGCAACAACGAGTTTCTTGGGAATCTTCTGTTGCACTCTAATAATAAAATAATATTATTTTAAATGGTACTTAACATGTAGCCATTGTATTGGTGGGAATGGATATAAATAACTAAAATATGATTATATATGTTTTTAAATGTTTTTAAATTTGTCCAATAAAAGATAAAGGCATAAAATACGGAAGGAATTCAATTTTAGGCGTATATGCCCTAGTTTTCACTAAAGGTTCACTTATCACCTTTTCATAGAGAACCGTCATTAAATATAGTTTTGTTCACTCTTATACATCCTTTTAGACCAAATAAAACTCTTTTTAAGAATTGGGACATCAAAATTTACTTTGTGTAAATTTTTGGTATCTTTCTGATAAAGTTCATTTTTTAATGAATAGTGTAAAATGTTGTATTTTAATTCAAAATCTCTTTTTAATCTAATTTATTTATATGATTAGATTATATTTTTAATTGGTTTTAAAGTGAAATTAGAATATATTTTTACCATTTAATACAATAGTGGTCGTTGGATTTAATTTCACTTTGAAATTGGACTTAAACTAGTGTCAATCTTTTGATACTTATAGTTTCATAAAAACACGCTATTTGCTCTGAAAGCGGGAATTAATTATTAAATTAATTAATGCAACTAATATGTTTTGAATTTTTTAAAATAGATATCAATTTTTTATTCAGAATATCAATTATAGCTTAGGGTGAAGTTTTGGTATTTTTCTGAAAAACTTCAATTTTTGATGAATAGTGAAACCACTAAGTGGTACTTATAAAAACTGATTTTCCGTTTAAAAGAAATTTTTCCATCATTTTGTGTTGAATTTCAAAAATCCGACATACATGGTTGTCATTAAGAAGTAAAATGTGGTTCAATGGGATTAAAATAATTTTTTGGTGAATAGTAACTTATTATGTTTTTAATCGCGATTAGAGGTAATTAGTGTAGTTTAAGGTAAGAATAATGTTTTAATAAAATGAAATGACCTAGAAACATGTCCTACCCTCATTGGATGTGTCATGGCCGACCAAGAAAATCTATGGGTAAACTTGGGGACCCCATGGAGCCACTTTGGTTGGAAAATGACATAAATACCTTTTTATTTATGTTAAAGTAAAAATGAGACAAACATGAAATGTTTTACTAAATCATTTTTTAAATGGGGTTATACAAATCATATTTTTGACTATAAATATTATTTGGAAATATAAAAAGATTTCATACATTATAGTATTTTTTTTATAATTTTTAGACATTAAATAAATTAAATTATTTATTACATCATGATGATGCAGCGATGACCTCATTATTTAACGATTTAAATAAAATGGAATGATAATGTAATATCTAAGACCTAAACCTGACGAAAACCTATTGGATGAGTGGATTTTGAACCCTTGTCACCTTAACCTCGAAACACATCAATGTGGGACCTCTTAAATCCGAATACCATTTTAAAATAATGTGACTTTTCTTTACCTTCCAAGAGTGCCCCTTCTCTCCTCTTATAAAAGGCCCCCACCTCTACCTCCTTACCCACACTCCCAAAGCCTTTTGATCGGCCATACTCTACCCATTTTGTCTCTCCACTTCCCTCTATTACTTATTGAAGCCTCAATTTGGGCATAATTATTCCCATGGAAGCCTTTGAGCTCAAACCAAAGGGAGTTACCCGATTTTAAGGTAATGTCTTCACTTGAGCCCTTTGGTTTTGTTTTTCTTCACCAACCCCCTAAACTCTTTTTATTAATTTCTTTTGTAACAAATCCAGTATCATCAATATACTAGGATATTGTTATAAGAAGGATTCAAGCTACACTTTTACACAACTACATCTAATTGTTAAAGAACATACTGTTTCTGTGGATGGCGAATTTCTGCCTCCCGAAACGATGATTGTTCAACATTATTCTAACACCTTCAAAGGTGGACATTAAGATGACACTATATTTATATTTGATATAAAATATATTTATGTTTTCCATAAGCTTCTGTATTTTTCATTTTGGGCATACCTTTATGGTTTCCATTATGGGTAAAGGCGATATCTTCATTTAAGGAAGTGCGGACTACAGCCCCCTCAAAGTGATTTGATTCGTTAATACCATAGGTGGTACGTATAAAGGATAAATTTAATAATATTATATATGATACCATAATGGAATTAAAATACTATTATCTATCATTAAGTTTTAATTCCATTAAATATGAAATAGAAAGGGAAGTAGTGTTCATGCGTACGTACGACTTACCGTCTCCATGAACGGTGCATTTCATTTCATAACTCTAAATGTTATGTAATATTATAAATGCATGAATATACCGGATATATATGATATATATGATATATACATCATGAATACAATTATGGATATAATGAACCTTTGACCACACGAACAACATGTAATTGTAAGAAGTCCACTTTCGACTTAAGAACAAACTATCGACAAAACAGACATTATTAACATAAATGATTAAATAATGTCTATGACATGGTAATAAGTGATATAAAAGGAATAATGAACTTGAAAAAGGTTCTTAAGGAAGTATAAATTAACTCTTGTTTATTATTCAGGATATTATAGAACGATCGAGTCATGTCGGACCCGAGGTAAGGGATCCTACTCCTCTCTTTCTTTTTAAGTACACTCTTTTATGTCATTCCTTTTAAACTCATATTTCTTTTTATTGGGATGTTATTTTATATTAATCTTACTGTAAATTTTATGTACATATTATTGAGACCCTATTCTCTCTCATCAATCCATTTTGGATGTTTTGAGTGGCGTCGTTAGGCTGCCGAATTTTCATAAGAGATCTAACCTCTCTCTTTCTTTTTAAGTACTCTCATTTATGTCACTTCTTTTAAGCTTATCTTTGTTACGGTGTGGGATGTTATTTTATATTCCTATTTCTGTAAACATTATGTTGATGTGATTAGAGACCCTATTTCCTCTCATCAAACCATTTTGGAAGTTTTAAGTGGCACCGTTAGCCTGCCGAGTTTTTGTAAGAGATTTTTCATCTCACTTTTATTCCCGTGAGATTTATGCTACATTTGCCACAATTTCCATTGAGTGGTTTTGTACTTCCCATTATTACACTCCTTTTTTAATATAATTACATTTATGGGTATTTACGTATTCATTGTATGAAACTTCTTCAATGGGGTGTACTTTTCGAAAGTTACCCAAGTCAGTAAGGGAACCTTTCACCCTCCTCTTTTTAAAAGACATCATTTGTTATGTCGTTTAATTCACATAATATTATGTTGGTATATGTTCTTCTATATCCCGATTGATGAAAATTTTATGTCCATGTGATGAGATTCCCTTTTTATCTCTCATCAACTCATTTTCTGAATTTTTGATGTGATGTCGTTAGGCTGTCGAATTATACCAAGGGAACTTTTTAACCCAATTTCGATTTCTTTGGGTTCAACATGTAGTTATTGAATATGTCATCTTTTGAATATTTTTCAATGACCTTTTATTGTTTTACACTTAATATCCACTTATATTGGGTGTATTTCTATTTCTCACACATAATTTTGAGATTGAATCATCCTTAATTTAAGGACACCTTCTTTATAAGAGAATTCATCACATTTGACATTTCTATTGAGACTTGTTTGTTGTTATGCACCAATTAACTCTTATGTGGTGTATATACTGTCCGTTGGAATATTATATCATGAATCCATTTATTCTCATGATATTATAATGTTCTGACTAAATGTTATTCCTCAATTATTGTATTCAAGTGTCTCTAATTTTGGTAAAACCCCTTTAACCCAAATATTGCTTTAAATGTTTTAATGATTTTTTATTATTAATATCCATGTTTTCAAAATGGTTTTAAGGATTAATTTATATGGATATTAATGGTTTAATTTTTTTAAGGGTCAAGGTGGTATGAGACACTTTGATTCAATAATCTCTTTATTAAATGTTTTAAATGGTTTTGGAACTGGATTCTTTTTGAATGGCTTCATTATTTCAATGTCCTAAAATGTTATATTCTGATTGAAATGTGGAAATGTTATGTTTCCATTATGCATGTTTTATGTGATACGTTTATTTTATGGTTCTTGGGCATTGTTATGAAAACGGGTGGTTCCGTGATAAACTAAGGGCGGGTGAGCCCGACATAGCTCTCCAATGCATTGTGTGAGTGAAACGTTAAGGTTTATCCGAAGAGATTTAGGGAATATACTGTGATGGGTATTCCAAACATAACCAATAGGGTTACTCCCTACGTAAGAATGTTATGAATGTCTCAAGTTACCTTTATGTCTTGTGATTTCTATGATTTATTCATGGTTTGATGAGGTATGTTAAAGTGCCTATGTTTTATGGGTAAAGTATGATTTCATTATTATGTATATATGAACTCATGTTTCCTTTCCATATTTTTATAACCCTTACTGAGCTTTTTATGCTCATCCCAAGTTTTTGAAATGTTTATCACAGGTCAAGGGAAAGGTACAAGATGTGATGATAGTATCAAGGATGTGTCAAGAAAGAATCCATGTTTTATTTTCAATATGTTTCCATTGATGGGAATAATGAATACTATCTTCTATGTAACCACTTTGTTTCAATGTGGAATGTAATGCAAGTTTCATGATCTAATTCTCTAAAACTCTAAACCTGAAAAGATCCTCAATGTGTAATCTTTTAATAACTCAATATTAAGTAAGGTTTAAGGCTGGGGCCTCATACAAGGTGTCATAAAAATATCCAAGGTTATTCACCAAGTTATCGTGAAACTTGTCATATCTAGAGATTACATTCTTTATCGAATTTATTTGTGCGCTATTAGGGTGCACCATTAATATTTCTTTATTTTCAAATTACTCACATATATCATAATAAAACATTTAATAAATAACACATAGAGAATAAAATATATGGGTTTCATTTCAAAATCAGGACGTTTAAAAAGTACTTAAAAACAAGATGATTATGTCAATTATAAACCCTGGAAAGGAAGTGGTGGTTATATGAATGTCAATTCCAGAATAAAATAAAACAATTATTTGTTTTAATGAATACCCCTAGAAATAAAATAGGTTTGGTTATTCACATTAATAAATAAATGAACTTGTTGAGAAAAAGATAGAGATATCTTGAGATGAAAATTCTACAGTATAATGGCAATTCAACATGTGTTTAAAATTTTCTGAAAAGAGAGGGTACAAGGGTCCCCCACTCATAAATAGCTCAGAATAAAATATCATTATATAATAAAAATATGTAATTTCATGGTATTGATATTTGAATGAAATACCACATGAAAAGAAAACTTTAAATAAAAGAGAAGATACATTTTCCATTATGAAAAATTCGACAGCCTAACGACGTCTCTTAAAATTCTGAAAAATTATTTGATGAGAGTTGAAATAGTATCTCATCAATTGGAAATAAAATGGACAGAAATTAATACATATAAGAACACACCCCAACATAAAAATATGGAATATAGAAGAAAAACGTAAAGAAATTCATGACTTAAAAGAGGAGGGTGAAAGGTTCTCTTACCTTGAAGAGTAACTAAGAAAGCATGAAGGTTATGACCTTGGGGAGCCTGAGGGAATCTTGGGAGGAATCCATTGGAGGTAAAATATATGATCTTAAGTTAGGTGGAATTTGGAATGAAATTAATTAAATACTCGGTTGGTATTTATAGAAAAGTGAGGGAATATTTAATTAATTTCCAAAGGACAACTCATCTGTGGTATTTGAAAAACCATGGGATTTCCCATGGTATTTTCCAATGGTATTTTCCAATTGGGACACCTCACAAAATGTCATAATATTTACAAGTCTACCGTGTTTATTACATCATGATCACATCGTTAATGATGTCATTAATAACATTGAAATAGAAAACATCCATTTTAATATTCACCAAAAAAAACATTTTATAAAATTTTCATAAATTCAATTTTACTTAATATCGATGCTCTAAATTAAAAAATTAAATCCATTTAATTAAAATAAATTCATAACTATGAGATATTTAATATTTAAACAAAAACACAATTTACAAAAAAAACTAATAATTAACTTATAATTTATGAAATAGTTAGTTACTTATGTTTTTATATCACATTATAGTTCAAGTTGCCTAAATTATATTTATAATTTCTTATTTGAGGCTACTTTTCCATTTGGTCACATTACTATTAATAAGGGTAATATTTCTATTTATACATTCCAATTCACTAAATATATTTTTGATCTTATTAGACTCTAAATTTCTTACTAAACACAACAGTATAAGACGATTTTTTAGAAAATAAGTTCACATTATTAATTATTTAATGTATAAAAAAGTATTTCTAAAATACCATTTTTCCTAAATTCACCAATAATATGGAAGTTCTATAAATTCATCATATAATTATTTTAACATTTTAAATCCACAAATTAATCATAATAAGAAATTAATATTTCATTTATATAGAAAGGATTACACAAGGTAACTAAGGCCTTGTAACATAGCCCCTTATAAAACCTACTAAAGAGGTAAGTGTATGATGTTCCATCATGATAAGATCTTGGGGTGGCTTAGACAACTTCGCCGAAGTGGTGATTCCTATCAGCTTGAATTTCTCCTACAATTCATTATATTCATGATTCACATGTTGAACCTCGGCTTGGGAGTGGTCCAGATCAAAGCCCAATGATGCTACCTCCTTCTCAAGCTCTGACATATGGGATTCGTACAACTGGAGACTACTGGATGAGGCCATCAACTCCTTTTACTGTATTAATTAACCAAGATCACATGTAATTATAAACAAAATATTAATGTTAAAAGTTTAGTTTCCAATAGTCATAATGTCCAACAGTCATATAACAATCGAAACCCAACGATATCATTTTAATTATGATTATTTAATTAATTAATGGATATAGTTTTGTTGACTATAAAATAAAATAATTATCAAATTTAGGGAACAAAAATTATTCAAATGTTTGGGTCATTATAGGTATTACATATTACAGGAACTTCATGAACTATGTCTTATTTGATTCTCCTTATAATGAGATATGTAGTGAAACCTATATGCAATTCTTGGCCCTAGACACAAAATATAGAAAACGATCCATCACCTACATACAATAAAAATAAATGTATTAGACTCAAAGATAGGTCCTACCCATAGGTCCATCTCAATAAGAAAACCCAATACCTTTGTGTGAAACAGACATGTGCAAGGAACATATTTTATAACTATGTGTGGCTTGATTCCTATCCTCAAAATATATGCAGTCAAGCAATGAACTCCACACCTGGTTCTAGACACAATAAAGGATCAAGTTGTACACTCCCAATGTACGAGTCAGATATTCCCATGGATATATATGAGAACTACATATTTCTTAACTCTCACTTTTATGAGATACATAAGGACATAATGGCCTTGAATCCTAGCCTGAGACATAGAAAAATGGAATGGAAAAAAATTTCCCCACATTCTGTATATAAAAAATGATATATGTAAATGATATAATGGTTGGATTATATATCATAGTTCATTGAAGAAATTATAATTTCCCCTATATATCAATCAAATAAATTTAGATAAATTAATATATTAATGAAGATAATGGTATGAACATTTTTATTATCTTGATAAACCACTTATGATAAAAAAAACTATTTGTACTTGGTAATTTTAGATCTTCACAAACCTCATTTGGCTATTGGAAATGGGGGTCCATTATCATGAGGACACTGTTGTTGGACTATGTACAATACTAAATGTTGGATCTGCATCGGTTTTCCATAAAAAGATATCATGTGTAGAGAAATTCATTTTTAGGAAAGGAATTTCCTACCACCGTGTTCCCCAATGGATACTATCCCCCATATCATTTATCCTGATATAATAATACTAATGGTCATGGTTTACTCCTTCATTAATCTTAATATTAATGTCGTGTCGGAACATCTTGGCATGATTGGCCTCCAATTTTCATTGTTTCTTTGATTAATCCTCCTATAAAAATCATTATAAACTAAATATAATTTTCATCCATTAAATATGATGCTAATCTATAATAAAAATTTTCAAAATCGCATGATGTTAAATGACATGAAATATTTTATATATAAATAACATTATACTATGTATTGTTGTAGTGATTTCACCTAAAAAATCACCCATGACATTGTTTGTACATCATGATATGTTTGACATTGTGTGGATTGATTTTTATGATTCATGTATTCTACATCCGGTCAAAACACCACCAAGTCAAAAAAATGTCCCTCTCTATGTACGGGCCAACGATATGAAGGGAACCATAATTAAGAACTATTTAATCCCATATTCTCACCTTATAGAGATATGTAACAAAACATTGATCATACATCAATGTGTGGCCACAACAAAACAAAATCCTCCACTATTCTATATGTGATCTAGTTCCACATATGAGAGTAAAACATGAATCTCACCCCCATATATGAGGGCTCATTTTTAGAGGGAAATTACATTTTCTCCATGCATTAGTTTAATCAATACATAGATAAAATTGATGATAACAAAACATGGAATGATCCATCCCCTATTAGGGTACAGAGTGACACCCATATATTCAATTATGAGTCCATTTGCAACAGAAGTCAAATATTACCTTATCATGTGCATAGTCGAAACCTATGTGGGAAATTTTCTCAAAATTGTGTATGGAAAATGTTTCTGCATATTCTTGGAATACATTGATGAAACATTATCTTTTAATTATTATTGCCTCCCCCTTTTAAAAAAACACTAATTATTGAATGCTATAAATCCACATAAACTTCCCCTACCATTGGACATGGAGTGCCAATGTCCTTGGGAAACTATTTTTTATCTATGCACAATACGCCCATGTTGGATTTCCATATGTCTCCGATAGAAAAATAATGTAACCCAAATGAATGGTATTTTTCATATGATTGTTTTACCATAATAATACCCCAAATTGGATTCCAAATCCTATATACATCATTATATTCTAAAATCCCTAGATTGTAGCTTTCAAACATCTCCCTTTATTCCAAAAAATAATTGAACATTATTTTATAAATTACAATGATAGGGGAAAGTAATTTATCCCCAGGATAATAGTTCTATGTCCAAATACCATATCCCTAATATTTATTCACTGTTATATGTTCAAATCCCTAGCCAATATCCTAGATGCATGAAATTTAACAACATCAGGCTCTAAAAATCCCATAAAATAGTGCAATTTATAAAGGATTCGTTTCTATTACAAGGATAATGATGAAATAGATAACCTTGTTCTTTTCAAACAATAATCCCCCTAATAGGTAACTGAAAATGGTCTTACAAACCCAAAAAAATCAATTTTAAATCATATATTTCCATAAATTACATAGCCATCGATAAAGGAAGATAAGTTTCTTGAGGAAAAATTTAGTTGACTATGCACCATATTCCCCCGTTGCCTCTCTATAAGATTCACACAAAAGAGGCATATCAACCAAAGGTATATATATCATTAGGATAGTATTTTTCTACCATCGTGAAACCTAATGGATTATATACACCATATCATTTCTCATATTTTATATAAAGAATAATGGTCATGAAAATTCATTCATGCATATCCGAAAGATTTTGGCCCCATCTTAGTTAACAATTCCAAACAAGTCTAATTTCCCATAACTCAATATTTATGATGTTGGAACTAAAAGAATTGGAATATAAGTTAGGTTTTCATGACTCTAACCTAGCAATGAGAACAGAAACAAATATCATTAGGTTGAAATCCAATAAATGGAATCTTCGATAATAGTTGAGTATGAGTTCTCTAAACTGATGACCCAGATATAATAGGAAAAATATTGAGCAATTAGAATCTAAAATATATACAATGCTTGTTAGGTCAGTAACCAAAAATGTGAATCCTAATAAAAATTCATGTTATGCCTTCTATGCCAACAACATAGTGGAATTAGGAAGAAATTAGGGATATAAATGAAAATACACAATGTTTGAATAGCTTCCCCAATAACCCTAGAAATATTTAAAACTATGCTCACTGATTCATTTGGTTCTGGTAAGAATTTAGCATTATATGATCTTTAAAATTTAATTATACTATATTTTGACTTAATATAATGTCTATTGGTGACTATCTTTCAAAATTCAACTAGTTATAACTGATGGTAACTATAGAAAAAGATAGGGTAGAAGCACTAGTGGAAAGTGAGTTTTCATTCTATTAAATGGGAACATAGGATAATCCAAATCCTATAGGCTCTAACTAATGAATAAGAAACGAAAAAGAGACACATGGTAGATATAATGGTTACAATAGAGCCTGGATCACTTGTATAACCACATTGACCACTTCCTAACATGGGCCATCAAGGGGCCATTGTAAATCCACCATATTCATGGCTTTGGTATTTTTAAATAGGGAAATTTTTATTAATAGAGTCACTATGATCTCGACCTCACTACATGGTGGCTTTATAATTTTTAGGAGTTGCTGATTTTTGAACTTTAAACAGTGCAAAGTGAGCCTCACATTCCCGATTCACCTCGATTTGCTCAACCACATGATTTTGATAAAATTATTCCTCAATAGCTAATTGGTTTTGTTAAATGGTGATGTCTTTTATAGTTTTTATTTGATTATGGGAAGTATTTAACCATGTGATCTTGGCTTTATGAGCTACTATGTATTTCATGAATAAAAAAATACGGTGGTTGAGGAGGTTCTTAGGTCTTTAATTGAACCCACATGATCTTTGGTCAATCAAAAGCTGGTGTATGATTTATGATTCGTTGCCCATATCTGCCAGTGGGGTCTCAATGATGATTGTTCAAATCTATATCCATGCCCATTTTTAACGATATGGTGTTTTACCACAATTTGAGGATCATGATCATGATCACTAACTTCTTTTTGTATATAATCTATAATTGAATCCAAGGAATAATAGTGTTAATTAACGAATGAATCAAGAGATGGGAAATATTCCACTCCAACAACCTACCCAGCTTCATAAAAAGGGTTGATGGAATCAGTATTAGTTGGAGGGGTCCCCATGGCTTCCCCACTTGAGAAAACATCAATATAACTATTTTCAACATCTTTCAAAAGAAATATTTCTTCATTTCCTTACACAAGGATAGGACTATAAGATTGGGATCTCATAATATACATATATCATTGGGAAATGAGTCATTCTACCATCAAAAATGATGAGGAGGGTGTGTTAGGAACTTGTAAAATAGTGGTTAGTGACTTGGGTACATTTTGAACATCATTTCCCAGTATTCCATTAGGATAAAGGTTTTCATCATTCAAGAAGAATATTGGGATAAATTAACAAAAATACCATTGTAAGGGAATGAAAAATACTCATTCCATTATCCTTACACACTATTATTATCCACATATATTGAAGTATGAAAATAGGAAACATTGGATTCTAGGGAATGAGTAAATGATAATACTATTGTACAAACTATTATTGTTTAGAAAATTTGCAAGAAATAAATAATTCCCATATGGTTACACAATTCACATACACATCCCTATATCCATATTGCTGGGAGATGATATAATAATTCCAATACAAGTTCTCTTTACCATTATCAACCAATGTTCCTGAGGGTGTAGTGTAATGGATGAAGGGGAAATGGGAAGAATAAATCAAATTTACAAGAAATCCCTCGACACCAAGGGATCTCAAGATAATTCCTACAATATTATGTATTTTGGGGTGAAAGGCATGGAAATGAATTTAAATGTTATGATAATATTCATAACACAATAGTGTTCCACCTACCATGAACACAAGAGTTGAAATGGCCCATAGAGATGATAAGAAGGCCTTCCATTCTGCAAATGGATTAGTTGATTGAAAATAACAATAATGGTGGGTAAGGATAGGTTGATAGGTATCCTTCTACATGATTAGCTTCCATCATCAGGTTATAGATATGGACACCAATGTAATAATCTCTATATCTTAATATCCATCCATTTAAATAAAATTGAAAATTTACCCTTCAACCAAAAATCAGGGGATGAACCCAGATGAATTGTGTATCCCTTGTTGTTGTATTGATCCAAATCACAGGAATCCCAATACAAAACATCGATTCATCATGTCGTCCATGTAGGGTGAGTATTAAAATGGTTGAATTTTGTCCATATACAACAAATATGAATACAAATATTATACCCAATCATAAAATGGAATAAGAGAGAAGGTATGTATTGGATATCCAAAAAATCTCCCTTCCACAATTAACAGATCCTTCTACACTAATGATATGCATTCGATGTTTTCCTAGGTTTTGGTGGTTGGAAGAAACTCAGAATACATGTTATTGAAAATAATGATTCCAGTAGCTAATAAATATCCCATAATATGGCCTTTATGTCCCACTGGTGTAGATATAATGTGATGGATCTCAAGCACAAATGGATAATTAGTTTGCAAAAAACCTCAGTCAGTGAATAAATTGAATATTTAGAGACCCTATCTATTTGGTATAATTTGACAGCTTCTAAATGTACAAGATGTTCCATAATTTTCTAGTGCACTGAGAATACCTATGTACATTTGTTTATGAATTTCCCTTTGAAATAAAAATCCATCTTATTACTCCACCCACCGTTTGGACTTCCTTGATATTGATTTGGAGTTAATTGAGAGTATTTAATAGACGATTAAAAAGATATATCATTGCAATGTTGGTTTCTTTATGTCCACATAGTGGTAGTTATAATAATGAAATAATCCCAACCTGATCTAAGAATGATCTACCATGTGGATAAAATTATTAGTTTCACACATTCTATAGACACATCAATCTAGGTAGACAGGGGTTTTTGATCAAATGTGGGAGGGGAAGCATCATTTTAAATAACTAAATTCCCTTGTTTCATAATATTAGATAATCGGTATTTAAAAATTTACTGGGAAATGAGGATCCTTAGAATACATTCTTTATTAATGATGTGGAATCAAACACCATTAACAATGTTCTCAACCATGGAATTTCATTTATTGGTCATATTTTTCACTGATAGATCCTTTTTATAAATAAAATAAATTCAATGAATTAATTCAATATTTATCAAGTAAATGCATAATAAAATTTCTAAAGGTTCCAATAGATAATCCATTCATATAATTAAAGGTCCACATACTATCAATTCATAGAAACCGTCACTTGTGAACAATCAATTCAAAAAAGCGCATGCCCTTGATGTATTGGACATAAAAGTAGTAGTTCTTGGTTTCATCCTTCCAAAAGCATTCATCCACTATGTGGAAGAACAAAACCCACCATTTTTGGATTACAATAATAGTTCATTGATTAAAGATATTAGTTCACATGAAGAGACTTCCAAAATGTATCATAGTTCATGGACACCGTATGTGGTAAATGGTTCTGTAGAGTAATGTGTTTTTCGAGAGAATTGAAAAACGATGAATGATCTGGGCCCCCTATTTATATTTGTGTTCCACTATTCTATTCCAAACATCATTAAAAAAACTAGTCCAAAATAATTATTCTAGATATATTGGAATACCCTCTACTTCATTCTGATAAGAGATAATTTCGATGGGGGAATTTTATGGATCCTGAAATTACTAAAAAAAAGACGAAACAAAATCATTTATTTAGAAATTGAGAAAAAAATTCAATAAGAAGATTACAGGATATGGTTGATGTAAGGGAAACCCTGAATAATGAATTCCACTATAGACCACCAAAACACATGTAATTCTTATTCTCTATGAATAACCCATGAAATGAAGCTATTCATAGAAAAGGGAGAAGAATTTGATTCTTACAAATAAAAAAATTATTTTATAGGTAGGGGTGGTGGATTATACCCCCACCAAAGAATGATCCCCTTGAACTAAATTGTTCATGGGGAGGAGTGGTACCATCATATCAAACCAAACAATCAAATAGGTTTAGAGGTATATATTGGGATCATGTGTTTTCAATGGATGTCCTTAGCTGGATAAGTCCACTGTAGGCTTCCAAAAAATCTCCTCTGCATCCCACCAAAAAACTGGTGATTCTAGAATATAATAACTCTAATATATTATAAATAAGACCCCACGGGGGGACCTTGGGATATAAAGATATGAAGAGAAGGAAGAAACATTGTTACGATTGAACTAACTAATGTTGAATCATTGCAAATCCTAGAGATCATTATAAGAATCCCAGAAGATATCATTCACTATTTAGTAGAATGGAGGAAATAATAAAGCATATTGTGGCACACGGACCACGAAATCCATCTCCAGGTGCAATCTAGAAAGTCATAAGAAAGATGGACCCTTTTCCAATTAATCACCCAAATTAAAAAATGCTATTTGGGATAATCTATGCCTCGAATTGTAAAACACTACAAAGATGGAAGACATCACCACTTAGAAATATGTTACTACGGAGGAACATAGTCCCATGTAGCTACACACTATGCATCTTAAGCCATGGTTTAGGTAGCACAATGCTCGGTGGAATGTCCCTCACCCACATAGCATCATACTATACGGAGGAAACCCCATCCCACCTAAGAACCCACTATGTAGAATGAGGAATTATAGGGTGTTCCAACCACCATATATCATTATTTTATTTTATCATTATGATGGGATCCATATTTTAATCTCTGGAAACTTTTATAATGGTATCAAGGCAAGGCTCCATCCAAATCCACCAAACAAATCTGATAAAATCATTGGGAACACCATAATGTCATTTTATGTTTATATACCCTTTATAAGAGGATATATGTGAAGAATCCTTGTACTAATGTGGAACCTCAAAATGTATCTACATTTACAATATCATGGAATCCTAGGTTCTATTCATTGGGTGATCATGTGAACCTCCGCACTCTAGGGATTAAGGGGAATCACTGGCTATTCCCATCCACATGGGATGATATTGAACATTCTTCCATTTTAGCCAGAATTGATGTTATGGTACACCTCATGAGGTAATACCCTAGGAATTATTGATAGAGGAGGTGATCTGTTTCATTTTCACCTTATCCTAAGAGCTAGATAAATGAATCACCTTATCTGATCACCTAGTTCACAGAAATAAAAGAGGATACAGGAATTGTTAAAGTCCCCTCCCTCCCATTTTATATTTTTTTTCAATAAATAAGTGAATGGGGAAAGTTGTGTGATTATCATATCTATGACTTCCTCTTGTTTCTCACGTCAAACATGACTCATGTGGGATTAAATATTGCTAGCGATCATGACATCCTCATGATCCAAAATAAGAAATGATAATTCCATAAAAATGTAATAACCAACCATGAACCAAATTGGAAGTTTCAATGTGTAATCCACGATTGAAATGAATTTCTTCATTGTATATATTAACCCTAAACATAAACTATATGGTCATTACCCATGAATATGAACAACATAATATTCAACCAAGATAAATCATATTACAATGTGATGCACCCACACATAATCTCCAATCATGACTCTGTAAATTGATTTATGTAATTTTTTTATCATTTTCATATTAATCTACATGTTTTTTCATGCCCAAAAAAACATTGATACATAGGGTGACACACTAAGGTCCAAAAATATAATTTGAATCCACCCTGTTATTTTTTATGCCACATTTTTTGTAGTTTAATATTCACCAATGATATCACACCTATTATTGGGTATATTGGGCTCCCTTGGCATAAGTTTCAAACCCCCAATGACAATGAATCTTTTGGCCTTAACATATTTGCTGTAGGTTGTTAAAATTCATGGTTGGGTCTCTATCACATGACCAAAAATGTTGGCGTGTCCAGTTAAGTGGAATTGAACAACATGGGTTTGGATTCATCTCAAAATGATACATAGGACATAGATATTATGCGTTCGAATGAAACTTAAAAAAAATATTGTCCCCATGGATGATGATAACCTCTTAAGGGCCCCATTCTGTTGATTAAAACCATAATCATCCCACTAAATGACCAACTAATCTCAATTCTATCAAGAAAGTTATGACATTTATGGAGAACCTCATATACATATAGATGCTTCCATAAGTGTATAACCTCAACTATATAATGTTTATTCCAAATCCATGCATAATTAGGATTGTAACACCCCATTATTTCATAGTATGTTATCTCTTCAAAGTAATTCAATAACATGCGCTACACCCAACAATGAGTTCGAGCGCACCATGACTTACCAAACTAGATGTTCAAAAAATGGTTATAAATAGTATTTACTATATTTTGAATTTTATATACTCCATATAACTTTATCATCCATATTATGTGTTTCTTACACATAATATTAGAACAAATTCAATTTTTCAGATAAAGGAAGTGTTTTTCCGAAAATGCAATTTTATCACCATTTAATTGAGAACTTTGTTTAAATAAAATATTTAAACTATTATATATTAAATTTTACAAAACAAAATTCTTCTTTAGAATCGGGACAAAAAAATTTATTGTTGATAATATATTGGTGTTTTTCTGATAAATTTCATATTTTGGTGAATGGTGAAAAATAATAAATTTTATTTGAAATCTATTTTTTAATCAAAATAATTTATATTGTACAATTATACATTTTAATGGTTTTAAATTATAATTAGATTATATTTTTAACATTTAATAAAATTTTGTTCATTATAAGTAATTTCACATTTAAATTTGACATAAACACATATCAATCTTTTGATAGTTGTTTATTTTTATAAACCTTCTTTTTGGTTTTGACAATGAGAATTAATTTTATATTAGTAATTTCTTCTTATATGTTTTTAATTTGGTAAAATAGAATTAATTTTTGAAAAAATAATATCAAAATTAGCTTAGGGTGGATTTTTGAAATTTTTTTGAAAACATTCTATTTTTTATGAATAGTTAAAAACATTGTGTTATTATTTAATACCGTCGTTTTATGTAAATAATTATTTATTTTATATAAATTTATTTTAAGTCTTAATAGATATATAATACCTATATAAGTTCAATGTTAATAATTTTTGTCATTTCATAATAAAATTATATGTATTAAATTTTATTGTACCATTAAACCTTTTTTACCTATCATCTATGAGCATTTGCAAATTTGCATAAAACATAATTTTACCGCCTCTATGAGTTGAATTTCAAAATATGAGAGATACGGATTAAATCAGTATGTTTAATGTTGTTCAATAATATGAATATATATTTTGGTGAATAGTCACCTTTGACTTTTATTTACCATGATTAAAAGTAAATAGTGTAATTAAAAATAAAAATGATATTATAATTACCCCAACGCATGTCCTAATTCTATTCGATAAGTGTAATTCGACCAAAAAATACCTTATAAATAAAATATTATCACTTGATTCCACTTGGATTAAATTAAGAAATTTATTATTATTTTATTTAATGAAGAGTTAAAAGTGATAAATTCGCTGTTTATTAACTAATCCATTTTTAATATATGGTTATATAGAAGATAAATTCATATTTAAATATTCATTTGAAATCTATAAAAATTTCCTACATATAGATATTTTATTTATAAATTTTACAAATTAATTAATTATTTTTATTTATGAAATAATGATGATGTAGTAATTGCCTTCTTAATGAAATATTATAATAATTAATATTGTAAATAATAAAATAAATAGAATTTAAATGTTTGGATGCCATACAATAATTTTATAGGTAAATATGATATTTTTGGGTTTATTAGATAAGTTTTTTTAAGTGATAAAGTTTTTATGACTTTCACAAAAACAAAATACCAAATATTGTCAAAATTGACATAAATTATTTTTTATAACAAATACTATATTATTGGTTGATATAGTATTCCAAAAAATATATGGATTGGAAAATGGGAATAAATAATATTTTATATGTCTTTAATGAACCGCATTCGGTTACCTTGGATGTTTATAATATGTTTATTAACCGTATAATGTAATCATACAAGAAGACATGGTAAAAGTTAAACTATTTAAATAAGAGTTAAATCTAAAAGACTAGGTTAAAATGGTAACCTAAACTTTTCTTAAACCTATTGGTTGAGAGGAAATCGACCCAAACCCACTAAAGTATTGAAATAAATTCATTTTTAGCCATTATAAACTTAATATGATTTTATTATAAATTAATATTTTAATCTTTTCCAAAAGTGACCCTCACCCCTCTTATAGAAGGGCACTTCTGCTTCCCTCAAAATCACACCCCCAATACCATTTGGATCGGCCAATACATGGCCAAATATTCTCCCACAATCCATAAATTAAAAATACATGCCCTAATGTGATAAAAACCCAACATATGGAGCCCTTTTGATCAACTCAAAAATAAACAACTGATGAAGAGGTAATAATTTCACTACTCTCTTTCAAGATCTTTTCTTCTTCCTCATTCACTATCATGGTTGTTTCTATACCTTAATAAATAATATAGTTCCTTAATCATATTGTGATGTTAATATAAATATGTAAAAATCATACTCGTTAATCTATCCACCCTATAAATGAAAATGTCACCATACGTGCGTACCTATGGCTTATCATCTCCACGTTGTGGTGTAGTTTGTTATTCAAACACATAGTTTTTTGGATGGGTATAATTATGAGTATAACTATTTTAAATAATAAATATAACATGTTAATGATTCTTTATATTTTATATAACTTCCAATTACATATATTTTTACTATTAATATATGATATTGTCACTCGTGCGTACGTACAGATTACCGTATCCACGATGCGATGAGATTCATTTCCATGTTCACCATTCAACGATGATTACAAAAATATATTTATTTAATAAGTATGTTATATATGGAATTATAATTCTAATGGATATATATATATATACTTACATATATCTTATTTACTTACTTCTGTTCAATACGATATGAAAACGGAAACAACGTTTATGCGTACGTACGACCTACAGTCTCCATAAACGGTGTTTTCCATTTCATATGTCTTTCCATTATAAAAATTGATATAATAAATATATATGATTTATAAGTCCTTTTATATCTTCTGGAAGTATTTAAATCATAATCTATGTGATACGATCAAGAATAAAAAGTTAAAATACGTACGATAAAGAAAGAGATAATTACCCGAAATGTTAATTTAACATGGAAATCATTATTAAATGGCTAGTATAAATTCATAAATGAATCATGTTAGATATAATAAATAATAATATGGTTCTGGTATAATTATATAACATACTATGTTCATTATACAAGAGGTTCACCATACCCTTGACAAAGTAAATGTACAAGGTAAGGGTTAATTCCTCAATCTCATTATTATCTGAGATTGTTTATGTGTATGTATTTTGGAGTAAATATTTATTATCCATGTCCATGGTTCATAAAATAAATTTCAAAATGATTCTTTTATGGTAATATTTATCTAAAACATCATTTTATATGTTTTAAATATTTATTTTTCAAAATATTTCTCATTAATATCCATGTTTTCAATTTGGTTTTAAAGATTTATATATATGGAAATGATTTTTTTAAAATGAAAATTCCTCTAAATTTTTTCAAAGTGGAATGGGACACTTTGATTCAAAAATCTATATTAAATGACCTCATTTATAAATTATGTGACTTTTAATTGAATTCACAAAAAAGGATATTTCTCTCAATGATTTTTACTGGTCATGTTCAACTATGTCAACATCCTTTACAGGATATTATTCTTCATCAAGGTTTATTTTGTATACAAATATTCAACATTTTATTGATGGTTTTGTGATATGTTTGACTGTGGATGAGTTATTTTTATACAATTCGTGGTTTATGGTTAAATTATTGACATTTTATATGTTTGTTTTAATACGAATGTTTATGTTATGTTTAAACCTTTTCATATAAGAAATGTATTGGGCTTAGTAAGTGAAGGGTGGAGCCCGATATAACTCCTCAATGCATCCGTAGGTCTCATGAGACTATTAGACATGAAATTTGTTGAGGCCTTTCCCAATTTTATATAATGTTTTGTCCACAGAATTAAACATTTTTACAGTTCATGGTTGAGTCCATGAAAAAATATTTCAGAATGTCTTGCATTATACATTCCCTCATTATGAAAATAATATTGATGGTTTCTGTGGTTATTCGACGAGTAGAATACCGATGATTATATTTTATTGTGGAATTATTTACTCACCTCATAATTCTACATAAAGTGTTCATGTTTATTATATGTAAAAGCATGTGTTTTCAATTATTAACCATGTCTAATTTTTATGTTATATTCTACTATATTGATTACTCTTATTGAGTGTTTGAGCTCAACCCTTTCGATGTTTTATTTTTCCTATGATGAAATGAAGTATATTATGACTATCCTGGAGGGATAGTCTAAGAGATATTAATGTTTTCAATGGAGACAATGTTGTTGTTGTTTTTCATTTAACAATGTAATGTAGAATTCATGTATGTAATCTATTTTCCATGACTTCTAAACTGATCGGTCCTTCGTGACTTGATTCCATGTAATCATGCCAATGTATTAAAATAATGCACCGAATTTGGGTAACTGGGGTTGGGGTGTTATATTTAGTATCAGAGAAAGTTTAGAAACAACATTGGAAATAGATTTATATAAACTCTGATCAGAGAAAATTAACCTAAGATAGAAAATAAAGATTAGTATTAAAAAAGTTCCTAGAATATTATTAATGTAGAGTGTTTGTGAATTTTACAAGAAATACATCCATGTCTACATATGATCAGGTAGCGGTGGCTTTGGCACAGATATACATAGGAGTGAATTCTCCGGAAACATGTTTCGATCTTGACTTGGGGTATCCTGGTACATGAAAACGGTCCTTCTTACACTCTTCATTATGACACTCTAAGGGGATATGCTTAGGATAATTAATATTTTAATTACATGCCATTATGAATGATTTATGATAAAATACTTCCACAAAGAAATATTTTTATGATTATATATTATATTCATAATCATTTCAACTTATGTTAGGTATTTTACAAGTCTTGAATTATGAATTATGATTCATAAACTAACCTATTATATTCCATTGTTTATTAATGGTTCCTAGTAGAAGGAATGAGAACTCCAGCAGTACACTTGATACAATGATTAAAATGAATCATATCATTCATGGTATTAATCATAACTTTAGAAAAGAAATAGTCTCCCACGTATTATAATCATATGAAGAAATAGTATTTTGTGTTAATAAGAAATGTGAAGAATTGTTTAAGTCTTATGGAATTGAAGGGAATCAAGATAAGAAAAGGATGGAAGAGAGAAAGACAGATAAAGGGAAGAAGAGAAAGAAGATTTATCTCATATGTGATAACTATGGAATGAATCACCTTTTTAAATTCTTGAAGGGTATTAGAGTTTTTTATATGTGTGGAGAAAAAGGACACCATGTACGTGATTTCATGGGTACGAAAATAGTTTCAAATGTACAATGGTTAATCTGTAAAGAGTTGGGACAATATGAGAATCAATATCCAAATAATCATAGTTTGCCTCGAAAGATGATATTGGAAATAATCAAGTAATTATACTACCACAGATAAAGAGGAAGGACTATTATTCTTTTTTTATTAAATAATTACTTCATTTGAGTGTTGTATACACAATGTAATAGTTATATGAATATTGTAAATAAATAAGGATTGTTCTGTAGTACTATTTCATTGAAGATTTAAAATTATATGGTTCTAATAAAAGATAATCAGTAGCAAGTTAATATTTTTGTAAAATACATGGTTGAAGGAAAGATAAACCTTAATATGGATTTGATTCTGAGGTACTGATTTTGTAATAAGATATGATTTATTAGGATAAGTTATATTTGATATTCATGACTACTATGAAACTAATTAATTGTTTATTGATTCCATTTTTGTTGGAGTATACATAATTTTTGGATGTAAGGAGTATATAAAGTATTCTATAAAGATAAGGGAGCATTAATGTAGTCAATAAGGTTTTATAGTAATTCATATTGTTACCATGTGTTAAAAGAAAACATTAAGAAGGTATTCACATGTTATTATGTCGCAAAAAGGATCTCCATTTTGTTTACATTCTTTATAAATTTTAGACTATGAGTTTGGTCAAAAGTATTTTGGATAATTATAATGTTTAATATTGATTATGATTGACATTAGATACTATTATTACGGTTAAAGAATTTTTTATTATAATTTTTAGACTGTTTTAAAAAGGACAACCCATAGGTCGGGCGCCAACCCGTTGCGTCTGGCAAGGATGCAAGACTTGAACCCGCAACCGAAGGGCGACAAGGGAGCATCACCAATCACGGGCCTGCATGATGTCATAGTTTGTATAATGTATTTTTTTAAATAATATGAAAAAATAATTATAAATTAGTTATTTTTGGGACCCTATATGATTAGGATAAATAGAACATTTTTGAATTCTCGTATCTTTTGGAGTGAAAGATGAGTTTGTGGTATGAATTAGTTGATGGATCAAACAATACATGTCATTTAAATATAAATATATATATTTATATATATTTATATTATTATATGAATAAAATAATTTTTAAACTTTAAGGAAGGGATTTTAAAACCAAAAATTTGTTATCCTAATAGCTTTTTTTTGTTGAATCGATGATATTTTACATTATCTTAGATTGATGTCGTTGAGGTCCTCAATTTTAGACTTTTTTGTGATTTATAACTGCAATAACTCCCTATAAATATTTCTATTTGTCATCCAATTATGTGTCTCTAATTTCCACCAATGTTATTTTAATCGAGATCATTATTTGGTGGTGACTTTTTCATTTCTCTTTACCTCTTATTAAGACAAAATTTTATTAAACCAGTATCCGATGTGGGTTTTCAACAAATGTGTTTTTGTATTTTTAACCTTTTAGAATAACAATTTCAAATTGAGAGGACACAATTTATTTAAGGAGGGGAGAATTTGACACACAAATATTTCAATGTATTTATCTCTTCAAATTAATTCAATAACATGCGCTACATGCAACATCGAGTTCGAGCGCACCACGACTTCCCAAACTAACCATTCAAAAAATGGTTATGAATAGTAATAACAGAATTTTTAATTTCATATACTCCATATAATTTTAACATCCATATTATGTGTTTTTTAGACATAATATAAGAATAAATTCAATTTTTGAGATAAAGGGTGTATTTTTTAGAAAATGCAATTTTACCGCCTTTTATTGGAGAAAATTCTCTAAATCTAATATTTTACCCTTTTATATATTCAATTTGACAAAATAAACATATTATATATAATTGAGAAATAAAAAAATTTTTTTGATAAAATTTTGGTGTTTTTCTGACAAGTTTTATATTTTGGTGGCTGGTGAAAATAACTAAATCTTAATTGAAAACAATTTTTTTAATCAAAATAATTTATAGTGTTAAATTATACATTGAAATGGTTTAGAAGTATAATAAAATTATTTTTTTATCATTAAATACAATTTAGTTCATTTTTAATAATTTCACATTTAAATTTTACATAAACAGATGTCAATCTTTTGATTGTTTTTATTTTTAGAAAAACCAATTTTTTGTTTTGACAATGAGAATTAATTCTAAATTATGAAATGAAACTTATATGTTTTTAATTTTGTAAAATGGAAATCATTTTTGAATTCATATTATCAAAATTATCTTATAGTGAATTTTTTGTATTTTTGTTAAAACATTCAATTTTTTATGAATAGTGAAAACACTGCGTTATTATTTAAAACTGAATTTTTTTTTAAATAATTATTTATTTTATTTAAATTTATTTCAATTCAAAATAGATATATAATAACTATATAACTTCAATGTAATTAATTGTAGTCATTTTTTAATAAAATATGATATATAATATTTTATTGAACTTTTTAACGTTAATTTACCCACCTTCTTGGAGCATTTGAAAACTTGCATAAAACAAAATTTTACCACTTATGTGAGTTGGATTTCAAAAATATGAGAGACATGGTTGACATTAGTATGTAAAATGTGGTTGATATAGATGAAAATAATTTTTGACTAATAGTAACTTTTGACTTTTATTTACCATTGTTAAAAGTAAATAGGGTAATTGAAGGTAAAAATGAAATTATAATTACCCAAAAACATGTTCTAATTCTATTGGATATGTTTAATTAGACTAGAATCCCATAGGAATAAATTATGATCCTATAGCTTCACTTGGATTATATTAGAACAATTATTATTATTTTATTTAAAAAGGAGTTAAAAGTGTTAAATTCAATGTTTATTAACTACATAATTTTTAGTATAGAGATATACATAATATAAATTCGAATAAAAATATTAATTATAAATCTATAATTATTTCATACATCTTGGAATTTTATTTAAAATTTTTAGTGGTTAAATAATTAAATTCATTTATGACAGAATGGTGATCTAGTAATTGCCTTCTTAATTAAATATTAAAATAGTTTATATTATAAATAATAAAATAAATGGAATTTAAATTTTTTGAATCTATACAGTAATTCTCAAGGTTAATATGAAATTTTAGGGTTAATTATTTTAAAAAATTTCTAAGTGATAAGGTATTTATGACTTTCACTAAAAAATTACCAAATAGTGTCAAAATTGACATATATTAATTTTTTAAAAAAAATACTATATTATTTGTTTATATAATATTTCTAAAAATCTATGGTTTATAAAAAGGGCTTAAATAATATTATATTTGTCATTAATGAACTAATTGAGGTTCTTTTGTAATTTTGGAGTAAGTTTATTAACCATATACTATAATAATAAACGAAGACATGATAAATGTTGAACTATTTAACTAAAAGTTAAATATAAGAGAGAAGGTAAAAATGGTAACCTGAACTTGTCTAAAACATATTGGTTGATAGTATTTAGACCCATTACCACCTAAGTCTCCAAATAAATTTATTTTAAGCCATTATATACCGATTACGATTGTATAATAAATTAATATTTTAATCTTTTCCTAAAGTGACCCTCACCCCTCTTATAAAATGGAACTTCCCCTTGTCTCAAAATCACACCTCCAAAGCCATTTGGCTCATCCAAAACATTACCACATAACCTCCAAAAATCCCTCAATTCATCCTAGTGGCCTTAAATTGTTCAAAATGACATCAAAAGGAGCCCTTTCGATTAGCTCAAAAGGAAACACCCGAAGAAGAGGTAATAATTTCACAACCGTCTTTCAAGTTATTTTCTTCTTTAACTTATTAATTCTTTGTTATTTCCATACTAGGAAAATAGATCCATTACCTTCTACATAATCTGATTTTATTATAAATATGGTACAATCATATTGATTATTCTATCCATCCTATAAATGAAAAAGTCACCAAATGTGCATACATACGACGTATCGTCTCCACGTCGTGGGGTAGTTTGTCATTCAAACACCTAATTATTTGGATGGGTATAATAATGAGTATAAATATTTTAAATAATAATTATAAAATGTTAATGATTATGTATATATGATATAACATCCAATTACATATGATTTCACTATCAATATAATGATATGGTCTCTCGTGCGTACATACAGATTTTCTTCGCCACGACGCGATGAGATTCATTTCCATGTTCACCATTCAATAATGATTATAAAAATATATTAATTTTATAAGTATGTAATATATGAAACGATAATTATACTGGATATATATATGTGTGTACTTATATATTTCTTATTCACTTACTTACATTCAATACAATATGAAAACAGAAACAACGTTTATGCGTACGTATGTCTTATCTTCTCCATAAACGGTGTTCTCCATTTCATATATCTAAATATCATTCATATTTATATTCTATATATATGACATATAAATCATGATTTATATTCTATAAGTATTTAAATCAGGATCTACCTAATACAATAAAAAATAACAGGTTAAAACATGTATGATAAAGAAAGTGATTATTAACCGAAATGTTAATTTAACATGGAATGAATTGTTAAATGGCTAGTATAAAGTCATATATTAATCATTTATGATATAATAAATATGAATATGGTTCTGGAATAATTTAATAACATACTATGGTCATTATACAGGATGTTAAAGGTACCCTCGACCAAGGAAAAGTACATGGTAAGTGTTAATTATCCAATCTCACTATTATCCGATATTGTTTTTGTGTAAGTATTTTCTAAGAAATTTTTATTATCCATGTCCATGACTCAAAAAAAAAATTTCAAAATGATTCTTTTAAGGTACTCTTTAACTAAAACTTCATTTTAAATGTATTAAATATTTATTATTCTAAATCTTTCTCATTAATGTTCATGCTTTGGAAATGGTTTTAAGGATTTATTTATATGGACATGATTGTTTTAAAATTTTGATTCCTTTAAAAGGTTTCAAATTTGAATGGGAACATTTTATTCAAAAATATATTTTAAAATAAATCCTTTATAAATTATGTGACATTTAAATGACTTAATGAAAAAGTGATATTTCTCTCCATGATTTTTACTGATCAATTTCATCTTTGTCAAAATCCTTTAAGGGATATTATTCTTGATCATAGTTGATTTATTATAATAATCATCCACATTGTATTGAAGGTTTTTTGATATTTTTTTACTTTGGATGTATTATTTTTATATAATTAATGGTTTATGGTTAAAGTATTGATGTGTCATACGCTAGTTTTAATACGAATGTTTATGTTACATTTCAACCTTTTAATATGAGGAATGTATTAGACATTGTCAGTGATGAGTGGTGCCCGTTATAGCTCCTTGATGCATCTATAGGTCTCATGAGGCAATTTGATGTGGAATTTTCCAAGTGCATTCCTAATTTGATATATGGTTTTGTTCGTGGCCTTAATCATTTTAAGATGTCATGGACGAGGACTTGACAAAATGATTCAGAATGTCCCACATTATACATTCTCGCATTTGGAAAATAATATTAATGGTTCATGTGGTTGTTTGACTAGTTGAATACCCATGATTATTTATTATTATGGAATTGTTTACTCACCTCATATTCCTTCCATAAAGTATTAATTTTTATTATTTGTAAAGTCATGTGTTTTCAAATATTCACCATGACTAATGTTTAGGTTATATTTCGTAGTTCTGGTTACTCATACTGAGCGTTTGAGATCACCCCTTTCTATGTTTTATTTTACACAGGATGCAAAGAAGTATGTTATAACTGACCTGTATGGATAGAATAAGGGATATTAATGTTGTAAATGGAGAGAATGTGGTTGTTGTTTTCAATTTTCTAATGTAATATAACGTTCATGTATGTAATATATTTTCAAAGACTACTAAACTGGTCGATCCTTCGGGACGTGATTCCTTGTAATCATGCTAGTGTATTAAAATAATGCACCAGCTCTAGGTTACTGGGGTCGGGGAATTAAATTATGGCTAGTTAAAATACAGTAATACATAATATGTACACTTTTTAATTAACTAAATAATCTTGAACAAGACATGAATATATAAGAGAGTCCTAGAATAGGATATTGTTCCTCTAAAATTGTGTGATAAGATCGAATTCTCATCCTATTTACTGACACAAGATCTTAAGTTTCATTGGCAATATCACCCAACAATCATTTAACTTTTGAATATAGGTCAATGATTCATGGAGGTGGGTTTCTTGGGTTCTTTTTGTATACACGAATTAACCCATTGTATATCATTTTTTGAAGTTGCATCCAACAACATTGATTTCACACCACTTATCCCCCTACAATCAGATCGATGATAATGACCTAACAATGGAACATTAAATTTGATACAAAAATAATATACTACCAAGTCTACCTAGTACTATATATACCTACTTATATCCCATTTTAGGGTGTAAACCTCCATCATCAAAAATATAATTCCACATTATTCATGTCATGATTTGGGGTTTGATGAGGCTCATCTTCCAGATTCATATTATTCATTTACTAAATTTCAATCAATATTGAATGAATTATATACTTCCTTTTTAATAATATCGTATTTTTATTGAGCCCAATTGGTTTATTATGTTTAGAATTTTTTTATTCTATGATCCCAATGAACTATCTATTAGGACATCCATCATTAAAAATTCTCTACACTGTTTATATTGTATATCACTAGTATTTTTATTCCTTTGATTGGATGGTGAACACATGGACCACATATTCCATGGATTCACTAAATGAACCCAATATAAAAATAACATTGATATGGTCGATATACATAAAGAAGAATAATTCATTGATTATGTGGTACAAAAATTGGAGGGAACAAATAAAAATTTCATAATATTGGTGCTAAAGTTATCAAGTCTTCAGGGGTAAAATATCACATGCAGGTTGTTTTACATGGGTGTAAGGAACAATTTCAGTACCTTTTAGTTCATAACGGAATATTATTTTTCCAATAAAGATAATAAATGAAGACATGATATTAAATTCAATGTCTAAAAAGATGGGTATTTGGAATCAATTTGTTATAGGCACTCGATGTTGTGTTTCTTTATATGATGCATTAGTAGTCCATGTTGTACTAGTAATAGATTTTTATAATAGCCCCACTTACAATATTTTTTGAAAATTTATGTAATTTCAAACATAGTACACTAAATGATTTTTCTCTTGATGATTTTTCATGTCAAAAATACTTCTGTAACATGGTTGGGTTTTCCTTTAGTAGTAGTGGTTTCGACAATTTCTCATGGATGGTATTTGGAAAATTTCAAAAAAATGTATATTATAGAATATGAATAAAATTATTTTATTTTATTCACTACCATAATGTTAAAAATTATAATTTACTCATTATCATGTTTTTTTTTCAAGAACCATTTTTATCATTAGATGGGAGTAAGATAAGTAAAAAGATGATGAAAAACCTCTTCCAACCCTATGATATACCCTCATAGTACGATATTTCTCTAAGTAATATTTATCAAAAATAATAAATTTTGACAATAGCTTACATTTTAGAGTCATTATGGTCACATAGGTTCCCCATATATTTGTATTAGGTTATGAAATAGTTAACAAGGTTCTATAGATCGTTTTCCTATCACATATTTTAAAATTTGGTTTCATAAATTTGTAAACAGAGGAGAGGTATACCAAAATTATATTTATGGATCCATTTCATGATTCACTATAACACACCAAACTTCCATGGTCTCCATTAATGTGGTATTAGAATCAGTGAGGTCGTGAATATTGGAGGAACAAATTTTTATGTCATCCCATTGGTCTGAGTAATGAGAAAATCATGAAATTATCATCAAATTTAGATAAACTGCTGATAGATGGTTCAATATGGGTCTACATGGATATTCTAATGTAAAGTAATTTTATACCATATTCATAATAAATCATGATATTACATAATTATATCATTCAACTAGACAGTCTATTTGGATCAAGGGCCCACCAGATGATTTTTTTAGTTCATCTGTGTAGTTTACCCCCTAATGATGAGTGGGATAATATGTGTGAATGTTTGGTTAAAATTATACAGTTTGTGAATATTTGAACATAAAAATTAATCATTGGATAATTTACTAGAAATTATCCAATCCCATCACTACATCAACCTCTCTTCCATATAAGTGATCTATTATTTTCACAAGGGACATAACCACACATTTTTATTTTCTTTAGAAAAATTATATCAATGGGTTTTAAAATAACAATTTTTATGAACAATATTAATTTTAATTATATGAATAATATTACATCAACTATAGGTCACTGTTTTTCAATATCAAATTTTCGAGTAAATTACTTCCCTTTACATTCTATGGTGTTTGTGTCTCGATATATGGAATCTGCTTGATTGATAGTGGTAAAAATTACACTAGATAATCAAATGGTTATAGTCATTATAAAGTGATATTTATGTAATATCTTATAATAATCAGTGAATTATTAATTAATGATAGGGACTTAATGCAAGGTGGTTATAATTACCTGGGTAGTAACTATTATGAATCATATCCATGTTTATAAAATAATAACATTAATACGTGAGTTGATAATAATGTCATTATCCCTGAGGTATGGAATTGTTTTTGATATCATAGATGTGATTCCTGAAAATGATATTGATTTAACAATTATACGGGTTGTGAATGTTGTAAAAGTACATATTGTTCTATGTTTTGTTGTCCACATCAGGCATTCACTTATTTTCTATTCACACACTAGAGACTTGATTTTCCATAGGATGGAGGTAGTATTAAAAATGAACCAATATCATCAATCATTTATACCTCTTAAATGGAATCCATGACATCTAGAAATCATATAATATTGATTCATTGAATTTTAACATAATAATGTGTCAGGTTCCGTACATGAATAGCGTGATTTTTTATTCAACTTGGATTAAACCATGTCTCAAGGATATAATTTTATCATTGGAGATTTATTATCAACCATTCCACAATACAATTTCTTTAACCTACAATTGATCTACTCTATTAAATTAAACTATATTTGAGCCCAAAAAATATAATGATTTTGTTGTATTGAACAAATGGTACGTTCTTTTTTCGATCCATTAATCCTCCTAACAATAATACCAATATAGGATGACATTTTCAATGGACTTTAATATCCTAAGAACGAAATTACGTTAAATAATATGTATTCCCACAATCCCCAAAATAGACATATAATGAGGCATAAAGAATTACATATCATTGTGCCACTAATATTTTCATACAATCATGATACATGATCTATTGATTCTTTTATAACATATTTTTTATATTTAGAGAATATATAATTTTTTATCTGACACTATTGATTATTCAATTCTTAGGGTTGATCATCACAACCAAGCGAATATATTTAAATTTATATTAGATATTGAATATTTGTTAATAGTTTCTAGAATATTTAATTCTTTCATTTATCAATATAAAAATATGGTATGTCAAAACAGGAACTGTGAAAGTTCTATAACATTATTGGGATGTTATTATTAAATAGTTTATTCTATATATCAATGTTGTATTAACATCATTATAGTCAAATAAATTATCTTTATTTGATAATTACTGTTTCCATCCACATGAATTATTCGAGAGTAGTGGGTTCTATAAAATGATGGAGGAAGTGTTCCATGATTGGTTATTCATGTAACAGGATCAATTAAAATTGACCCATCAGGTGTTTCCCAAGATAAGGGTTCTATGATTATAGATTTGATAGATATAGTAACTTATCCTTAGGATATAAAATATTTGTATGGAGGACCCTTATTGTAACACATTATTGAATAGGTAACTAAGAGACCATATTTTTTATAAACTAAACCAAATATGGAATGTCTCCACTAAAATGATAATGGATTTTTTGGTGACCTATTTTTATGTGATTATAAAAAATACCTTCATGGAATGAGTTATAGGGTGGAACTATAAAAAAATTATTATTGTATTTTTGGGTGGACCACCATAGTTGTGGATACAAAAACATTTTTTATGAGGAATGGATAGGGTATTTGGTCACTATACATTGGGGTAATAGGTTATACGGATTATCCATCATTATTAGTGTAGGAATGTAGGCATAGTTTTTATGTGTAATCCACCCTTGGGTAGTTATATACACTTTTTTCTTGGTAGGAATATGATCCTCTTCCTTGTGTTCCAAAATATTATGTTGATAAATTCCTTTAGACTGATTGGGAATGTCATCCAACAATTTAGTATAAATTTATATATCTCATAATCATTTTTAGAAATATCAACCATTCTTATTTTGTTATTCAAAACTAATCAATTTACCAAAATCAGAGTAAGAGTACGTGTTAGATCACAATCCCCATTGTTTATTGAAAATGTATATATTACTCCTATGTGGGAAGATAAATATCAAATTTCCTACAAGAATGTTTTTATTTATGTTGAAATTGATGATATACGTCATTTTTGGTGGAATAAGTATATGATATATTCATTTTATGAATTTTATATTATGTTTGTGATATCCCATATTTCTACAAGACTATGTAAAATATTAAAAGGTCTTGAATATGGATATAAGAAAACACATTTGTTATCAACTAGAATTGTTTGAAGAAATCATAAATTAATTTGGGAAAATATATATACTTGTTTCCGCTATTTACATAGGTATATTATAAATTTATTTTTTCCTATATGTGAGAATATACATTTTTTATACAATATTTCTGAAATATAAATGTAATCATCCATTATGTTAACATGTATATGATATTTCTCATTAGTCATCATTATACAATTTTAGTGATAATATTACATATAAAAAAATATCCCATATACCTCCATGTATTATGGATCTTGCAATGCCTAGTGCGATCTTCTAGTGTCTTGGGTCTAAGATTACCGAGTAATGATCTATATGGTATCACATTGAATAAGGATCTACAAGTTAGTTTTTGAATGATGAAAATTGAAATGGTACCTATTATTTTTAGGATGGTATGACTCTAAGTATGATATAATATATAATACCAAACGTAGGATCGAATATATGAATGAGATTCTCATATACAAGAGGGGGGTGAATCGTACATTTTAAAATTTCCCATAGGAAATTTTGGAAACCCAAAATTCACAGTATCTCTATGTTCTAAAGACTTTCTCGATTCTCGAAAAGTTATTCCGGAAACTAAATTTAATAAAAGATACACTAACTAAGATTCTACCTTAAAGCATATAGAATATAACTAAATCAGTGTACAATGAAGGAAGTATAAGAAATTTATACTTTCCGTAACAATGAAAAATGCAGTGGAAAAACTTGTAAAAAACAAGTAACAACTAATAAGCCTTTTAACCCAAAGAGAAGGGTAACCAACAACCTTGGATAAAGGTCACCTAATTTATAATTTCATGAAATTCTGTCTTACCCACACCAGGGTAAGCCCTCGATATAAAGAACAGAGTCTGTCTTGCTATCCCCGCTCACCCTCAACTATTAGGTAGTCATCATCTCTGTCTTCCTCAAGAAGGAAACCCTCAACTTAAAGGTGTTAAAACCTCTGTATTCCTATCCTCGGAATCCCTCGATGGTAATCAACATCAATCGGAGTCACATGAAGCAAGTCTGCACAAGGAAAAGTTTGAACAAGCTGTTCAAAAATTTTGCATGAAGCATTGAGAGTTGATAAGAGACTTTCTCTCTATAAATCACTTTAGGAAGTTCTGATCACCAAAATTCAAAAACTTGTGACCACATTCAAATGAGATCCTATTTATAAGAGATTCTCCAATGGTCGGCTCCCTCCTAAAATGGTCATATTTCTCCATGAATTTCGGAGGGACCTTTAAATGTGTCACTAAACCACTGGTTAGTCAATAATTGAAACCATGACATAATTTTGTAATGAAACAAGTGTTGGCATAAGTAAAACTGAAGTTCGGAATGTATGAAAATAAAAGTTCGGAGTCTAACAAAGATGGAATTCAGAGTCTATAACAAAGAGATATTCAGATTCTGTTTTTTAGGAAATCAGAACCAGAATTTTGTGGAAATCCGGAGTTTGAATTTCCTGGAAATCCGGAGATTGGTTTCATCAGAATTTGGAACCAGAACATAAAAAGTTCGATGTTAGAGTTCATTGGAATTCACAGTCAGAACTCATAAGATTTCAGAGTCTAAATTTTGAGAACTCAGAGTTAGAACTAAGATATGTTCGTAATCAGAATTCAGAGTCGAAGTACATGAGAGTTCATATCCAAAATTAGTAGTGGAACTTCATGAGAGTTCGTATCCAGAATTCATAGTGGAACTTCATTAGTGCTCATATCCAGAATTTGGAATTGAACATCCTTAGAGTTCGTATACAGAATTCAGAATTGAACTTCCTTAGAGTTCGTATCCATATTTCGTAATGGAACTTCATTAGAGTTCGTATCCAGAATTCCAAATGGAACTTAATTATAGTTCGTACCCAGAATTTGGACACTAAAATAGAATGCTTCATATCTAAGTATTATATGATTCCGTGGATTTAGGTCTGAATCTGATTTTTATACTAAAGAAAGAAAATATTGATATGAATGATGAAAACATGGTAGGGATAAATTCCTTTGGAAAGGAAATTGTCGTTATAGATGTAAAATGTAGATTTGCTTCTGTATAAGGTGTTTGTGATTTTCAAAACAATAAATAATGGACAAGTTATAAGGAATGCCTTATTGACTCAACAATCTCCCCCTTTTTGGAATCACAAACAACCTTTCGAAAAGGAATATATGGACTTTGAAAAATTTCATTAGAATTTGAAATTAAAACTTATTTCACTTTATTCATAGATGATGATGAATAAAAATAACTCCCCCTTAGGTTTAGGAACTCTAAGGATTGTATTTTGGATTTCCGGAATAGTGTTTTCATTATCATGGGAATGAAAAACTTCATAATGAGAAACTCCCACATAGATAAGGATAGTTCTACTTATAAATTTTTCTTCTCCCTTTTAAATTTTTCCTTGTCCTCCTTTTGAGTAGTTCTTTTTTCCTTCTCCCCCTTTGTGATTTTAAAAAATAAATGAGGGAATGAAAAAACAAAAAAGTACCAGAAACATTAGTAATGACATGAAAACAACACAAGAAACCAATATTTTCATTAGTTTTGAAAAGGTATTTTACAAGGAATGACATTACAACAAAAAATTGTATTGGTCTATTTGTATTCCTTTTCCTTGGGAATTAATTTCTTCAACAAGATTTTTAGCTTCTTCAAGTCTTTCTTGTCCTCCTCAGCATGTTTCTCTAAGGATTTAATCCTATCATCTTGAGTTTTTAGAGCCTCAGACTATGCCTTTAGAATTTCATCCTTCTTCACAAGCTTCTCTTCGATCTCAATCCGAAGATCTCTTTCCCCTTTCCAGTTTTGAGAATCCGAGATAAGCTTCCCATTCAGATCCCTCAATTGTTGATTCCGAGTATTTTTCTCAATGGTTAGATTTTCCCGAGAATTCTTTATCTTGGCATCCTTGGTGTCAAAATCATCTTTTTCGTCATTCTGAAAATGATCAAATTCTACCATGTCATCATCAACATTCTTTGACCATAGAGGGATTTTGCTGCATGACTCTATATTGACATCATAATTGATGAGAAAATTTCTATGCTCAGCCTAAATCGTCACACATTTATCCATGACCATGGATACAGATTCTGATTTCTGATTTCGGCTATGTTGAAGCATCTCACATCTGGAGTCTATGGTGGGAAATATCGGAATTGTATCCACCAATTTCTTCAAAGACTCAACAACAAAGTCATGACCTAGTGGTGATGACTCCGAATCAGACACCATTATTGGGGATTGTTCTTCTTCAATTTCCACAAACATTATTCTTGAAGTTCCACCAACATCCTTCTTCCCTATGACATATTTGGTTGGGGTGTCTATAATCACTTTCTTACCCTTATCAACTTTAGGAATGGGTTCTTCATTAGGATATTCTTCCTCTATTTCAGATAGATGAACTATCTTATCTTCATCATGTTTTTCCTTCTCTTCTCCTTCTTCATGAAAATGCTTCTCATCGCTTTCTTCCTCAGATAATTCATTTTCATTCTCTTCTTCCTTGTCATCATATTTCTTATAATATTTGACATCTTCCTTTCCCTAAGTGACAAGATTTTAGGATTCATCCTTTTCTTGATAATCTTCAACTTTTTTAATCAAGTCGTCTAGATCATCATTGTCTTCTTCTTCTACTTCTTCTTCTTCTTCTACATCCTCCTCTTATTCTAGACCTTCGACAACTTCTTTCACATTAGATTTTTTCAGAGAGGATTATTTTTTTCCAGGGGTCTTTGGTAAAGCTTGAACAACAAAGGATTCCGGAAGGGTAATCTTCACAAAAGCTATTTTTCTGTCTCACAAAAGAGATTGTACAACCTTAAATTCATACATCTTCTTCTTCAACTTCTTCTCTTTTTATAACCTCCCAAGATATTTAGAGGTTTTCTCCCTTAAGAATTTAACTTCAGCAAGTTCCAATCCGAATTGAGGGTCCCCATATTTCCTTTTCTCCTTATCTTCCCTCGATTTAGCACCCACCTCATCTGGATATGCTTTCTGTTTCTTCAACTTGGGAGGTGCGGATTGGGTTTCCTTAGCTTTAGGGGTCTTGCCTTCAACTACCACTTGCTTCAGCTTCCTATTTTTCCTTATCTTCTTAGATGGTTCTGCTTTCTCTATATTTTCGGGAATGACTTCTGCCTCCTCCTCTGGAAGATCATAAAACTAACCTGACTCTATTGAAAAAACGGCTTTCATCCTCTTTAAGGTGTCATCGCTAATCAACACTATCTAATAAATTCTCGTCTTGGAAGTGCAAGAAACCTTGAAATAATCAAGACACCAAATAATAAGCATGGAGATAAGAGCATGATACATAATAATTTGAGACTTCAAAGTTCCATTCTTGATATTATGAACTGTATTAAGAACGTGCCTCATCATATTGATCTTTCTTAGATTTACCACGAAATCTATGATGTAGATATCACTCTTCTTTAGGTTTTCCTTATCAACTCTACTTGGTATGAAGAATTCTTGTACCCACAATTTATGAATCCAGTTGTTGGTAGATAGATGGGAAATATTTGCTGTTTTTTCATGTTTAATCCCATGGCATTCCATTGCCTTCACTTTGCTAAAACATCCTTTCACATCCTATAATGAATGTGAAAAAAATTCTTCTTCACAATCGTATGAGAGCCCTACAAAACTCACAGCCTTGGTGTAAGAAAGCTTGTAAGTCTTTCCATAGATCATAAAAGAGAATATTTCTCTACCATCTTCTTCATAGAAGGAAATATACTCATATAATTCTACAAGAAAATCTATATAAACAACATCCTGATCCCCTGGTTTCGATATGCAGAAGTCTTCCCATCCATTGAGATTGATATTATTAGAAATTAGAGATTTATACTCACTGAAAAAATATGGATGGACCTACCATTCATTGTAGAATAACCATTTTGAGATTGGCTTCGTAGAAGACATATCTTGGGAAGTGGCTTCAACAGACATTCGGAATAGAGGAGCACTGAAATTTTTAGAATTGGCTTTAAGAACTCAAGAAGAGCTTCAACACGTGCGGGATCTGAAAACGATGTGGGACAAAAAAGGGGGTGCCCTTTATATAGGCGATGGAGGTGACCTTTCATCTTCCAAAACCAATATAATGGTTGAAAAACTCATTGCTTTGTTCTGACAGTTGAAAACATACCAGCAAGGAAATCTTGAATCCGATCATATGAGGTTTTAACTAAAACACTTGGATTTAAGAAAAAAAGAATCCAAGAAATTTTACAAGAAACAAAATCTACCAGCAACTAAAAAATGATTACGAAAACTTAATTAAGGAAGTCATTCCTTTTGGATTAGCTATGATGTTTATTCCTAATAGGTGATATTCTTCTTGAAGAAAATTTTACTACAAAAAACATACAATGAAAAACTAATTACGAAAATCTTAATGTTGAAAAATTTATTGTAAATAAATTGAGTATGAAAACTCTAGTACGAAAAGTATGAGTACAAAAAATTCCCATTATGAAAATTATCATTACGAAATTTCTCATTACGAAAAATATTATTACGAAAAATTCTCATTACGAAAACATCATTACGAAAATTCTTATTATGAAAACGTTATTAGGAAAATTATAATTATGAAAATTCTAGTACGAAAACTTCATTATGAAACATTTCAGTATGAAAATTTCATTACGAAAATATTCAGTACAAAAAAATCATTATGAAAATTTTCAGTATGAAAATTCCAGTACGAAAACATTTGAAATACTCATTAAGAAGAATTTTGAAAGGCTCATTATGAAAAATTTGAAAGGCTAACAAACAAATGTACTCCACCTATGAAAATGATTTTTTTAATATAAGGAGAATGGTTCAACAAGAAGTTAATGAAGGAATATTACCTTGTGGTAATCATTCCTAACTTCCCTTTAATGTATTCAAATCTATCAGAGGGTAATTATTTTCTGAAAATGTCAGTAAGTTGATCTTGCGTTCTGATAAATTGAAGAATGATATCTCCGTTTGACTTGATAATCTTTTAAAAATAGTTTTTGTTACCATTCATATGCTGGGAACACCCACTATCCATCTACCAAGTATTTTTGTTGGTACTTTCCCAATTTTCATGAAAATAAGAAAAAGATAGGTTTTCAGAATCCAGACGTACTTGGATCCAGAAATTTCAGAAAGTAAAATTTTGGGTACCCACATCTTATTTGAAAAATAAGCCCTATGAAATCCAAATGATTGGTTTTTCTTAAAGGAAAAATTCTTTGCCCAGTGACCACCATATTGAAACATTGTGCAAAATAGAGTACTTTGAGGAACAAAGTAGTTGTTACTAAAAATTGGTTTAGAACTAGTGTAACCAAAACCAGAAGTCTTCCTTCAAGGATGGATTTGTGAATACATTTTATCAAAATTTTCCTTACCATGGGTAAATATTGACAAACACTTCCTCAAAGAAAATATTTTGGATTCGAGTTTAATAACTATGTTCTTATATTAAAAATAATTTTAACTAGAGATAGGCTCGAAAACATATTTCCTAGAAATTACCTTTTCAATATCATTGGAATATTTATTCTTCTCAGAACATACTCTCTCGTGATTTTTTTAAATACATTCTAAATAAGCATTTTTTTCATCATGATCTTTAAAAAGATTAGATATTTCCCTATTAAGAATAATATTCCTATTGTTTTCCTTGTCAATCTTTTTCATGAGTTTTGAGTTCCCAATATCAAGATGTTCAGAAAACCTAGAAATATCTTTATAGGTAGGTAAATTATTATCTTTATCAGAAGAAGATTCTTTATTTGAAAACTTATAATATTTACTATCATTAGCATTTTAGAAACGTTGGTCAAAGATTCATCATTGTGTACCTTAGCCATAAAGCAATGATTATCAATAGGTAGTCTGGCTATAAGGCCAAGATTATTCTTTCCAGAAGATTCATAATTAGAAGATTCATCTGAAGAGTCACCACCACTAGCACTCCATGTGTCATTATCTTTCAAAACATTCTAATCTTTGGTCATGTAATAATTCTTTCTGTTCCTTTCAGAATCCCTCTCTTTTATCTTGTGCATAGGGAAATCTGGCCTTATGTGTCCAACTCTCTTGCATTCATAGCATGTGACTTCTGAATCTTTCTTATCTTTCTTTTCCTACTTCTTATACTTGGATTAGAAATTTCTTTGTCCAGCTATCTTGTTCATCCTTCGAACAATATTAGCTAACTCATTTTCTGAGACTTCACTCTCACTAGATTCGGATTGAATAATAAACTTCTTAGATTTGGATCTAGTAACTCTATCAGGAGTCTTAGATTTCATATGACTTGAAGTCGTAGTAAAATCAACACTACCACTCCCAATATTCTTTTTTATGTTGTCAGCATATCTCTTCATTCTAGTATCATGTTTAAGAAGACTTCCAAGTAGTTCATCAAGAGAAATTTGAGTAACCTATCTGTTTTAATCTATAGTAGTTCTCTTTGATTCCCACTCATTAAGCAGGATATCTATGATCTTTTCAACAAGGGCTTCATCATATAGACCTTTCTATCCCATTGATTATATGCTATTCACGATAGTGATGAATCTATGTTGCACCTTAGAAATTAGTTCTCCATAAGGAAAAATAAAACCATGATACTCAGCTCTAAGCATGGCTCTTCTACTCTCAATCACATTACATGTACCAAAATGTGTAACTTCAGGTTTCTTCCATATACAATTAGCTGTTTCACAAGAATAAATTTGGCTATATATGTTCCTAGTCATTGAAAAAAGTAATGTATTGCGTACCTTATAGTTGAGTTGGTATTCATGATTTTCTTCATTAGTAAAAGAACTTACTTCCTTTTCAGGAATATTATATCCCCCAGTAAGCATGAAAAATTTATCTACCCTACTATTGATAATGAAACACATCATACGATCTCTCCAATATTCGTAATCATTACCATCAAATATAGGTGGTCTAGTAGGATTTAAGTTGTCAATAGAACCAACATATAACACTGCCATCCTTAAGAAATACTTTTATACACAAAATTGTTAGAAGTGTAGGTTTGTAAACCAGAGATAATATTCTAAGCAAGAATAATTGTATCTCTATGAAAAATAGTTTAATTTAATTTTTATTCTGATGAATAGATTCTGAAAAATATGAATTCAGATGTATGAATCCTAATGTGTGAATCTGAAAAAGAAATTCTGAGAATTCTCTTCAGAATCTAATCGTGATAATAATTCTGATTGAAAAAATCTTCTGATACCAATTGTTAGGATGGTATGACTCTGAGTATGATATAATCTATAATACCGAACTTAGGATCAAATATATGTATGATATTCTCAAATACAAGAGGGGGGTGAATTGTTCCTTTTAAAAATTACCTTAGGAAATTTTGGATAACCAAAATTCACAACACCTCTAGGTTCTAATGACTTGCTCGATTCCGGAAAAGTGATTCTGGAAACTAATCATAATAAATGTTACACCAACTAAGATTTTACCTTAAAGCGAATAGAATATAACTAAATTAGAGTACAAGTAAGGAAGTATAAGAAAGTTGTACTTTCCATAACAATACAAAATGTTGCGGAAGAACTTGTAAAAAAACAAGTAACAAGTAATAAGTCTTTTAACCCAAAGAGAAGGGTGTCCAACAACCTTGGATAATGGTCCCTTGATTTTAACATTCAATAAATTCTGTCTTACCCACACCTGGGTAAGCCCTCGATACGAAGATCAGATTCTGTCTTAATATCCTCGCAATCCCTCAACTATCAGGTAGTCGACACCTCTGTCTTCCTCAGTAAGGAATCCCTCAACTTCATGGTGTTGGAACCTTTGTCTTCCTATCCCCGGAATCCCTTGGTTGTAATCATCAATAATCAGAGTCACACAAAGAATGTCTGCATAAGGAAATGTTTGAACAATCTGTTCAAACTTTCTGCATGAATCATTGAGTGTTGATAAGAGCCCCTCTCTCTCTAGAAATCACTTCAAGAAGTTCGGATCACCAATATTCCAAAAGTTGTGAGCACATTCAAATGAGATGTTATTTATTGGAGAAGCTCAAACAGTCGGCTCCCTCCTCCAACTATCATATTTCTCCGAGAATTTTGGAGGGACATATACACGTGTCAATCAACCAACGATTAGTTAATAACTGAAAGCAGGACATCATTTTTTTAATAAATCAAGTGTTTGAATAAGTAAAACTGATGTTTTGAATGTAATCAAATAAAAGTTCAGAGTCTAACCAAGAGGAAATTAAGAGTCTATAATAAAGAGATATTCGTATTCTGTTTTGTAGGAATTCGGAACCTGAATTCTGTAGAAATCTGATGACTGAATTTCAAGAAAAACCGGAGTCTAGTTTTATCAGTATTCGGAACCGGAACATACAAAGTTCAGAGTCGGAGTTCATGGGAATTCGTAGTCCGAACCCATAAGAGTTTGGATTCTGAATTCATAGAACTCAGAGTTAGAACTACGATATGTTCTTAATCAGAATTCGGAGTCAAACTACATGAGAGTTCATATCCAGAATTCGGAGTGGAACATCATGATAGTTCGTATCTAGAATTTGGAGTGGAACTTCATTACAGTTCGTATCTAGAATTCGGAATGGAATTTCATTAGAGTTCTTAACCAAAATTCAGAATAGAACATCATTAGAGTTCGTATCCAGAATTTTGAATGGAACTTCATTATAGTTTATATCCAGAATTTGGAATTGAACTTCATTTGAGTTCATATCCAGATTTCAGATCCTAAAACAGAATGCTTCATATCTAAGTATTATCTGATTAAGAGGTTTTAGGTTTGAATCTGATTTTTATTTTAAGAAAAAAATATTTATATGAACAATGAAAACATAGTAGGGGTAAATTCATTGGAAATGAAATTTTCCATATATAAGAAAAATATATATTTGCTTAAGTATAAGATGTTTGTGATTTTCAAAACAAGAAGGATTGGAAAAAGTCATAATGAAAACCTTATTTACTCAAAAATTATCTCTCCCTCGTGTCTCTATACATTATTTCATATTATGGTTGACTTCATAATACTCATTCTATTACTATGGAATATATTTGTTATCATTATTTTTGGCTAGGATTAAGATGTCACGGTTGGAGGCACCAGGAATTAGTACCTTAATAATTTCATTATTCATATTGTATGGGATAGCATTCCAAAATTATTAGAGAAAATATTCTATTCTCTTTAAATTTAGAATACTACAATTCCAATGGTAATCTCATATTATCATGTTTTCCACTTGGTGATGGAGATAATGACTTGGTGATATTTTCATAATGATTTCAGGGCTCATAGTAATTAGTAAACCTAATGAACCAGACAAAATTCTTCAATATAACAACATATCATCAAATTGTATAGATATATTCGGATATATTCTTTTCATATGTAAATAAAATAAAAATGCTCATCATTTCATCACCAAATTTATGTTCGTAATGAACTAATTGTTTCCCTATTTGAATGATTTGTTTCGAGTTCAACATTATTTCCATAACATATGAAAACAAATTCTACAAAATTTGGGAAACAATGTTTTTTATAGAATATTTCCCATTGATATATCCATTCTTATTTCAATCCAAGAAGGTGTGTACCGATTCATTATTTTATGGGACTGAGTATAATGCGCTGACACTATATTCCTGATGTTGGGGCATTATTTTTTGACATTGGTATAATTACAAGGAATAAAATCCTGAAGTAATTTATATTTTTGAACTAATGGAAAACAAATATACATAAACGAGTTCCACATAATAATATCAACTGACATAAAACATATAAATTCCATTTGAATTGTCCACAACTCCAAGATTTACCATGTAAGTAATATGTTAAATACTTCTTTGTGTCCTGGGGAAAAATAAAACATAATAAAGAGGTGAGTTTGGATGATTAATAAGGTTAAGTAATACAACATAAATTATCAAAAAAATAAACAATAAGCCTGATGAGAAACAAAAAAAACATCCCATTAAACATATACAGGTGAATAATATGTCCGAAGAAAAATATAAATGAATAATTCCATAATAAAATGTAACAATTGAAATTTTACTAGTCGAATAATTTCATTCACTATCACATGCATGTTTTATAATGAGGGAAATTCATAATGATGGATATCTAAAACATACCTTCAAGGATTCATGCCATGAATCTATCAAGTCATAATTCTATAATAAATTATTGTCTTGTTTATATGTGAAATAATATATTAAATGTGTAAGGCCTCAACCCAAACCTTGTCTAGTTAGTCTCAAGAGACTAATTGATGCATCGAGGGGCTATAGAGGGTCCCACCCATTACATAAAATTTCCAATACATTAATCACATGAATGGAGATAAATATAAACAACATATGAATTCATATTGATACTAACATATGAAATGTTGATAACTTTCCCCAATCATTAAACACAATGAATAACTATTCAGATTAATAAGGTGAATAGGATCAAGATACCACATCCACAATGAAAATATTCCTAAACCATTAAATATTATATGGTATATTATACAATAAAATATTAACTCCAATTAAATATTATAATACAAAAGCCTCTTCAAATAGATGTAAATGATCTTATAAAACCACTGAGTATTTATTGAGATAAATACACTTTTACAATACTGTGAAGAGTCCTTTTGGAAAAATATTTTTACAAAACTAGAAGTGACATAATATATTTTTTCATGATAAAATTATTGAATTTTTCGAATCAATTGTGTCTTAAAAAAATTACAAACTACACTTTTATGTTGGTAAATATTTGAGTAGATCCATTTAGTTGGGCTTGTTTATCGAGAATAGTTTTTTAAATATATTTTTAAAACATGTAACTACCCAAAAAGTAAAGAATGATTTTATTAGGTAAAAATATATAGAACATTCAAAAAAAATTTATCTGGGGTACATATAAATAATTAATAATTTAGTTGAGTTATTTATAGAATAAGAGTAACTGGAATGAAAATAAAGGTTTGTGTAGACAACTCATTGCACATTAAAATCAATCGAATCGTATGCCCCAAAATTACTAATAATATAATTATAAACTCTATACCATGAAAATAAATATATTAATGGTAACGTATATAAATTTTTGGTATAAATAATCCACACTTAATAAATAGTGGTGAGTGAGTCATATCTAATGAAAATGAAAGTGAGTTGAGAAAACCCATACCTTTTGTCTGAATGTTTACTCTATATGACCTTCAGTTCCGGGAATATGAAATTAGATCTATTAATAATGTAACACATAAATGATTAGTCATGTATATAGATTATTATAATTTTATTTATTTAATTTATGGTCTTATGATATGTTATAAGATTTAATTTTGTCTTTCTGTAGTGTTTATTTACTAATATTCATGATCGTGAAACTTGATTATAAGTATGTAAGATCATGTGGAATGGATATAGTTATACATGATTGAATTTATATATAATTAATGAACATATATAAGTTTTAATATTAATATATATCATTTGTTTACATTTTACGAGGATTAATCATTAGATAAGTCATTAAGTGAGAATAATTTAGATTTTTACGACTGTTTTTTGATCACAGAAAATTATCTTTTTCTATTATTTAGTATCATGTAAAAATAATGGAACTAAATAATTATATATGAAATAATAAAAATATTATAATCTGGATCAACCATAAAAATGATATTGTGACCACACTCGAAGGATAAAATGAATAACGAAGGTTTGTAATCCACGATGGTTGTAAATTGGCACATCTAGGATGATGATTTCATTTTTAAAATAAAGTATACAAAGTGAATGGATTGATGATATACCCCCCCATAAACATGATATAATTCAATAATATAGAATATACTGAAGTTATCATGATAGTTTTTATAGAACCTGTGGGGAGATAATAATAAATATTTAATTAATATGAAAAGAAAATAAAAGGAAAAGGAATATGATTTTACCTTTTGGATTCTCCTCCTTGATAATCTAATTAAGGTGATTGATTTTGGCCTTTTGGAAAGACCACGTGATCCAAGACATGTGGAGGTTCTGTGCATGATATCTTGTAGAAATTTTATATGATTCAAGTCATATAGAATTGAGTAGAACAATGAGTGAGTGGTGGTTTTTATAGTGGATGAGAGGTGTATTGTTTGGAATATCTTATTCATTACATTATTAATTTCATATAGACAGAAAATAGTGTTAGATTATTGTGAAAAATAATAATAATATGTGCATGTAAGTTTGAAATAATGGTTTCTTACATCATCCATGTTTCACGTAATGGTGAATTTATATTATAATGTATTTATATCATAAATTATACTATTTTACTACTCATAAAAAATACATGGATTTAATAAAAAACCAGAAATATCACCGAAACCATTTTATACATGTATAATCCAAATATAGACTACATTTTATGAAAATAATTTAATAAATATGAGAAATTAAATTTTTAAATAAAAAAATAATTTAATTGAAAAATACATTTTTAAAATTTAAAACTAATTTTATAAAACCATGAATAATTAAAAAAGTTCTTGTTAAATTATCCTAAAATTAAAAGACAAGATAATATTTATTTTTGAATAAATGATATGAAAATTAATTTTTTATTAAATTAATATATTTATTATAATTTTGTAATCAAATATTTTTTACACACAAAAATACCAAATCATAATTATTAATTTTTGAAATATTCAATTTCATTAATAAGGTGAAAAAATTATATTTATACATTCATGGGTGATTTTTCTAGTCATAATGGTCATATTACTATTCATAAGGGTATAATAATATTCATAAGGTTTACATTAACATTCATAAGGGTATGGTACTATTCACAAAAAATGTGTTGATCCAATTAGACATTAAATATCTTAATTAATGTAAGTGTGTATGTAATGTTTTTGAAATTCAATTCACAAAGGTAGAAATATTTACTTCCAATAATAGTTTTAACTATATTTATTTGATAATATAATAATAATGAGTTTTTTCGTAGGTAATCGGTGTCATGTGCATCATGTTTTCTATTAAATTTATTGGTAAATCCTTAGGGTTTCACATTGTCTTCTCATTAAATAAGTTCTTTCCTCGCCATTTTCAATTATAAAGTCAATGCTTGACACTGGGAAATCCTTTTAAGGGATAACCACATTGGAAATGGGGTTAATAAAGTATCCCATTAATAAGAGGGAATGAAAAAAATGAAAAAGTCCCCCCAATATTAGGCATTCAAAAAATATTACATTAGAGTGAAGTGAAAACTTATACATTGAAGATAAATATAACCACAAAGTTTTATTGAATAGTGATTGGGAATACATACAGTAGAAATTTAGACATCATAAATTTATAAATATATGAACTGTTAAAAGAAATTTGATTTCATAATGAGAAAAAAAATAGAGGGTGTTTTTCTTAAAAAATGATTTTATATGAGTTGATGGTTTCATTAAATATCCATATAATCCCCTTATAAAATAAAATACTTGATTACATAATATAATACTTTTTTATGATTCAATATATATCCACATCACTTCATTAAAAAATATATGGTTATTGAATTTAAATTTATATACATGTTGAACATTCATCATATGATACATAAGTCATTACCTAAGCCATTGAATATTTTTTGAAAGAAAAACATTTATAAAACAGTTTAACCAAAATCATAATTAGTTCTTAATCCATTATATATGTTTTTAACCATAAGACTCATCTAAAATATGTTTATACTGTAGATACCCAAATCATGACGTACATGGACATTACATTACTTTTTCGGAATACTTAATACATAACAAAAATAGACACACAAGGATCGTAATAGTATAGTGTCTTTGGAAACTCGGAATATAATCTTCTAATGGTGGTGAAAGATCTTCAACATCTACATTAATGATCATCCCATTTTGTTTTCTTACCTAAAACCTATCTTTAAATCATGGGGAAAAGAAAACATATTAAGGGTGGGCTCAAATTCTCAGTAAGGGTAAGCATAGAGAACATAAAACAATCCATAGACATTTGAATGTAATAACATGAGCATAAAATCTAAACATCAAAATCTTGAGCAATGACATAAAACATAAAAGTATGTAAGGCATAGATTATGAAGAAACATTAATCATGATAAATTTTCATTGGAATAAAACTTGTAATTGTGGAAACCATTAAGCACCTGATATGATTTCCATAGTAGCCAAGGCATTACTTCCATGACCATCTTAGTGGAAAAAGTCCCTTTCTGAATCGAGTTCACTCCTCGTTTCAGTCCTGTAACACAGAATCGGATTAACTTACCATTCTAGACATGTCTATCTCATGAGAAATAATTCTTTACCCGATGTATTGGAGGGATATATATGTCCCACCCATCTCATAATGAAATCATTCTTACATGTGCCACAAAATAAACATACATCATTTATAATAACCCAACGAATAAAATGGGTTTCATAAACATCATCCCATCATCACATAATCCATATAAAAGATATGGATATAATTTCATAAAAAGTAAATTGAAACCATGTAAATCATAGAGACATTATACTTGAAAAATTCACATATGAAATAATGTCATATTAGATGGAGAATGGTTTTGATAAAACACGTGAAATGAATTCTTGAGGAACATATCCTTTATTCTTCAAAATCAATTTCTTTTCACAAAATGTAATGCAATTTTAAAAGATTTTTTTTTAAATATTCATGAAATATTTTGGAGAATCTTCATGAAAATAAGTCTTTATAAAACCGTAAAAATCCTTTCATGTCATATAAGTTAAAAAAACATTTTCCTCGTACTTTTGTCAGAAAAATCAAAAATACCTCATAATGTAAACATTAGAAAGATTAATTACATACCATTTAGTAAAAGAAAAAATGGGTAAAAAGTACATTAAACATACATAAAAACACTTTTAGAAAACCTGGACTTGGATGATAACAATAACCCCAGTAAATACATACGAATAACAATCTCGGATAAGAACGAGATTGAAATAGTTATCCCTTACCTTATGTCTGATATGCTTAGTATGTATCCGGGACTCTTGTATAATGATTTAAATAATTTCATTGACTTATTACAGAATCATATTCATTGTTATGATATCATATATGGTTCACTTATGACATTATATTACCCGTTATTTTGTAAATTCCATGTTAAAGCAGTGCTTTGGGTAAAATCATTTCCTTTATCGTACGCGTTTCGACTTATTTTTCATGATTTCTTTACTTATATCCTCATTTCTATAATTTCAGAATTTAAATAATGATTTATATATAATAAATATTCAGAATATACATATATATGATTGATTGATAAATGAAATGAAATACACCGTTCATGGAGACGGTAGGCCGTACGTACGCATGAACGCTGTTTTCGTTTCCTTGTTGAATTGAAGGGAATTAAGTAGATGACATACACACATATATATACATAAATCCAGTATCATTATTATGTCATATGTCTCATTTTTATTAATTATATATACTTTATAATCATTAATTAATGGTTAACATGGAGAATGAATCTCATTGCGTCGTGGAGACGGTAGTCCGTACGTACGCACGGGCGATGATATCAATCCCATGATCATGGAACTGTATTGAAGAATATGTATAATATTTAAAAATTAATATAAAATTACAATAATCATATATAGTTTTTTATTTACACCAATATACCCATCCAAGTATGGTGGTGGTTGAAAACAGATTACACGACGGCGTGGAGACGGTATTCCGTACGTACACATGCGCGTTGATTTCAGATTCCATAGGATGGGTGAAGGTGAAATATGGTTGCTTCATATTTATAATAACATACCAGTATATGATTGATACAGATTTTATTACTTCATAATGAAACAACAAATGAATATGCAGTAGAAGAAGAAATAAATTTGAAAGAATCGGTAACATATATTACCTCTTCTTCGACACGCCTCTTTGAAACCTCCACTTAGGGCACTAAAATTGGTCTTTGAAGAAGACCAGGACCTCAATAATATTTCTAGGGAAGTTGAGAAGGGAAATGGGAAGGGTTTGGCCGAGATTGAAGGCTCAATGTTGTGTAAAGATTAGAGGGAAGAGGTTCCCTTTTATAACGAAGGAGAGGGGCACCTTTGGAAATCTTAAAAATATTAATTTATAAATAATATCACCACAGTTAAAAACCCCGAAAAATAACTCATATTAGAATATTAGATGAGATAGGGTTGTAATATCATCGTCCAATCAAATTTAGACATGTAGGGAATTTATATTAAACACTATCAACTTGATTTATCCATATTTAATCTATTAAATTTTATTTGTCGTAATAACAATCTAAGTTTTAGATTGTTATAAATAATTACTTATGTGCAATGAATTATCCAAAATTAGGTACTTTATGAAATTTTATATTATATATCTTTCAATTTAGAATTTTTAAATATTTTTGTGATTTTTAAACAATTTAATAATATGTTATTTTTATAAAATAACGATAGTGTCAATTTTGACACTATTCATTTATTTGAATTTAAATAAAATATAAATAGAGGATATATTCAAAATAAAATATTTAATAGGTTCCTAAGATGTCATATTAATCTATAAACGTACTGGAGAACATCAAATAGTTCATATAATATTTATTTTAGTATTTGTAAAACCATTTATTTGATATTTCTCTTAATAAAACAATTACTACAATATTTTTGTATGATTATTAAATATACTTATTTGTTGCATAAAAATTAAAAATAAAATACTAGGATGAAGATAAATCTTATATATTTCATAATAATACATTTAGACAGATTTATCTTCTAAAACACCCAACGTTTAAAATGTTATATTTATTAAATTATTAAGGTTACAACTTTGACATTATTTATAATAAAATAATATAAGTGTCACAATCACTTTTATAAGACTCCAAACGGGTATATATTAGGTTATTAGATGCCTATGGAGTAGATATACACTACCAATAATTTTTTATCAGGTTTTTGTTCCTTTTAATGTGTATTATTATTTCAATAAAAACTATGTTACTGATTTTTCACTTAATAAATAATTTCTGCATCATTAATGTATCACCATTAATGACAATTATTTAATCCCTAAAAATTATAAATAAATTATCATGATCTATATAATATTATTATAATTCTGTAGAATATTCATGTTTGATGTTTTATGAAGTTTATCACTAAACTAAAATTATTATACTAATAAGATTTAAGAGAGTGACATGTTGTCACTTTCTTTAGTTTTAATAATAATTAAATTATTTTTATGGTCAAAAGTCCATAAAATTAATCTAATCATACCCTTAGGTGATATGGGTATACTTTTATTCATCCAATAGTATTTTGGAATCTTTTAGGGTAATTTTATAATATTATATTTACCCTTAATTAGCCGATTTACCTTTAACTATGGTAAATAAAATTTACCGTAGTTACTATTCATAATTCCCAAAAATAAAAAGTAAACTATTAACATAATTTGGACCCAATGATTCCAAATATATAATCAATTTTTTCAAATTCAATAATCAAAAGTTGCAGAAATTAAATTAAAATTAATCTCGTTGTCGAATGAAAACGGGATTTTGTTTAAAACATTGCAAAAGATTGAATTGATTTAATCTGTGAATTCAATGTAAAATCAATGCTAATGACATACATTATATTAAATGGAAAAAATATATTCTATTTATACTTTAAAACCATTAAATATTATAATTTAACCATATAAATTATTAAGATGAAAAAAGTTGTTTTTAATTAAAATATAGCATGTTTTTACTATTCATTAAAATATGAAAGTTATCAGAAAAATATCAAAACTTTATCCAATGTAAATTTTAATATCCTGATTCAAAATTATAATTTTATTTTGTAAAATTGAACTTATAAACATGTCAAAAACTAGATTTAATGTGGGTGCGCCATCAAAAGGCGGTAAAACTGCATTTTTTTAAAATACCTATTTTACCCAAAAAAAATATTTTTTTCTCATGCCATATTCTAGAAAATGTGTAAGATAAATATTAATGTTATTAAATTAAAAATGTAGTTAATTCTATTCATAATGGCTAGTTCGTGATAATATTATAACCATATATCGTTGTTTAGTGAAACCCGGTAATGCGTACAACACACGCAATCGAGGAAGGTCGTGATTACATGTAGTGCAAGCCAAATCAGGGTCACGCTTAGTGCAATACTTTATTATTGTTGAATATAACAAAATACAACCATATATCATTTATACATTTAATATATATATTTATACACATACACAATCAATGTTGCGTAGAATAACAACTATCAAAAAAACATGAAATTGTGTGTAACACGATCCAAGAATAATGGTGTGTATGCTGCAAGCTAATATGGTGTTGCGTATGGCGCAAGATAATATTGGTGTATCGTACAAAAGAAGATATGAAAGAAATTAAAAAGAATATACCTTATAAAATCTCGTGTTGTTACATTCTACCCCCCCTTAAAATTAATTTCGCCCTAGAAATTCATCGGGGTTATAAATGGTTTTCTATTTGAAAGTTAATTTAATTGAAACTGACATCGTAAAAAGGAATACCAAAATATATCATTAAAAAATAAAGTATGAAACGTAACGGTTACCCAAATAAACTAATCACTAGGATTCCTCATCAGAGAACATAGGTGAAAATATGGATATGGAAGAGAAATATAACCATCATGTTCTGATAGAGAGTGGTAGAGAACATGATTATGAAAAAGTCATTAATCAAAAAGCCATAAATTTGTGATGATCTAAGGTAGAATCTGATTCATCATATATGAGGACACTAGGACAACATTTTTGGTTTTCAAGATCATTTCCCTAAGGTTGAAGAATTAGAATAAATACATAGTTTATTTCGGTACAATCTCACCATTGTTCGTGCCTTGTACAATTTCTACTTCATCTCTTAATGAAATGAAGTTGAATTTGTAATTCATTAATTGTTAGAAGACCATGTGATAGAATGATGGTTCATTCCATCTATCTAAAACAAAAAGTTATCTGAAGTTATCAAATATATATAAGTCCATATATAGTGACATTAATCATTTATGGTTCCTAAAATGGAATTATACTTCAGATATCAAACCACTTAACTAATTTATACTAACCAGGGACTTCCTGTAGGCTAGTGGTAGGCAATATAATCCTATCACACTTCTGTTGTGGGTTCGATTCCAACAGCCTTGTCCGACGCGACGTGTTTTCATCCGTTATGTAGGTTATCCTTTTTCTAAAACTATACTATCATAACATTTCAGAAATAAAAAGTTATATCCTTAACAAATACTAAATGATGTACATTCCAACCTTTAGGATTATCGAAAATACTTCTGTCTGATTACTAGAAATTTCATCTACCGATCATGTGAATTCCTTCATTTGTCCCCCATATATCATAAGATATATCTTTTTGGTCACATTCCAAACATGTGAATACCTTAATAATGTATTCTTTTGAAACATGAATTACCATAGAACCTTAGAGAAAGCATGAATTCTGTCAAAAGTTAACTCTTTCCACACACCAAAATCCATAAATTTCGATATACTCAAACCATGGTATAACTTTTTCCTTATATCAGTCGTGAGCTCATGAATACTATCAAACATATTATTTTCTCCTTATCCATTCATTATGTGCATACCATCTGCTTTCAAAAACTATTTCAGTCACTTTTCATGATTACCAGTACCATTCAACATATACTTTCAAATACTTTAGGAAAAACAATAGTTTAATAGTCCTTAGATGATTCTTTATTCCATAGTACCATACATTATTCTTTATAAACATACAATCATTCTACTAACTTCTTAAATCACTAAGATTCATCATTTCTTTCATCTCATATTACATTTGTAGTCTCTTCATTATCATCCACATAAATACTACCCATATGACCATGATGATTCTCTTCAAGAGATTTTCCCTTAAGGAATTGGTTTGCATAATGCCCACACATTCCACATTTAAAAAATCTATCATTGTTGATGTCATAGCAATACCATTATCCTTGTCCACGATGTAAACTGATCCTTATCCCATGCACTTATTGGCTATGTGTCCTTCTTTTCCACACCCAAAGCATCTTCCAGTTCCTTTAAAACAATCTCCCTGATGCCTCTTCCCACAGGATGTACATGAAGGAAATTGAACTTTCTTTCCTCTATGATCATCATGAAACTCCATCTTTCTCTGATTATCTTAGTCAGGAAACTAACCAAAGTTGAGATTATTGATCTTATTATGTGATTGCTGATTATCCATAATAATGATGTTTGGACTTCCAAATCCCATTTCATTTGGTTGCTCATGAATTATATCATTCCATTGTCCGTTATATCCTCCATTATCGTGAATCTTCTTGTTTCCACCCATTTTCTAAAACCCAAAACGAATAGTGTGAGAGGAAAATATCATGCTAGAGAAAACAACATATTAAAGGGGGATTAACCTCAATATCTAACATCTTAGGTTAAATTCTAAGATCATAACCGTAGTTCTAGGACTATATCCTACACGTATACTTATCCTTAGGGACATCCCTAGACATACCCAAGAAATATCACTAGGGATGTCAATAACGTTTTCGCATCCTAGTTTCCAAAGGTTGACTAAACCTTTCCTCTGATACCAACTATAGAGACCCAAATCATGACGTACATAGACATTACATAACTTTTTCAAAATACATAATACATAACAAAAATAGACACACAAGTATCGTAATAGTTTAGTGTCTTTGGAAACTCGGAATATAATCTTCTAATCATGGTGAAAGTTCATCAACATCTCCATTAATGATCTTCCCCTTTTGTTTTCTTACCTAACACCTTTCTTTAAATCCTGGGGAAAAGAAAACATATAAAGGGTGAGCTCAAATTCTCAGTAAAGGTAACCATAGAGAATATAAAACAATCCTTATACATTTGAATGTAAAAACATGAGCATAAAACCTAAACATCAAAATCTTGAGCAATGACATAAAACATGGATGTACGTAAGGCATAGATCATGAAGATACATTAATAATGATTAATTAGAATGGTAATAAAACATGTAATTGTGGAAACCATTAAGCAAATGATATGATTTCCATAGTAGCCATGGAATTACTTCCATGACCATCTTAATGGGCATAGTCCCTTTCTGAATCGAGTTGACTCCTCGTTTCAGTCCTGTAACACTGAACCAGATTAACTTACAGTTCCAACAATGTCTATCTCATGAGATATAAATCATTACCCAATGCATTAGATGGAGATATAGGTCCCACCCATCTCATAATGAAATCATTCTTACTTGTGCCACAAAATAAACATATATCATTCATAATAACCCAACGAATAAAATGGGTTTCATAAACCTCATCCCATCATCACATAATCCATATAAAAGAAATGGATATCATTTCATAATATGAAAATTGAAACCATGTAAATCATAGAGATATTATATTTGAAACATTCACGTATTAAATAATGTCATCTTAGACGGAAAATGTTTTTGATAAAACACTTGAAATCAATTCATGAGGAAAATATCATTTCTTCTTCAAAATAAATTCATTTCACAAAGCGCCATGCAATTTTAAAAGAAATTTATTTTTTAAAATAGTAATGAAATATTTTGGAGGAAGCTTCATGAAAATAATTCTGTATAAAACCGTAAAAATCCTTTCATGCCGTATAAGTTAAAAAAAAATCTCCTCGTACTTTTGTCAGAAAAGTAAAAAAGTACCTCATAACGTAAACAAAAGAAAGATTCCTTACATACCATGTAGTAGAATTCAAAATGGGTAAAAAGGAAATTAAAAATAAATAAAAACACTTTTATAAAACATGGACTTGGATGATAACAATAACCCCAATAAATATTTACGAATAACAATCTCCGATAAGAACGAGATTGGAATAGTTATCCCTTACCTTATGTCTGATATGATTCATATGTATCTGAACCTCCTGTATAATGATATAAATAACATCATTGACTTATTATAGAATCATATTTATTGTTATGATATCATATATGGTTCACTTATGACTTTATATTACCAGTTCTTTTGTAAATTCCATGTTAAAGCAGTGTTTTGGGTAAAATCATTTCATTTATTGTACGTGTTTCGACTTATGGTTCTTGATTTCATTACTTATATCCTGATTTACATAATTTCATAATGTGAAACATTATTTATATATAATAAATATTCATAATATACATATATATGATAGATTGATAAATGGAATGAAAAACACCGTTCAGGGAGACGGTAGGCCGTACATACGCATGAACGGTGTTTTCGTTTCCTTGTTGAATTGAATTGAATTAAGTAGATGACATAAATATATATATACATAAATCCAGTATCATTATTATGTCATATATCTAATTATTATTCATTATATATACTTTATAATGAATAATGAATGGTTAACATGGAGAATGAATCTCATCGCGTCGTGGAGACGGTAGTCCGTACGTACACACGAGCGATGATATCAATCCCATGATCATGGAATTGTATTGCAGCGTATGTATAATATTTAAAAATTTATATCACATTACAATAATTATATTTATTTATTTATTTACACCATTATACCCATCCAAGAAAGGTGGTGGTCGAAAACAGATTACACCACGGCGTGGAGACGGTATTCCATACGTACGCACGCGCGGTGATTTCGTTTTCCGTAGGATGGACAGAAGGTGAAATAGGTCTGTTTGATAATTATAATAACATACCATTATATGAGTGATACTGATGTTATTACTTCATAATGAAACAACTAAAGAATAATAATTAGAGGAAGAAATAAATTTTAAAGAATCGGTAACGGATATTACCTCTTCTTCGACACGCCTCTTGGAAACCTCCTCTTAGTGCACTAAAATTGGACATTGAAGAAGACAAGGACCTCAATAATATTTTTAGGGATGTTGAGAAGGGAAATGGGCCTGGGTTGGTCGATCCTGAAGGCTCAATTTTGTGTAAAGTTGAGAGGGAGGAGGTGCCCTTTTATAAGGGAGGAGAGGGGCACCTTTGGAAATCTTAAAAATATTAATTTATAATAAATCTATCCCCACTTAAAAACATTCAAAAATGACTCATATTAAAATATTAGATGTGATAGGGTTTTAATCTCATCAACCCATAAAATTTAGACAAGTAGGGAATTTATTTTAAACATTATCAACTTGATTTATCCTTATTTAATCTATTAAATTTTATTTGCCGTAATAAGATTCTAAATTTTAGATTGTTAAAAATAAAGACTTATGTGCTGTGAATTATCCATAATTAGATAATTTATTACATTTTAGACTATATAAATTTCAATTTATATGTTTAAAATATTTTTGTGATTTTTAAACATTTTAATAATATGTTATTTTTATAAATTAACGGTAGTGTCAATTTTGACACTATTCATTTTTTTGAATTTAAATAAAATCCACACATAGGATATATTCAAAATAAAATATTCAATAGGTTAATAACATGTCATAGTAATCTAGAAAATCGGTGGATCACATCAAATAGTTCATATAATATTTATTTTACTATTTGTAAAACCATTTATTTTATATTGCTATTAATTAAATAATTACTACAACATTTTTGTATAATTTTTAAATATAATTATTTGTTGCATAAAATTTAAAACTAAAATACTAGGATGAAGATAAATCTTATATATTTCATAAGAATACATTTAGTAGTATTTGTCTTCTAAAATACCCTACTTTTAAAATGATATATTTATTAAATTATGTCGGTGACAACTTTGACATTATTTAAAATAAAATAATATAAGTGTCATAATCACTTTTATAAGACTCCAAACGGTTATATATTAGGTCATTGGATTCCTATGACGTAGATATACACTACTAATAATTTTTGGTCAGGTTTTTTGGCCTTTTAAAGGGTAATATTATTTCAATAAAAACTATATTACTGATTTTTCACTTAATAAATAATTTATGTATCATTAATGTATCAACATTAATGACAATTATTTAATCCCTAAAAATGATAAATATAATATCATGATGTAGATACTTTTATTAGATTTTTGGAAACTATTAATGTCGGAAGTTTTATGAAGTTTATCACTAAATTAAAATTATTATACTTATAAGATTTAAGAGAGACACATGTTGTCACTTTCTTTGGTTTTAATAATAATTAAAATATTTTTTACGTCAAAATTCCATAAAATTAATCTAATCCGACCCTTAGGTGATATGGGTCGACTCTTAGACATAGAATAGAATTTTGGCATGTGTTAGGGTAATTTTATAATATTATATTTACTGTTAATTAGCTGATTTACCTTTATCTATGGTAAATAAAATTTACCGTAGTTATTATTCATAATTCCCAAAAATAAAAAAGTATCCTATTAACATAATTTGGACCCACTTATTCCAAATATGGAATCCATTTTTTTCAAATCAAATACACAAAAGTTTCAGAAATAAAATAAAAATTAATCCCGTTGTCGAATGAAAATAGGTTTTTGTTTAAAACATTGCAAAAGATTGAATTGATTTAACCAATGAATTCAATGTAAAATAATAGATAATGGCATAAATTATATTAAATAGTAAAAATTTATTCTATTTATACTTTAAATACATTAAATATTATAATTTATCCATATAAATTATTACGATGAAAAAAATAGTTTTCAATTAAAATATAGTGTGTTTTTACTATTCATTAATATATGAAAGTTATCAGAAAAATATCAAAAATTTATACAATGGAAAATTTTATATCATGATTCAAAATTATAATTTTATTTTGTAAAATTAAACTTTAAACATTTCAAAAATAATATTTAATGTGGGTGCGCCACTAAAAGGTGACAAAAATGCATTTTTTGAAAAATACTTATTTTAACCAAAAAAATATGTTGTTCTCATACCATGTTCTAGAAAATGTGTAAGATGAATAATAATGTTATAAAATTCAAAATCTAGTTAATAATATTCATAACGGCTAGTTCGTGATAATATTATAACCATATGTCGTTGTTTAGTGAAACCCGATATTGCGTACAACACACGCTATCAAGGAAGGTCGTGATTGCATGTAATGCAATGCAAATTAGGGTTGAATGTAGTGCAAGACTCCTTTGTTATTGCATATAACAAAATACAACCATATTTTATTTATATATTTTATATATATATACACACACATACACACTCAATGTTTCATAGAATAACAACTATCAAACAAACTTGAAATTGTGTGTAACACGATCCAAGAAAAATGTTGCGTATAATGCAAGCTAATACGGTGTTGCATATAGTGCAAGATAATCTTGGTGTATCGTACAACAGAAGATAGGAAATAAATTGAAAATAATATATCTTATAAAATCTCGGGTTGTTACATATACAAAATTTAAAGACAAAATATTTATATGTATTGTCAATCAACATTAGTTTCCCCACTAAATGTCACAATGTCTCTCATAAAAAATATATGAATAACTTCATAACCTTAATACCATTATAAAATATACTTGATTCCAATAAAAATAAGGGGAACTGTAGTCAACATAATTCATGAATCTAAAAAACTTTAATTATTTCTCTTCAACTATAGTAATAGAATCTGCAAGGCCTTGATCCCATTGTTTAATTTTTGGTATATTCCCTTGATTATTAAGGAATTCATATGAATAGTCACTGATATCAATACACATTATCCATTCGACGTTAGAAAATTCATTATTGACAATTACATCCTAATAAATGTGGATTTTTCCCTTTGCAATTGAAGAACACTCCTTTTAATTTTAATCATTTTTCAGGGTGTTTCCTCCCACAAGTATCACATGTTGGAAAATTCATCTTTCCCATATCCCCACTCTAAATATTTTTCCCTTCCATCAAATTTTTATATTTTTTACCTTCAGAACCATATAACAAAGAGAATTTATTTTCTATCTCAGTATAGTGGGAATCTATATCTTGAATTGATTAGAATGATTGTTAGCCAAATGAGCATCATATAACTAGCCTAATGCCATCAAAGAAAAAATCAATCTTGTATTTTGGATTGCATATTTATTCTATGGAATTCCTTTCTATCCTTGTATAGTTGGCTTCATACATAGAAACAATTTAGACCACATTATGTATCAGACATTATAATTTTCTCTCTATATATTCTATCATTTGAAAGGGAATTATTTCACTAAGAAAATTTCCATTAAATCAATCCATTAAATAATTTTAATTTTTTCCTCCTCCTTTGTGTTTTAAATTCGTGGCCACTATTGATATGAGTCTCCCAAGAGATGGTGTACATCCATTATAACATTATCTTGTTCATTACATCTCAAAGCGAGATATCTCTTCTCAATATAACTTATTCATTATTCTGCTAAAAATTGATCCATTTAATTATGGTGGTTTGTTTAACATGAACCAGTGTAACATTTCACCTCCATGTTGTCTATCAAGATGCTCCATACAAGAAAGGTTATTGTTCATAACTTGAGTTAGCTATCACAATATAGTTACATGTTTCTCAACTCTAGTTATAAATCAAGAATAACATCAATATATTATATTAGAGGGAAATAGATAAATGGTATATGAAAATTCATTCAGTATCAAATACAACCAATATGAACTACATTGTTGCAATGAAAGATGATAGATAAGATTATGAATCATAAAATATAATCTGGAATAGAAAAATACACAGCATAAATTGAAGTACTATGCATACCTAATCTCACAATCATAAACGAGGGTTATTTTAAGAAATATAATATTTTAAATTTGTCCAAATTTCATGTAATGAAAATGAAAATTATCCTATGCAAATTCCCTAGGAGTGTCAAACTAAGTGCACAATTAGGCCAATTTTCAAGTACCAGGTTTCCCCATGTTATCCCCAGAACATCCTTTCAATGTTTCCACTCCTAGGTAAAAATCATCTAGAACCACATCCAATAGTAGTATCTAGAGAGGGATGTATTTTCTATGATGGCCACACAGTCTATAATATAAAAAATTCTAAAAATGTCTATAATGATTATCCTCTATGTCTATATTACGGTTTGTACTAATCTATTTTTTCTATGTCTAGTTTCAAAGGACTATAATAAAATTTATCTAATACATACTACAATACCCCGATCATAGAATCCCAAATCCACTGCATTCTTTTATTACTTTAGTACGATTACATGGAATCACATACCAATGTAAAATAGTGTTTAGTAGTTTTTTAAAACACGATACATAAATGAGTTTAGCATTACTAATTGATATTAAATACAACATATCAATTCCATTGGAATCATTCCAAACTCCTAGATTTTTCTTTATTTCATTCATAATATAATTCATCGTGTCCTATAGAAAAATAAAACATAAGAAAATGGGAAGATCATATGATCAGTAAGGGTAAGTAATACAATTAAAGTATTCATAAACATAAACAATAGGTATGATGAGAATCTAAATACACATTATTTAAAATATAATCTTCAGAAAAATAAGAAATGAATAAAATATGAATCAATAATTCCATACATACACCTAGTAATTGATATTGTACAAGTCGAATAATTACATGCACTGTCACCTATATGTTTCATAATGAGGGAAATTAATAAATATAGATATCTAAGACATACCTTCAAGGGATCATTCCAAAAATAAACCAAGGATTTAGTCCATAATCTTTTATTTTCATGGATACATGATAAGAATCTATTAAATGGGTAAGGCCACAACCCAAACCATATATTGTTATCTCAAAAGACCAAACAATTAATTGTGTGGCTATAGCATGCCCCAATCAAAACATAATAAGAACAATTAATTCCTAATATCCATGGTGATAAATAAAATAACATATAAATTAATATTTATGAAATCATATATAATGTAAATAACATTCCCAAATCATTAAATAAAAACACAAACCATTCAGATTTATCAGTTGACTGGTATTATGATTGAAAATCAACACTGAAAATAATAATAAACAATTTAGTAATATAATTTAGATGATAACCTAACATGTTATCCCAATTAATAATAATAATCAACAAGAGTGTTGAAATACATGTAAATGCTCTTATAAAATCACGAAGTAATTATTTAGTGTAATACTCTATTACATTTCAAAGATTGTCTATTTTAGAAAAATATTTTTACAAAACCTTAAGTAAAATTATATAGTTTTTTAATAATAAAATAGTTTATCTTATTAAAATAATAGTTTATTAAAATGTATAATGGAGTGTACTTTAAAATAGGTATGAATTAGAAATGTTCCATTGAATCGGGCTTGTTTTTTATAATTATTTTTTGAAACAACCTTTTAAAACATGAAACTCCCAATAAATGAAAGAATGGTTATGTTTGGTACACATATATAGAACAATCAAAAATAAGATATTATTATTCTATATAACTAATTATGAATTTCATTGGTGTAGGTTGAGAATATGCATTACTCGAAAGAAAATTAAAGTTCTGATAGAAATCCCTAAACACTTTGTAATCAATCAAATAATATTCCCCACAATTAATAATCACAACATTATAAATTAAATACCAAGAATATAAATAGAATAATTATATGATAAGTAAATGGGAAGTGTACATATTCCACACACAATAAATAGTAGTGAGTAAGGTATATTCCATGAAAATTATCGTGAGTTGAGAAAACTCTAACGATATGTATGAATGTTTTATGAAAATCACCTCAAAGTTCAAGAATATTAAATTAGACCAATTAATAATTTATTTAATTACCTATTAGACATGTATATAATAAATTATAATTTTATTAAGTTCACTTATTTCCTTTTAATAAGTTATAATATTGAATTTCGTTGTTCTGGAGTGTTCGTTTCTTGATATTTATAATCGTTTCTCTTGATTATAAGTATGGATGTTCATTTCAGATGGATTTAATTACCCATGGTTGAATTTATATATTACTAATGAAAATAAAAAACTGTAAATGGTTATATATATATCATTTTGTTACATGTTATGATCAAGAACCATTAGATAATTTATTTTGTGATAATCAATTTAATTTTAACAGCGTTTTTTTATCCCAACGAACTAGTTTTTTTCTATTATTAGTATCATGTGAAAATTATTGTTACAGAATGATTAAATAAGATATTATTAATATTTTTTAATATATTTAAATAATATAAATGGTTTCATGGCCATCCGTGAAGGTTAAAATGACTAACGATTGTTCGTCATCCACAAATGTTGTAAATTGGCACCTCTCGGGCGATGTTTTCATTTTTGAAATAATTGAGATGCAGTTTGAAGATCGATAATATATATTCCATTTAAATGATATAATTCTAGTATATAGATTATTTTTTGGTTATCATGGTCATTTGGATAGAGAATGTCAGGATATAATAGTAAATAATGAATGAACTTGAAAATAAGATAAATAGAATAGGAAGAGGATATTACATCTTGGTCACTCCTCGATGAGAATTTCATTAAGGAGACTGATTAAGTTCCTTTGGAAGGAAAAAAGATATCCTTGACGTGGGTATGGTCTGGGTTAGAGTACATGGACAGAAAATTAACTTTTTTAATGACATAGATATGTAAGGAGAAGAGGTTGTGAGGTTTGGTTTTTATACTGAATAAGAGGGGTTATTTTTTATTATCTGATTCATTATTCTATTGATTTTTATTATACAATTAATAGAGATTGATTCTTATGAGAATAATTCATAACATGTTCGTGTTAGTTCTAAATAAGGGTTTATTACATCATTCATGATGCTTGTAATAGGGAATTTATCTTATAATGTATTTATAATTTAATTACAATATTTTACTATTCACCCCAAAATCATGTATTTCATTAAAATATAAAAAATTCACCCTAACCATTTTTAGAAACATAGAATCAAAAATGGAGTCTAATTTATGATAAAAATTTAATACGTATGAGATATTTATTTTTTAATTGAAATCATTTTTTCTCAAAAAACCATTTTTAAAAAATAAAACATATTTAATAACCCCCTAAAAAATTAACTAAGGTCCTATTAAATTATCCAATAATCATAGGAAAAAATTTAATTGATTTAAATATAAATTATATGAAATTTATTTTTTTTTAAAAATTTATTATTTAAATAATTATTATTAAATATTTATTACATAGAAAAATACCAACACTAAATTATTAATTTTAAAAATAATTTCTTTCAGTTATAAGGTGCCAAAATTATATTTATACATTCAATGGTGATGTTACTATTCATAGAGGTCATTTTACTTCTCATAGGGGAACATTAATATTCATTAGGTTATCATTACTATTAATAAGGGTTTGTTACTATTAAACAATAATTATGTTGATCCTATTAGACTCAAATATATTAATGAACACTACCGTTTATGTCCGTTTTTTGGAAATTAATATAACAGAGGTGGAAAAATTAGTTTTCATGGATAGGAAAAAACTATCATTCATATATAATTATAATAATAATGTTTTATAGAGACTCATTGTTCTGTGCAACACACTTTTGATTAAATTTATTTTAAATTCTCTGGGTGTTAAACTGAGTATGGATGAAAAATATTTTCATTAGGTACATACATCTTTTTTGGATGGGGTCCAATGGTATTTATTCATTGAACATGAAGCACCCAACGCCTCCCAAATGAAAAAATTAGATTTTTTAATGAACTACATTTAGAAGGCATCATATAATTGGTTATTAATAGAAATAATACGTTAGAACATGATTTTGTTAAGAGAATCTATGTTCTTCCTCATGAAACCCTAGTGGGATGAATAATTTATTATTTTGATATTATCATATATATATAATTTATTTATTTTAGTCTATCCCATTTCTTAGCATGGTATTATTTACACCTACAATTAAATTAATATTTCTGTATATAATTATGTGAATATTATAAAATATCATCAGTACCCCATTGATGTGTTAATAAATATTTATTATATGTTTTTCACCTATTTCAAATTTTTAATTACTTATACTAGTTTATAGGTCATTATGTTTTCAAGGAAAATTATTGGAACTATATATACTATTATTATTTTTGAGGGGGATGGATATTTTTTGTTTCTGTATTAGACCCATTATGGGGCTTAATATGTATAAATTTTGAAGGAATAAACACACACATAGTTCATTTCCACCTAACATAGCATGTCCATCCATTTACTGTTTTTTGATGGGGACTACTCTGGAAATTTTTACATCATTTTGTAAGGGTGAAAATACGAATAAGGAAATTCAAGGGAAGGAATTGTACGTACTCAAGGGTTTCTAATTCAATGGATGAGCTGGGTATTCAAAGAGGAGAGCTCTGTTAGGGTAACTATGGTCTTGTTGAAAAATATCTATAATGAGATAGTTATGGTTGTCACCCATAAAGAATACATCCCTTTGGGTATGGGTATGATATTTCAAAGAATATAACTAGATGAAATTATAGAAAATTTATAATATGGGCCAAATTAATGAGATATATTCCCTCACATTATTATAAAATGTTATGGTAAGTACATAAATGACATCATGAGTTATGGAAGAATGAGAATAGATGTAGAAGAAGATGGCATGGTTGAATCATTGGACGAAATGATATGTATACCATTATATATAAATAAAATAACACATAAATTTGGATATATATATTTATGGAATGGTTATGAAACCATATAATGAATTTTTACATCATGTGGTAAATATTATTTAATTCAGTGTGACATCATGTGATTTTTTTTGGAAAAATAGAATAATTTAAGGGTGTAAGGTTCTCTATATTGTGAATGATATGAAAACAAAGAATTGAGTGGGTTTGACGAATATGAGGAAACCCTAGATTGTTTTTTCTTTATTATAAACATTTTAAGAAATTCGTAAATGGAATATATCACTTTGAGAAGGGAAAGATATAGTTTTTACTAATTGCACATAATAGGTGGACTATAAAACATTTTTACATATCATAGATGCATGTGGTATTCATATATATAATCTCAAACAAGTCATATATAGTTTTTTTAAAATTTAAAATGGAGGATATTTAACGTTGAACCTAAGAGTGTCTGTGGTTTTGAACCAGGCATAGAATATATGGCTATTGAAGTTCATTCTACCTTCATTCCTCATTATTAACTAATGATTAATGAAATCACTAAGATGAACCTCATATTTTTCATGGATGTTGATACACCAAATAATTACATATATATTACAATTTCAATTCCAAGACGATGTGTCAAATATAGAATCATGATGGGTATGTCACCACACATGATATGTCACACCCGAACATTTAAAATAATATTATTGTGTTATATTAGCAGACATTGAAACTTTATATCGAGTTGCTGTCAAAGGCTTTTTGAATTTTTTTATTTATTGATTAATGAATGATTTTCCCTTGACAGTGTCTGGTGTAGGGGGAGGGCCTCTTCAAAGCTGCGCGGCTTTGCCGAGGTCACTGTGTGGCCTGCCTCATGTTCAACACAAATAAATAAAATGACTTTTAATGAGTTATTTTAATTATTATACTAATGGTTATTATTATTATTATGTTCACCATGTTTATTAATATATAGTTATTAATATTAAGTTATTATTATTAACATTTTATTTACTTTGTGAATATATTAGGTTTATTAATATCATATTAAGTTCAATATAATTTATATTATGATTATTATTAATTATATCAATAAAGTTCTTATTAATCTATTTACAATTATTTTTTTCTTATTATTATTATTATTATTATTAATATTATGGTTAATTATATTATTATTATTTTGTTGATTATTATTGTTATTAATTTATTATGAATATTAAAATTATCATTATTTATTAAATGTGTGTTTATTTTATTTTATTTTCTCTTATTCCATAATTTTCTTCTCCCTTTTTTTCTCCACCCTCTTGCTCTTCTTCTATAGGTGTCGTGCGGCACGTCCCTCCCCCTGAATCCCTATTTATGTGTCCTCCCCTCCCTTCGACCGCTCCTCATCCCATGGCATCCCTCCGGCAATCCACCATCGGCACCCCTCTCCCTCTTTCTCGGACCCACACACCCCCCAACTTCCTCCTCTCACTCACGTTACCCCCCACTGGTGAGGTCCCAACGTCATGCCTCCCTCCTTCCATCGACATGGTGGCATTTTGGCCAGCCCCCCATCCATGGACACATCTTTTTCATTGCGATCGCATCTCTCCGTCATCCCCCGCCTTACTGCTTCACGCCTCTCAGAACTACAGCACCCTTAATTTCCTGTAGGGATTTATAGCGCCTCGCACCTCCAGTGGACCTTTTTTCTCGGATGGCCTCCCGCACCCCAGCTGCAGGTGAGTTCTACTTTGAATTATTGTTTCTTCTGTTTGATAGATTTTTGGATTAAAATTTTGTTTTATAATTGGTTTGGTTTCAATGTGTTTGGTTTGATGTTTTGCTTTATGGTGTTGTCAGTTTCCGTCGAGGTTGGTTTTTGCCATTATAATCAAGGAGGTGGGATCACCATGGTTTTTAGGAAAAGATTCTCAAATATCTTTATTTTGGCTTAAATTTGATTTAGGGATTTTATGATTTTTGAGTTTTCATCATTTTATTTTGGATGTGAATGTTGTTTTGGAAGTATATTAATATGTGTTGGGTTTTTATATGGTATTCTTGTGTGAAATGAGGTTCATTTTGGCTATAAATCCAATTTTTTCGCATGGTTGTATTTTATAACTTGTGTACATGATTTAATAGATCATGCAAGGCATGTAGATGATATTTTATTGTGGTGTTGGTGTGTTACGGTTCGCCGTAAATGTTTTGTGGTAATGTGTTCCTTTCATTTTGTTGTTTCAAACCTCTATTATTAGTGTTTATGGATGTTGTTTATTTATTTTTAATTAATTGGTAGGGTTTTGGGTTGTACTATTTTATTTTGGGGTGTCATTTCCATTCAAGGTGTGGCTCAAATCATATTTTTTGGTTTCAAAACATCTCAATTTGGGTTTTTATTTGTTTTAAGGATTATAATATTTGTGGTGTAGCACGTTGAAATCTACATTGATGTTTCAAGTTGCGGGTGTCTAGAACACCAACATGAACATGCATAAGGTAAGGAATATATATATGTATATATATATATATATAAATGCCCTCTTTTTACATATTACATCATGGTGTTGAGAATGTGTGCAATGGAGCTAGGGGTATTTATATATATAAAAGTATAAATGCATGTGCATGGAAGTGCGTAGGGTCAGTTCGAGTGGTCATCGACCAATAGTGACATGTTTATGGTTGGTTCCCACTTCACTTTCCTTTATATTTACAATTTATTACCTTCTTGTTATTTCATCAAATTTTATATTAATGTTAAATAATATTAAATAATCAATTTTAAAATAAATTTTCATTTGGAAGGATAGTGGTTCTCTCTTATTTAGAATTACCTGGAAGTGTTTTCTTTTAATGTGAATCATTAGTATTGATAAAAGGCTTGGTTGGACTTTATAAGTAAATTGTGTTTCATTTAAAGAACAACATCGGTTGCAAATGTGCTCTGCATTTTAAAAAGGATTTCTTAAATGAGGTTTCAAATGCATTTGAGATTGAATGTGGTGTTCCTTTAAATCATTGGAAATGACTTGGTGTGTGTTTTTTCTTCTGAAAATATCTTGCGATGAGTGGTTAGGTAAGGCCCATTTGTAACTTTAAATAAATGAGATATTTTGAACACTCTCTTTGGGGTGACTCAGGGGTGTCCCATTGTGTACCTCAATTGTGTAAGATGCATGTGATGATTGCGTATCGTGATTGGTTATATGATTTACATTGTCCACTAACCCCTTTCCTTTTTATTATACGTGTTAACATGGGAACCTGGAATAGTGAGTGAATCTTCTTGAGAACAATTTCTACACTCATTTAGATTACGCATTGTATAGTGGCCCATAGTAGAGAGGTGTTTTTTAATTATTTCAATTGGATTTGGACCCTTGACCAGGCCAGGTAAGGTTATGGTCAAGCGTTAGGGCGTTATGAAATCATCGAGAGTAGGAATGACTTCAGCACGAGTCACATATATTGTACATTCTAGATTGTTTACGATATCCTAAGTTCGACCAATTTTGTAATTTGTATTTATTTGTATGTGTCACTTTTTCCATTGCCCTTTTTGTGTGTTTTCTATTGTGTGTGGTTTTCATTTAGACTGACAACTAAAATTTGGATTTCAAAAGTGTTCTCAAAAAATGTTTTCAAAAGAAATGTACCTATATTTTTCAAAAATTAACCTTTTTTTAAATTAAAAAGGGAAATTGTTAGTTACTTGTTTTAGAAATGAAAGTGTGAGTGTAGAAAGCCATATTTTATATAATTTATTTCAAACATGTAAATAGTAAATTATTTATATAAAGTTAGGGCATTGGGAATAGTTTGTTGGGAACAACTACTATGTTTTAATACACTTGCCTATAGTGTTTTCCGGTATTTAGTTTCTATTATAGGTTTTACTTGAGCTAGCATTCCTTGGGCGATAGTTGGTTGTGGATTGGTGAGCGACTCTCAGAGTCACGATGAGTTTGGGTGGTGGGAATGTTAGTTTGATGTTGTTGGTTGTTCCTTCCTTCCTTGTTGTTTATTTACATTGCATTATTCTACATTTTCCACGGCTATATTCTTTTCACAGGGAGAAATCATTCCCAATTTTCCTCTATTTATGCCATGGCACTCGTCGAAAGCTCTGGAGGATTGAGAACACATCTCGGGCCATGTCGCGGACCAGATCGGGTGACCAGTTTAAGGTCGACCTGAGTTGGTTCGTGAAAAAATGTTATCAGAGGAAGTTCTTGTTATTTGGGGTGTCTAGTATCTTAATGATTAGGTGAGTCGGGACTCGATTGGTAGGAGCAAGAAGGATTTCATGAACCCTTACTCATCCTGAGACTCGAGTTTCCAGGGGTAGTCTGGGATTTTATTTTTTCTATTGCTTAGTTATTGTGGATGAGGGATGAAAAAGGAAGTTATCTGGTGTTACACAATGAGAATTCATGGAGTAGTGACCCATGTATGGCTCGAGAGTACGGTTCAATAGACTTCTTGTGGTTTCTTCTTGCTTGGAGAATGGTCTTCTAAGCCATGTGACCAGGTTGGCATAGCCAATAGTCCCTTATTGATGAAATTTTTGAGGTGAGTAATGATTGGGATTAGTTTTGACTAACATGATTGGATTTCATAGATGAAATTGTTTCATAGAAAAAGGGGGTTTCAAAATTTAATGTGGTTTTGGAGTGAAAAAATTGGTGTTGAAATAGAAATTTTTTTCTTTTAATGGAATGTGCAGTTTCAAAGGAAAAAATGGGAGGTGTTTTGGAAGTTGTTTTTGTATCTCATAAACACTTATTGGAATGTGAATTGGATAATGTTTTGGATTTTTTAAATGTATTGCATTAATGAAAATTTAATTTTTTCCAATTGGTTGGGAATTTGTTCTTTATGTTGAATGATCTGTTTTGAAAATGAGAAGTGTCATAAATTGACCGTTGGTATTCCTATGGGGGATCACAAATATAGAGTTTCTCATGTGGCACATGGATGATTGGTGGTATGTGTGGATGGGGGTATGAGCTATCACAATGGTATATGTATATGTGAGACTTCAGGGGATAACAATGGTGGGTACATAAGATGTTTTTTTTTCAAAAAAAGTGTTTATAAAAATTAAATTTAAATGTTTTGAAAGGTAAGAAAATATTTAGTGTTATCTTTTTGTGTTTGGAAGTCTTTTTTTGTGGGCTCTTAGCTTTGAAATATTGAATTGTGGTTCTAATAATGATTGGAGTTTGAGATTTAGTTTGTGATTTAGAGGAATAATTTTGATTTATGATGAATTTTTATTCGGATTTGTGCCTCTTGTTTTTGAGTATGCTGCCAAGAAAAGTCCTAGAGGATTATAGTGAGTCTCTTCTAACTGTTGGTTCTACCCAGACTCTTAGCGGAGTGGAGGAATTGAAATATTTTCTGTTGTGATCCATCTTCAATGGTGATAGTAGCGGACTATCTTGGTGAAATCGTTGGTGTTTCCAGGTTATTGGAAACTCCCAATGCTATGTGAGTTCGTACTGGTTCGAGTTCATTGGAGGGTTTAACTTTGGATTGGTGTGGGAGAAAATCCCACCATCATTGCATGATTTGATGTCTTGGAAGTTTCTTTTGACCACTTCCATCTGATTATTTATACCTATGTAGGTGAAATCGTGGAAAGTGGCAGAGTTCATGAGTGTCCTGCGAGGCCAACGAATAGGAAGTCTTATGTCAGGCATTTCAGGGTGTTGATTCCCTTCTCACTGAAGGTATCATTGTGAAATTTGTTAATGTTTTTCTTATATGGGACATTGTCTAGGGTTCAAGGACCAATTATTTTTTGTGTTTGGGGTGGTTCCCCATTCGGTGAGAGAGAACTAGAGGAACTTGTTTTAGACAAGTCTTATTGTAAATTCCATCTTCTATTAGTCATTCCACTCTCCAGTTCACTTCGGGTGTGGCCAATTTTGGTACTTCAAGTCTCCTTGTCGTAATCCTTCAAATAATTGTCCTCGGTGTGGTCGTTTGGGAAACTTAGAGAGGATTCACTTGTGGCCTTGTCAGAATGAGTATTGATCGGAGGATGTCAGCTCTTGACTATGGGGACGCAGATGATTCAAGACTTCAGATCTCCCCCCACATGTCTCGCAATGAAGCTTTTCACGTTGTCTAGAATCGTTGGGCATGGGGAACCTTAGTCTAAATTCTATCGTCAGTGCTAAAATAGGGATAATTTTAATTCCTATGATTTAGCATCCTCATCTTTGAAGGTTCTATTTTTCTCTAAGAGTCACAAAGGTGTCTTTTCTCATTGTGATCTTTGTTCTTTGAATACCCCACCTTGGTTGTAAAAATGTGTGGTGATCTTGTTTTCTCATTATTCCAGTAGTTGTGCCTCCTAAAATATGAGCTTCGATGATTGTCTCTTTATTGAAGTGAGCCTCAAGATGATTGTCTCCCTTTTCTGGCCGGCTCCATTGGTGATCCGTTCTTGTTTTAGGATGTGCTCATTTTGGAGAAATGTGTGTCTTAGGTAATAATGAACACAGTTTTGGTTCACTATTCGGTTTGGGGTATTTCTTCGAGTACCCCATGTGGTGGGGGTCTAGTTTATACGGAGAGTTCATGGGTCGGTTTTTGTGGGGATTCTTGTGTCACTCCATGCTAATTGGATTAAGCTGGTCTATTCTTAAATAGTGTGAAGACGCACCATGAATATTTTCATGCTTTCTTCGGTGTTTGGTCTATGTTTCTGTTTCCTCTTGGCTAAAGTTATCAGTTCCAGAGTTAGCCCATGATGAGATTCTCAATAGGGGCTATGCTAGTCAGTTTGTTGTGGTGGGGAGAACCCTCCTTGATTCATGATGGCTCTTCTGTTTGTAGTTTTCCTTAAAATAGGTCGGGTGTGACTGATGAAGTGAAAACTCACACCGATTTTGTGTTTTTGTTGGCCTCGTTCAATTTCAAACCCGAGATTGTATCCTCATTTGGTTGTATGACTTTCTGGGGGCAGAATGATTTTAAGGTGGGGAGAAATGGCACACCGAAACTTTTAATATAATGTTATTTTATTATTTTATAAAACTTTGAACCTTTCTATTAAGCTGTGGACCAAGCCTTTTTGAAATTTTTGATTTCTATTGATGAATTAATGATTTTCCCTTGACAATGTCTGGTTCAGGGAAAGGGTGTGTTCAATGTCGCGCGGATTGGCCCGCATCACTGTGCGGCCTACCTCATGTTCAAGACTTATAAATAAAATGAGATTTAATGAGTTATATTAATTGTTATAATAATGGTAATTATTATTATTATTATTATTCTTACCAAGTTTATTATTACAGGTTTATTTCTAATAATTTTTTATAACTAAAATTCTATTGATTTTGTTAAGTATATTAGGGTTAATAATATCATATTAAGTTTATTATAATTTATATTATGATTATTATTAATGATATCAATATTTATCGTATTAATCTATTTAAAATTAGTTTTACCTTATTATTTATAATAATAATATTATTATTATGGTTAATAATATTATTATTATCATGTTAATTAAAATTATTATTCACCTATTATGAATAATAATATTATAATTATTTATTAAATGTTTGATTATTTTATTTTATTTTCTTTTATTCCATTAAATTCTTTCTCCCATTTTTCTCTCCCTCTTACTATTCTTCCCTAGGTGTCACGCGATGCATCCGTCCCCCTAAAACCCTATTTGTGTGGCATCCCCTCCGTTTGGCTGCTCCCCCTCCCACGACCTCCCTCCGACGAGCCACCACCAATGCCGCTCACCAACTCTCACAGACCCGCGCACACCCCCACCTTCCATCTCCCGCTTGTGCTACACCCCACCAGTGAGGGACCTACGACGTGCCTCCCTCCCTCCTCCAGCACAGAGGCCCTTCATCCATCCCCCTCTCTCGGACGGACCTCGTTCTTTGATACCACATATCTGTATCACCCCCACCCCCCATTGATTCTTCACACCACTCAAAACCATCCTGGCATTCATTTCTGGCTGGGATTTCATGCGTGGAGCACTTCTAGTCGCCCTTCGTTATCGGTTGGCCTCCCACACCCCAACTATAGGTGCATTCTACTATAAATAATTACTTCTTATATTTGATATAATTTTAGATTATTGTTTAATGTTATAATCTCTTCGGTTTTGATGTTTTTGGTTTGATGTACTGATTTTAGGAATCGTCGAGTTCCGTTGAGGTTGGTTCTAGCCACTTTTTTCATGGGCAGTGGATTCTCCATGGTTATCAGGTAATGATTTTCTAATTTCATCATTGTTTCTTAATTGTGATTTTGGGATTTTCAATTTTTTTAGTTTTCATTAACTTATTTTGGGTGTTAAAGATGTTTTGGAAGTATATTAACATGTGTTTCATTTTTATATAGTATTCTTGTGTGAAACATGGTGCGTTTTGGATATAAATCGATTTTCTATTTCATGGTTGTATTTTATAACTTATGCACTAGATTTAATAGATCATGCAAGGGATGAAGATGATATTTTAGTGTGGTGATGGTGTGTTTTAGGTTTTTGTCAATGTTTTGTGGTAATGTGTTCCTTTAATTTTTGTTTTTTCACCCCTCTATTATTAGGGTTTATGGATGTTGTTTACTTATTTATAATTAAGTGGTAGTGTTTTGGGTGGTGTCGTGTGATTTTGGGGTGTCATTTCTATTCCAGGTGAGGTTTTAATCTTATTGTTTGGTTTCATAACATTTAATTAGGGGCTTTATTTGTATTAATGTTTATATTATTTGTGGTGATGCATGTTGAACTCTACATTACGTTTCATGTTGTGGGTGTCATGAAAAGCTACATATGCATGCATAAGTTAAGGAATATATATATATATATATATATATATATATATATATATATAAATGCCCTCTTTGTACATTTTCCATCATGACACAAATAATGTGTGAAATTCATCTATGATAATTTATATATATATATGTATAAATTCATGTTCATGGATGTTCTCATGGTAGGTTCGAGTGGTTGTTAATAAATAGTTACATGTTTGAGGTAGGTCCCTACAACAATTGCCTTTATATTTAGAATTTATTATATTCTTGTTATTTCATAAAATTTTAGATTAATGGTAAATAATATTAAATAATTAGTTTTAGAATAAATTTTAATTGTGAAGGATAGTAGTTCTCTCTTATTTTGAATTACCTAAAAGTGTTTTCTTTTAATGTGAATCATTAGTATTGATAAGAATTGTCGGTTGGCCTTTAAAAGTAAATTTTGATTATTTTAATGAACGGATTTGGTTTCCAATGTGTCTGAATTTCTAAAAAGAATTTCTTAAATGAGGTTTTAAATGGTTTTGAGAGTTAATGTGGTGTTCCTTTGAATATGTGGATATGAGTTGGTGTGCATTGGTTATTTTGAAAATAGGTTTGTGTTGACTGTTTAGTTAAGGCCCCTTTGGCACTTTAAAGAAATGAGATATTTTGAAAAAACTTTTTTGGGGTGACTTAGAGGTGGTCTTATGGTGTACCTTGAATCTGTGAGATGCATGTGATGTTTGCGCATCGTGATTGATTACATGATTTACATTGTTTACTCATCCCTTTTATTTTATTTATACGTGTTGACATGGGAACCTGACATAGTGAGTGAATCTTCTGAGAAGGATTGTTCCACTAGTTTAGATTACACACTGGCTAGTGGCCCATAGCAGAGTTCTGTTTTGTTGTTATTGCTATGGGATTAGGTCCCTCGACCAGGTCTGGTATGGAGATGGTCGAGCATTATGGAGTTTTTACATCATCAAGAGTAGGCATTCCTTTTGGACTAGTCACATGTATAGTATGTTCTAGATTGTTCAAGAGCTCCTAGGTTCGTCCCATGTTGTCTTTAGTGTCTATTTGTATGTGGTGGATAATGGAGAGGTCTAGTGTGGTTGTTGGACCCTATGTGATACTTTTTCCATTTCCCTCTGTGTGTTATGTGTTTTGTGTGATTATCCTTTTGACTAACAACTAAAATTTGGATTTCTGTTTTTTTTGGAAAAACGATATAAAAAGCAAGGCACCTATTACTTTCAAAAATTAAACTTGTTTTTAATTTAACATGGTTATAGACTATTACTTGTTTTAGAAATGAAATTGTGTGTGTATAACCCCATATTTTATAAAATTTAGTTCAAACCTGGAATTAGTAAGTTCTTTATTTAAGGGTAGTGCATTGGGAATTGTTTGTTGGGAACACCTACTGAGTTTTAATACTCATGCCTATATTGTTTTCCTATTTTTAGTTTCTGTTTCAGGTTCGACATGTGCTTGCACACCATGGGTGAGAGTTGGTTCTGGATTGATGAGCAACTCTCAGAGTTTCTAGGAGTTTCTATTATAGTCATGTTATTTGGTTTTTGTTGGTTCTTCCTTCTTTTCATGTTGTTTATTTTTTTTTGCATTATTCTACTTCTTTTCCACTTCTTTACTTATTTTGATTGGGGGAAATCATTCCTGATTTTCTCTATTTATGCACTGGCGCTTGTTGCTAGCCCAGTATAATTAGGGAAGCCTCTCGAGGCATGTCACGGACCGGCTCAGGTGACCAATTCAGGGTCGACCTGAGTTGGTTCGTGAAATTATCAAATGGTTTTTTCTCCACGTTGGCGTCCCTATTTTTCATGACTTTGGGTGCGAGAATTATTATATCATCAAACACAAATAAAATACCCTAGGTTTTCCCCGATATGTGTTCCTATTTTCAATGGAATACATTATTTTATTTACCATCAGGGTTCCACCTATCTTCGAAAAAAACATGAAGACATATTTTATTTCGGTAATATTTTATTGAAAGGCTTCAAACTGGTTTTTAATCCTTGATTATACAGGTCTAGTGGTTTTGAGAGAGGCATTAATGCAATAGTTTATAGAGATATAATATTGTTACTAGGGGCTATGAGGGGTGTATAGGTTTCCATTGTATATACAAAAGGATGTGATATTGTAGGTGACATGACCATAATATCATTTCAATTTCCATCATATGTAATGGAATCAATACACACCACTTGATGATTATTATATACAGGGAATATCTCCGTAATAAACCACAGATTGGGCCTATATTGCCTATTTCAAGAGATAAGACTATCTCACTGTCAAAAAGGTGTTACATGGGTATTGTGACAAACTGTGGCGGAAGAGGATAACCTCATCACCTACGGTATTAGGACTACCTTGAGTTTCATAGTGCGGTCAACAAACGATGGTTTTCCAATGTTATCACTTATATATTGATTATTTTTGAATATCTATTGGTAAGGGGGTCAAATTGAAAACATGATCAATCAATTATATATAGTCAATCATAGAGTATGATGTTGATGTTTTATAGAAGTGTAGTTTATGAATATACATGTAAATGTGATCCAATAATATAGTTACAACTCAAAATTTTCATAGTATGGTTAGTGATAGGGGACTACGTAACATCTAACAATCACAACTGAAAACAAATTCATAGTATTTTTATATACCAAAACCCATATATCCTAGAGTTAGAAGATAATTTTTTTAAAATGGAAATAGAAAAAACATATCTTAACCCAAAGGGACCAATAATTTATTAGTCTTGTTAAACATCTTATATATTTGAATAATATGAGAACATAAAAAAAATTGAATATTTATTGAGTACATCGTTATTTGTTCTATAATTTCCATGTATATACTTCATGAAATATTTACTGAAATCATGGATAAATGAAACAAGAAAAGGGGGTGCGCTTAGTTGTTATGAAAGAGAATTCATATAGGAAAAATATAAATAATTCATGAATACTAGAAAGGAATAAATTATTATAAAAATATTACATATAAATTATAAATTGATATTACATCTTATAAATGGATATCAAAATTAATATTATAATCTCATGGAAATAAATTATTATTTTTATGAAAATTGATTCAATAAGATCACATATATTAAAATTACCATCGAGTCATGTGAAACAAAATCTAAAAAATACTATACTATAAATTTTAAAATACATCAACCTAAATAAGTAAGTTCACAGACAAATAAACATATTATTTTAAGTCTTAAGACATAAATATCATCATTGTACTATTTATTTACATTCCCATGAAATAATTTAGTAATTATAAAACATTCCTCATGTGAATAAAAAAATTAAATTTAATGAACATGCCTAACAAAAGAGTTCATGTTGGTATTAGATGAATTACGATAGAGCATGAAAATACATTACCTATATAAATGGATAATAATCCAAAAAAATAGAAATTTTGGAAGCTATAATTTTATAATGTACATTGTATTGATTTTGATTCAATAATATATGTTTGCATAGATGAATGTCATTATGAATTATCACTAGAAAATCACCTACACAAAATACCATATTAGCATTGAAATAAATTATTCATAATATAAAAATTTCATAAATATTGAAATTATTTTTTGAAACGAGTAGATGAAATATTTAAATAATGCCTCATTGAATTTGGTGGTTACAATTATTCGAAATTCTTCACAATTTTTTAAGATAACATATTGATTCCAGTCATGTTTTCAATAAAAAAAACCAGATGCACCTCATTAATAAGATAAAAAAGTGATTCCATTTGATAATATTTTAAAAAACTCCAAATAGGAAAAACATTTATTTCACAATGCATTGTAAAATATTTCACATAATATTTTCCACATTTTAAGGAATACATGTACATGGAATAAAATGATTCCCAACAAAGTTGAAAACCCATCTTAATATTCTTTTAAATCATTCGTTTTTTATATTACATACATAATGAAATGAATGTCAATTTACAACAATTAATGTATATAATTATTTAGTTATGAATAATATATATTTCGTTAATCAGTGAAATATAAAAAAACTTCCCGAATAAATACATATTCCTAAAAAATCACTAATAATGATGAGATTATGAAATTATCCTTTACCTTATGTACAGAATCAGTCGTATTTGTTTGATCCTCATGTACAATAAATATATATTTATTATATATTCGTCCCAACACAATTGAAATTAATGTAAAACAATTTAATATTTATGTATATCTTTTTATCACAAATTTATTAACCCTTAGTTGGTTATTTAACAATTTCTGGTGGTAGATAATCCAAATTTTATATATGTTTTCATTTATATGATTTGAATGTTTAATTTTTTATTGGTTTGAATCATCTAAATTTTGTTAATCATGATATAAATATGACATATAATCATTATATACACATATTTCAATTCATCCTTAAATTTTATTTATATAAATATTATTTAAACTATTTAAATATATGACAAGACATATATACTCATGATCAATGTTTTGAAATTTCAAATAATTGTGTGAAAATATTTTATTTAAAAATTAAAATATTTTTATTCCTTATTATATCATAAATTTTAGATATATTTATAAAATATTTCCTTTTTAGTATCTATGTATCAAGGAAATGAAAAATTAATCACATCGCTTTGTGGAGGTTGTTTTCTAAACCCATAGATGAGTGACATTTTATTTTTACATTTGATTCAATAAATGGCATATAATATTTATTTAATAATTAAAATATTGTTTGATTATATTTATGATGATTAATATATTTTATTATTATAAATCTGATGAAATTAAAGGTTTTGAAGGATGATGTAGAAAGTGAATGTTATCAGTTTGGGTGATTACCCATTCTCAGAAACATATCGATTAGATCTCATGTTAAAGATTCTATAGATGGACTTTTTGAAATAAAATCCTATATGACATGGGAATGGATATTGTGTATGTTTCGTTAGAGAACTTTTTGGAATTATATTGCACCATGTTGTATATGGAAAATAGAAAAATAGTTCCCTTTTTATCGAAGGAAATAGAGACACTTGAAATTACTAGAAATATTAAAATATGAATGAAAAAATATTAAAAATTTGTATATATAACTATAAAATGGTATATGATTAATATATATTCATCCAATGAAATTTACATAGGATTTGGATTCATTTTATACCTTATCATTTGTTTAATCGAAATATTAACCAATTTAATCTTTACCATGTAAATGAATTAAATTTAATTAAAAGGTTATTATATTACATATAATGTAAAGGTATGTTATTATATGTTAAATGGATGAATATTATGATAACATATTTTCCCTAATGTCCTGTTTAACTATCTTTATTATTTTTAAAACATTTAGTTAATTAATTCTTCCAAAAAATATCAGTATATAAATTTTGAAGTTGATTTAATTAATATGAAATGGAATATATGAATAAAAATTTTAAATTACAATATTAAATAATAATAAATAGATGATATAATATATTCATGAATAATGTTATTTTAAGATAAAAATTCCTCAATAAAATGTCTCTTTTAATATTTTGTAATATAATTTATTTTAATTTTCAAATGATTGGATATTTATTATGTTATTGTTTTAAAAGTATCAATGGACATTATATAAATAATAAATATTATAAATATATAATATTCATATAAATAATATCATTATTAATGAAATAATCTTTAAAATATATTCAAAATAGTTTTATCCCTACTTGAATAAAAAATTGATTATAAAAGTCATGATAAAATCATTTTCTGTATTTTAATACATAAGATAACACTAAGCTCGATGTCCTAGAAAATTGTTATTAAGTGGAAAAACTATTTAAATATGTATTTAATTATATAAATTCAACACATTTAGTAGTATTATGGAATGTGATAGAGTCTTATTATATCCATATCAAAATGGTTTATGTATATTTTACATTTGTACTCTAAATAAGTGTATAAAATATCACAGAGTTATTATTCATAATAAACAAATATAAATCGGTGATGTTCACCGAATTTTATCCTCCTCAGTCTAAATAAATGGTAAAATTTTCATGATTAGTTTTTCATTAATTTGAGATATTATTTTTTAAATAATATTTCAAATCATTACAAAACATTCTTTTAAAAAAAATATTTTTTAAAAAATATTTATTTTTATCTCATGTGTAAGAATAATATTTGATGAATGTTAATTTTTTAAATATATATATATATATATACATTTCGATAAAATAAATCACAAAAAATTAAAAATTAAATTCATTAAGATAAATAACAGAAATCACCCATAAAATGAGTTTTTTAATGCATCATTTTTACTAACAAATGAGAATTTTTTTTATATATATTAATTTTATATCAAATGATTTCATTTTCTACATGCATAAAACATTAATTATTTAAAATTTATTTAGTCTTATTCAAAAAATAATAATCCAATGTCTGGTAGATTATTTCCATTATAAGTAATTGTATATTGTGGTTAGTTTAAAATCTATATTCCTAACAAAGAACAATTTTATTGAAATTAATATTATTTATATGGATTATATCATAAAGTCTCTGGGTGTAGAAATAATTCCTCTAATAATATATTTATCCAAGAAATGATGTCACTACAATAAAACAAATTGATGTTATATCTTCCACATCATATATTGAGGTTCCCATTGGGAATCTATAATAGTATGATTTCTCCAAAACAACAATGACCATGAATGTGGACGTATTTCATAGCTCTTTTTCCCTAACATCATGAATATCGAAAAGTTTTTCTTCTTATTATATATCATTCTATATTTTTTTTTCATTTTATTTTATTTCTTGTGAAGGACCAATAATGTTTTTCCGTAGTAGAGATAAATGGAAAACATCATGAATATAAGATAGATTTAGTAGAAATAGAAAATAAAAAACTATTTTTTAATACGTCAAAATAGTTCAATGGGAATAATAAATATATTAAATTTATTACGATTATTTTGTAACCAATTACCATTCATCGATATGTATATTCATATGAATTCATTTTCTCTAGCTTTAAACACTATATATAAAAGATTATTGGTAGCATAAAAAATTTACAACCTTGAGAATCTATTATGTGATGTATAATTTATTTGACATTTTATCCCACATCTAAAAATACTTTAGGAACACATATCAATTTTATCCATATTCATATAAACATTTTATGTTATTTATCTTCTTTCCAGAAAGGGATTCATGAGAATCATTTTTAATAATTTTGTGAATGTTATTTGTTTGAAAAGACATTTAACCAAAGGAAGGTGATAATCAAAAAAGCTATTGCAATCCACAGATAAAGAACTAAATATGTCTTATAGAGTTTGACTGGTCATTTTATATCTTCCTACTATCTGAAGATGATATTTTTATTTCTATTCAACTATATATAGAGATATTTTTAATGACATGCCAGTAACATGAAAAAAAACTAAAAATCAAAATTTTATACTATACAATGTTTCAATACATGCATCTCTTTCACTTCCATGATTTGTATTTTGGAGTGATGATCAGGATATAAATATTTTTATAAAATAAATGAAGTTATCTTACTACATATTCTAATATACTAGAACCCCAATTTCATTTTGGACTTTTGAAATTTATCTAATTAAGATGATGGAATAAAAGTTGATTTCTTCCCATCTACATTATGCTATTGGTAATGGTTGTAACATAGAAAACAAAAAATGACTATCATACTTTACATTATAAAATACTTGGAATGAAGGCACATTCTATTCTATATCTCTCTTCTAATTTTCCCATTATAAATATATTATTAGAGAAGTATATATATTATTACTACAATGAATAATAATGAAATATAAAAAATTATCTTTAACAAATAATTACGTTATAATGTATAAATTTTAGGGAAAAATACTCATTTCGTGAGACTTATAATTCTATAATAATCATGGTAGAATATGGGAATACTCCTCACTATCTTATATAATTCCACATATAACTTATGTTTATTCTTAGTCCATTCCTGGATGGATGGTTTTATATTAAACTATGAAATATAATACAATCCCTATTCCTCATGATTTAAATACTATAATATTTAAATAGATAAATATCTTATTCATTTGAATCCTTGTCATAGAAAAACATGCATGGTTGTTCTATCTCATAGTATCAAGACACATGATATCTGTATAGGGTGGTAATGTATTGAGAAATTGTAAAATTATTTCAAATATAACTATATAATTTCAATCATATTAGGATATTTTTATGTAATTAAAATCATCATGATGTTATCTTTTTTGTATTTGTAACATTGTTCTTCAAGAAGTTAATTACTCATTATCATTATAGAATAAATTAAAAATAGGAATTCAAAATAATATACCTAGTAAATTATCTCATGAATTTAAATTAGAATGAGGTATATGATATCAACTTGTCATTATAAATTATTAAACGATCCAGTACCTTATTTTTTTCATCACTATAGATCATAAATCTATCTTTCCAATAGGGTAGTGTAAGAATATGTGTGTTGTTGATTAGTCTCTTCAATTACATTAATGTCTCTTCAAATTCATATATCTATAACATCATAATAACCATCATTGTTAACATTGTAATAGGATTTAATAGTCTTTATATGTGCCTCAAAAATCGTTAGTAGTATCCATCAACTCTAATGAAACAACATATATTATTTACCATGTATGGTCTATGACGATTTTTAAAAACATCCATCCTTTAGGGAACCAATCTAATATCCCCATATGATTTTAAATATCTCTTGAAAGGAAGATTCTGATGCCAAAATTTGTACATGATAATTTTGAAATAGTACGTATACATCATCGATGTCTTTAATAAATTCATCATGATTTTTTCATGTTATTCATTTCATTTGGAATAAATAAGAGTACTATTGATAATGAATAAAAAAAATAAGATAATAGTAATATGTAATGAAAATTTTGATTATATATATAAATATTAATGGATAATTTGTATATTCAGATTTAATTAACATAAATTCATAATGTCTCTATATTTTCCAAAATTCTGTATTTGATATATCCTCTTTCATGACCCACACCTAGGGATATTAATATTTCAAGTGAAATATAATTGATCAGAAATATAATTTATAAGGGGTTTTATGTGATTTTTTTAAAATTTGATATTGATGTATTATCAACAAATCAATGTAATGGTGTAATTATACATATTTCTCCTTGAAACAAATAGGGTCACCCTATGGAGAAACACATCCGTTGAATGAATCAATTTTCAATATTATCCATGATATTGTTCATCAATTACTATAAATAAACAAATTCCACTCTTTATGGATTCTTTTTAATATTAATATGTATTGGTATTTTTTCTGTTTAAAACTAAATATCATATATGGTGTAGTACTCATTAAGATGTATTTAAAAAATCATATTCATAAAAATGTGTACATTTTTGTTGTTGAATTTTTCCCCTAATATTTGGGATAAAAATCCCACATAAATATTCTGATATTACCATATAATAGATTCCATTTCCTTAAAGTGTTTATTTTAATCAACACATTGATTTTGGATTGAATGTTGATTTAATATATAGGATTATGTTGACTTATTCAAAATTATATAGGGGTACTATAATGAGAAAGACAAACTATCACCAGAATAACTTCAAATTAAATGAAAGAATGAATAATATTATCCCAAATAGGTAAAATATCCTTAGTGGGGGATAATCATGGTATGATAGATTAAAAGAACTTATCCCTCTAATATTATTTCAACATTAAACAAATCATTCTTCTCTCCTATAATATTAATATATTGGAAAAATGAAATCATAAACATATATAATGATATTACATAGTTCGTCGAAACTCTTCTATATCCATGGACCATACGACAGTGATGTGTTGATGTTCCAAATCTACAAAACCTCATTACCTAAATACATGGGTAAAGCAATATGACATATATTCCCTGTAACACAGCCTTTACAGGGTTTAGGGATTTGTCACTACCATCTTATGGATCACTCCCATACTCAAATTCTATGGACGCATATTGGTGATATGGATCACCTTCATCCTTTTCTTTTGTCACTACTATTGAGGTGATTCAACCAAATTTTATGTATATGTATAACCGTTAATGATCAAATATGACGACATCTATAATTTTAGATAGATGATCTATTGAAGTTAAAATTTCATCATCTATATGAATACAACTTTTCTACAGTTTACTAGTTAATCATTTCTAAACACATCTATGATTCTCAATACCTTCATTAATAATATATCTTCTATGAAGACGAAATAGCTTTCGTAAAGGAACCTCCTTTAGCATTTCCCACTCCTCCTTCGCAAAGCAAAACTATTTTGTGAAGCTAACTTATCCTTCATGAATTCCATTAATTTTGTGTTGATTGTAATTTTTTATGGGATTTTGCATCCTTTGAGAGCTACCTTTCTTCATTATTGTTTTTTCAAGAACACACTTCATGTATCTCCTACACAAATATGGAGCCTTAGAATCTTTATTAAGTCTCACTGCAATTATAAATTTGGTAGTCTTACATATAAGAGTGTTATATGATTACCAAATATAACATCCATTTTATCCCAAATTTTTTTAATCTCCCAATTTATTCATGATTTTCCTTGCCTTTGTGAAGAACTACTATAATTCCCCATTCGTGGATCTTCTCATAGTCATAGTGATTATCATTGAGTATTTGAACATTCCTAATGCCCATTTGTGATTCTCATTCATGATTACACAGACTTTTTTGTAAAATCCTCCATCAAAACCCATTTTACATTAAACTCAATCATTTTCTTATTCTTCCATAGAATTCTCTAAAATCTATATTTCATGATGTTATCCATTATCTAGAATTTAAATCCAAAAATATTGGAAAATAACAGGAAAAATACATCACCTTGGGTATACAATTTTCTATACCAGATCATGGGAATCTCTTCCTTTGACTTAGAACAATTTTATAAAACTGTTTCAACATTATCTCCCAAAACATCCATTAGAAACATGGGTTTTCAATAAACACAATCAACCAAAAAACATGACAATGTTTGTTGAGTGATTATTTCCCAACAACCCCCCCCCCCCCTTGAATTTTTTGACAAATAATATCATTTTGATATATCATTAAATATTCACATTTCATCTACAAGAATTTTCATCATGTCAATAAGATAGTGATCAATGATTTACTCAACATACACTCTGACACCAAATAATACATGGTCAGCCTGAAAAACAAGCTTATTATATAAACTTAATCATTGAATCACATTATAATATAAAAATCATCATTAAATTCATCTCTAATTATATATAGCATTTGATTGATTAGTATTAATATTTTTATATTTAAAACACCCCTATATCACATGTTCCTCTATTAGATTCTCCCCATGAAATGATTAATTCAATTTATCATCATTTATAGAAAAACTCTATCCCCCTTTGTCAGCTGTAATAATGGTCAATTTGTCAGGGTATTTATGAGGGTAATGAAAATTGATCTTCAAATTTTGAAAAAAATATAACTCCGATAGGGGTTCCCACAACAACATTTTTTAATGTACTAAGAGTCAACTTAACTCTAGAGCCAGTCAATGTCGTTCAAATGATTTTTTGGTTAAGGCCTTATTTATAATTTATGAAACATGTTTTTCTATAGGAATATAATTCAACAACAGTAGACCATGCTTTGCCTTATCATTGTTAAATTTATACTTGATTTCAGTTTTCTTTTTCCATCATTGATAGAGTAGATTCATTCTATGATTTATATCACTTGAATTATCGAAATGGATTTTAATTTGATACATCACTTTATCTCCCATTTCATCAAGGATTGGATTCATCCATAATTAATCATTGAAAAATTGACAAACTGTAATATTTTAATCCTATGTAGTACTCAATGGTAATCAATATTGTTTCTTTTATAGATATGAAATAAATATTCTCTCATAATAGAATGAACCTACTTATGTTTATTTTCAATCATCTACTGATCCGTACCAAGATTAATGTTTATTACCAAATATCTCTTGATATGATTTTTAATTTCATATTAGACCAAAATACCCCAACCTCATGATATTCTAAAGTATTCTATTATCTGAATGTTAGTATTTTTCCTTCGGATTACATTGAAATCTTTCTTATTGGCATGTGAAAAAAGAACATCTTGGAAATATCATGTATAATATACTACCAATGATTTCCTGGTACTATGTAAGATTATCTACGTTTCCTTCATCATACCATAGAAATTTGATTTGGGTATCCATAACAGTCATCCAATCCATGGAATTATCAATTCTAAATTTTCTCAAAACCTGAATTTCACCTTTAGATTGAGATATTAATTTTCCCTCAGTTCATTATGTCACATGTAATCCAAGGAAAAAGGTTTGTTCAATAATCATTGAAATTTTGATCAAACATTTCATGAATTCTGTGAAATGTCGGAACTATGATTCACCCGATCCAAAAAAAATTATCATCTACAAACATAAGAACCATCTTCTATTAATTAGATTCATTATATACAAATAAATTTTAATTATCTCCACCATACTAAAAAATAAGCTTCTTAGAACACATATCTAGTCATGGGTAACATTATTATGGTTCTTGGTTCAACCCATATAACTCATTCATCAATGGAAAAATCTATTCTCATCGTCATGAATGGAAAAAACATCTGAGTACTTGATATTATCATATTCTATCAATAGACCCATTATGAAATGAATACTTTGAATCTATCTGGAAATCAATGAAAATTAATTGCACTATTATGTCCTAGAATAATCTGATTATATCTATCCTATAAATGGTTTAAAATGTTTCATCAACATTTATTACATTTATTTGGGAATACACATTGTAAAATGTTTAGTATTGTTTTGAATCATTGAAATATATTCATTAAACATTATGTGAAATATCCACATTTTACAGATCAAATCCTTTCATACTGACCTAAAAACTATGTCCAATGACTAATTATTATCACTTAGTTCAACATTTTTATTTATAATCTATTCCTAGTTTTCATATCAAAATTCTTCATAATAAAATTTGGGCACTACCTTTGATAATAATGATACCTATAGTGGATCCTTCATCCTCTATTTAGGTACTTCCTGTTTCTAATCACTGATTACATTATATCTATAAAATAAAAAACATATCTTTGATATTTTTGGAGATACTAGTTAGTTATATTTATATTTATGATATGAATAATATTCTGAATAAAAACTAGAATTATAACATCACCATATCTACTTATCTCATCATTATTGACCTCCTTAGACTGATCGTGTATTTGAAGATGATTCTTCTTATTCAATATTATAGCGTCATTTATTTCAACTAAAATTTCTATATCCTTATTAAAGAATTAATATTATTTTATTATCATTTAGTAGTCAATAAATATCTTATAATATCGATGGGATTCAAACATCTTATGATTCCCCATTTATAGAATGGATCACTGAATCACAGAGACATTAATGAACATTGTCATTGGAAAATTTCATAACAAAATATCATAATGGTATTATGTTATTTTTATATAATAATTCTCTATATGATTTATAGACTGATGTAATCATTTATTCTTTCAAAAAAATCTCTAGAAGGAATTTTCGTTTAGTATTTCTATATCCATGTTGTTGATGATTTTATTTTTTTATCAACTACTCCATTTTTAGTGTTTTTATTACTTCTAAAATTTGGTTCATTATCCCATGATTTTGGATATTAATAACCACTTGGATTCTTTAGAAATTTTTTTCATTATCCGTTTGGGCCTTCTAGATAATTTATCTAATCATATTTTAAACTTCCCATGGATAATTTATTATTAAACTAGTCACCTATGATTTGTCTTTGATGATTGAAAGCTAATACATTATTCTAAAATCACCATTTAAGGGAATATAATATCTAATCCCTTTAATATCACGTAGTGAAATAGGTCTTCAGAAATCAATATTAACAAACCCAATCATGTTTTTAACCTTTTCTCTTTGAGACTATATATCATTAAATTTATCTTACCTTGATGAAAAGCATCACATTTATGGGAATGATAAAAAGTTAACCTAGGGACATCTAGAGAAATATCATATTTCAAAATATCTTCCAATGATGTTTGGCATAAACTTCCAAGACTTTTATGACATAACAATTTTTTTTGTTCCTTAAAAATGATCATATCATCCACTCCAAATACATTGTATAGATTTCCCATTGTATTTTTTTCCTACAAGAAATAATCACCATGTTTTTTTGCATTGATAAATGATTTCTTTGAAAATATTATGGACGGTCATGTGTCACATTGTTGAATCAAAATTATAAATTTGTTATTAAGACCATCAATAACCACATAATTTTTCTCATCTCATGTCTTTAACCCCAATAATGTATTTTCCAAATACAATAATTTATAGGCCTTCATAATATAAAAATATTACAATAACATAATTGTCATATTTAATGATGATCACTATACCATTATTTCTTATCATATTGGAGGAGAACCCACCATTAATGTTCCATATTCTTGTGTGATATGATTCATTGAAATAAATTTCTATAACGAATTCCTATTAATCTATCTTATACATGATCAATGTTTATGACTTCATACATGGTACAAATTTATATTCTATATATTATTTAATGTATGATGGACTGGTGTAATATTAAAATTTTTGTGAACCAATTAATCATTTTCGTCTCATTTTTATGTTATGTTGAATAGATACTTATAACTACATATAATCATCTTTGGAAGAGTTCCCTACATTTTCAATGGGTTGTATCTTTCCAGGTTCCCCAATCCTTAACACAAAAAATAATGACCATAAAATGGTGTTTTGTAATTTTGAGTTTTATATGAATGACTCTATTAGTCTTGTTCTATTACATATCTATTGTATATAGAAAAATAGTATTTTTAGTTTCAAAATATTTCAGAATAATAACATCTAATGTGGGTTGAATTACTGTGTGGAAATAAAACACTATTCGTTCTCCCTTTAGATCTAAATCTCTTAGTTTAGACTCATACCAAAAAAAATATGCAATTTTGGAATAGGTTCATGTAATCTGAATTTAACTATATATTCTTTCTATCTTCAATAAAGCATCATTGAATCAATATAATTCAGTTTTAACTATTTAAATTATTTTTTTGGACCTATATGCTCCACTATTATCATTTCTATTTCTGAATTGTCTATATTGTTCATTTCCTTTCCTAGAGTCATTAGTTTTTATTTATACTTTATACTTCATCGTTGGATGATGAATTCCTCCCCATTTTTTATTTATAGAGTATTTTATCCTTTCTAGCATTAGTAAACTTTCGATTTTAATTTTCAGATCCTCTATTTGGAGTCATTACTCAAAAAAAATTTCTGAACTCACTCTTATTGATGTCTTCAATTTTATAATTTTCCTCATTTATCATAGACATCACTTTTTCCTAATAATATAAAGAAATATTCACACCATGGACCATGTTGTCAACATTCTTTTATTAGATATTCAATCATCTATTTTCCCAAGAGTATATTCTATTTCAACCAAGATTTTAAATATTCCTTCACATTTTTGTTCAACATTGTTGCTTTCTTACATTGATTGGTAATTTTGTAAAAATACCACCATAACATTTTTTTCAAGATCCTTTCTATCCTCTATATCTTATGCCTCTTATTCTTCTAATAATCATTATATTTCTAAAAAAGATTCATGTTTTTGAATTAATGTTTCCAAAAAAATTTCTTTCCTTTCATATAGGTTTAGGAGTTAATTTTGTGAATTTTGATTTCAACTATTTTATCATCTAGAATCTTATTTGGGCTCCATGAAATAATATTTCCATCCATTACACATAGAAATAATTTATGTTGGTGTTTACCATTGAAAATAAATTCTTCAATTTTCATATTTGATGAAAGGAATGAAATCACATCATTTATATCTTCTTCTTGTAGACCACATATAATGAGATCTTATTCACAACATAAAATTAAACTTCATTGGGCTTAATTTTTTTCAAAGGCTTAATATCATCATTTTTTGCCTAAAATGAACCATGAATATTGTGCCAGATATCCATGGTCGTCCCCTTCGAATCATTATATTCCAATAGTTTTTTTTAGATTTAAGTCTCCTCAAGATGAACTTATCAATATTTACGTCTATATTATTTTCTATTATAACATGAATGTCTTCCACAATAATAGTCACCTAGTCAATGAATGCATCAACAGAGTCATTATGGTGAATTATGATTTATTTATACTTTTTCAATTGAACCTACAACATTTTCCACTGACTTTTGAGTCAACCATATAAATATACCAAAATGATTCCCACATATCTTGTGAGATATTAAATTACATTACCTTCTTCTCTATTAAATTTGATATGGTTTACCATAAAACATTTATTTTTTAGTGTCAGTTTGTAGTTCTGTTCGCTCAGACCCTAAAAAAGAACCACTATATATATTGGTATATATTCCATGCATAAATGATGTAAAGTTATCCATTTTTAATGATTGGAGGTAGTTCTGCATCATATTCTTCAATTATTGAAAATTATTTCCATTGAATATCAGAATCCATTTAATATTAACAACCTCAATTTCATCTACCAATAGATAAACACATAATTTCATCCATTATATCTGATACCTATTGTTATCCAAAAAAGTATATATACCCTGAGATTTGGGGGATCATGGTGTTTTAGATTAAACAAACCACCCCTTCACATCATTTTTTGTAAAATAGACGACTCTTCTTTCTTTATACCATATATATGTACTAAGAAAAATTTAATCATGCATGAGACAAAATGGTTTTACTTGTTTGATACATACTATGCTACGTGTAACACCCCGAGATTTTATGAAAAATATTCATTTTAATTTCATTAATGTCTTGTGTTATACGCTACACCAAAAGGAGCTTTCACAATACACATCTCTGACCTGGCTTGAATTATACGCAATCGCGACCTTCCACGATAGCGTGTGTTGTACGCAACACCGAGTTTCGCTAAACAACGATATGCTATTAAGATATTATTAAAACTAGCCATTATGAATAGTAATAACCACTTTTTGAAATTTTGTAAATTTTATTTTTCAAAATGGAATTCATTTTTGGATTCGTAATATCAAAATTAGATTGGGGTGAAATTTTGGTACATTTCGGATAACTTTCATATTCTGATGAATAGTGAAAATTACTAAATTTTAAATAAAAACAACTTTTTTAATCGAAATAAATAATAGTGATAAATTATTAATTTAAGTGGTTTTAAAGTATATTTAGAATATATTTTTACAATTTAATACAATGTTGGTCAATGGATGTAATTTGACATTTAAACCAGTTATAAACAAGTGTCAATCTTTTGATAGTTATTATCTCTTAAAAACACGCCTTTTGTTTAGACGACGGGAGTTAATTTTTAAATTAATTAATGCAACTGATATGTTTTGAATTTGGTAAAATAGAAATCATTTTTGAGTTCATAATATCAAATATAGCTTAGGCCTAATTTTTGGTACTTCTCTGAAAAGTTTCAATTTTTGATGAATAGTGAAACCACTATGTGGTAGGTTAAAAACTGAATTTTGCATAAAACATAATTTTACCGCTTCTGTGAATGGAATTTCGAAAATCCGAGAGACACGGTTAATATCAAGGACTAAAATGTGGTTCAATGAGATGAAAATAATTCTTTGGTGAATAGTAACTTTTTACTTTTTTTACGACGGTTAATAGTAAATAGGGTAACTAAGGGTAAAATATTACCCTAACACATGTCCTAATTCTATTGGACAAGTTTAATTCGACCAAAAACAAACTTAGGAATAAAATATGACCATTTCGGCCCACTTGGATTAGATTAGGGCATTTATTATTATTTAATTCAAAGAAGGGTTAAAAGAGTTAAAATCAAAGTTTATTTACTAAAACATTTTTAATATAGGGTTATACATAAGATACATTCGATTGTAAATACTCATTAGAAAGCTAAAAAGATTTCCTACATGATGGTATTTTATTTATAATTTTTAGACATTAAATAATTTAATTTATTTATGACACAATGATGATGCAGTAATTATCTTATTAATGAAATAATGACATAATTGATGTTATAAACACCAAAATAAATGTAATTTGAGACTTTTTATGAATTCCACTAATATTATAGGTTACTATGATATATTTGTGTTGATTTATTAAACTTTTTTCGAACATATAATTCTGTTATGACTTTCACAAAAATCATATATCAAATAGTATCAAAATTGACATAAAATAGTTTTTAAATCAAATATTATATTATTAATTTGTATTTTATTCCTAAAAATCTAAGGTTCGGCCAAATGACTTAGATAAGGATATATATATTAATAATAAACAATTTGGGGTTCGTTTGGCATGTTATAGTAAGTTTATTAACCATATAGTGAAAGAAAACAGAAAGACAAGGTAAAAGTTAAATTAATTAACTTAGAGTTAAATCTAATTGATAAGGTTAAAATAATACACTAAACTTGTCTAAATCCTATTGGTTGATAATATTTCGACCCATCCCCACTTTATCTTCGAAATAAGACCCTTTGGAACCATTATAAACCTATTTTGACTTTAATATAAAATAATATTTTTAGATATTCCTAAGGTGCCCCTCTCCTCCCTTATAAAAGGGCACCTCCTCCCCCTCCTCCTCACACCAAATTGAGCACTCAAGCTCGACCAAACCCTACCATTTTCTCCTCCCAACTTCCCTAGAATAATCCTAGAGGTCCTGGTCTTCTTCAAAGACCAATCTTAGTTACCTAAGTGGAGGATTCAAAGAGGCGTTCCAAAGAAGAGGAGGTTTGGACACGTACAAAGCAAGTCGGGCCTAAGGTAAGGGAAAATATCACAATCTCATTTTATCAGAGATTGTTTATTCGTAAGTATTTATTGGGGTGTATTTTATCATCCAAATCCATGTTTCATCAATATTTAATATTATTTCCATCCACCTACAATTGTTTAAATCCATTTTTACCCTTCGGTGAGTTTTTAGTAATATGTATGAAAGGAATCTTTTGTCATTTTTCGTACGAGGTACTTTTTGACTTTTCCGACAAAAGTACGAAGAATGTTTTTTTAACTTATACGGCATGAATGGATTTTTAAAACATTATTTCCAAGAAGCTTCCTTTACAATTTTTCATGTTTATTTTTAATCAACTTCTTTTAGTTTAAATTTGTATGACATGTTAAGAAAGGAAAAATGTTTTTGAAGTAGAAAGGATATTTTCCTCAAGAATGTAGTTCAAGTATTTTATCAAAATTATTTTCCATCTAAGATAATAAAAGGGTTCTGTTTTTATCCCTATTATTACATTGGTTTGATTTTGTTGTGATGGAATTAATTTTATGAATTCCTTTATCTTATATGAATTGTTTTATGATGTCATGTTGTTTAAGAATCCCATTTTTTTACATGGGTTACGCTATGATATATGGTTTATGATTATGTGGCACACATAATAAAGGATTAATTATAAGATGGGTGGGACCTATATCTCCCTCCAATGCATTGGGTAAAGATTTTATATCTCATGAGATAGACAGGGCTGGAACGGTAGGTTATACCGGTTCAGTAAAACAGGACTGAAACGAGGGTTACTCGATTCAGAAAGGGACTTTGTCCACTAAGATAGTCTTGGAAATGAGTCTTGACTAACAAGAAATGATTCTATATGATTATGTGTGAATGCCACAAAGTTTCATGTTTTAAGTTATGATTATTGTGATTATATTTCACTTCTATTATTTATCCCATGTTATGAAATTATGCTCTCTTTTGCAGGTTATGATTTCCAAAAGTTATGTTCTTATGAATATGAGGTGATTGATTTTTCTTTTGTATACCCTTACTGAGCATTTGAGCTCACCCTTTTATGTTTTCTTTTCCCCAGGATATAAAGAAAAGTTTTAGGTAAAAATAAGGCGAAGATCTTTATGGGAGATATTGAAGATCATTCACCACGATTAGAAGATTACGTTCCGAGTTTCCAAAGACACTAAACTATTACGATCCTTGTGTGTGTGTTTTTGTTATGTACTAAGTATTCCGCAAATGTAATGTAATGTCAATGTACGTCAGGCTCTGGGTCTCTACACTACGTCCAATGAGTGTACAATAAAAATTTTCATATGTACCAAGTCCTCTATGGCTCACATCCAATAAAATTTGTTTGGGATAGATCAATTCTATCACCAGACACATTATCATTACAAGGATTAGGTATATCAATCTACCTTCCCATAGGTCACTCCCAGAATTTCTTTTAGGGATCACTACTGATGGAATGGATCACCTTATTCCTTTTCATTTTCCCAATAATCTTGAGGGGATTCAGACACAGTTTATGCAAAAGTAGGTCCCTTTAATATCAATAATAAAAATATCATTAATTATTTATTTATTGTAACATCCCAGGTAAATAAAGAATAATAATTATTCATATTTATTAATATTTACGAATTAAATATTAATTTTACTTTAAAGGGGTTTCTATGTTCGATAGCGTACCCGATATGCAAGAAGGTGTTTCATTGAAATCTTACGTTGCACACTAGTAATAAAATAATATTATTTTAAATGGTAGTTAACACATAGCTGTTTTATTGGCGGGAATGGATAGAAATATCTAAAATATGATTATATATGTTTTTTCAATGTTTTTACATTTATCCAATAAAAGATAAAGGCTTAAAATACCGAAAGAATTCAATTTTAGGCATATATACACTAATTTTCACTAAAGGTTCACTTATCGTCGTTTGATGGAAAAATTTCATTAAATATAGTTGTGGTCACTATTATACATTCTATTGGACCAAATAAAACTATTATTTAGAATCGGGACATCAGAATTTACTTTTTGTATATTTTTGGTATTTTTCCGATAAAGATCATTTTTTGATGAATAGTGAAACCACTAAGTGGTACTTATAAAAACTGATTTTTTTGTTTAAATGAAATTCTTCCACCTCTGTGTTTTGAATTTCAAAAATCTGACATACATAGTTGTCATTATGAAGTAAAATGTGGTTCAATGGGATTAAAATAATTTTTTGATGAATAGTAACTTTTAAGTTTTTAATCGCGATTAGAGGTAATTATTGTAGTTTAAGGTAAAAATAATGTTTTAATAATATGGAATGACTTAGACAGATGTCCTAGCCTTATTGGATATGTCATGGCCGACCAACAAAATCCATGGGTCAACTTGTGGATCCCATGGAGCCACTTTGGAAGGAAAATAACATTAATATCTTTTTATTTAATGTTAAAATTAAAATGTCACAAACATGTGTAGTTATACTAAAACAATTTTTAAATGGGGTTATACAAGTCAGATTTTTGACTATAAATATTTATTCGAAATATAAGAAGATTTACTACATCATGATATTTGTATTATAATTTTTAGACATTAAATAAATTAAATTATTTATGGCACCATGATGATGCATCGATTACCTCATTATTTAACGATTTAAATAAAATGAAACGATAATGTAAAATCTAATATTTAAACTTTTCAAAAACCTATTGGTTGGGTATATTTCGAACCCTTATCACCTTAGACTCGAATTATATCAATGTGGGACCTTTTAAATCTGAAATTCATTTTAAAATAATGTAACATTTCTTTACATTCCAAGAGTTCCCCTCCTCTCCTCTTATAAAAGGCCCCCACCTCTACCACCTTACCCACACTCCAAAGACTTTGGCTCGGCCAAACCCTACCCATTTTGTCTCTCCACATCCATCTATAACTCTTAGAAGCCGCCCATTGGGTAGAAGGCTTCCCAAGGAAGCCTTTGATCTCAAATCTAAGAGAGTTACCCGATTTTAAGGTAATGTCTCCACTTGGGTCCTTTTGTTTTATTTTGTTTCTCCAACCCCCTAAATTCTTTTTATTAATTTCTTTTGAAATAACTCTAGTATTTCCAATATACTAGGATGTTTTTATAATATGCTTTCGAGCTACACTTACACACACCTACATGTAATGGTTAAAGAACATATTGTTTCCGTGGATGGAGAATTTCTGCCTCACGAAACGATGATAGTTCGACACTCATATAACACCCTCAAAGGAGGCCATTAAGATGTAACTATATTTATATATGATATATAATATGTTTATTTTTTACTTAAGATTCTTTATTTTTCTTTTTTTTGCATACATTTATGGTTTCCATTGTGGGTAAACACGATAATTTCATTTTAGGAAGTGCGGACTACCGCCCCCTCAAAGTGATTTGATTGGTTAATGCCATATATGGGATGTATAAAAGCTGGATTAAAAGTTATTATATATGATTTATGTTACATATATTTGATGAATATAATTCTGTAATTAAAATATACATACCTCTAATTTGGTTTTAATTCCATTAATATGACATAGAAAAGAAAGTAACGTTCATGCGTACGTACGACTTACCGTCTCCATGAACGGTGCATTTCATTTCATACCTCTAAATGATTATGCAATATTATAAATAATTGTATATTATGGATATATATGATATATATGATATCCAAATCATGAATATCATTCTGGATATAATGAACCTTTGACCAGACGAACAACATGTAATTGTAAGAAGTCCACTTTCGACTTAAGAACCAAATATCGACAAAACAAACATTATTAACTTAAATGATTACATAATGCTTATAACATGGAAATAAGTGATATAAAAGGAATAATGAACTTGAAAAAATTTCTTAATAATGTTTAAATTAACTCAAGTTTATTATTCAGGATGTCAAAAAACGATCGAGTCAAGTCGGACCCGAGGTAAGGGAACCAACCTCTCTCTTTCTTTTTAAGTACTCTCTTTTATGGAATTTCTTTTAAGCTCATATTACATATATTTGGGGAAGTTATTTTATATTCCACATTATGTAATTTTTATGTTCATATAATGAGAGACCCTATTTGATCTCATCAATCCATTTTTAGAAGATTTAAGTGGCGCCGATAGGCTGCCGAGTTTTCGTAAGGGATTTTTCATCTCACTTTTATTCTCGTTACATTTATGCTATGTTTTCCACTATTTCCATTGATTGGTGTATGTAATTATTATTAGTATACACTTTGTGTAGTACAATTTCATTTATTGGTATTGAAATCTTCATTGTATGACCCTTCTTCCATGGGGTGTATGTTTCGAAAGTTACCCAACTCGGTAAGGGGACCTTTTACCCTCCTCTTTTTAAAAGACTTATTTTGTTATGTCTTTTAATTTACAACTTATTATGTTGGGATATGTTATCCTATATCCTTATTGATGTAAATTTTATGAACAAGTGATGATATATGATTCACTCTCTCATCGACTAATTTTCTGAATTTTGAAGTGACGTCGTTAGGCTGTCGAATTTTTACAATGGAACATCTTAACCCAATTTCGATTTCTTTGGGTTCAACATATACATCTTGAACATGTCATCCTATGAATATGTGTGAATGACCTCTGATTGTTTCACACTTAATATCCACTTATATTGGGTGTATTTTTATTTCTCACACATAATTATTTGATAGATTAATCCTTAATTTAAGGATACCCTCTTTATAATGGATTTCATCTCAATTTACATTTCCATTGGGACTTAATTGTTGTTATGCACCAATTCACTCTTATATGGTATGTATACTATCCTTTGACATATTATATAATGAATCCCTTTATTCTCATGATATTATAAATCTCAGATTAAATGTTATTCTACAATTATTTTTATTCAAGAGTCTCTCATTTTGTTAAAAACTCTTTAACCAAAATATCATTTTAAATGTCTTAAAGATTAGTTATTCTAAATATTTATCTTTAATGTCCATGTTATCAAAATGGTTTTCAGTATTTATTTATATGGACATTAATGTTTTAAAATTATAATTCCATTAAAACCTTCAAAGTGGTATGGGACACTTTGATTCAAAAATCTCTTTTAAATGGTTTTTGAAAATCGATTGATTAATTCAATATCTTGGAATTACTTATTGTGATTGAAAATGATATTTTGTTATTGAAATGTTTATATTTTCAATATTTTATGTGTAATGATGGTACTTGGACATTTTACAGGTGGTTACGTGATAAAGCATATGACATGTGGTGTCGTGAATTCAAGGACGGGTGGTTACGTTGTAACCTCCAATGCATTGAGTATGGAAGTCGGCCATATGGCAATTCCATTAAGTATGTGTGGAAGTCGATCGTATGGTTATTCCATTTATGTATGTTTATTTCCCAAGTTACCTTTATATGTTATGTGTTCTTTATATGGGTTTTATGGTAATCTTTTGGTTACAAAATGGTAAGTAATGGTCTTTTATTCAGTCAAGAGTTTATACTACTTCATAATGGTGAAAAGTATTACTTAGGTAAAGTATTCAAGGTTTACATGTTGTTTTTTAAAAACTAACAGTTTTCCTTCTTTGTGTATCCTTGACTGGGCTTTTTATGCTCATCCCATGTTTTTTAAATGTTTTCCACATGACTTAAAGATGAATAGGGTCAAGGATGGGATCAAGGAAAGACATTCTATCTAAAACATGGAACTAGACATGTTTCAATTTAAGTGTTTTTTTTATTTTATGGAAACATAGTAGAAGTGTCTACTATGTAATCTTTTGAGATGTAATAGTTATGAACAAATTCTCTAAAACTCTAAACATGAAAAGATCCTCAATGTGAATTATTCATTTAATTCAATATTAAGTATTGTTTAAGGTCGGGGCCTTATAGTTGGTATCAGAGGTCGGCTTAGACAACTTTAGGAGGTATAAAATAGTTAAATTATAAATTAATATATGCTATTATTGAAATGATATTGCATTTAAAGATTACTATGTTGCTTCTCCTACGATATTTCTGTGTTAAGAATGGTTTTTCATAGAGGAAACAGAACACATTTTCTAGGAAGGAATACAGAGGGAAATGAACTTTCAAATCAGTATCCTGAGATGGTCAGAATCAGAACTAAACAGTTTGTTGCAGTGATGGATCAGTTGACTCATGTTACCACTGAAGGAGTTGAAAAGAATATTGGTGAATGCTCTAGTTTTGTAACTTCCTTTTAGGAATGGCGAGTTTGTTATATACAGTAATGTTTCATAGAAAGGACTTGGTTGTGTCCTAATGCAGAATGATCAGGTAATTTCTTATGCTTCACGACAGTTGAAAACTATTGAGGTAAATTACCCTACACATTATTTGGAATTAGCTGCTGTTGTTTTCGCTTTAAATATTTGGAGGCATCATTTGTATGGAGTAAAGTGTGAAATATATACCGATCACAAAAGTTTAAATTATATATTCACTCAGAAATAATTGAACATGAGATAGAGGAGATGGCTAGAATTAATCAAGGATTATGATTGTACAATTCATTACCATACGGGAAAAGAAAATAAAGTGGTTGATACTTTGAGTTGAAAAACTAATGCTTCATTAACAATGTTGAGTTTGGAACGTGATACTTTGGTTATGGATTTGATGAACCTTGGCATAGAAGATTTTGGTGCAGGATGTTCTTCTGTTTTGTTTTAGGTATCGGTGAAATCTTTTCTGTCAGACAGAATCAAGCAAGCACAGAAGCAAGACAGTGAGTTGCAGAATAAGGTAATGTTGGTTCAGAAGGGTAGGTTGCCTGAATTCAACATTGATAATGATTGTGTTTTGAGATTTGGGAAGAGATTGTGTGTGCCTTGTGATTCACAGGTGAAGAGAGAGTTTTAATGTGAAGCTCATAATTCTCTGTTTTCAGTTCATCCTGGCAGTACTAGGATGTACATAGATCTGCGGGAGTATTACTGGTGGGATGCAATGAAAAGAGATATTGCTGATTTTACTGTGAAGTGTTTGATTTGTCACCAGGTTAAAGTAGAGGGGAAGTTACCGAAAGGGATTATTAATCCTTTACCACTGCCATAGTGGAAATGGGAAAACATATCCGTGGACTTTTTTGTGGGATTACCGAAGGCATCTCGAGGTAATAATGCAATCTTGGTTATTTTTGATCGCTTGACTAAATCTGCTCATTTCCTTCCTATTCGAGATACTTTCTCTCTAGATCAACTTTCTCGATTGTATCTTAATGAGATAGTCAGGTTACATGGAGTTCCCCTCTCCATTATGTCTGATCATGATCCCAGGTTCACTTCTAACTTTTGGAAAGGCCTTCAGAAGTCGTTGGGTAATGAATTAAATTTTAGTACAGCTTTTCATCCTCAATCATACGAGCAGTCAGAACGAACGATCCAGATTTTGGAGGATATGCTACGAGCTTGCTCTATGGATTATCAGGGAATTCGGGACCAAAATCATTCATTGGATGATTTTTCTTATAAAAACCGTTTCATTCCAGTATACAGGTGGCACCATTTGAGGCATTATATGGGAAGTGGTGTCGAACTCCAGCTTTTTGGGATGAAGTGGGTGAAAGGAAGCTGATGGGACCAGAATTGGTAGAAGAGACGGCAGAAAAAGTTCAGTTGATTCAGAAACACATGAGAACAGCTCAGAGCAGACAGAAAAGTTATGCAGATAATCGTAGGAAGGATCTATCTTTCGAGGTAGGTGATCATGTTTTTCTCAAGGTTTCTCAATGGAAAAGTTTGATGCGATTTGGTTAGAAAGGAAAGCTGAGTCCAAGGTTCATTGGACCATATGAAATTTTGGAGAGAGTTGGATCAGTTGCATACAGAGTGGCATTACCTCAATGTTTATCTCCGGTATACAATGTTTTTCATGTTTTGATGTTGAGAAAGTATATGCCATATCCATCTCATATTTTGAGTCCAAAGGTAGTTCAGCTGGAAGAGAACCTACCTTATGAAGAACAACCAGTCCAGATTCTTGACCACAAGGAGCAAGTGCTACGGAATAAGGTGATTCACCAGGTAAAGGTTTTTTTTGGAAAAACAATATGGTTGAAGAGGCAACGTGGGAATCTGAAAATGCTATGAGGGATAAATAATCCCACTTTTTTTGATATGTGAATAAAATTGCGAGCTCACAATTCCCAAAAGGGGGGGATGTAACATCCCAGGTAAATAAAGAATAATAAATTTTCATATTTATTAATATTTACCAATTAAATATTAATTTTACTTTAAAGGGATTGCTATGTTTGATAGCGTACCCGAAACGCAACAAAGAGTTTCATTGAAATCTTATGTTGCACACTAGTAATAAAATAATATTATTTTAAATGGTAGTTAACACATAGTCGTTGTATTGGCGGGAATGGATAGAAATAACTAAAATATTATGATATATGTTTTTAAATGTTTTTATATTTATCCAATAAATGATAAAGGCTTAAAATGCGGAAAGAATCCAATTTTAGGCATATATACCCAAATTTTCACTAAAGGTTCACTTATCGCCTTTTGATGGTGAACCGTCATTAAATATAGTTTTTTTTCACTCTTATACATTCTATTGGACCAAATAAACCTCTTATTTAGAATCGGGACATCAAAATTTACTTTGTGTAAATTTTTGGTATTTTTCCGGTAAAGTTCATTTATTAATGAATAGTGAAAAATGTTGTATTTTAATTCAAAACCTCTTTTTAATCTAATTTATTTATATGATTAGATTATCTTTTGAATTGGTTTTAAAGAGAAATTAGAATATATTTTTCCATTAAATCCAATAGTGGTCATTGAAATTAATTTCACTTTGAAATCGACTTAAACTAGTGTCAATCTTTTGATACTTATTGTTTCATAAAAACACGCTATTTGCTCTGCCAGCAGGAATTAATTATTAAATTAATTAATGAAACTTATATGTTATGAATTTTGTAAAATGGACTTCTTTTTTGAATTCGGAATATCAAATATAGCTTAGGGTGATGTTTTGGTATTTTTCTGAAAAACTTCAATTTTTGATGAAAAGTGAAACCATTAAGCTGTACTTATAAAAACTGATTTTTCATTTAAATGAAATTTTACCACCTCTATGTTTTGAATTTCAAAAATCTGACATACATGGTTGTCATTAAGATGTAAAATGTGGTTCAATGGGATTAAAATACTATTTTGTTGAATAGAAACTTTTACGTTTTTAATCGCGATTAGAGGTAATTAGTGTAGTTTAAGGTAAAAATAATGTTTTAATAATATGGAATGACCTAGACTCATGTCCTAACCTTATTGGATATGTCATGGCCGACCAATAAAATCCATGGGTCAATATTTTGACCCCATGGATCCACATTAGACGGAAAATAACATTAATATATTTTTATTTAATGTTAAAATTAAAATGTCAAATACATGTGTTATTTTACTAAAAAAACTTAAATGGGGTTATACAAGTCAGATTTTTGACTATAAATATTAATTAGAAATATAAAAATATTTCCTACATCAGGATAGTTTTTTTATAATTTTTAGACCTTAAATAAATTAAATTATTTATGGCACCATGATGATGCATTGATTACCTCATTATTTAATGATTTAAATAAAATGAAAGGATAATGTAAAATCTAAGAACTAAACTTGTCAAAAACCTATTGGTTGGGTATATTTCTAACCCTTATCACCTTATCCTAGAATTATATCAATGTGGGACCTTTTAATTCCTAAACTCATTTTAAATAATGTAACATTTCTTTACTTTGCAAGAGTGCCCCTCCTCTCCTCTTATACAAGGCCCCCACCTCTAACACCTTACCCTCACTTACAAAGCCTTTGTCTCGGCCATCCCAAGCCCATTTTGACTCTACACATCCCTCTATAACTCTTAGAAGCTTCACGTTGGGCAGAAGTCTTACAAAGGAAGCCTTTGAGCTCAAATCTATGAGAGCTACCTGATTTTAAGGTAATGTCTTCACTTGTGTCCTTTTGATTTATTTTGCTTCTCCAACCCCCTAAACTCTTTTTATTCATTTATTTTGTAAGAAATCCAGTATCTTCAATATACTAGGATGTTTCTATAAGAATCGTTCGAGATACACTTACACACACCTACATCTAATGGTTAAAGAACATACTGTTTTCGTGGATGGCGAATTTCTGCCTCACGAAACGATGATTGTTCAACACTCATATAACACCATCAAAGGTGGCCATTAAGATGTAACTATATTTTTATATGATATATAATATGATTATAGTGTACTTAAGCTTCTTTATTTTTCTTTTTTGGCATACCATTATGGTTTCCATTGTGGGTAAATACGATAATTTTATTTTAGGAAGTGCGGACTACCGTCCCCTCAAAGAGATTTGATTTGTTAATGCCATATGTGGGATTTATAAAGGATGGATTTAAAGATATTATATATGATGTATGTTACATATAAATGATGAATATAATTCTGGAATTAAAATATACATACCTCTCATTTGGTTTTAATTCCATTAATATGACATAGAAATGAAAGTAGCGTTCATGCGTACGTACGGCTTACCGTCTCCATGAACGGTGCATTTCATTTCTTACCTCTAAATGATTATGTAATATTATAAATACTTTTATATTCTGGATATATATGATATATATGATATCCAAATCATGAATATCATTCTGGATATAATGAAACGTTGACCACACGAACAATATGTAATTATAAGAAGTCCACTTTCGACTTAAGAACCAAATATCGACAAAACAAACATTATTAACTTAAATGATTACATAATTCTTATAACATGGAAATAAGTGATATAAAAGGAATAATTAACATGAAAAATGTTCTTAATAAAGTGTAAATTATCTCACGTTTATTATTCAGGACATTATAGAACGATCGAGTCAAGTCAGACCCGAGATAAGGGATCCAACCTCTCTCTCTCTTTTTAAGTACTCTCTTTTTAAGTACTCCTTTTTAAGTACTCTCTTTTATGTCATTTCTTTTAAGCTCATATTTAATATGTTTGGGGATGTTCTTTTATATTCCTAATTATTTAATTTTTATGTTCATATAATGAGAGACCCTATTTGATCTCATCAATCCATTTTTGGAAGATTTAAGTGGCGCCGTTAGGCTGCCGAGTTTTTGTAAGGGATTTTTCAGCTCACTTTTATTCTCGTGACATTTATGCTACATTTGCCACTAATTTCATTGATTGGTGTATTTACTTCCCATTATAATACACTTTTGTAGTATAATTTCATTTATGGGTATTTAAATCTTCATTGTATGACCCTTCTTCCATGGGGTGTACGTTTGGAAAGTTACCCAACTCGGTAAGGGGACCTTTCACCCTCCTCTTTTTAAAAGACTTCTCTGGTTATGTCTTTTAATTTACATATTATTATGTTGGGATATGTTCTCCAATATCCTTATTGATGTAAAGTTTATGTCCATGTGATGAGATACCATTCACTCTCTCATCGACTAGTTTTATGAATTTTGAAGTGACGTCGTTAGGCAGTCAAAATTTTACAAGGGAACATCTTAACACAATTTCGATTTCTTTGGTTTCAACTTGTACTTCTTGAACATGTCATCCTATTAATATTTTTGAATTACATCTGATTGTTTCACAATTAATATCCACTTATATTTTGTGTATTTGTATTTCTCACACATAATTATGTGATATATTTATCCTTAATTTAAGGATACCCTCTTTATAATGGATTTCATCTCAATTTACATTTCCATTGAGACTTCATTGTTGTTATGCACCAATTAACTCTTATATGGTGTGTTTACTGTCCTTTTACATATTATATCATGAATCCCATTATTCTCATGATATTATATATCTCGGATTAAATGTTATTCCGCAATTATTTGTATTCAACGGTCTCTCATTTTGTTAAAAACTCTTTAACAAAAATATCGTTTTAAATGTTTTAAAGATTCATTATTCTAAATCATTATCTTTAATGTCCTTGTTTTAAAAATGGTTTTCAGTATTTATTTATATGGAAATTAATGTTTTAAAATTATAATTCCATTAAAAGCCTCAAAGTGGTATGGGACACTTTGATTCAAAAATCTCTTTTAAATGGTTTTTGAAAATCGATTGATTAATTCAATATCTTGGAATTACTTATTGTGACTGAAAATGAAATTTTGTTATTGAAATGTTTATATTTTCAATATTTTATGTGTAATGATGGTACTTGGACATTTTATGGGTTGTTACGTGATAAACCATATGACGAGTGGTGCCGTGAATACCAGGACGGGTGGTTACGTTATAACCTCCAATGCATTGGGTATGGAACTCGTTTGTATGGCTATTCCATTAAGTATGTGTGGAAGTCGACCATATGGTTATTTCATTTAAGTATGTTTATGTCCCAAGTTACCTTTATATGTTATGTGTTCTGTATATGGGTTTTATGGTAATCTTTTGGTTACAAAAGGGTAAGTAATGGTCTTTTATTCAGTAAAGAGTTTTTATTAATTCATAAATGTGAAAAGTATTACTTTGGTAAGGTAATCATGGTTTACTTGTTGTTTTTGTAAAAACTAACAGTTTTTCTTCATTGTGTATCCTTGACTGGGCTTTAATGCTCATCCCAAGTTTTTGAATTTTTTCCACAGGAGTTATAGATGAATAGGGTCAAGGATAGGATCAAGGAAAGACATTTTATCTAAAACACGGAAGTAGACATGTTTCTTTTTAAGTGGTTTTTTTATTTTATGGAAACTTAGTAGAAGTGTCTACTATGTAATCTTTTGAGATGTAATAGTTATGACCTAATTCTCTAAAACTCTAAACCTGAAAAGATCCTCAATGTGAATTATTCAATTAATTCAATATTAAGTAAGGTTTAAGGCCGATGCCTTATATTTATTTTCTTTAATGTTCTACATTAAACACCTATAATAATCAAAATTTTCCAAATCATAGTGGGAAAATCCTTCTAATCGTGTTCATGATGATCACTGCCTTCAAATATCCCACATCTTATGGGAAGAAGAAATATCCTTCATAAATGAATCTAATTTTGAAATTATCACTTATCTCTAAAAATCATCCAAAATTCATGAAGATCACATTGCCTTCATGAACTACACATTTTATTTGAGTATGTAATTCTCAGTTTAATTTCATGTACTTTACGAACACCCTTTCATTGTGAACATTTTCTCAAGAGAACCCTTCATAAAGCACCTTCGTGAATTTGCATCCATAGAATCATAATTAAGTATCACTTCATTTCTGAAGGGGGTAGTGTGATTTTTATAGCAGTTTTCTCCCATTCCAATATCATACATCCACATCATTACCATTTCATGATTTTATAACATTTTGTTCATGATGCTTAGCATGTTTGTGAAGGAGCAATGGAATTTCAAATTTCATTGTTGTGGTTATTTATCAATATACCATGTCAACAATATATCTTGAAAAAAACAATTAAAAACTGGAAACTACTTTTTCAACAAAAAAAATAAACCCTAGAATACTACAATATAACATTTATGGATTTATTCCAAAAAATATCAAGATTTAAAGAAACAATTTAGTCTCACTCATTAATTATTTATGATATATATAATTCCTATTTTTTCATCATCTGATTATCATTTTTCCCCACCAAATCAATATATTTTTGTTGAGGTGGTGATGAGATACCCTTAAAAATCATTTTGATATAATGTATTGGGTTAAATAATAATCAATTGAAAGAATTATAATCTTGGATTAACTATTAATTTTACAATAAACCAGATATCTAGGAACTTCTACATCTAGTGTGGACATGGAATGAGAGTTAGCTTCTCCCATTTATTATTTTCCAATAATATCACATGGAATTTTTAGAATTTGTTTCAATAGTTTCCCATATTCAGATAGTAAAAGAACTATATATATATATTTTACATTACCCATCAGTTATATATTATGATTTACATATTTTCCACACATATAAAGATTTTAATTTCCATTTAATCATATACAATGATATTTCCTTCATCAAGTATCACATTCGTGAAAATAACCATTTCTCTTCATCTAATAAACTGTTTTTTCTATATCCATCTTATTTTTTCCCTAAATGGCTTAGATAATTTTTTTATATATTATGATTGTATAGACTGCAATGTACTATATTCATGAAAATGTTTTGGATATTATTGAACTTTAATGTATTGGAATAGGAATATCCAATTAATGGTCAATTATTTTATTTGGATAATGTATATTGTTCGCTACATGCCATCCCAGACATGTAATGTTAGATTCATATATAGAAAAATTTTCTCCTTCAATTTTTTATAATCCTGGGAATGATCTATATATCATCACATTTTTTATAAAGAAAATAATTTTCCAGAGAAAATATCATTCATAATTCAACATTATGATCTCTACTTCTTGATAAACATTATTTTTAATCATTAAAAACTATTGATCATCAACCTCATCCAGTTAGAAAAACACATGAATATTGTGTTTCATTTATTACGTCTAATAGTATAAAATATAATTTATATATATCACATCCATTTCTCAACTATAATGTGATATATAGACCCATTTCATGATGGAGGATATTGAGGTATAAGATTGACTTACATTATCACATTGTATTTTTTTTTATTTTGATAATCCATAAAATAATGATTATTGTTCATAACATAATCCATTTATACAAATATAGTTATAAATTTTTCATTTCAAGCTACATATCTTGTAATTTCTCTATTAACATTCCTAGGAAGTAAATCCCAACAAAAATATTGTGCATTGATATAGATAATATTCTATCTACTCGGAACTATTTCTAAATGATGGAATACAGTAAATTAGAGTATAAAAATATGAATCATAATATATTGTTTATAATATAGTGTACCACTTAAAAAATTATCAAATATAAACATAAATAATATCAAAATCATAGAAAATGTTACATTCAAAATATTCCCATTCATAATGATTTATTAAATTTTAGAAATATCATTTTACAAATAAACTGTTATTTAACCCAATATCTCATCTAGGAATTTCAAACTATTTTTAGTAAGGAAACACTCAGCATGGCGTTGAATGACTATAGATATACACACAACCAAATCATTTCTAGGTTGTTGAATATATATTTACCTATTAAAAAACTAGATCAGTATGATTTATCAATATTGGTATTTATTTGAAGGAAAACCACATAATATCTACTATACCTAAATATAAATATTTTATCATATACATACAATTACCCTTAATTTCATTTACTAGATCATTCCATATTCAATGATTAATAAAATTTAGTTCCAATAATTCATGTAATGTTCCTATGATAGCAACTGTAATGACCTAGACTCTAGCAACCAAAATTCAATGGTTACATTGTTACATTAATACTAGATATATGTTATCACAACCCATTATACCAAATAGTTTATTAATCACCTTAAACTAGATTCATATGTTATTCATGCATTTCAGTAGAAAATAAAAAATATAATATGCGATATTTGATGATTAAATCATTATTATATCCAACATATCAATACATATAAATCATAAAACATTTCATGGAATCTAATAGAAGGGAAACATATGATAGTTTTGAGATTTTGTACTAATTAAAGGTATGTGAACAATGCATTCAATATAGTACAAAAATAATATGGAATGTATTAATGATGATCTAACCATGAAATTTAAATAATCACATGAGATTAAAATATATCCATGGATATCAAAAATATTAAAATAATCTCATAGAAAAAAATAATGTGTTTTATAAATATTTAGATATAAATATCATAAATTAAAATTAAAATATCAATTCATTAGGAAATGATATATTGAAAAACTATCATGGGAACATCATATCATTTTAAAAAAATAGTGTAATCTCTCTTTAAATCATAAATTATTTGTTTTCTTAAAGATACATACTTTTGAATTAACAATTTATATAAATAAATTACCCACAAATCCCATTTTATATACAATAAATTCAACAAATAAATAGACAATAAAAACTAATAAACATGCTATTACAGTTAAGAACATCCCATATTTGTAGAATAGGAATAAGTATTTTCAACAATTATCTCTATAAAACTAATAAATACTCATAAAAAAATATATTTTACGGTAAAATTAATTTATAACTATATTGCATAAAAAACTAAAATGTGGATGTTGACTGAGATAAATTTTTTTAAAATATGACTGGGGAATATCATTTTAAAATTATATTTTGTACTTTAAAACCTCATTAATAAAAACTAAAACATTCCAAAACATTTATGATAAATATTTGGATAAAATGAAGCCTAGAAATATGTAAATGATTCATCAAATCATTGGGTGGTAAATAAATGTGAAACATTTATTTATATAGTGTAAATAATTTGAAGGATTTCATTCACATTTTTTGGTAAAAACTATCAGAAATACCATATTTAAAAGTTGAAAAAAGATAATAATATAAAAAAATTATAATAAATTAAAAAATAAATACATTTTTTTATTTTAAAATACTAAAAACACTCTTGTATAAATTCTATGGAAAATATTGTAATTAATGAAAATTACTTCTAGCATAATAAAATAACATGATCATATTTACATAAAAATTTATTTCATTATCATGAGTACCATAATTGAAAAAATATGATAAAGTAATAATATAATCATAAATTTATATTATTATAGGTTTTTGTATTAATTTTAAGCCTAATCATTTTGTTGAACTCAATGACTAGATTTTTTAAACATAATTGTTGTACAAAAGTTTTAGATAATAAAAGGATTTATTTTTACTAATATATATTAAATTATCCCAAAAATTCCAGATAGATAAAAATTTAGACCATATCCTATAACACATACCACCATTCTACATTTTTGATAATCTATAATAATTCAATTTATTCCATAAAATATCATTACATTAAATTTAAACATTACTAAATTAATTTGACATTAAATTCATCGACGAATAGATGGAATTATAAAACAAACCATTCTAACAATTTTAATATGAAATATTATTCTTTAAAAATAATTGATCATAATAACTGATCCAAATTTTGTTTTTTGATATATTTTCAATAATAATTTATTTTTATTTAACAATTTTTTAAATAAATATAGGTTTATAAATTTATATGTTTATATGGTAAATATACAGTCACTATAAAATTAAAAAAAATCCTTCATAAATAATTCATTCTATAATAAATTAAATTTAATATTCATTCAAAACTCATTTTTTATAACAATGTGGAAAAGTAATATTTTTATGTCAGTAGAGTGAAATTTTAAATTTTGATTTACAAAAAATAATATAACGGCCAATATATTTTATGAAATTACACCATGTTGCCAAAATTTACATAATATGATGTAAATCTATTACCTCTATTCACGAGTAATGTTTTGGAAATTGTTAGTGAAATTTTAATGTTGTACCCATAAATAATTAGCTATTTTTTTTTTTGATTTTTCCATCGATGAGGTGAAAAAATTGAGCAACGTTGCAATTCATAATCACCAAAAATAATGAAACAGTAAATTTGAAAAAATTTCCTCATAATTCAAAATATTAAATCCATTTTTATGATAAATTTTATATCACTAACAAATGTTACACTACAAATAAATGCAAAAAAATGTAAAAATAATTTTTTTACAAAGTTAATGTTTCTAAGATTAAAACTATATTTATTGAAATAAAAATAATATATAAAATATTAGATAAATGATAAATGATTGATTCAATATAAAATATATTCTTTTTCATGAACCAACATGGATACCCACATATCCAGTTACGTGGGATAGATATAACACACCAGAAGGTCGTTCCCAATCCCCCCTGGGATGGTGACTATCTGTTGCATCATTTAAGATCTATTAGGGATAAATATTAAATAATAATTGTTGATTATTATAGATACGCATTAGAAATCTACAAAATCCATAAAGGATATGGTATAAGAAACATACTCATAAAACAAAAACTCAATATATAGTTAAACATTTCAATGTTATTTGCAATGTTAACTAGAAAAATTCTACAAAAATTCTCATATGTAATAATTGGAACTAAGATCCACTAGTCACCATCAATATTCCACATTACCAAGGATCAAGGAAATCACCATATCCATGCGGTGCATTCCCATTTCGTGGTCCATGTGTAGAAAATTTTAGTGATTCCTCAAGTAAAATGAAGGATGTGAGGAATTATATCTAATAGGGACTCACCAAATATTTCATAATCATTACACAAAAAAATGATTTTATATTTGAACAGTTAAAATAAATCAAAGAATATATTTCATTTACATATTCAAAAAAGAAAATGAATTCAAAATAAATATTATGATAGGAACATTGTGTAACATTCAAACATGTTTAAATGAATAGATTATATGAAGCATTTATATAAATCAAATTACATGAATGAAAATTTTAAATAATCATTATAATGCATAACTAAATAAAAAACTCCAAAAAATAATCATGTATGAGATCCCCAAGGTATATATATTTTTAGGTAATAGTATCCTCACAAATCTCAAAATGATGCCTCTTATAGTTAGTTGTGAACAAAAAATTAAACCATAATATGGGATACCCTCAAGGGAAATCTACACCCAAATACGCGAACCCATCATGTACGTTGATGTTATAGATGATTATTTAAGGTTTAATTATCAATAAATTTCAAGGAAATAAATTTTAATGTTCTCTTTAGGTTTTAACAATTAACTACACTACCTAATATGTTATTTAGAAATAAATAAATCAAGCTAATCTCAATAATTTCAAAAAAAATCATATAATAAAATCATATTTTTTCGTTTTTAAACATGATGATATGATTATATAACTGAAACATGACCTTCATAAAATCATTCCACTCATAAATAACCTTCTATTTAGGCTGTTTTTATCAAGGGTAAACAATAAAAACATTTTATAAAATTAAACATCAAATCATGATTCTGTTATTCTAAAAAATTATTCAAATATTTAAATTCAATTAATATAATTATTTCTCATAATTGTCCATTATTTTTTAAATATATAATCATGACTTATAAAATTGGTTTTGTAATTCATTTTAAAACTAATATCACTTTAATCAATTATTATTTTGTTTCAATAAAAGTGAGAAGAATTCACCAACCATATACGATTAGTCAAACATGAAAAGTCAACACCTGGAATGAGATATCCATTAAAAAATGTGTAATAATAGGACAAGAAACACAACCACGAATTAATATCCATCAAAAAATATTTTAATTCCCTAACAAATTTAATGACCATCACACTCTAAGGTGTGAAGGATGTGATATCAGAATCCACCAACTGAGACAATATCCAATTACCAAAATGTGAACAAACAAGATCAATGATGTTTTGATCCACAACATAATTGGGTTTTAGTATAAAAACTGTTACTATTTAAAGCCTTCTCAAACAATGAATTTGAATTATGTTCTAATGTGGGATATTAGAAATTAAATCTACCTATTTTAAATTTATTCAAAAACAAAAAATGGATGAATTAAAACCCCCACACATAGTTTGTTTGTTTTGTGATACATAGTAAGAAAAACATTTCCCCCTATCATTTCACCCCAACTGGTTTGGGAGATTGGTTGTTATAAGAGGGTGATGTGTTTGTATACTCATTCCCATGGGGAATCCAATATTTTCTAAATTATCGTCGAATAAATCCAGTATATGACATAAATTATATTTCATCCAAAAAAGAGTTATGAAATACCTGATAAAAGATAACGGAATATTAAAACCTCCTACATTAAAAACATACTACCACAAGAAAACATGTGGTTAAATTTCCATAGAAAAGAGGTTAGGCTGCTTATCTCTTATCAATTCATCACATTACCATAATGTTGTTGATTTAGAAACATTATTCCATAGAATAGTTATAAAAGGTACCTTCATCCCATGAAGTAAATTTTCCTTGGAATAAACTATTGTGAATAATATTCTTAGTCTAGGATAAATCAGAGAAAACACAATGATTATCTTGTCTCAAGAAAAAAGATTAGTTTGAATGATACCTATGATTTTGTGATACATGGAATAGAATATTTATTAATGTCAATTGTGGGGGATGTGAGAAATGGTAGTCCACTATACCCACAAGATCCACAACTTCAAAATGGCCCACATTTAATGTTGCAATATCCCCCTATTTCCCATGATGTTGATAACCAAAATGAGACGAATCTCTAAAAAAGGTCACCAACTGAAAAATAATATATCATATATAAATAATTGAATATGATTTAAAATGAATTTATGTAAAATATACCTAAAAAATAAACTCAATTATATCTGTCATTTCTGGTTACACACTCATCCCAATTAAAGATCATTAACCAATATCGTTTCAACAAAACAACGATTTAAAATTATGACCATAAAATTCCCCAAAATGATCAATAAATGTTTTTTATTGTAAAATATTTTTATAAGAAAACACAATCTATCCACAATGGAAGTCCAAAGATCATCCATAATTGGTGATTCAAGAAAGGAATATGTCATTGAGAATCAATATAGAACATTATATTTTTCAATTATTCTATGTATAATATTATATTCTCTAGTGTACATGGGTTCTTAATGCCTCCCAATGTCCTCTCTAGAAGTGAGATGTAAAATTGAGATTTATATTTGCTACTATAAAATAAGGAAATCCATACAATATAATAATCTCCTTCACATTGTTATAGCTTATGTTTTAAAAAAAAATCATATCATGAATATGTAAGTGAGGTGATTTCACCATTCAGGTGATCCCAACCCATATTGGATTATATTTTTCATGTATTATGTGGAAACCAAACTAAATGTCCAGTGATACGTCAAATATCATCATGTCATTACGTGGATGTGGATGAAGGAAATCCGAGAGTATCTGGTGCTTGGCATTGACCTGATTATAGGTTTATAATTTAGAAAGAAAGTATGTGTTTTATCATCTCATTATGGGACAAAAAAATCATAGATTTAGGTAATAAAACATATTCATTCCTCCAAGGATCCCATTACACTGTTTATTTTTAAAATCCCCCATTATTTTTTCCTTATTGAAAAGATCACAACCAAGTGATTATGAAAATATAGGATTCCCAATGAAGAGAATAATCATTCATAGATAGTATCCCATTGTGCATAATGATATATTATTGATCATAAAGATACTATTTAGGATGAATCCTCCCAATAATAATGGAGTTCATCTCTGAACTTCTCACAATAACCTCATCGAAATCCTCTCGAATACTTAATTTCAAGAATAGAAATACACTAAACAATTTTCTATCTAATGATTATTCTCTCATAGCCCGGTTTAGATGTTTCAAAATAAAATCATCAGTAATTAAAATTAACATCTTGTTGGTCTATAATATTTATAAGTCAAAAGACATTATATAATCCAACCAATGCCTCTCCATGGGGATGAATTATTTTTTAGAGGAGATATAGGCCATGCATTTGTGGTCAGAGTAAACGACTAACATTTCTAAAAAAAGTACTTCCTCTAACTCATAAAAGAATAAATCACAGCTGTAATTTCCTAATCATGGGTCAATTAATTATTTTCCTCTGTCTTAAGCTATATGTAATAATAATATATAACCTGATTACCCTATATATGAAGACAACCTAAAATGGAACTAGATTCATCATAAATATCAACATTTCTCTCCCCATACACTAGATGATTCAGAAGAAATAATAGAATTCAAAAGAAATTTCATCTATAGAAAATAAATCTATAATTTTTTATTCCTAATGAATAAATACCCTTACGAGTGGGGATAGTCATTAGAGAATCCATAATTGAAAAAACATTAATAAAAATTTGTTAATAATCTTCAATTCCCATGATGCGTCATATGAATAAAAATTTTATAGTTTCTTCCATATTATATTAGTCCTCAAATTCTAAATACTGATTGAGATTCCATTTTACAAAAACATGTTTCCCATGACATAAAAATCAAAAATTCAAAACAGATTTTTTTAATGAATTTCTTAATTTCTATAACATGTAATGATTTTTAGGAAACACAAAAATGATAGACATGATTCACCTCACTCTTAGAATAAATGGAGCTTTCATCCACATTGAGTGTTATGAATTATCTGATGATATATTGTAAAATACTATCCAATAATTATATAAATTAGATTGATCATTTTATAGAACATATTTCATTTGAAGACAATCATAATGACCACATAAAATCCTAATGGAGAACTTTTTAATGTCAAAATGTTATATGATCAATGAGTGATATCATGTTCAATGATCAATATTTTTGAACCACATCTTCCATTTTAAATAGTGAAATTGATTATCAATGTGTGGTAGTTGATAAACATTACATTCCATAACATGATTATTTTTTATCAATAAAAATATTACTGAAGTTTTCCATAATTTTTTTTCTTAAAAAATAGTATCTTGGTCCCAAGGATACACATTTGGCTTTATAGATCCTCTCTCTAATATATAATCTAACTGAGTCCTTAACTATGATAATTATTTTGGGGCCTTATGTTAATAATGTATATTTACCTACTAAAATCAGTAGTGATATGTATATCTCTTACAAGTGTAAGAATAATCAAATTAGAAGAAAATTCATATAAGAACTCAATGATGAATCTAGGGAGATCATTACCAAAATATTATCACACAATTTCACAAGAAAATACTGAAGTTACCCTCCCCAACCACAGAAATGATGTTTTATATCCATTTAACTATTGGCCCCAATCTCCCTGAAAGATCTGACTCACCCAATTTAGTACAAAAATGTATAAATATCCAATATAATTGTCAATTAGGGCCTTATTAAAAATATGTCATTCCTTCATGATGATGAAGTCAAGAGGTTTCATTTCAAGAACCATATAATTCAATTTAAACTCTATGTATGATAAAGGGAAAACACAAATAGGGGATTGGAGACCATCTCCTCTATACTTTATGAGGGGCATGGAAATATATATATCACATAAGACAAAAGTTTAATATAAAGATCTAATAAGTCAAATATATGAGTCAATATAAATATGTAATATTCACCAGTATCAAATAAACTAGTCACCAATGTTGTTGAATTAGTGATGGTGCCTTAATAGGTACTATAAATGTATTAAATCTTTCTAGAGGCTATTTTACAACATGAATAATCATTTTTGGATACCTATGGTGGGACCCCTATGATCATGAAGAATATGATTTCACCATAAACCAATTTGGAGCTAATGATCCCATTCCACTATGTAGAGTATAAAATAAATGGTAAAGCTTTTATAATTGTCCATAGTTACAATAGTATCAATATATAATTATTCTGCATTACAAACACATGTTATATACCGAACTATTATTCATGTAAATCAATTAAATTGTCTTCCTCAAGGTGCTATTGGAAGTATGATAGATTCATACTATCTAGAACGACAAATAGACTCATTACTGATCCTATTTACATGAAAGGAGCTTATAGATCAACAAATTAGATAAAATGAAACTCTAGTAAACCCTAGATAACTAGATAGGTTATGATCAACAATCAACACCATATCAAAAAAATTTGTATCGGAACCATATTCTTCATCAAAACATCATATGTGATGTTAGGTCTTAGACCGATGTCAAAATATTCATGCCCCCATCATTTCATTAGTCACTAACTTTGTAGAAAACAAGAAATCCTTGAAAATATGATTCCAAGTTGAGTCATATTTCAATCAACCAATGGGGGTATGATAAATTCAATTTAAATCACTACGACCATATATTCTTGATAAGACTAATTGGTGGAATTGAAATTAATTTATCTTAATTCCATCCCCTAATTATATTTAACATCCCCATCCAATTAAACCCTCTCATATATGGTATTTATAGCTAAATGGTAGTACATTTTACATAAAATGAATTTGGAATTTCCAAGAAGTCAAAAATATGTGCTAAATTTCTCAACGAGTTGTCATCCTATTGAATATCATTAAATGAATGAAATGTTGGTGAAATATTTTAAGGAGCCGTTTGATCATTATCAAGATATTTATCCCCTCATGGTTCTAATACCAGACCCTCAACCCCAATGTGTCTATGTACATATCCTATATAATCTATTTCCAACCCCAATATCTCAACATGATTCTAGACTTGTTGAGTGATTTCATAACGTGGTTCACAAAAAGAATATTCCTATGCAATATTTTCATATCATCCCTTCAGAATGGAAATTAATATAAACCACATATTCCATTATAATGTATACATTGAATAGTGATCTAGGGTAATAAAATCAATAAATAATAAACTATAAGATTTTGATTTCAAAAATCCCAGTTCAATGGATGAAAAATTGATATTATTATATAAAAACATAAATCAATGATACTTTTCTTAAAACAATCATAGAGATTGAAGTCTAGTCATTGCGAGTGTTAGACATGGAATCAAAATAAGATACATCCAAATTCACATAAAGACATTCATAATGTGACATTATCATCATGGAATGAAACTTGAACTACCCCTACGATACATATTTTTCTTGGAACATCCTAGATACCATGGTGCATTGATACCTATAATTGTTATGTCATAGCACAAAGGATGTTATCGATCCCCATGGATGGGAAAATAGAACTTGGAATCATACTTGATCAAGGAGTGAGATAATTTTACAAAAACATAATGAAACATAAAAGATACATATATGAATTCTAAACACACCATAAATAGGAATTAGAAGATTCAATTTGTTAATATAATACATGAATTGATAGTTAATCACCTCAATGGAAACTATAATGTTATATAGAGAAAAATATCACAATATCTATTATATAGAAAATAGAAAACAAAAAATATACCAGTCACCATAATAAGTGCATGGTCCCTGGGATTAAAAATATATGACACCACAATATGGTAAATTCCATTTTTAGAGACCATGGATAGGAATTACAGCACATGCTTTATAGAAAAGGTGGGGTGTGATCTATAAATCATCATAGATTCTCACTAAGTGTTCGATAATCAATACAATAATAATTTAACATTTATTATATCAATTAATATTAAATAAAGTATGTAATTTAATTTACATATTTTAAACCATGAAATTATTTCATAATAAAAAATATAGATTTAATGTTAGACAACATTTAAATAGTGTTAAATGATCATTTTATGTAAAAAAATTATACTAATTAATTTGAATATAAAAAATGATTTTACAATCTTTGGATTATACATTCATTTCAATAAATCATATAAAATAGAAATATGTGAAATATTCATGGAGTGATAGTTTTTTAGGAAATAGAGTCCTCAAACATCTGAAAATGATATCGATTCATGTCATGTGTGATCTTAAAAAAACTCCCCACTATGGGATCCCATCATGGAAAATATATACCCCAATAGGGGAAAAATCATTAGAAGTCCTTTTTTAGTCTTGTAGTTATTATTTTTATCATCCATCCATTGGTAGGGACCATGTCCCTAGCATTTTTCCTGTAAATGTAGGAAGGAATGTTTGTCCAAGGAGGGAACATAGTTTTTTCAAAATGGTGAATAAAAAATCAGTACCCTCACTATTTGAGGTTTCATTATTCGGAAATGATAGACTCATGGTTTGAACAATCAAAGAACCCCTCCCAGTATCTCAAATAGTTCACATGGTTTTATAGAACAAACTACATGGTTTTCCAAAAATCATGTTTTATAGAGCATATCCCCTTAGGATAAAAAATAATCCTAATTCTCCTCAAAATTTCCACAATAAGACCAAAATTAAATTAAACAAAAAAAATTTTAAGTAATACATGAAAAGAAGATAATTGATGGTTATATTAGTTAAATTTATGTTAATAAACATTTGGTATCACTTTAATTAATTTTGATAAATATTCATAGGATGCATTAAATTGGAATTTTAGATAATCATCACATGAACGTTAAATGAATGTTATTTTTTAAATCAAATAAAATAAAATAAATTATTTTTATAAATTTATAAAATATCAATGTATTATAATTTATACAGTCCAATTAATACACTCAAATAAAATAGTTAACCCTTTACTATCACATAAAATACAATAATATCATGGTTTTCTTAAATTTAGTGTCATGTGTAAATAATGTTATAATTGAAAAAAAACATATTTATAGACAGATATATAATAAAACAATGGGGTGTTTCAAGATTGTTTAATGATGTAATGCGTGTTGTTATTCCCAAGTGATACATATGTTATTTATCCTCAAATCAGACAAAACTCGAATGATTATTACTATTCTGCTTTAATTATAGCATAAAGGTAATAAGATAACATTATAAATGATGTTCCATGTTACCATAGAAAAATCTTGTGAATTATATACCATTGGTATTTGAATGAATGGTTCCCAAATGACTGGGTTCATGTACTGGAACATGTAACTAATTCATATTGATAGAAAGGTGTCTTCATGACATGGAGCCCCACCTGATTTCAAGAGAGATTAATGGTGTCATCCTTCAGGAAATGTAAGTACACAACATAAATTTTTTGGAAAATATTACTTTTTCTATATAATTAATTTACTATTATCTATTATGGGTTAGGAAAAAATTAGTTATTTATAATTGTTTACATATCCTCATTTTATTGAAATTTTACTTTTATAGAATTCCATTATGCATCTACTATAAAATTATTAGGAGAAGTTATCTGAATATGTTAGCAGTGTCCCCCCTCCTATATATTTGGATAGGATCCTCAATATTCATTTCAACCTCAATTTGAAAATACTATCTATTTATATATGTATGTGGAAGGTTCTTCATCATACACATAGGGATGGAGGGCCCAGTATAGAATCAACGCGGATAATCCCCCACATATTAAAATATACAACATATATATTAAGGGGATTTATCATATATCTAACACCATATGAAAACCCATCCTAGTATACTTCTCTCACAATATGAGAGTAGACCATGTAGTCATAATTTACCACTAGATAAACCCACTACAAGGATACACCTCTAGTATAACAATATGAGGTTGAATCAGATGCATGGTCATTTTTTCATGTAACCTCATATATAGAACCAGATACCTGGAATCAAACAATATCAGATGTGTCCCATCAATGATCATCTTGATAATCCATTGCATTAGTTTTCCAACTAATTCTTTATGTGATCATATGATTTGATATGTGTTTCTTATCAATATATTCACCAACTCAATCATGTTATTATTTTTTAATTTGATCATTCCATGACATTAAGTCAACACATGTTAGTAAGTCCATATCATCATTAGAAAATTTATTGGTATTTTGATATATTAATTGAAATTTTAATTCCTAAATTTCATAAATAACCACCATATGTTCCTATCAATGTCCACCATCAATACTATTGAAGATGGGTGGATAATGGTGATTTAGATACTAAACACTTTGACACACCCTTATTGAAAAAAGATCCTCCCATAAAAATTACTTATAAAATTATAAATAGATAGATTATAAATAGTATATTATAAAAAATAATTTAGAATATATAAAAAATGATAAATTATCAACAAGGTCATGGATTTTATACCATATTTTGGTAACAAAATTAATGAATGGTTGAGAAGAGGGGGGTGACTAGTCCTTTTGATACACTCAATGAAATATTAAATAATATTATAATTGATCACAGTTTGATAGTTAAAACATAAATAGTGTATTATTTTTTTCAATTGTATTAGTCCTCAATATATAATTTATTAAAAATTAATTCATTTTTTTATAATTTTGTAGATCAACATTATTTAACATCTACCTATCATTGTTATTTTTTTGAAGGAAGGATTTGAATCCCCTACGGATCCAAACATTTAACAAATAAATAACCTATTAAATCATTGTTCCACTTAAAACATAAAACGGAACACATAAATTAGCTTGTATTAGAGTATCAACCTAAAAATAACCTTATTTATATTTTTTCTTCTCAACATATAGTCCAAACATTAAATTATTAATAATAAAAAAAAGACATTCAATTTATTATGAAAATAAAAAAAAAATTATGGAGAAAACTATATGAAATAGAGTATATATCATTGAAAATATTTAATAAATTAATAAGATATGATAACAAAAAAAATTGGACATTGAATAAGCTCGATGATCTTTTAACACAACCCCTATCGTTGATAAAACTGTTGAGGTTCATTCATTTTTTAAAAAATGGACAATATGTCAAAACCAGATCATTGAAATTAACAATTATTTTTTCATATATATATAATATATTTTTTGTTTTTTAGTATCCTTAATTATATATATTTAAAACCAATGGTATGAACTTATTGACACTCATTGTGATATCTCAATGAATGGTTTTTACTAAAATATTAACATAATTTAAATTATCATTTAATTAAAATGTAACATGGAATCAAATTATTTTTACTTTTAATGTGTTTGGAATTTAATAAAATTCAATAACTCATGATTCCTTCTCTAAAAACCTTATAAAACTTCTTAATGTCTTGTTTTTAGAAATAAATAAATATAAAATTATAAAATTAATATACAAAAGATGAATTATAATTTTTGTAATTAAATTATATAAAATATTAATAAATAGTGTAACATAAATCATATCCTAAAATACTCATGTTTTCTATAAATTAATGAATAATATAACATGTCACATGAAATATTAATAGTTTTATATTGATTCATAGTTTATGTAAATCATTACAAGATTAGTATATATATATTGAAAGAGGGTAACATTTTAATGTTTCTTTAATAAGAGGGATCACACTTTGTGTTAAAAAATTCCAAAAATAGATTCAACATGGAGATGTTTTAGATTAAATGAGTTCCTTATATTCATATATAACATTCAACAATACCCTTAGATACATCTGGGAAAATTAATGTCTTCAAATCAGGTATTATGAATGATAACAAAGGTAATTCATTATATGTTTGAAAGTAATTGATCTAATAATAGTATTGATATGTCAATGATACACTCTAATTATAGGCCATCTATTATATATATGATCCATATGTATTCAAAAATAGTTCTTCATGATTTTAGAAATAAACTCATCTATGTATATTTTGTGATGGTGATTCAACACAATGTGAGAGGTAGATTGATAATTAATGTATATGAATTTTAAAATTTATTAACATAATTTGTTGAACAATGGAATAGGATGGAACGATCATGGTAGATTCATAAGGTTACTGATAAAAAACAATGGAAAATGAGAATATATTTAAAACCATAGATAAAATTATTCTCTAAACATTAAATCACAATATAAAAACAATTATGTTATAGATTTTGGATTATGTTATTGTTTAAATGAATGACTGTGATTATTCAACTACATAAACAAATTTTTACTGACCATATAAATAGATTATGAATCCATTATATAAAAACATATATATCATAATAATTGAAACTCTAAAATTGTGATAAATTTATATATATATATATACAAAATATACATTAAAAATATGTGTGATAAATTATTTAAAAAATTATTATTAAAATTAAATTCATAATTCTAATCAAAATAGTTTTTTAGTTGAGATGTACATGTTTATCATGATCATTGGTAACCATAATATACATTATAATATTTATATTGGATGAAGGCTTAGATAGTGTGGTTTTTACTTTCTAAAAAAATATAATTTCAATTCATATATTGTAGAAGATGAAATAATTTCACTGCATATGTTAAAAAATATATATTAGGAAATCCACTCTAAAAGAGTAAACACATTATGATTGAATAGATCCAACAATTAAAAAAAATCAAATAATATATCAAGATATCCATTTATTATAATAGAATAAACCACTAACATTCCTTCCATTCAATAAAAATAATCATCACATCAAGTGAAAAAATTATTCTATGATATATTATATAATACGATATTATATATTGACTAGTGAGGATGGATGATTATTCATAACCCAACATATAGAATTCAATCATTTCAACTAGAAATGGATATATTATTTATCCATAAGGAATTAATGATTATTATTATATAGTAGGATGTATATTATATAGTGTTTTCCTCTACAAAGAAAATTATAATGGTCTATAAGATGATCAACCAGTTTCCATAACAATATCAGAACTACACAGAGTTCCTTAGAATAAAGATACACCCCTATTAAATTTCATGTCATTCATAGGTTCCTTCTTGATTTTTTATGTTAATACATCCACCTATGAGAAATCATTCATGATGTGGTAGGAGAACCCATGTTCTATCAATAATTAATTTCAGAAAACAATTACTACTTATATTGCGGATGAGAGAATATAATTAGTTTTTAAAATCATTATTGGGTTCATTAACAGATTTACCTCATTTCATGGGGGAACACAATATTTTTATCTTCCAATAATAGCTAAAAACATATTGAATTATTTTTTTACCTCTTATGTAAGAAATAAGTACAAATATAATTATAGAATTTTCTTTATAGTATATCCTCTATATAGTTATATAATTCAATTATACCATGGTAATTTTTGAGAGACAACTCATTGTATCTAGAAAAATATCTTTGAGAGAGAAAATACATCACAAAAAATCAATGAATTAAAAAATATTATTAATTTCGAACCGTGATATAAATCATTATTTTGGATATTCATATCATTTGGGTCCTAACACTTCAGTTACAACCATAATAAATATTAGAGGTTTCAACATCAAAAATATAATGAGTGTACCATCATTTATTTAGTGGTGTTTGAGAGAATATTTTTTCTTTTCAGTGTAATTTTACAATAGTGAAACACATAAAATTAGAATAATATTAAGTTTTTTAAAAAATTATAAAAGTTATTAAAAAATGTTATATAACCATGTGAAAAGTTTATGAAAAATTAGTACATTATATTGAATGAAATATTTATCACATTTCATATACTGAAGGGAGAAAGACAATATACTTTTCCAGTACCCGCCGATGAATTTAAACAATGTAATCTTTTAATTTATAATTCACATACACATAAAAATAAATTACAGTTATTATAACCTTGTGAATGATAAAATATAAGATGAAGATAATTTATTCAAGTTATTTCGGGTTTAAATTTAAATAAAAGATGACGCAGTTTGAATTTAATAATATTTTCAAATGAAAATATATTATTATTTGATGATTATAATTGTAAAATATATATTATAATTGAATTGGTGTATAAATATTCTGGATACATCATAAAAATAAATTCATGGATATATTTAATAAAGTAAAATATTGTAACACAAATCATTCTACCTTATAATTCATTTGAAAAAATTTATATGATTTATAATATGTAATATTATTCAATATAATAAAATATGGGTGTGTTTATTGAAATTAAAATTATAAATTAGTTTTTTATTATTTATTTTTTCTCAGGAAAAAAGATACAAAATTTATATGAAACAAGATTTGATAGAGTAATATAATTATATAATTATGAATAACGTGAATTTTTTATGCTATATATATTTATATAATTAAAATTAATCTTTAAGTAGTGTGTTATGGTGATTTTGAAAACAATATTAGATAATATTGATTGAAAAAATATTTTAATTAATACACTAATTACCAACAACTCAAACATTTGATTATACATCATCTGATAACATAATAAATAAAAATTATTGGGAGAATAGATTCTTTATATGTGAATAAAATTTGATGCATATATAATTACAAGAATACATAATGGAGAAAAAAATCTACATATGAAATGGGATAATCATCAAAACTTAAAATTATTGTCACAATGTGATTGATTTTGGACTGCAAGAGCATCAATATTTATAATCATTTTTACTACAAACAATATTTTTTCCAAATATATTAAAAAATCAACATATATATTACCGAATATGAAACTATATGAAATGGAACAAATTTACAAAGGTAAAAATTGTATGTATAAAAATAATTTTAACAATATATTAATACTACCCTATAATATGTATATTACATATATAATATATAGTATATTCTAGATAATAATTTTTTCACATCATAAAAAAACTGTGGATATGCATTGACACTAATTATATGATATTTTAAATGGATGTGTTTTGAAATTTCATTATATGTATATATTAGAAATTTAAAAATTAATAAGTGAATAAAACAACTAACATTTATACTTATACACGAATTTGTATGTATTCACATTTAATACTATTCAAACATAATCCAAGTAAGAGACAATTGTAGATCAAATATATAAATTTATGATGTAGTGAAATATAGAGACATGTGGAATAATTCAGTTCAAATGAATTTATATAGATTTGAAATAACTAATCCTTTTTGTAGTAAGGGCCATCTATTGTCACTATTATTTCATCATTAGGTGTTTCCACCCTCCCATGGGTTCTAATCTATATTCCTATGAATTATGAGGATACATGACGTGGTGGTCATTTCATGGGAGGTAATTATTATATATGTGTGTACTGGATATCTATAATGTTCAGAATATTCATATTGGGAGGGTTTTGGTATTATTTATTAGGTTATGTGATTAGGGGTGATGATAACCTATTAGGTTTATGGATAATTATTTCGACAACTATTGCTCTTGAAGAATCAATGGCGACTTTTAGTTATCGTTTTTTTCATTGTGATGATATTTCCCTGACCAAACTAATAATTTACTGGATTGTGGTTTAATATGATGGTATGTAGTGTACTAATTAGTTATATTTGTTATGGAATTGTATGGATAGTGTTTTTTTGGGATAATAGTAAAACCATAAAATTGCGTCACAAAAATGAAATGAAATAAAATAAATATAGAGAATAACGTATAAGAAAAGTATTATCCTAAAATATTAAATAATGTGAAACAGTAAACCATTATATGTGGAAAATAACAGATATAATAGGATAAGATAATGGTGTTCCTTATAATTATTTTTTATTTAGTACATCACTGCTAATATATTCATAAATGTCATTATATAAAATATTATGGAAAAACTGAAGCATATAGTATTCATAATATGTACTGTCATTACTAAATTCAACATGTAACGCCCCAGGTAAATAAACAATATGAAATTTTCACATTTATCAATATTTGTGAATAAAATATTAATATAACTGTAAAGGGGACGCTATGCTCGATGGCGTACCCAGTACACAACAACGAGTTTCTTGGAAATCATATGTTGCACTCTAATAATAAAATAATACTATTTTAAATTGTACTTAACGCCTAGCGATTGTAATGGCGGGAATGAACAGAACTAACTAAAAAATAATTATATATGTTTGTCAAATATTTTTACTTTTTACAATAAATGATTGAGGATTAAAAATGCGAATGAATCCAATTTTAAGCGTAAACATTCTAATATTCTTTAAAAGGTCGATTAACCACCTTTTGATGAAGAACCTCTTTTAAATCCACTTTTTGAAAATTTTATGTGTTATATTTGACAAAATAAAATTCTTCTTTTGAATCGGGACATCAAAATTTACTTTGTGTAAATTTTTGGAATTTTTCCAATAGTGTTCATTTTTTAATGAATAGTGAAAATTGTTGTATTTTAATTCAAAACCACATTTTAATATGATTTATTTATATGAATAGATTATATTTTGAATTGGTTTTAAAGTGATATTATAATATATTATTACCATTTAATCCAATAGTGGTAGTTGGAATTAATTTCATCTTGAAATTGGACTTAAACTAGTGTCAGTCTTTTGATACTTATTGTTTCATAAAAACACGCTATTTGCTCTGACAGTGGGAATTAATTATTAAATTAATTAATTTAACTTATATTTTTTGAATTTTTTAAAATATACATCATTTTTGAATTCTGAATGTCAAATATAGCTTAGGGTGAATTTTTTGTATTATTCTGTTAAACTTAAATTTTTGATGAATAGTGAAACCAGTAAGTGGTACTTAAAAAACTAATTTTTCGTTTAAATGAAATTTTACCACCTTTGTGTTTTGAATTTCAAAAAACTGACATACATGGTTTTCATTAAGAATTAAAATGTGGTTCAATGGGATTAAAATAATTGTTTTGTGAATAGTAACTTTTAAAATTTTAATCGCGATTAGAGGTAATTAGTGAAATTTAAGGTAAAAATAATGTTTTAATAATATGAAATGACCTAGACACATGTCTTACACTCATTGGATGTGTAATGGCCGACCAGGACAATCCATGGGTCAACTTGGGGACCCCATGGAGCCACTTTGGTTGGAAAATGACATAAATAACTTTTTAGTTAAAGTGAAAATAAAAATGTCACAAGCATGAGTTGTTTTACTAAAAAAAATTACATGGGGTTATATAAGTCATATCATTGACTATAAATATTAATTAGAAATCTAAAAATATTTCCTACATCATGATGTTTTTTTTTTAATTTTTAGACATTAAATAAATTATTTTATTTATGACACAATGATGATTCAGTGATTACCTCATAAATGAACGATTTAAATAAAATAAGAAGATAGGTTGAAATATAAGTCTTACACTTGTCAGAAACCGATTTTATGGGTTTATTGGGAAACATTATCACCTTAGCCTCGAAATATATCCTTTTGGGACCTTTTAAATCCTAAAATAATTTTATAATAATGTAATATGTTATAACTTTCCAAGAGTGCCCCTCCTCTCCTCTTATAAAAGGCCCCCACCTCTACCACCTTACACACACCTCTCAAACCATTGTCTCAGCCAAACCCTGCCCATTTCATCTCTCTACATCCCTCTATTCATCATTGAAGCCTCACTTGGGGCATAAGCCTTTCCACGGAAGCCTTTGAGCTCAAATCAAAGACAGTTACCCGATTTAAAGGTAATGTCTTCCCTTGTGTTCTTTTGTTTTATTTTTCTTTTCCAAACCCCTATACTCTTTTTATTACTTTTTTTTTGTGACAAAACCACTATATTTAATATACTTGGATGTTTTTTTAAGAATTATTAGAGCTACACTTTCACACAACTCCGTCTAATGGTTGAAGAACATACTGTTTCTGTGGATGGTGAATTACTGCCTCACGAAACGATGATTATTCAGTATTATTTTAACACCTTAAAAGGTGGCCATTAAGATGTCACTATATTTATATATGATATATAATATGTTTATTTTTTCCTTAAATTTCTGTATTTTTCATTTATGGAATACCATTATTGTTTCCATTATGGGTAAACGCTATATCTTAATTTTAGGAAGTGCGGACTACCGCCCCCTCAAAGTGATTTGATTCGTTAATTCCATATGTGAGACGTATAAAGGATGGAATTAAAGGTATTACATATGATATCCTACTGGAATTATAATATACCTTTATATCATTATTATATAATTCTGTTGAATACAAATAATAGAAATCAAAGTAGTGTTCATGCGTACGTACGGCTTACCGTCTCTGTGAACAGTACATTTCATTTCTTATCTCCAAATGTTATGTACTATTATAAGTACACATATATAATTGATATATATGTAATATATTACATCTAAATTATGGATATCATTCGGGAGTTATAATATATATATCTCTCATTTTGTTTTAATTCCATTAATATAAAAAAATGAATGTAGCGTTAATGCGTACATACAGCCTACCGTCTCCATGAACGGTGCTTTTAATTTTTTATATCCAAATGCTATGGAATAGTATAAAATAAATATATAATGGATATATAAGATATTAAAAATAAAAATACTATTCTGTATATGATTTACCAATAACTACATAGAAAATTATTTTCCAACAAGTTCGATTTTTACTCATGTATCGAACATCGACAAAAACGTCTTATCTGAACTCACTTTATTAACCAATTATTATAACATTATAATATGTGATATTTACTGAAAAATAATATTTAAACTAGGACCTTAAGAAATTATAAATTGACCACATTTTATTATTCAGGAGATTAAAGAACGATCGAGTCATGTCAGACACGAGGTAAGGGATCCTACTCCTCTTTTTCTTTTTAAGTACACTATTTTATGTCATTCCTTTTGAAGTCATATTTCATATGATTGGGATGTTATTTTATATTACTCCTACTATACTTTTCACGTTCATATGATGATAGACCCTATTTTCTCTCATGAATCCATTTTGGAAGTTTTTAGTGGCGCCGTTAGGCTGTCGAATTTTCATAAGAGATCTAACCTCTCTCTTTCTTTTTAAGTACTCTCCTTTATGTCACTTCTTTTTATCTCCTCTTTATTATGATGGGGGATGTTATTTTATATTAATCTTGCTGTAAATTTTATTGTAATTTGCTGAGAGACCCTATTTGATCTCATCAATCCATTTTTGGATGTTTTATGTGGCGTCGTTAGGCTGCCGAGTTTTCGTAAGGGATTTTTCATCTCACTTTTAGTCCCGTGAGATTTATGCTACATTTGACACCATTTCCTTTGAGGGGTTTATTTAATTCCCATTATTATACTATTTGTGTAATATAATTTCATTTATGGATATTTACACATTCATTGTATGAACCATCTTCAATGGGCTGTACGTTTCGAATGTCACCCAAGTCGGTAAGGGAACCTTTCACCCATTTCTTTTTAAAAGACTTATTTTGTTATGTCTTTTAATTCACATAATATTATGTTGGTATATGTTCGTCTATATCCTTATTGATGAAAATTTTATGTCCAAGTGATGAGATACCATTTTTATCTCTCATCAACTCTTTTTCTGAATTTTGAAGTGACGCCGTTAGGCTGTCGAATTTTTCCAAGGGAACTTATTAACCCAATTTTGATTCTTTGGGATAAACTCCTACTCCTTGAATATGTCGTTCTATGAATATTTTTGAATGTCGTATGATTTTTTTACACTTAATATCCACTTATATTTGGTTTATTCATTTGTCACACATAATTATGTAATTGATTTATCCTTAATCCAAGGATATCGTCTTTGTATGGGACTTCTTCTCAATCTCCTTTCCTTGAGGAATATTTTTTTTTATAAACAACCGACATTTATACGGTGTATAAACCCCTTTGACTTTTACGTTTATCCAAAAGGAATATTTTTATACGAATAGTTTTATTAAATGACAAGAGGGAATGTTTTTGTTGTACGTATGCGGCGACAACGACTTCTCCGCTGCCGTGATCGTTATTTGAGTTCCGGCTTCCTTTACAAGCCATTCCTTTTTTAAATGAAGAATAAATACCATGTTTTACATTTATTTTATTTTGGTATTCAAAATGGATTTCATAATGTTTTTATATAAATGTGTTGTATTGATATCTTGTTATTGAAAAGTGGAAATGTTATGTTTCTGTTATGCATGTTTTATGTGATACGATTATGTTATGATTCTTGGGCATTATTTTGAAGACGGGTGGTTATGTGATAAACTATGAGCGGGTGAGCCCGATATAGCTCTCCAATGCATTGGGTAACATGAAGGTGTTAAACGTTAAGGTTTCTCCGAAGAGATTTAGGGAATATACTGTGATGGGTATTCCAAACGTAACCCAGAGGGTTACTCCATACGTAAGAATGTTATGAATGCCTCAAGTTACCATTATGTCTTATGATTTCTATGATTTGTTCATGATTTTATGAGGTCTGATAAAGTGCGTATGTTTTATGGGTAAAGTATGATTTCATTCTTATGTATACATGTACTCATGTTTACATTCCATATTTTTATATCCCTTACTGAGCTTTTTTTGCTAATACCATGTTTTTTGAAATGTTTTTCCCAGGTCAAGGGAATGGTACATGATATGATGATAGTGTCAAGGAAGTGTCAAGAAAGAATCCATGTTTTATTTTAAATATGCTTCCGTTGATGGGGAAAAACAAGTACTATCTTGTATGTACCCACTTTGTTTAAATGTGGAATGTAATTCATGATTTATCATCTAATTCTCTAAAACTCTAAACCTGAAAAGATCCTCAATGTGAATTATTCATTTAATTCAATATTTAGTAAGGTCTAAGGCTGGGGCCTTATAGTTGGTATCAAAGGTCGGTATAGATAACTTTAGAGGTTAGCGTATTCTCTAGGCATAAGTGACATAATCATAATGCTTAGGATTTCAGAAAGAGTCACAGTTTATAATAAAGTGAATGAGTAAGTATATCTTAGTGTTTATCTTTCTCTTTATTACATGATGGTTTTGTTGATGTACTCACACTGACATTTCTGTTTTTAGTTAATTGATGGATCTAGTAGGCACCAAAGTGACAATAGGTTTGAAGGAAACTGTGGTGGTTCTCTGATTAAGAGACTGGATGAAATGGGGGATTCAATGAGGAAACTCGTGGTTGTTCAAAACCAACTATCAAGGAGTCATGGTAATCCACCTGTACCTTGGTATGTTCTGTAATGAATCATGTACGAGATGACCTATCGATGTGGATGTTTAGGTAATAATTATAAAGGTAACCATTACGGTTTATATGATCCTTACTTTTGAGGTAATTATGGGTAATTATATATTATGATGGAAAATGAAAGGCATGAGATAAACTTGATGTTAAAATATGTTATGATTATTTTTTAAGATTTTATCTCGTTTTGGGGAATTATTTAAAAATTATATAGTTTTGGAAAAGGAAAACACGCAGACCGTTTGACAACCTGTCGCGTCGGACAAAGCTACGGGAATCGAACCCACAACCAAAGTGCGACTCATATTTATCACCTACCACTAGACTACATGAAATCCCTGGTTCGTTTGACTAATTCTTATTAGTTAGATGATTTTAGTAATAAAGAGTTAGTTTATTTTGGGTTATCTATGGAAGTTATTAACCTATCATCGAGGATATGTGATTAGGTTAATTACTTTTCAATATGAGAATTTGAGAGAAAGTGATTTTATTTGGAGATAAAAGTTAATTTGTACCTTGGAAGACTATGTGATTAAATCCTTCAAATATTTGGGTTTCAATCTTAGTTTGGTTTAATTTGAAGAATTTTATGGACAATTGTTTATCGAATGGTCTTCGTTGAACTTTGGGTTTTTTTGGACAAATTTTGGAGATTAAGAATAGATTTTATTTTTATAAAGGATTATACTTTTGTGTATTATCTGATATCATACTAACAATTTTGGTTTTGGATTTTGTCTAATGACATGGGAAATATATAGTTCTCCTTTGTGGACTAGGGTATTCTCAAGAAGTTGATTGTAGTACTCTTAATGCAAACAAGTCTTCCTAAATACTCATCTTTTGGAGAAAATATGAGTTTGATTAAGGAATATAGGAAAAGTTGAAAGTCTATGTGACAAGTAAGTATGTTTCATTATGATTTAGTTAAGCTCAAAAATTAATTCCTCAATGAAGAGTAACATAAAACAAAATGTTTTCTGTTAACTTTTCCTACTGTGGAATCGAATACCGTTTAACGCATCACAAGTTTGTGATTTTCATATGGTTAACTTTCTCCTAGACATGTTTACTATCACTCTCCCTCAGAACATGACCCTTTGTTTTTCCCTCCATATCCATGTTTTCTTACATGAAATCCTCGTATGGGTTAACTCGGGTGACCTTTGTACTTCTCTTTATTTTAAAGTGATTGTTTTCCTAACTCTTGTTTCGATGTGGGATTTTTAATGAAGTTTCCAAGACCAATTTTAAAATTGAGAGGACAAAATTCCCAAAAGGGGTGAAGGATGTAACGCCCCAGGTAAATGAAGAATATGAAATTTTCACATTTATCTATATTTGTGAATAAAATATTAATATAACTTTAAAAGGGACGCTATGCTCGATGGCGTACCCAATATGCAACAACGAGTTTCCTGGGAATCTTACGTTGCACTCTAATAATAAAATAATATTATTTTAAATTGTAGTTAACGCCTAGCCATTGTAATGCCGGGAATGAAAAGAAATAACTACAAAATGACTATATATTTTTGTCAAATATTTTTACTTTTTACAATAAATGTTAGAGAATTAAAAATGTGAATGAATCCAATTTTAAGCGTAAACATTCTAATATTATTTAAAAGGTCGATTAACCTCCTTTTGATGATGAACCTCTTTTAAATACACTTTTTGACAATTTTATGTGTTATATTTGAAAAAATAAAATTCTTCTTTAGAATCGGGACATCAAAATTTTCTGTGTAAATTTTTGGTATTTTTTCGATAAAGTTCATTTTTAATGAATAGTGAAAAATGTTGTATTTTAATTCAAAACCCATTTTTAATATAATTTATTTATATGATTAGATTATATTTTGAATTGGTTTTAAAGTGAAATTAGAATATATTTTTACTATTTAATCCAATAGTGGTCATTGGAATTAATTTCATCTTGAAATTGGACTTAAGTTAGTGTCAATCTTTTGATACTTATTATTTCATAAAAACAAGCTATTTGCTCTGACAGCGGGAATTAATTATTAAATTAATTAATTTACCTTATATTTTTTTAATTTTGTAAAATTTACATCATTTTTTAATTCAGAATATCAAATATAGAATTGGGTGAATTTATGGTATTTTTCTAAAAACATCAATTTTTTGATGAACAGTGAAACCACTAAGTGGTACTTAAAAAACTGATTTTTCGTTTAAATGAAAATTTACCACCTCTGTTTTTTGAATTTCAAAAATCCTACATACATGTTTGTCATTAAGAAGTAAAATATGGTTCAATGGGATTAAAATTATTTTTTTGGTGAATAGTAACTTTTATGTTTTTAATCCCGATTAGAGGTAATTAGTGTAATTTAAGGTAAAAATAATGATTTAATAATATTAAATGACCTAGGCACATGTCTTACCCTCATTGGATGTGTCATGTCCGACCAAGACAATCCATGGGTCAACTTGGGGACCCCATGGAGCCACTTTGGTTGGAAAATGACATAAATAACCTTTTATTTAAAGTTAAAAGAAAAATGTCACAAGCATTAGTTGTTTTACTAAAACAATTTTTTACATGGGGTTATATAAGTCATATAATTGACTATAAATATTAATTAAAAAGATAAAAATATTTCCTACATCATGATATATGTTTTATAATTTTTATACATTAAATAAATTAATTTATTTATGACACCGTGATGATGCAGTGATTACCTCATAAATGAACGATTTAAATAAAATGAGAAGATAGGGTGATATCTAATTCTTACACTTGTCAAAAACCTATTGGATGGTTGATTTGGAATCCTTATCACCTTAGCCTAGAAATATATCCTTTTGGGACCTTTTAAATCCGAAAATAATTTTATAATATTGTAATATTTTATAACTTTCCAAGAGTGCCCCTCCTCTCCACTTATAAAAGGCCCCCACCTCTACCACTTTACACACATCTCTCAAGCCTTTGGCTCGGCCAAACCCTGCTCATTTAATCTCTACACATACCTCTCTTAATAATTGAAGCCTCACTTTGGGCATATTCTTTTCCAAGGAAGCCTTTGAGCTCAAATCAAAGAGAGTTACCCGATTTAAAGGTAATGTCTTCCCTTGTGTTCTTTTGTTTTATTTTTCTTCTCCGAACCCCTAAAATATTTTTATTACTTTTTTTTGTAACAAAAACAGTATATTAAATATACTAGGATGTTTTTATAAGATTTATTTGAGCAACACATTCACACAACTCTGTCTAATGGTTAAAGAACATACTGTTTATGTGGATGGCGAATTACTGCCTCACAAAACGATGATTGTTGAATATTTTTTTAACACCTCAAAAGGTGGCCATTAAGATGTCACTATATTTATATATGATATATAATATCTTCATTTTTTCTTTAATCTTCTGTATTTTTAATTTATTGCATACCTTTATGGTTTCCATTATGGGTAAACGCGCTATCTTCATTTTAGGAAGTGCGGACTACCGCCCCTCAAAATGATTTGATTCATTAATTCCATATGTGGGACGTATAAAGGATGGAATTAATGGTATTATATATGATATCCTACTGGAATTATAATATACCATTAAATCATTATTATTTTATTCCATTTAATACAAAAAAAAGAAATGAAAGTAGTGTTCATGCGTACGTACGGCTTACCGTCTCCGTGAACGGTACATTTTATTTCTTATCTCCAAATGTTATGTACTATTATAAGTACATATATATAATTGATATATATTTAATATATTACATCAAAATTATGGATATCATTCTGGATTTATAATATATATATATATCTCTCATTTTGTTTTAATTCCATTAATATGACAAAAAATGAAAGTAGTTTTCATGCGTTCGTACGGCCTACCGTCTCCGTGAACGGTGCTTTTAATTTTTTATCTCAAAATGATATGGAATTGTATAAAATAAATATATAATGGATATATAAGATATTAAAAACAACAATACTATTCTGGATATGATGTACCAATAACTACATAGAAAATTCATTTCCAACAAGTTCGATTTTTACTCATGTATCGAACATCGACAAAAACATCTTATATGAACTCACTTTATTAAGCAATTATTATAACATTATAATATGTGATATTAACTGAATAATAATATTTAATGTAGGTTCTTAAGAAATTATAAATTGACCAAATTTTATTATTCAGGAGATTAATCAACGATCGAGTCATGTCGGACACGAGGTAAGGGATCCTACTCCTCTTTTTCTTTTTAAGTACACTCTTTTATGTCATTCCTTTTAAGCTCGTATTTCATATGATTGGGATTTTATTTTATATTACTCCTACTGTACTTTTTCTTTTCATATGATGAGATACCCTATTTTCTCTCATCAATCCATTTTGGATGTTTTGAGTGGTTCTTTTAGGCTGTCGAATTTTCATAAGAGATCTAACCCCTCTCTTTTTTTAAGTACTCTCCTTTATGTCACTTCTTTTTAGCTCCTCTTTATTATGATGGGGGGTGTTATTTTATATTAATCTTGCTGAAAATTTTATTGTAATATGCTGAGAGACCCTATTTGTTCTCATCAATCCATTTTTGGATGTTTTATGTGGTGTCGTTAGGCTGCTGAGTTTTCGTAAGGGATTTTTCATCTCACTTTTAGTCTCGTGATATTTATGCTACATTTGACACAATTTCCTTTTAGTGGTGTATTTAATTCCCATTATTATACTCTTTGTGTAATATAATTTCATTTATGGATATTTACACATTCATTTTATGAACCTTCTTCAATGGGGTGTACGTTTCGAATGTCACCCAAGTCGGTAAGGGAACCTTTCACCCTTTTCTTTTTAAAAGACTTATTTTGTTATATCTTTTATTTCACATAATATTATGTTGGGATATGTTCTTCTATATCCTTATTGATGAAAATTTTATGTCCAAGTGATGAGATACCGTTTTTATCTCTCATTAACTCTTTTTCTGAATTTTGAAGTGACACTGTTAGGCTGTCAAATTTTTGCAAGGGAACTTCTTAACCCAATTTTGATTCTTTGGGATAAACTCGTACTCCTTGAATATGTCGTTCTATGAATATTTTTGAATGTCCTATGATTTTTTTATACTTAATATCCACTTATATTTGGTTTATTCGTATGTCACACATAATTATGTAATTGATTTATCCTTAATCCAAGGATACCGTCATTGTATGGGACTTCGTCTCAATCTCCTTTCATTGAGGCATATTTTGTTTTATACACAACCTACTTTTATACGGTGTATAAACCCCTTTTACGTTTATGTTTATCCAAAAGGAATCTTTTTATACGAAGATTTTTACTAAATGACAAAAGGGAATGTTTTTCTCGTACGTATGAGGTGACAACGAATTCTCCACCGCCGTGACCATTATTTGAGTTTCGGCTTCCTCTACAAGACATACCTTTTTTTAAATGAAAAATAAATACCATGTTTTACATTTATTTTATTTTGATATTCAAAATGGTTTTCAGAATGTTTTTATATAAATGTGTTGTATTGATATCTTGTGATTGAAAAGTAGGAATGTTTTGTTTCCTTTATGCATGTTTTATGTGATACGATTATGTTAAGGTTCTTGGGAATTATTATGAAGACGTGTGGTTCCATGATTAACTAAGGGCAGGTGAGCCCGATATAGCTCTCCAATGCATTGTGTAATGCAAAGGGGTTAAACGTTAACGTTTCTCCGAAGAGATTTAGGGAATATACTGTGATGGGTATTCCAAACGTAACCCAGAGGGTTACTCCCTACATAAGAATGTTATGAATGCCTCAAGTTACCTTTATGTCTTTTGATTTCAATGATTTATTCATGATTTTATGAGGTATGTTAAAGTGCTTATGTTTTATGGGTAATGTATGATTTCAGTCTTATGTATACATGTACTCATGTTTCTTTTCCATATTTTTATATCACATACTGAGCTTTTTATGCTCATCCCATGTTTTTGAAATGTTTTTCACAGGTCAAGGGAAAGGTACATGATATGATGATAGTGTCAAGGAAGTGTCAAAAAAGATTCCATGTTTTATTTTAAATATGTTTCTGTTGATGGGGAAAAAGAAGTACTATCTTTTATGTACCCACTTTGTTTAAATGTGGAATGTAATTCATGATTTATGATCTAATTCTCTAAAACTCTAAACCTGAAAAGATCCTCAATGTGAATTATTCATTTAATTCAATATTAAGTAAGGTTTAAGGCTGGGGCCTTATAGTTGGTATCAAAGGTCAGTTTATATAACTTTAGAGGTTTGTGTATTCTCTAGGCATAAGTGACATTACCATAATGGTTTGGATTTCAGAAAGAGTCATATTTTTAGATATAGTGAATGAGTAAGTATATCTTAGTGTTTATCTTCCTCTTTAGGACATGATGGTTTTGTTGATATACTCACACTGACATTTCTGTTTTTAGTGAATGGATGGATCTAAAAGGCACCAAAGTGACAATAGGTTTAGAGGAAACTATGGTGGTTCTATGATTAAGAGACTGGATGAAATGGGGGAATCAATGAGATAAACATGATGTTAAAATATGTGATGATTATTTTTGAAGATTTTAGCTCGTTTTGGGGAATGTTTTAATAATTATATTGTTTTGGAAAAAGGACAACACGCAGACCGTGTGACAACCCGTCGCGTTAGACAAAGCTGCGGGAATCAAACCCACAACCAAAGTGTGACTGGTATTTATCGCCTACCACTGGACTACGTGAAGTACCTGGTTCATTTGACTAATTCTTTTTAGTTAGATTATTTTAGGAATCAATAGTAAGTTTATTTTGGGTTACCTATGGAAATGAATAACCTATCATCGAGGATATGTGATTTGGTTAATTACTTTTCAATATGAGAATTTAAGAGCAACTGGTGTTATTTGGAGACAAAAGTTAATTTGTACCTTGGAAGACTATGTGATTAAATCCTTCAAATATTTGGGTTTCAATCTTAGTTTGGATTAATTTGAAGATTTTTATGGACAATTGTTTATCAAATGGTCTTTGTTGAACTTTGGGTTTTTTTGGACAAATTTTAGAGATTAAGAATAGAGTTTCTTTTTATAAAGGATTATACTTGTGTGGATTATCTAATCTCATACTAACAATTTGGGTTTTGGATTTTGTCTAAAGACATGGGAAATATATATTTCTCCTTTGTGTATTAGGTGATTCTCAAGAAGTTGATTTTAATACTCTTAATGTGAACAAGTCTTCCTAAATACTCGTCTTTTGGAGAAAATATGAGTTTGATTAAGGAATATTGGAAAAGTTAAATGTCTATGTGACAAGTAAGTATGTTTCATTATGATTTAGTTAAGCTCAAAAATTAATTCCTCAATGAAGAGTAACATAAAACAAAATGTTGTCTGTTAACTTTTCCTACTAGGGAATCAAAAACCGTTTAACCCATCAAAAGTTTGAGATTTTCTTATGGTTAACTTTCTCCTAGACATGTTTACTATCACTCTCCCTCAGAAAATGACCCTTTGTTTTTTCCTCCATATCCATGTTTTCAAACATGGAATCCTAGTATGGGTTAACTCGGGTGACCTTTTTACTTCCCTTTCATTATTTCAAAGTGATTGTTTTACTGACTCTTGTTCCGATGTGGGATTTTCAATGAAGTTTCCATGCCAAATTTTAAAATTGCGAGGATGCAATTCCCAAAAGTGGTGAAGGATGTAACACCCCAGGTAAATAAAGAATATGAAAAGTTCACATTTACCCATATTTGTGAATAAAATATTAATATAACTTTAAAGGGGATGCTATGCTCGATGGCATACCCAATACGCAACAACGAGTTTCTTGGGAATCTTACGTTGCACTCTAATAATAAAATAATATTATATTAAATTGTAGTTAGTTCCTAGCCATTGTAATGTTGGGAATGAACATAAATAACTACAAAATGATTATATATGTTTGTCAAATATTTTTACTTTTTACAATAAATGTTAGAGGTTTAAAAATGCGAATGAATCCAATTTTAAGCGTAAACATTCTAATCTTCTTTAAAAGGTCGATTAATCGTCTTTTGCTGATGAACCTCTTTTAAATCCACTTTTTGAAAATTTTATGTGTTATGTATGACAAAATAAAATTCTTCTTTAGAATCAGGATATCAAAATTTACTTTGTGTAAATTTTTGGTATTTTTCCGATAAAGTTCATTTTTAATGAATAGTGAAAAATGTTGTATTTTAATTCAAAACCTCTTTTAATATAATTTATTTATATGATTAGATTATTTTTTAATTGGTGTTAAAGTTAAATTAGAATATATTTTTACCATATAATCCAATAGTGGTCGTTGGAATTATTTTCATCTTGAAATTGGACTTAAACTAGTGTCAATCTTTTGATACTTATTAATTAATAAAAACAATTTATTTTCTCTGACAGCGGGAAATAATTATTAAATTAATTAATGTAACTTATATGTTTTGAATTATGTAAAATATACATAATTTTTGAATTCAGAATATCAAATATAGAATAGGGTGACGTTTTTGTATTTTTCTAAAAAACCTCAATTTTTGATGAACAGTGAAACCACTAAGTGGTACTTAAAAACTGATTTTTCGTTTAAATGAAAATTTACCACCTCTATGTTTTGAATTTCAAAAATCCGACATACATGGTTTTCATTAATAAGTAAAATTTGTTTCAATGGGATTAAAATAATTTTTTGGTGAATAGTAACTTTTATGTTTTTAATCGCAATTAGAGGTAATTAGTGTAATTTAAGGTATAAATAATGTTTTAATAATATGAAATGACCTAGACACATGTCATACTCTCATTGTATCTATCATGGACGATGAAGATAATCCATGGGTCAACTTGGAGACCCCATGGAGCAACTTTGGTTGTAAAATGACATAAATAACTTTTTATTTAAAGTTAAAATAAAAATGTCACAAGCATGAGGTGTTTTACTAAAACAATTATTTACATGGGGTTATATAAGTCATAACATTGACTATAATTATTAATTAGAAAGATAAAAATATTTCATACATCATGATATATGTTTTATAATTTTTATTCATTAAATAAATTAATTTATTTTTGACACCGTGATAATGCAGTGATTACCTCATAAATGAACGATTTAAATAAAATGAGAAGATATGGTGAAATATAATTATTAAACATGTCAAAAACCTATTGGATGGTTTGATTTGGAAACCTTGTCACCTTATCCAAGAAATATTTCCTGTTGGGACCTTTTAACTCCTAAAATCATTTTATAAAAAAGTAATATTTTATATCTTTCCAAGAGTGCCCCTCCTCTACTCTTATAAAAGGCCCCCACCTCTGCCACCTTACACACACCTCTCAAGACTTTGGCTCGGTCATACCATGACCATTTCATCTCTCCAAATCCCTCTCTTCATCACTGAAGCCTCCCTTTGGGTAGAATCCTTTCCAAGGAACCCTTTGATCTCAAATCAAACTGAGTTACACGATTTAAAGGTAATGTCTTCCCTGGTGTTCTTTTGTTTTATTTTTCTTCTCCAAAACCCTAACCTCTATTATTACTTTTTTTTTGTAACAAAACCAGTATCTTAAATATACTAGGATGTTTTTATAAGAAGGATTAGAGTTACACTGTCACACACCTCCGTCTAATGGTTAAAGAACATACTGTTTCTGTGGATGGAAAATTACTGCCTCACGAAATGATGATTGTTCAATATTATTTTAACACCTTCAAAGGTGGCCATTAAGATTTCACTATATTTATATATGATATATAATATGCTTATGTTTTCCTTAAGCTTCTGTATTTTTCATTTATGGCATTCCTTTATGGTTTCCATTATGGGTAAACGCGATATCTTCATTTTAGGAAGTGCGGACTACAACCCCCTCAAAGTGATTTGATTCGTTAATGCCATATGTGGGAAGTATAAAGGATGGAATTAAAGGTATTACATATGATATCCTACTGGAATTATAATATACCTTTATATCATTATTATTTAATTACATTGAATAGAAAGAAAAAAAAATGAAAGTAGCGTTCATGCGTACGTACGGCTTACCGTCTCCATGAATGGTACATTTCATTTCTTATCTAAAAATGTTATGTACTATTATAAGTACATATATATAATTGATATATATGTAATATATTACATCTAAATTATTTATATAATTCTGTAATTATAATATATATATCTCTCATTTTGTTTTAATTCCATTAATATGACAAAAAATGAAAGTAGCGTTCATGCGTACGTACGGCCTACCGTCTCCATGAACGGTGATTTTAATTTTTTATCTCCAAATGCTATGGAATAGTATAAAATAAATATATACTGGATATATATGATATTTAAAACATCAATACAATTCGGGATATGATGTACCTATAACTACATGGAAAATTCTTTTCCAACAAGTTCGATTTTTACTCATGTACTGCACATCGAGAAAAATGTCTTATATGAAATCACTTTATTAACCAATTATTATAAAATTATAATATGTGATATTAACTGAATAATAATCTTTAAATTAGGTATTTAATAAATTATAAAATGACCAAATTTTATTATTCAGGAGATTAATGAACGATCGAGTCATCTCAGACACAAGGTAAGGGATCCAACTCCTCTTTTTCTTTTTAAGTACACTCTTTTATGACATTCCTTTTAAGCTCATCTTTCATATCATTGGGAAGTTCTTATATATTACTCCTACTTTACTTTTTATGTCCGTATTATGAGAGACCATATTTTCTCTCATCAATCCATTTTGGAAGTTTTGAGTGGCGCCGTTAGGCTGCCAAATTTTCGTAAGAGATCTAACCTATCTCTTTCTTTTTAAGTACTCTCCTTTATGTCACTTATTTTTAGCTCCTATTTGTTATGATGGGGGATGTTATTTTATATTCCTCTTTCTGTAAATTTTATTATAATATGATGAGAGACCATATTGTATCTCATCAATCCATTTTTGGATGTTTTAAGTGGCGTCGTTAGGCTGCCGAGTTTTTGTAATGGATTTTTCATCTCACTTTTAGTCCCGTGCGATTTATGCTACATTTGACACTATTTGATTTTAGTGGTGTATGTACTTCCCATTATTATACTCTTTGTGTAATATAATTTCATTTATGGGTGTTTACATATTCATTGTACGACCTTTCTTCAATGGGGTGTATGTTTCGAAAGTTACCCAAGTCGGTAAGGGAACCTTTCACCCTCCTCTTTTTAAAAGGCTTCTTTTGTTATGTCTTTTAATTAACATAATATTATGTTGGGATATGTTCTTATATATCCTTATTGATGTAAATTTTATGTCCAAGTGATGAGATACCGTTTTTATCTCTCATCAACTCTTTTTCTGAATTTTGAAGTGACGCCGTTAGGCTGTCGAATTTTTGCAAGGGAACATCTTAACCCAGTTTTGATTCTTTGGGATAAACTTGTACTCCTTTAATATGTCATTATATGAATATGTTTTAATTTCCTATGATTGTTTTAAACTTAATATCCACTTATGTTTGGTTCATTCATTTTTCACTCATAATTATCTAATTTATTTATCCTTAATCCAGAGATATCGTCTTTGTATGGGACTTCATCTCAATCTCCTTTCATTGAGGCATATTTTGTTTTATACACAACCTACTTTTATACGGTGTATAAACCCCTTTGACTTTTATGTTTATCCAAATGAAATATTTTTATACGAAGAGTTTTACTGAATGATAAAAGGGAATGTTATTGTCGTACGTATGCGGCGACAAAGACTTCTCCGCATCCGTGACCATTATTTGAGTTTCGGCTTCCTCTACAAGCCATAAATATTTTTAAATGAAAAATAAATACCATGTTTTACTTTTATTTTATTTTGTAATTCAAAATGGTTTTCATAATGTTTCTATATAAATGTGTTTTATTGATATCTTGTGATTAAAAAGTGGAAATGTTATGTTTCCTTTATGCATGTTTTATGTGATATGACTAGGTTATGGTTCTTGGGAATTATTATGAAGAAGGGTGGTTCTGTGATAAACTAAGGGTGGGTGAGCCCGATATAGCTCTCTAATGCATTGGGTAACATGAAGGGGTTAAACGCTAAGGTTTCTCCGAATAGATTTAGGGAATATACTATGATGGGTATTCAAAATGTAACCAAGAGGGTTACTCCCTACGTAAGAATGTTATGAATGCCTCAAGTTACCTTTATGTCTTATGATTTCTATGATTTATTCATGATTTTATGAGTTATGTTAAAGTGCTTATGTTTTATGGGTAATGTATGATTTCATTTTTATGCATACATGTACTCATGTTTCCTTTCCATATTTTTATATCCTTTACTGAGCTTTTTATGCTCATCCCAAGTTTTTGAAATGTTTTTCACAGGTCAAGGGAAAGGTAGATGATATGATGATAGTGTCAAGGATATGTCAAGAAAGAATCTGTGTTTTATTTTTAATATGTTTCCGTTGAAGGGAAAAAAGGAGTACAGTCTTTTATGTAACCACTTTGTTTAAATGTGGAATGTAATTCATGATTTATGATCTAATTATCTAAAACTCTAATCCTGAAAAGATCCTCAATGTGAATTATTCATTTAATTCAATATTAAGTAATGTTTAAGGCTGGGGCCTTATACAACATCCCATGTATTTAAATTGCATTAAAAAACATTATAGGGTGAAATACCATGCCACAATTAATATAAATCTATATATAAGATCCATTTTAGAAATTATGTACAACATATATTTTAGATAGGATGTAAAATATGCACTTCAGGGAGGATGAAAGAGCAACATACAAATAATATGAAAAAACTTTAATGTAAAAATAGAGTAAAATATATCAAAATATGCATTATAAACCTAAAACCAATATATTATAATGTTGATATATAAATTGATTAGACAACCTATTCATCTATAAGGTGATAATTAACTTTAACCACTCTAGATTATTGTAAAATCCATTACATGAATGGTTAATCAACAAGATAAATTATTTCATATTTTATATATGTATAACATATAGGTAAGAATGGATGAATTACTATTTGTCAAAAGTTTCAACCCTTGTAATGAAATTTTTATATATAGTATCCAACAATACAAATTCATCCAAAATAAAAAATAAAATAAATTTTATATTACAAATAATTTGAGAAAAACTATAAATCATGGAACAATTATTTCATAGGTTTTTAAATTGGGTCTCACCCACATTGAGCCTCCCTGATTTTATTCTAACTACTAAAAAAATAATACAAATTATTTTAAATTAATCTACTCAAATAAAATAATTTGGTTGCCTCTGATACCACCATGTTATATATCCATGGTGAAAATAAAAAACAATTCTAAAAAATTTATGAAGTAACAATATAAGGCGTTATGAAATAATAAATTTTTTCATTCAAAACCTTCATGGATATTATAGAAATGTTGCCACTTGAATTAAAATGAATTACGGTGGTATGTATATTTATTAGATAATTGATTCAATTTTTTAATGGAATCAATTTATCAATTTAAAAACATGTTAAATCTAGAAAATCATCATCAGTTACTTTCCCTAATCATAATTCGTTGGATTCATTTCCTAGAGTAATGGTGAAATGGGAGGAAAATTTTTTCTAGAATGAATGAATTATATGGGTGGGATGATCCAACACCCTCATAGGCTCGAGAAAAAAAATATAGAGAAACATGTGATTTATGAACGATATTTATAAAATCCTAAATGCTCTAAAACAAAATTCATATTATTTTTTAGTATGATCCATGTTTTATGATAGGTATTTCAACTATAGATTTTTATTTATGTTCACTCATAATTAAATCATTTAAAAGTATTATATGGTTATTAATGTTCTTAGAAAATATGATGAAGATTAAATAAAGATACATATTCACAACCCATAGTCAAAGTGGGGTTCTTTTATTGGCCCTAATAAATTGTACTAAATAACATAAGTGGAAGCTACATTATGAAACTTAATTGATTATAATAATTTCATGAAAATATTATAATATAAATAAAAATAAATGGAAAAAAATTTCAATTTCTGTTGATTCTTATAGTGATTAATTGAATAAAATATATATATATTATATTTGATGACGTTTTTTTGGGTTTTTATTCAAATTTACTCATGTGTTTGATAATATTCTCCAACAAATATAATGTGGGTAATGAAATTGATATAAAACCTATAAAAAGAAGAAAAGTGAGACAATTTTAATATACCAATTCTTATATGAAACAATCCAATAATGATCCTTAAGAAATCTAATTGTTAATATAGATGTCGTTCATGAGAATATCATTTTCAAAAATCCATAATGGTCCCATTATAGGAGGCATATGTTATGAAATATTACATTAGTTAAGATGTAGTAGAAGATTGACTGTTGAAAACAATGTATATCAGTTGAGAAATTTGGGGAATTAGACAATAGGGATATCGAAATTAAATGATAAACATTTTATTCATTTACCAATTAATAAAATTTATTAATAATTTTTTCTTCAATAGTATATTAAAATCAAAAAATTATTATGAAATAAATAAATAGAAATTTAAAAAATTGTTTTACAATATCAATAAAATAAATTTTAATTGTAAATATATAAAGAAATATTATAAATAATAAATTTAAAATTTTTTCAAACAAATAAAAAAATTAAACATACATTAACTAATGGATAAAATGAAATAGAATTAAATGAATCATTCATTAGAATAACTGAATAGTTCATCTATAGAAAGAGAAAATTCAATATTTCAAAATTAAATTATGCATTTATAGAAACATAGTATACTACAACCCATATCTATGAATTTTTAAGGATCATTCATTGTACAACACATGGTAGATTTGGATTAATGAATAAATTTTATGAAACTTAGTATAAAAAAGGCATATTGCATTTTAATTTATTGGAAAATATAGAATAGTCGATGACTCAAATTGATCTCCAACATTACCTATTTAAGAGTTTTAAAAAGATATTATCAAATAAGAAATAATATCAAAATAGATAGATTATAAATTACAATATTTGTTGTTAGAAATACCCAAATATAGTTTTACAAGGACCCTCCCTCGGAATCATATCAGGTGAATTTTTAATCGTTCTTTAATGTAGAAAAAAACTAATAAACCTTAAGAGAAAAATATAAAAAATTATTAAAATGGTTAATAATGTTTAATTTCCTAAAAAATATTGAATAATTTATTACAAGGAAAGAGCTCCAAAATAATATATTTAATAGGTTTATTATATTTGTACATTATACAATAGCATGTGAAAAATGATACATTTGGTCATTAAAGAAAATTTTTTATTAAAATTTTTATTCTTAGAATTTAGAGTAAATATCAATAATTTCTTAAAAAATGAAAAAATTGAATTATATTTTTTAATTTTTATATAAATAGTTAAATAAATAATAATGATGATTCCCATAATAGAAATAATTGAATAAATATCATATTTAAAAATTGAAAAACATGAATTGAAAAAAAAATTATTAATTTTATTGAATTATATATGTTAAAAAATAAAATATAATAAATGTGAATGCTCATTATGAATTTATTAAAAAAATTTATACCACGTGGAATTTCAAATATAGTTTAATGAAAATTTGTTTAAAGACACATTAGAACCTGTACTAAATGAACATTTTTAAATAAAAAATTTACAATCATATTGATGTTTTTTGTAAATATATTTATAGAATTCATTGAGTAAAATAATAAAATTAATAAATAATATTAATTTCATCAACCATATGGTATAATACTATGAATTTATTCAGTACATCCTAATAACCATTAATTGTTAAATGTGTCATTGAATACCATAAAATGCGCAAAAAGTTTTTATTTATTTTACCTGATTTAATTATATAAGACATCAAATTTGAATTGTCTTCATTAATTTTAGATAATTTAATTAAAATATTTAAATATAAAGGAAAATTAATACGAATTAAAATCATAAAATTCATAATAAATATTAATTTATCATATAAGATCATGTAATCAATGATTTGAAATGATATTTAACTTCAACAAAATTACCTTCACTTCCATATTTATTATTTTGAACCATATATGTTTAAATTAATTTTTCGATATAAAAATAGAAAAATAACTAAATTTAAATGGCGAATTAAAATACCTAGATATGGTTTCTTTGGGGTGATGCATCGGAATACATTCACGTCTTCTAATTATTATTCATTAATTAAACACAACAAAATAACTTGTAAGAGATATATGTAGTCTCCCAAATAGAAGAAAATGTAATTGGTTCCTACAGGACATTGGATACCTAAGGTACTGTTATAAAAAACATCAATCAGTGGAATAGAATTTCTTATATGGCTATTAAGAAGAAATTATATTGGTACCTAAAATTTAAGGATTTCCCAATGTAAAACCTCCCACTAATGATTCTATTGGGAATTATTTTATTCTATTGTAAAATAGTAGAATTAAAAAACAATAATAAAATTTTAATTACTTATCATCCTAATAAAATCATAATGTCCATAATATATTAAAAACCATTAATTATACAACATGTGTGATATAGTATAAAATATGAATTTAGGAATCATACAATCATAATTATAATATTAAAAAAAATTAGTTATAGATTAATTAATATCATTACAAAATTCATTAGGAGAAAATAATATTAATGTAATAATATTGTTTAATTTATTTTATAAGATGGAACAATATTTAACATCATATTTGATATAACTAAAAATATTTTAGTTTTCTAAATACTTATATATAATGTATGAAAATGAAATAAAAATAGATACCTCAAACAATATATATGAACGTTTCTATTTATTATTTAATTTGTAATAACCGAAAAAACCAACTAGAAAAAATCAATTGAAATAAAAAAAGAATAAAAGGAATGATTAATTTTAATTGGATAAACCAAATGAAATCATATTAATGGATTAGTATGTTATTAGTTTACAAAATATCATTTCCAAATAAAATCAATTTTTAATAGTTAAAAATGAATTATCCAAATAATAATATTTTTTACGAAGGATGGTAAATCAAAATAAATAATGAATAAAAAAGGAAGTGAATTGAATATCTAAAAAGATACGGTATACTTAATAAAAATAAATAACTCTATCATAAAAATAAAATAATAAAAATTCAATAAATAATGGATAAACTAAAACATAAATAAATTGGTAACATCAACTTAAATCATAATAAAGGTCAAATATTAAATATAATATTATAAAAAATAAAATAATTTATAAATGATAATAATAAATATACAATTTCAAACACGTATATACATATAATGTCTTCAATGCTAGAAAAAGATCATTACATGGGTTTAAATGTTTTTTAAGGAAGTGATAATTTATGAATATAACAAACTAAAAAAAATAGTTACTTCATTGAATAATTAGTATTTAAAATTATACATCAATAAAAAATGTAAACAATATTTATGACAATATAATATTTTGAATAACCTTTACTTATCAAATATATCAATTCACTCTTTATGGGTTAATTATTCAAAAAGTTTGAAGTAAATGTTTTGTTATGATAATGGATGATCATGCCTCTATAGCCCTTTTTCCACCATATTCTAATATCCTTCATTTATATGCCACCAAATATTTTTGTTTTATCTTTTTGGTTATTTATAAGGCTGAAAAAGTTTTTATATTTTTGTTTATATTTAAATAAAATTTAAAAAAACCAATTAAAAAAATTATATTTAAGTAAACATCAATTAAAAACCCGTATAATATATTCCAATATTGGAATGGCAATCGGATCACCCATCCGTCTTGATAAGGAGACGACAGATGTCAGGTATGGGCACTTTTCCAGAATGCTGGTGGAAGTTGACCTCAGGTCCACTCTCATTGACACGGTTACACTTTATATTCCCTCTGATCAAATTCTGATTGATGTTGAATATGAAAACAAACCCCTCTTCTGCACGAAATGCATGGCTGTGGGGCACTCTTTGGAGTCATGTCATAAAAAAATTTCTTGTAAAGAATGTGGACTATGAGGGCACCCCTCCAATCAATGTCATCGTAAAGTGAATCTAAAGGATCCGCCTTTACCAAAGCCTGACACTAGGGACAATGACCCTCTTGTGGAATCTGACACTCGTGAGCTGCCGCTTTATAGGAATGGGAAAGAGGTGATAACTGATGCTTATCCGCCTCGATCTTCTGATCATATTGGAGCTCAAGAGCCTCCCTCTGAAAAGGCTCTGAGTACATCCCCCGCTATGATGGTGATTGATCCTCCAAATCAGAATGCACAACCCTCCTCCTCTGCGGCTGAGAAAGGAAGGGCGGAGGAATCCACTCCTGGACTTGGGGACCTAACCATCTGCAAAGGGGGTTCCTCTCATGTTGAGACCAAGGGAAGAGATATGGATGCAAATACGATATCATATAGTGATATTTTCCGAGGAGAAAATAAAAGAGGCTCTGACAATGAGGGTGTCAGATCTGCCCCTGTTTCAAGGAAACCAAGGAAGGACTACTCTGCAGTTCCGAGGACCGTGACCACTAGGGCATCTGCCAAGAAGGAGATTTAGAAGCTATCAAAGGAGCAGCTAGACAAACAGAAGTTCTATAAGAAGTTTCTTAAACAATACGAGACCCAATCAGAATGGGAATCAGCTGATGCTGATGACATGATCGGGTATGGGGGTGGTGACTATGAATGTTTCGACTTGTAATCTCTCTCTCTTCCTTCTTCTGTTTCTGCACTTCTATTTTATTAACAAATTTTGTGGTCCAATCTTTCTTGGATCGGACTTTCTGGATATATTCCAATATATGAATAATTAAAAAACTTAAATTCAAAAAATTAATATATTTGTAAAACATTTAGTAGAGGAAAAAGGTTGTACTAACAAATAAGTGTTTTTAATTCATTATTGAATTGATTTAAAAATAAATGTTAATTAAAATAATAATATATATGATCAATTGTCACATTAGATTAATTATTTACAATATATTAAATAAATTAATTTGATAAAAATTAGATACTTTTAATATGAAATTTATTTTATAATAACAATTCCACAATAATAATAGTCATTAAATTTAGAAATATTAATCATAATATCATTCCCAAAAATTAAATTTCTACTAGAAAGAAATTATTTGCTTTTTTACTTTTTAATATCATTAATCTCAAAAATATCATTCTAGGCATACAAAATTTGGTTTAATCAAAACATAACACTATGTTGAACTAATATATAATCAAGACCACTATAACATAACAATTAAATTTTCATATATGAATAAGACTAATGAAATTATGAAAAATATATATTTTTCAGAAATTAATTTTTTACCTATTTATAATAATGGAAAAAATTTCCTTTGAGGGTAAATGAATTGTTTTTTAAAATCAATATATTTTTAAATGAAAAGGGTCCCATATCTTCATGTACACTTATTAAAAAATAATTATTTGATACTTTTATAAAATTTATTTTATATAGTATGTCCCATTTTGAATCTATTATTTAATAAAACTATTTATGTGAATTATTTTGTGTTTTATGAAAGGTTTCATTTTTTGATTAATATTAAAAATATTGTTCTTTGAACAAAAAGTTTCTAGTTATTTAAAATATTTACAATGTCAAATTATAGTATAAATTTCAAATAATGTTTTATAAGCATGAATTGATAATATTAAATTAAATTTAAATTAGTTGAATAAATTTCATATAAAATTTTGATATTTAAACCATATATACAAATTAGAATCTTCTCTTTGTGAACCCACATTTTTCTTACATCTCTGAGATTAATTTTTATTTTTTTGCCCCAATTCAATGAATTTAATTTTAAAAAAATGATAATTTTCTTTAAATCAATATAATATTTCTTATAAAATTATATCAACGTAATTTTTGTTCATTAAGTCATGTAAATGTCATAAATATAAAATATATCGGTTAAGGTAAAAATAGATTTACTAAGAGGTTAAACTAAAAAGATAAGGGTATAAAATGACCCACAAACATGGAAAAAACAAAATTTATTGATATATTTCAATATTATAACCTATTAGAATATATAATAACCCATTTTAAGGGGTTTTGAAACCATAGAAACATTAGTGTAATTGAATCTTTTTAAAAAATCTATCTATATCCTCCTACAACATATACAATTCCACCACCTCTCCACCTGACATCGCCCTTCCATTTACATTTTGATTTTAATATAACTACCCAAATAAAACCATTACACTACTAAGAACATAATATTGGAGTTTTATTAATCATGAATTTATTTAATAATACAGTTTGGGGAATCCTAAATGATTTCACTAAATAATAGATAACCTTATTAAACAAGAATATTATTTTTCATTCTTCATTGACATACATAAAATATTATTCAATAATGATAAATTATTTATATAAATATCACACAAAAACGTAGAATATATTATTCTAATGTAATTATATATATAAATCTCTACTTCACTGAAATTGGATAAAAATAATCGATCATGGGTATGAAGGACTGTCACCTCGGGAACCGATGTTACTCATATTCCATGAGAACCACTAATTGTTAAATATAATGATGTATAATATTATTATGAATAATATTTATTATTTAATTAAAATTTTGGATATATAATACCTCATATATTTTCTAACATTGCTTTACATTTAAAATGTGATATCATTTCTCATGTGCGTGGTGGACTACGGTCTCGTGAAGCAATTTGATTTGGTATTCACATACTCTTTACATGGAAGGTAATAAGGATATATGTATTGAATATATGATATATATATATATATGAAATGTTATAAATCATATAAATGAATATATTATTAATTTATATACATTTTCACCAGTTTTGGTAATAATAAATTCCCTTGAGTATAATTATGGCATATTATCTCAGAGAAGGTATGCATTCATTGTCCATGGAAGAAATTTTAGAGTGGTAATAATAATCTCTCTTATAATTAAATATAATATTTATAAATTTTTTAATAATTATGAATTTGATTTAATTATATATTATGCATAGTAACAAGAATACTCATTAAAAAATAAAAATCAGAAAACAAGGTAATTATCATCGAAAACAGTTAATATAATTTAATTCTATTACCATAGGGTAAGTAAAATGATTAAATATGATCATATATGATTTTATAAATTGAATTATAGTTCATTTATAAATTCAAAACATTATAAAAAACATTATATTTCATCTTCATTAATTATCAACTAATGAAATCCTTGTGGTAACTGACTTCAACTTAATATACCTTAATAAAGGTAAATTTTAGTTTTCCAGAAATAATTTATTTTATATATTACTCATACTACCCCATTTACATTAAGTTTCATGAATCATTCATAACATACATTATTTTATGTTGTAAAATTATTTTTTTCATGCGATTTGATTTTACTTGAACTCATCCATGTTGTAATGGAATTCAAATCAATATCCATTTCATTGTGATATGATAATTAATATACACTAATTAACTAATATGTGGTGTATATAATTCCAAATTTAAGTACGTATAACGAGGTATTATATATTAATTATTATTAATTTATTTTATGTCCTTAAATGGGTTTAAATTTTATAGAGTCCATAGAATAAAAATTTATTTTATAATCTTGGTTTTATTTTGTGATTGAGATGTTTCTTCTTAAATAATCACTTTAATGTGATTACTTTTTATTTATGATAAAATTCACTTATATTTCACTATTAGTAGTAGCATTGATATTATTTATATCAAATCCATTTCATTTTTAGTTATTTTCATTAAATTAAATATAATTTTATTATCTAGTGGGAAATTTTGTAAATGACAATAATGCACTCAATAACGATATTTGATGTTAATGAATATTGATTCATTAATTAAATTTATTATTAAATATATGGTGAATTATTTTGAATTGATGTAAAGTGTGGTCCATGTTATTGATATATCATTGATGTATTTACGTTATTGGTGTGAAAAACATTTGAAAAAATAAGTTTAATTTTTACCAACTTATTTTTAACTTTTTAGAGAGAGGTCTTAAATGTTGAGGAATTATTGATTCCCAATATTATAAAGTCCAATAACTAATATTTCACTTCATTTATAATTTATCTATATTTATTATCTATCATATATTCTCAATGATATTATATAATAACTCCATTCATTTTTATATTAGGCATTAAATGTCATGCTGGTTTAGTTTTCTAGCATTCCCTATTAATTATGTCCAATAAAATTATGTTATTTGTGTTATTAATTAAATGGAATTTGTGAAAACTTATTTTCCATAACATATTAATTAGATATTATTAATCGATGATAGCTTGCACACTATATAACACATATTTTTCATTAGAACACACCATTTTCTGTTTCCATTCCCTAGGATATGAAGGTGAATTCTTCCAATGTGTTCAGGGATTCTAATTGTTTTCGGTTACTATGATTTTTATTTAATTTTCTAGTGTAAAATGTGTATTAGGTTTGTATTTAGTTCTAACAAACTACTTAACTAATAAATATTTTTGGATATGATACCTTATATATAAGATAATACAATAAATTTAGTAGAAGATATGTGTTACTGGTTTCTATGTAATTATTGTTGATATCAAAGAATTATTAATATAAAATATAGAAAATATATTAAAAAATATAAAGAGTGTACATTTAATCCTAGTATATATTTTGAGGGTATATATAGATTGAAATTATGATTTATTTGATAGAAAATAATGTGATATTTACTAAAAATAAAATCATGCCTGGATAATATATGTAGAATTTTTCTATCTTAAATTTACATAGGGGTGATAACTCTAAATAGGGTGAATTATAATTGACCAGGTCGTCACATAGTTAATGAAAACATGATTTTCGTTGCACATTTGTTGACCCACATTGAGGTTATTAATAATATTATTTACATTTTATATACATATTATTGAGAATGAATTTAAAATTATGTCATTCACAAATAAATACATTTTGTAAAACTATTTTTAATATCAATATGTTTTTAAAATATGTTATGTGTTAGACCATATTTAGATTCATATTTTAAGATAATAAATTCAATATTTTACAAGCTAATACACTATATTCCATTATTTAGAAATGGTATGTAGAATGGGAAAAATTATAAATAATTATGACCAATCTATCAATTTACCTACAAATAAAGGAAATACATTTTGTTTTGTAAATGAGTAGAACACGAATTTAGTTGGGGAGTTTAATAATGGTGTGAAAAAATAAATTTCCAAGATGGATAAATCTATTTTTTTATAACATGATTCTACTTTTTTATAAAAATTCTTAGAATAGATGACATATAATAGGAGGGACTAAAAAACTAATTAATGATAAGAAACATATCATGTATCTTAATAAAATATATATGGGCTTGTGATAAGATTAAAATGAAAATTTTACACATGTTGTGTATTGTATAATAGGATATTCTAGTCAATTATGGTTATTGATAAAAAACATGGGATTATAATGGAAATAAAACCCATGGAATAAATTCCTTTTAATAATATATTATTCATAAAAAATTCCCCTTGTGATAAAAAAACTCAATAAAAGGGATATTTAATTCATCTGTATCAAATGGAATATTTTTTTCACAAGGTATACCTCAACCATCACAGGTCATAAATTACATATGCATCATTGAGATGTAGATTGAAAATTTCATGGAAGGTCTTAAGACAATATCTAAATGGTTCTACTGTCTCAAAATTTCTTATCATATGATTAAAAAGTTTTTTCCATATAAAAACAATCGTAATTATATATATACTATGTGTGCAATGGAAAAAAATAATAATATCATGAATGTGAACAATGAAAAATGTAATGTATCCTAAAAGAAGAACATAAAAATGAACATCGAAAATTGAAAATTGTTGGAATTAATCATTCTAGTAAGATGATAAAGGTATTTTATGATTGCTTATAGTTTTATATTGGGTATAAAAATCTAAAAAAAGAATGAGACTGAAATAAAATATTTTCTTTCAAATTTATTAACAATAGATAGACGACTAGATAAAAAAAATTCCATAATAATAAAGCGTATATTTTATAGAAGAGGTCATGTGGAGAACTATAAGCTAATGTGATCAATAAAGATGATGTGGAAGTACCCATGGATTTTATGGAAGTTATTTTAATTATATTAGAAAACTTAGATAGGCATATATTTTAATCTAGATCCACAAACTATATTTAATCATCCATTTTTCAACAATAATTATATTTTTACATATAATATTAAAAAGGTAATTTTTTGTAAAAACACATAATGGACGATTTTTTCTAAATATATATTCCCGTAAGGCACCATTATGACATATAATCAATATTTTTTTGGTAAACTCTTTTTCATAACAATGGTCGAATTCAATTAAATACATTATATAGAGTGCTTATCAAAATTTTATACAAAACATTATTTAAATAATAAGGAATATATGATTCTTGATGAATATGTAATGTTCTTTTGGTTATTGAAGGGAAATTTTCATCAGAGACATATTTACTTTCTCCCCTCATATTAATGTTGAATTGAATTCAAATTGAACAATATCAAACAGAATCATGGTATGGAGAAGGTAATACTAAAATTGATTATGTTCTGGGTATATACGAAAACATTTTTTTATTTCATGAGGAATTACCCAAACAGTCACCTATGTATGATTTTGATATTCCAATTTACATAAACCCTTATTAATGTACAATATCAATGAATCCCTATATAATGGCCATAGTGGAATAAATGTTCTTTTTGTAAAAATCAGTGGAGTTTTGTGATAATGGATTTATTCTCCTAGAGATTCACCATGGGGGTCCACTGTTATCTTCATTGAAAGAAATTATTGATCAATGGGGTTTTGAATTTATTATATTCATGTCAATGAAATTATGATAATGAAAAAGTGTCATATGAATACCATTGTTGACGAATTCAAACAAATTCATGGTGACTAGTATCTTTTAAATGATTCACCTTTGTTATAGTTATCATTAATTTCACATAATTGATGAAAATAATATGAAGACAAAATTAATAAATAGAGTATGGAATTTTCAATCTTAGTGAAATAAAATTTTGATTGACAATTGAACCTTATATATTTTATGGATCTTATGAATATAGTTTTCAAGTAAGATAATGATAATTTTATTTTTTATCCATTGATGTCATCTTGATGTATTATTAATCTTATTAGGACCATGAGAATCTGAGGAGGATCATTCTTGAGACACATATATTAATGTAGATATAAGGTAAATTTAGTATGTGTTGTCTATTTATTCCTTATCTTTCGTTTCAAAGAAATATTATCTATAATGGTTGACTATTAGATGATCCTATGAAAATAATATTGTTGGGTAATGGAGAACACCATTAAACAAAACTGAGTAACATTTTTTTCTATATCTACTATGTTATAATTATTGATTCATTTATAATTTTTAATGATTATATGGAAGGTTATCCAAGACAACATGTAAGTGGGTTACATCAATTCTGATTAACAAAATATGAGAATGTATTGATAAAATAAAGAGCATATATGTCAATGATCTAGTTCTAACTATATGATATATAAATTAGTTTTTTATGAAATATATTGATTCATTAGAAAATGGACTTGGTTGTGAGTATATTGAAAATTATAAATTTGTTTAATATTATTCCATAATATTGATTAATCATGAATATATCAATAGAACTAATTATATTGATTTATAAATAGTACTCATGGCTTGGAAGACATGGATACATGATATATATTGTGAAATATATGAGATATAAATAGACCATAAAACCATAAATCTCATTTAATAAAATATGGAACTCAACATGAGGAAAATGGGATGGCTTAGGATACTAACATTTTATTATCTCAATACACTACATCCCAATTAAAGAAAATAATGAAAAAAATGCATTATAATTGAAAAAGCAGGGATTTGTAACCTAAAAGTGATTTGTGAGTGATCACATGTTCATGGATATTGTAAATATATATGTGGGAATTATTATGTAGGTAGAGACGGTACTCATTATATATATATTATCATGAGACCTTTTAATAATCATTAAAAAAAGTTATCATTATAATTAATAAAACATTAAAAAATGATAATGGTTTGAATGATTAGTAATTAGTAGAAATTATTTTTTGTTATATTGTTTTAATATTTGGAAAGAGATTAAGAGTTTAGTCTACACATAAGATAGAAAATTATGACACTAATATCTAAAATTTAAATACACACCATGGTGAAACAAGATATATATGGATTTGATTGGTTTTTTAGTGATAATTGGAATTGTTAAATTTCACATTATGTGTTGAAATTATTAGTTTTTCCTCAAGTGATATATATGAGACAACTTAGTATATATGCCATAAACAATCTTATTTTTGTAGTAGGGAAATGTGATTTTATTACTATCAATGTTTTCATAGGACCAGCAAATATTCCTAGTAATAATTCTTAAATATTGGTTATAATTTCTCTCCCAAACAAATCAACACATTCCCGTCCCTATAATAATTTTTTTCCTCTTAATCACCTCAAAAGTATCTATATTAATTAAATTTTAAGATTTAATGTATACTATATTTCTATTATGAATTTTCATGAAACTAGATTAAATAAAAATATTTAAATAGTATTTATAAGTATCCTGATAGTCATGTTCATTTGAGAAATTCCTACCATCCTCAAACATATGGAAAATAAAATGGATTCTTCAAATAATGGAATACAAGATTTCTATAGTGACCCATGCTTAATATAAACTGATATTAAATATTGTTATGTGAATATTTAGAAAATTTTATAAATTCAATCCCAAGGTCCATTACTGTTATGTGTTTTTAGAATCATAGAATAATATCATCTAACTCAGTAAAAGATCATCAATGGTTCCCATAATGAACTTCCCATTTATTAATTCTACTTAAACCTATTCCTCATAACCTCTAAAAAACAAACATAAAAATTTGTTGATCATAGATGCTTAAAAATTATAGTCAAGGGAGATAAATAACCATAACATGAGAATATGGCTACGAGAACATGGGAATTACATTTGAAGATCATACCCAACATACCAATGATTATATACATGAATCATGGAAAAAATTATAAGTTAATCAGAAATGAATTATAAGGGGTAAGATAACAAAATTCATGAAAAAAGAACAATTGAATAAGACGGGGAATTTGTGGCATACACATAATCTTCAAAAATCCTATTTAAATATACTTACCAAGACCTACGTAACATGCTTCACTTGTGATAATAACTAGTGTACCTTCTTTTGTCTTGGGATTACTTCAATGGCACCATCTTATTTTGGGGATGGGACTACCTCCCATGTACCCTCTTAGTTTAGTCATAAAATTGCATCTAATTTACACTCCTATTTCAGGATTGGGAATCCCTATAATTTACCATATTGAGATTATAAAACATTTACCTTTTCCTAATGCATTGGAGGGATAAATTTTTAACAATCATCGCATAAGTAAATCATACATGATTATTCAATAAGGTAACCAAAAATTAATTGTATCATGACCCATGAAATGAAATGGTCATCATTAATGTGTCATCATATCATAATTTAAATAAAATTTAGAGGTTTTATAATTATCTCAACAATGAATATCCCATGAAAAGATATAGTTATCTGAAGAATATGTCCTTTAGAAGAGAAAAGGGTATCAAAAACATTATTCCATAAAAACTTAACCCATTCAAGAATTAATATGAATTTTATTCATAAACAATAACAAGGTATATCGTCTTACATAAATAAGTATTTTGAAAGATAACATGGATCATTACTTATGGAAAATATCATTTAATATAAAATGATTTTCATAAAAAAATTAAAATTTTATTTCATTTAAATAATTATTTTCTGTTTCATTTAAAATGGTTCTTGAGGAAAATATATTATCTTCTTTAAAAAATCTATTTTTGCAACTTATATAATATTGAAGAATAATTTTCATTAATAGATCCTTGAGAAAATGAAAATATGTTTTGAAATTATTTTAGATTTATATTTCTAGAAAATGAATTAGATAATATATAAATAAAATATGATTTCATTACCGTCATCTTCATCCAAAATTAATCAATTGAAATCTAATAAAGAGACCTTTAAAATCATTATAATCATTTTAATTTTTTTAAATTGCAATTTCATTGAACAAAACAATAAAATAAAAAAATAATGGAATTTTAGGAAAATATTATCTTTGAAAAATTTATAATCATACAAAGGAATCATTAGTGAAATTATTGTCAAGACGGTGTGTATGTCTGTATTTTCTGAATATTCCATTTACATATTAATGAGATTAGAAAAGTTTATTGATCCGAAAATTTTAGGATAATTAATTCTAAGAAAATTAATTATTAATATTAAAAAATTCATAAAAAATTACATTAAAAATAATATGAATATTTTAAAATAATTTTGAAAATATTAATAGAAAACAAAATTTTAAAATGATATAGACTTCCAAAGGAAATGAAAAATAAAGATTAATTTTCAAATATATATTTTAATAATTATCATAAGTCACATATATTTATAAATAGTTTTAATACATGAATATGTATTCTAAAATTAGTGGATAAAAAATACATTAGTGTTCTTGATAGATGGATCATAAGATTTCATCAATTGAGGAATAATCATAATCAATTTCGATAGATTCTATCATTGAAGTAATAAACTGTTATCACAGTAGTTTCATAAAATCATAATAATTAAGAAATAATAACATTACATAAATGGAAAAATATCATTAAAAATTTTATATTCTTGATAATAAATTTCAAATATATGTATATACACCTCATCAATAAGTACAAGGGCATAACGTGACAAGTTTCTCAATGAAAGAAAATTTATACCAAATTATATGACTAGGTTGGTAAAATTTTATCCATAAACCCCATGATATCAAGATATTTAAATAGATATTTAAATAGAAAAAACATTATGTATAATAATAATTTAATATATTAATATTTAGTATACACATAACATAAACCAATTTAGTGGTGAATAAGTCATGTATCTCATGGAAATAAACATTGAGATGAAATTCCCTTACCTTGAATATTGACTTTATTTGTCAGTGTTCTCCACTATTGTATAACAAATTTATGTATATTAAAAATATATGTAAGAACCATATAATTATGACCACTACCATATATTATTTTTAATCACTTTCTATTACATATTTGTTAACAACTTTGGGTTAATGTTATGTTTTAGGAAATAACTTATTTATTTTCATATCTGTTTTGGCTTGTTATTCATGATCCTCATATTTAGATCGTGAATCAATTTTTTATATACTATAAAACATATTGTAATTATCTTAAAAAATTAAGATATTTTTATTAATAACAATATATATAAGATATAAGTATGAAATGAAATGCACTTCTCATTGAGATAGTAGGTCGTACGTACACACGAACATTGTTTCCATTTTATTATCATCATGAATGAAGAAAATTAAATTATCTATATTAATATAAATATAAATATATATTATAATTATTGAAGAAATATTATTTCATATATATCATATACATTAACTAATTCATTCTTTAATATATCTCATTGAGGGTGTGAAAAATAACATCTCTTTCATGAGGTAGTAGTCCACCCATACCCAAATGATATTTTCATACTGAAAAAAATTAATATAATGATATAATGTGTTATATAATAATAAATGAATAATAATTATGTCATAAATATCGTATAAAAAATATTAAAATGTATATTCCCTCATATATACCAACCATGATAGGTGGTAATTGAAAAAATGAACAATATCATTTCATGAGACGGTAGTTCTCTGTAAAAAATAATGGTAAGTTAATTACACATTATATCAATGTGTTGTAATTGGATGGAAAACAATTATAATAAAAACATATCATTATATTTATTAAACAATATTTATTATATAATAATTATGTAAGAATAATTTTTGTGGTGGAGAAAAATATAAAATAATGAAGATTAAGGATGGATGTTACGTCTTCTTTTGGGTAACTCCTTTTTTTTAAACCAAATGGCCTCCATGTTTTGATTTATGGCCAATGATAGGATTCATAGTATAAGGGTTAAATTTAGTGATCCTATTTGAGCTATGTTTGGCTGATACAAAGGGCTTGATATGAGGGAATATGTTGGATGGGTTAGTGTATTTTTACAGTGGATGAGTGGTATTCTTGTAAATTTTTTAGAAGATAATTCCACAAAAATAGTTACATACGAGATATAAATCCCAAAATGGAAACAAATATATACAAGGGATTATAGGTATAATATTTTTGAATATAATAGATTTAGGTCATGTTTCCAGGTAATTTATTCCCATATTTGTTTGGTGTAGTCCCTTCTTAGGCTAATTGTCCTGTTAATCATTGTAATAAATTTTAATCACATTTACGATTGTTTTTGTAAAAAATAAATTGACCATATTAGTAATTATAATATATTATAATTCCAAATATGGAATATATTTTTAAAATTCATATCAATTAAGTTGAATATATTAATATTAAATTAATTATTTGGATAGGAATGCAATTCTATTTTTTAAATTAAATTTTTTTAATGGTTGACATGTTTCTATACATAACATCAAAATATAATTTCTACCAATAAAAAATGTGGCATTATTGTTTAATAAATTATATAAATCGAATTTAAAAATATTATTCACATAATTCATCATAACAAATCAATTTGATTATAAAACTGTTTGGAATTAAAATTCAGTATTAACAATTTTTTTCAAAAAATAAAAATACCTAGAGAAATAAAAAAATTAATATTAAAATAATATTTATATTCATATTTAATAAAATAAAATTATTTTGAATAAATTAATTTATATAATTTTTATATTTATATATATAATTTTTTTTGTATTAAAAGGCATTAAAACATCATTTATACAAATACATGTCTCTATCTATAATATTGAGTTTTTTCCTAAATTATGCATATCAAATATATTTAAAAATTGAAAAAATATTTGATTGTATATAAAAATATATATATCATTAAAATAAATCACTAATAGTAATTGATATGATTTATTAGAAGAAAATTACTTTGTAACCAAAAAAATTGTTTTCTATAAAAACAATATGTTTATATTCAAGTAGTTCTCATATTCACTTCTAATTATTTTGTAACTAATGAATTAACCATGTTTTTTCATCATTTATATAATAATATTCATAACGATAAAATTAAAAACTATATAATATCTCATTATAACAAATAATAATAATTTTAATAATATATTATTGCTCTGTAATTCTCGGTATCTCTTATCACACAACCCATAACCAGAAGTAACTCATCTATGAAACATTAGATAACCTCGGTGTTTTGTGTAAAGAATGGTAATATTCATGTTGTCTTATGTTCACAATTAACATTTTGTTGCATATAACGCAAGCCAAAAATAGTTCTTTAATAAATATAATATTTTAAATGTTTTTTAAAATGAAAAAAATCAAAAAGGAAAAATTAATTCAAAAACAATATTTCATAAAATCTATTGGTGTGAAATTATACCCCCTTAAATGAAATTCACCCTTAAAATAATATTGGGACACAAAAGGGTTAAAACATGAACATTAATTTCATAGAAATCCATATCCTAAAAATGAATTCAAAAACATCATATAAAAAGGAATGATGGACATATAATGGTTACCAAAACTAACATATAACCGAGTTACCACATTGGATAACATATTTGTGATGTGAAAATATGGTCATGGAAGGGAAATATAACTATCTTGATATTAGGGAGACCGATAGCTAAGGTTGTTAGGATATTGTTAATGATCATAAATCCAATAATCTATGATATCAAATGGGCCATTTGATTCATCATAAATGAAGTTACTCATATAAAATTATTAGATTGAATATCTATTTTCATGATGTTGAATATTTTTCATGAAATAATATATGTGTATGATTCGAAGACCATATTACCCTATCTTATGAATAGATAATCATCAACCTCATCACCCATTCAAAAAAATTAATGGAAAATTTTTCATTCCTTAAGAATTAATAGATAATGATGTCCATGAATAGACTAATATGTCATTTAATTTGTTTTATCACCAAATATGTTAGAACATGTTACAAAATTTTCCTAAATCCTCATATAGTGTTATAATACAATAATATATAAAACTATATCTGAATTTTAGCAAAATCCATTCATAAATGAAAAGATTTGTAACCCTTAAAAAATATAATTCATTGTTTATTCCGTAAATGAAATGTTATCATGTACGACACTATATTCATTAGAAACAAGAGTCCATAAATATACTAATAGAATATAAAATTTGACATTTTAATATATAATACTTATATAGGGATATAATTACATGAAATACCACTCTAGGATGATCAATGTAATTTTTATAAAGATTAATAATATAATATTAAACATGAGTTTCCAAACTATGGAGGGTGGATAAGTGTACTATAATTATAATGATTCACTTTATCCCATGGGAATGCATAAGAATTTATTTTATTCCTTTTTACTCATAGATTGTTGTGGATTTTTAATCCACATTAGTCCTTATATTGGGACACTTTTTACCATAATGGAAAATATACATCAACATGAAACATGAATGTTTTTAATGATCATTCATTGGGACTTTCTCATTATTCAAATAATTAGATAACTCTTCCTATTACATTGAAATTCATCCACGGATGACCTACCCTTATATAGATAAAATAATTATTAGTACCGTTATGTTAATTAATTATATTTTTATATTACACATTATGCATTATAGAAGGATCATTTTCATTTCTCCATGATTATTATATTTTCCTTTGAACTACATCATTTTCATATCAAAACCACGATATTGATATTAAACTATAACCTCCATTTCCACATTTTTTTCACCTCAAAATACTTAATCATAACAATAGAATTATCTTACAGCTAGAGATTTTGGATGTGTAGGTTATAGGAAACCATTGAATGTATCAATTTTTATGTTAGGATGGATGATAAAACCTAATGAATACATTCTACGCCCTGTAAAGTTTTCTTATTGGAACCAACCAAGTTATCATCCTTCTGCTTAATATCTATTTATTTCTTTTATATATTTGTATGTAGAAGATGAGGAAAATGATTATTCAATAATTATTTATCTAACTCTTCCCATCCCATGGATTCAATTTCATCTTACTAACTTATATTCATGTTTAGGGACCAAAACTATTTGACGTCCCCTTCTGAATGATAATCCACTAAAATTAATTTCTATTATTCATACCATTGGATTATGGAGAATATCATTTTACTGGTATAATTTCATTTTTCATTCATAAGAGGATTAGAAGAACGATAATAATAATGCAGTTTTTTCCTCATGATCGACAAATAATAACTTTGTTCACTCCATTTTTCTTTTGGGAGAACAGTATGATACATAGGTTGATGATTTTATATTAGAGTATAAATAAGTTTTTTCGATTCCATATTCTATAAGATTTGGTTAATCTAGAAGACAATCACTTCATTTCACATTGTACCACCTCTAACATGGTTCCATTAGGTTATAGACATTATCATAAAACCAAATATCCTAGAGTAAGAAATAATCCTCATGCTATTTAACAACATAATATTGAAAAACATCTTATTGGATGTTTAAATCATTTCTCATACATTATTAAAATATGAAACCCTAGGTTTATCTTAAGTTATTCATAATAAAATTCTACATAAATTTTTAATGATGGTTTGTATATAGTTTTTGAGTACCCCATGAATATCCCTTAGGAGTGTGAAATTAATTTTTCAATAAGGATAATTTTTGGGTACTAGGTTACACTCAAGTCAGTCCCGATAAACTTTTTCAAATTTTTTACTACAATGATTATTTTTTATAGATCCATATCAACTTATAATATCTATATAGTGATGTATTTCATGGAATCTGCTCACTATGTTTGTAATGTCCTGGAATTTCCATTTAATTTATTTTTAAGTATATTGAAATATTTCTAGACCCCAAAATCTGAGGGTGCATGATTCCAAGGCCCAGAGTGCCTAGAATGATCTGCAGGAGTTTTGTTAAGCTCTAATTAGTACTCATAAGCAGTTTTGCTGATAAAGTGGAATACCTCTTAAACGGTTTCGCAGATCAAAATTTTGAGGGCACCGTTGTGTTTGAGATGGCAGGTTTACTATAGGCGTGACTTAAGTTTAGTTGGCACAAGCTTCTAGTTAAAAAACCAGCGAATGGAATAATTGTAAATGAAATAATTAAATAAAGTTATTTTATTTTTCAAATGATTGTAACTCATTAATGGTAACTCAGAATGAAATTCTAAGACCACTATTAAACACATTAGGGTATGCATTCTGTAGGTTAATACTAACATTGGCTGGCGCGTGCCACCATTGAAAGTTAGTTTTTAGCCATAAATAAAACAATTCAGTGACAATTATTTTATTGTTAAATTCGTAACATCTAAACAGTTAATCAAATTGAAAATCTGAGGGTACCATTGAGTTAGTTGGGGGCATTCTCTCCATAGATGAAGCCTATCCCCGACTGACACAGTTCGAGGGAGAATGTAATTAATTTGTCTATATTTTTTATGGTACGTTCACCAAACACGTGAGTGGCAATTTCTAACTTTTGAACCAATGATCTGATTAAAAATTTGAGGTCACCGTTGAATCTTCAATCCCATGATTTTTTATGGGAGACATTACTTGGACTGCAGAATGTCTTGATAAAAAAGTAAGTTTGTGAATTTTTAAAATAAATGAAATGAAATTATTTTATTATTTTATTTTCTTCCATATCCTCCAACAGACAAGAGATGTGTGGGGCCAGTGACGTGTCATGCCAATAAATGGCTTGTCCTGCCAACCCTATGTGAAGACGTTTTTGGGGAATTTGTAAGGTTTTTGATTTATAAGCACCCATTAATTCCCCACTTCGTTTCATACCCTCTCCTGTAATATACATATAATGCATGGTGGGAGGCACCGTCACATATTCTCCAAGAAACAAAGTTCCGAAGGAGCACTGTGATTTTGGACCCATAGAGGACAGAGTTGATCACAGTAGGAGGTGACAGGTCAGACCAAACTATGAATCAAAGGTCGACGTATGAGAAGTGTCATTGGGAAGCTATTGTGGGATGAAGAAAATGACCCACCTTTATGCGAGGAGGTTCCCCAATGGGTTTAAGAGGTATGGGTTTATTCATTTACACATTTTAAATGATTTACTCTTCCACGTTCTTGAATAATATGAAGAACGCGGACCAACCAACTAACTAGTTGATCAGCGATGCATTTGTTTTTGGTGGAGGTTGTTGTGGGGTATCTCTGTAGAGTTTTGATTGTTGTTAATTCAATTGATTATTTAACCCTTAATCCCCCCTCATGTTTATGAGCTAACACGAAGGGCACGAGCCGAACAAACTTCGCCTGAACCCTCTGATATCTAGAAATCCTTGCACCTCCATGGATGACCACTAGTGCAATGACACAGAACGAATACATAGGGAATAGCACGTCGACGCATTCCACAAGAGGAGGTCATAGCTCTGGGCCACAGTTGTCATTGGAGCGGCCGGAACCGGCCAACCACGGAGGATGTGTGATGGACCGTCGTGTGCTACCAGTGAGGAGAGGGTCGCGGCTCGTCAGCCGCGACTGACGGTGTAGTTGGCTGGTGCTTCGGCTAGCCACATAAGGAGGTGAAGGATGACCAATGAACCACTGTTGAGCAGGGGGTGGGACTACCAGCACACATCCAGCAGACAAGAAACCGCGGCCAAAGCCGCGGTAGAGGCCAAACCGGAGCTAGTGATGGGTTCCGCAGTGACCGAGCGGTGCCCACACGGAGCCACAGCTTCGCAAAACGAATGTCCTCTAGGCCGTTTGGGAGTTTGGGAGACCGGGGCATCACACCCCAATGCCGACATGGGCAAAACCCATATTGAGATGCTTCCCTAAGGGGACACCCTTTCACGGGCCGCCCCCCTTGAGGGTCGGGCTGGACCTCACCATAGAGGGTCGAGCCCACCATGGCCCAACCAAGATCGGGTCAGGCCGGGTTGGTCAGTTTCAGTCGAACCGAACCCAGGGCCAATCAGGCCCAGAAACACATAAAGGGCCATATCATGAGAAATAGACATCTGTTTGATGAACATTCAGTGGAATTGGGATCCTTAAGACAAGCTGCTCCTTTTTAGATACTCCATAAGAGTTTTTGAGAATGTTGTAGTTTGGCCAGGTTAGATCATACACAAATCCATCAAGGCCCTTGGCACTAAAATGCTTATAACATACAGACCATGCGTCAGTTTGACACATCCTCTGTTGCGTTGGAACCCTTATAACATGACGAATCATCAGGTTACTTCATTATGGAGATCCTTTGTTGTTAAAATATGATAGATGGCTTGAGGAGTAGTTCTCTTAAGAGAACTACGTATGGAACCCTGCAGTATGTCGATACATGAAAAATACATGGCTATGACCCTGTGGGAAGTAGATCTATGTGACCTAGCAGGTCCACAGTGGGGAGAAAATCTATGTGACCCGACAAGCCCACAATCATCTACAGGAGTAGTACCTCAGTTCGACTATGGTGGGAAGTGGCTCAGTGTGACCATGCAGGCCCACGCTGGGGAGCGACTCTGTGTGACCCCGTATAACAACGGTAATTATCAAGGATAAGTACTAAAATTGTTCAAGGTTTGTGGGAAGTGGCTCACTGTGACCCAGTAGGCCCACTATACTAAATATAGTAGGATTTATCCAGTGGCTAAGGAGTCCGATGTTTGTAACTAACGATGCTACAGTTACTACCCTAGAATATATCGGGTGTGACTTGAGTCCTTTATCATCGTGGTGATACAGGTGTGGTGCTTATACCTTCGTGGTGATATCATCATGGTGATACATGTTTTATACTTTTACCGTCGTGGTGTTACCTTTGTAATATTCTTCCTTCATTTATGATATGAGTATATCTTGATAACATTGGTATATATATGGGAATTTATTTAATTAGAGTCATTGACTGTTTCTTACATTGCCATTGAGGACTTGCTTTGTGGCCTTTAATTTTTGGAACTCTAGGAGGCCATTGTTGGTCTTGGGGTCCCAACAGGGTATTGTTATAATCACCCCTACACAGGCTTCACCCTCACCTTATAATATCTTGTGTAGATGACGAGCTGCTAGGATGAGACTTGATGATGCAGGAACAGGTGGTACACGGAGGATACTGGCTAATGTGGAATGGTGTGGTGACAATATTTACGTACCCTTTTGGTAGGATCCTCAGTTGATGATCCATGAGTTGATTTGTACTTTTTAGTTATACGTGTACTTTATAGTTGGGTAGGTATTTCTGGCCCCATTACAATAAACACTCTTTTTCACAACAGTAGTTACATTGTGGTTACATCCTTGTTGTTTTCTAGACTGTGTGGTTGCTTCTTTTTGTTTGATTGAACTGTGTGTCTATACATGTAAAAAAGTCCATGCCTTCACATTATAGGGATACACCTTTCCGATGCAGGTCACCAACCCCTAGCCTATGGAAGGCGAGCTTGGGGTAGTCTTAGCACGGGCCCCGATGGACTTGTTATGTCAATATCCTTTACCAAAATTCTTATACATTTTAAAATAAATATACTTATTCATAGGAATATCCTTAGATTCAACCATATAAATATCCTTTGATATATAATTAGGGTTATAAATAATGTTTTATCATACAAGATCCAAAATTTGACCAAAACAATCCACTGATACCAAATAAAGAGGCACATTCATAACATATATGGATATTATATCATTTTAGATTGATATTCATCAAATTATAGAAATCCATGAATGAGGATGATAATAAATTAGTGTTTTTTGAAACATATAAGAAAATATTCTAACTCAAGGATAGATATTCAATATTTCCTACAATGATATTCACATTCCATACCATTAAATAGGACCATTTTTATAACCATGTGAAATGAATTATTCATAATGGGTGACCTCAATAACATGGTCTGCTTGAAAAAGAATACACATAAGAATAACATGAGAACACGAGTATGAGGACATGAGTATAACATTTGAATATTATACCCTTCAAATCAATTATCACATATATATAATAAATAATTGAATTTTAATAGACAAGAATCAAAACTGAAAAAATAAAATAATCCCTGAAAACATAACATAGTAATAAAACATTTTTTTTTCAAGCACATAAGAATAAAAAATTATATGCCAAGGATACTTACCAAGACCTTAATAACATGTAACTCTTGGTTTAATACCACATGTAATGTCTTTAAACATGGGAGACCATTTCATTTACCCTTTTATTTTATGGTTGGGATTTCATCCAATTTACCAGCTTTTGGGTTTGTGATTCCATCTTGTGTAAAAACATTCTTAGGCATAGGATGACATCCCATGCACCCTCTCGTTGCATTATTATGATGTCCTCCCATGTATCCTCTTCATTTGGGGTTAAAATTTCCTCTATTATTAGTCTTGGAATAACCACCCATATGTAATATTGACCTCTTAAAATATTAATCGTTACAAAATTAATTGGAGGGGGATATAGGTCCCACACATCATATAATGAAACCATATATGCATTTTCAAAAAATTAAAAAATCACTCATCGTATCATGACCCACGAAATTAAATTGATATCATAGATATTATCACAAATAATAACCTATAGAAAAGTGATATGATTCACAATTATTTCAATAGAGCATAATTTGTGACAATAAGTAGGTAATGACATCATGTAATCTATTGAAGAGAAATAGGAATCATTAAAATAATTCCACATAATCATAAACTATTCATGAATGAATTATAATGGAATTCAATAACTATAACAAACCATGTCATCTTATATAGATATATATTTTTAATGATATCACAAATAATTTCTTAATGAAACTCTTTTTTCATCAAAATTTCTTTCTGTAAAACCATATCTGAAATCCATCTCTTATAAATAAATATTGAAAATTTCATATATAACATTTAATTAAGAAAATATATTTATCTATTTAAATAAATTCTCTTTAAATCATAAATAATTTTTATATCATTTTTCATCGAAAAAAATTAATATGTAAAAATAAATATAGAAATCATTTTGTAATCCATTTTTTTATTTTATAAAAAAAATAATAAAAAATTAATTTCATGAAAATAATTTTTTTAAAATAAAACATTTGAAAACATAAAAATGGATCTTTAGATATCATTGAAAAGTCTTTTTAAAAATAACATATTTTTTAAAATATATTTTATTGAGAACCATCTTAATATAAAACAAATCCTAGAATATTATGAATCTTTTTTAGAAAAATATATTTAAATTTAAAAAATAATATTCAAAAAAAAATCCATTCATGAAGGCCTCTAAGACCATATGATCAAAATATTCAATTTTCTCCTTAAAATTTTAGAAAAATGGAAATATCATAATATAATAAAAAGATTATTTTTGAAATAAATTTTTTAAAAGATAATTATTTGATAAAAAGTTTTTTATACATAATTGTATAGTAGTAAAATATAGTTAAATTTTTTTTTAGAAAAGATGGTTTTGAAATAACACATATTTTTGACCATAAGAAGAAAAATAATGTCATTTTTCATAAATATATATTGTTAATTGTCTTATGTATAAAATATTGAAGAAATTGTACTAATAAATAATGATATCATGGATAAACATAGGAGAATAAAATTAATGAGTATTATTTATTTATGATTCATAAGAGTTCATTAATCAAGTCAAAGTCATAAATATTGTCGATAAACTTTGAGATTGTAGAAATAAACTATTATAGTTGTGGTAACATTGAATAGCTATAAAATGGATAGAATAAATTTACATGTAAAAATATTGTGAGAATAATTATATCCACAATTTAATATGTCCATTTTTAGTATATACACCTCATAGAAAAATATAGGTGAATAACATTGTAGGTTTCCGAAAGTAGAAAAATAAAGAAAAAATTAATTCATAGGTTTGGTAACCATAAAACCATAATCTCCATGTAATAAAGATCATAAAAGGTATAATTAAATAATGATAATTATATTTATATTAATCGTTAAATAAATCAATTTTTATTATAAAAATTCCATTAATTAAAAGATTAGTCAATAAGGAATGTATCACTTAGAAATAAAAAGATAGATGCAATTGCATTACCTCGAGTCTTGACTGGATTCGTACACATTCTAGTCCCCTATATAATTATAATAATATTTTTATACTTATATGATATAACCATATTTTTATATTTAATACCATATATTATTTTTTATAAATTTATATTTGGATTTTTTTAACAACTAAATGGTAATGCTTTGTTTCAGGTTCTATCCATTTTATCAATCATATATGGATTGGCTAGTTATTTTTGATACTGTTATATTGATCATAATTTAATTATTTCTAGTATGTAAAACATGGTATAAGTATCATATATATATATATATAGTTTATATGTATTTATAGTAAACAATATATGATAGATGATTGTAATTGAATACATCAGGAATAGATATGGTAGGTCGTACGTACGCATGAATACTATTTAAGTTATATTATCATATTAATTGAAATATTTTGAATGACATATATGCATATATATACACAATAATTCTGATATAATTATTAAATAATATATCTCATATAAGTTTACTAATCTAATCCTTAAAAAATTCCTTTTAATGTTGGAATGAAACAAATATTATCGTGGAGGCGATAGTCCATGCTTCCCGCAAACAAAAATATCATACAAAAAAATGGAAATGATGAAGTTCTAGATTATATAAAAATTCAAAAATAATAATAACACTGTAAATATCATATATAAAAAATAAATAATATAGTTTCTATCATAATTGCTAACCATGATAGGTGGTAATGTTACAATGAAAAACAACATTTCTTGAGATGGTAGTTCTCTGTAAACCAGAGCAGTATGGTCGTTACCCATTAGATAGGGTTGTGTGTATGTGAACGTTGTTGATGCCGAAAAAAGACCGTACCTCTCGGAGGGAGTTTCGAAATGACGAAGTGAAGTCATATTCGGAATCAGAGGCCCGATCCGGAGGCCCGGGATGTGGTGCACGAAATAAAGGGGGATCCACGCGAAAAATTGTTCTACACACGTAGAATCACTGGGTTTCGTGGAATTGAGCTGATGAGGCGCGCAATATTTGCGCACCCCGGTTCTGCGCGGCGAGTTTTTGTGCGCCGACTGCGGTCGGCGCGAAGAATATCGCGCGCTGCCTGGATTTCGTGCCGGAGGTCGCCTATAAATAGAAGGTGACCCCAAACGGTTTGGGGGTTGAGGAATCCGAAGCGATTCCCATGCGCGCAATTTGGCTCTCCCCACGCGCAAGATGACTTCCAGGTAATCCCTCTTTTCGTGCAACCTTTCCCCAGAGTTCGCCTTTGCGCGCAACTCCACCATCTTTAGTGAATTTCCCCCCTCCCCAAGGTTCTGGCCTTGCGCGCAATCCATGTATCGTCCATGCAATACCATGCCGTGTGCCCAAAACCTTGCACGTAGTTCCCTCTCTGCGCACAATTCCCTTTCTCCAATTGCGCGTTGTCCCAGTGTTTTGCGCGCTAACCTTCCCTTTTGCACGCAAAGCCCATGACCCCTCACCTTGAGGACCCTTGGCTGCCCCCTGCACCGGCACCTGATGTCTCCCCTGTCGGGCATGCGCGCCATGCGTAGTTTTCCCGTACGGCCTTCCAGGCTCGTGCGAAGTAACCTCAAGGTCCCATGAGCCATGTTTCCCATTGAATTGTTTTTCCATATGCTTCTCCACATAGGAACGCTAACAACTATTGCTTCTTCACATAGCCACGCTAACGTGGACACCCCCGGTGGTTTGCCCTGCGGGCCCCCATCATTATGGCCTTGCCGACGCCTTCCCTCCCACAAGGGGTAGAGGGTGTTGGGAATGTAAGCCCTAGGGGTGTGGAGAAACCCCACCTCGTCCAAGCTGCAGGATGTTAAACTGCTAAGCACCTCATCCTTACCACATGACGTTAAACTGTGGTATGACCATGTGCTTCGCACGCAGGGTCCCCCCAGCTCGGACATTCTTTACGCCCACTCATCTCCACGAGAATGGACTCTTCCTCACATGGAATGAGATCCTCCTTGTCGGAGAGTCATTTTTCCGCGGGGTAAGGTCCGCCTCAGAGCGTAATCCCCTAGCCTCTCTTACGGATGACTGCACCCATGCATCTCTATACGTCCCCCCTGCCAAGGCCTGTGGAGTCCTTTTCCCACTGTGCATTGTCGCACCACAGGCCTCCACCCTGGAGTAAGCCCCGGCACCAAGGGCCGCTAACCACGCATAAGCCCCTGTTTCCACTTTGAGCCGCTCAACGCATAAGCCCCATTCCGTTTCTCTCGGACGCACCCTTCACGACGTGATCGTCTGGTCCATGCCGCCTCTTGATTCCCACACCGATCATGACACACGTGGGCTTAGAGTGTGCATTGACCATGAAATACTCCTATGGTCCGCCCCAGAGCGTAATCCCCATCCTAGCGAACTACGTGGACTTTGATCCGTGCTAACACACGGTACGTAGAAAGCCTCCACGAGGTTCAATCCCACCACCTGGTCGTCCCTACCTCTCCATGTCGGTTCCCTGACCACCTTGGGCCGCCTTAGAGCGTGAGCCCCAAACCCCTCGTCCTGCATGACATTAAACTGTATCTCGTCCCACATGATGTTAAACTGTATATCGTCCAGCATGACGTTAAACTGTATCCCCCCTCTTGGGCCGCCTTAGAACGTAATCCTCATGTCTCACTCCACCATCCATCCTGATCCTTACCCGGGCCACCACATCCTGGTGAGATCATGCCACCACATCCCACTCCATGGCATCGTGGAAGCCGCCCACGTGCTGGCCCCAACATCGGTGTTCCCCCCTTGGGGTCCTTCAACCAGATCTGTCTCCGCAAGACGTTAAACTCGCGACATACCCCGTGTTAAACATGGGAAGCTGAGGAAAACCTCAGATGGCACACATTCCCCGCGTTTGATGTGGGATTCCTCGGGCATCCGCGCCCTCAAGAAGCCCTGTGATGAGGGACCAATGTCAGACATGCCAACAATGCCCCAACGTGACCATTCTCCTCACCAAAGGTTGCTACCCCGACGAGACCCCTTGGAGCGTCTCGACGGAAGCAGCGTAATTAACTAGAGTCCATGTAGATATGGCACCGGGAATGTGCTTCACGAACCCGTCCTAAATCTATGAGTGAGACCCGGACTAGGTAATGATCTCTGAGGAGGAATCCACAGAAGGAAGAACCGACATCCCATCATCCCGGTTTCGATCAAGGAGCAGACTTCCCTGAACAAGGAATGGATGCCGCCCGCCTTTGGAAAGTGGGAATGCGGGGTAACAAGCATCGCGTCCTCCCCACAGATGGATGCGCGCGCCCCGGCGAAAGCATCGGAGCAACAAAAATGGTGAACCCGACGTGAAGCTCTTCTCCTCAATACGGGGAATGGTAGTCGTCGGGGCGTCGGAAGATTACCATGTCACCAATTCCAGGTAACCCTCACCGGGACGTGAACCCGCCTGGGGTCGAGGCCGTCAGGACGTTGACCACTCCGTTCTGCGACGTCGTCAGCGTGGATCCCTCTCGCCGACCATGGAAGACGGAATGACGATGGGCCTTGGTTAATGATCTCCATTCCTGTTGATGATAATGGGTTCATCTCCCTGCTTCCAGGAATCAGATCACTGCATTCGGAGCTCGATCTCCACCTGCCAACCGATGTAGGGGCAGGGGCAGTACCGATGCGGCTACCCCACACGGTCCCACCTATTCCATGGTCGCTCTGACTTCGACCGCCGTAGCAGCCGGGAGCTTGCGCCCCCTCTCCCAGTCAGAAATCCTCTAGCGGAGGGTGATCAATGACTTGGTTCGTAGGTATGAAGAGGAAGGGATCATCCCCGCTAGGGGCATGGCCCGCTTGGATCTAGAAGTTGTTGCGCCTCACCACCATCACCGCCCTCAAGGGAGGCGCAGGGAGCCGCCGCTCCCCACGCCGACGTTCAACCGCTTCGGGAGCCTATCCTCGGAGCGTCGTGACACATCCCTCCCCTAAGCTGAGGTGGGGGATGTCCGGGTCTACCTGATCGGCGATCTGTCCCAGAGGTTAACGGGAAGAACTCCTGCAAGGCTGCGTCGACGCCGCCGCCCGACTCCCCAAGCCGAGGAGCAGGCAATCTTCATGCCCGCACCGCCGGTTCCGGCCCATCTGATTCGACGCCAGCATTGGGCGCGAGCGGGAGAGAGGGCCCGTCCTGGGGCCTCAATATCAGCAACCACTGTGGCCTGAGGCACTGCTGACTCATGATACCAGATCCTCACACACGTTGAGAATGGGCATTCACGTGCCCGACTGGGATCGAAACCCCGACCGCCCTGCAGTCAAGTTGGGTCGAATCTCCCAGTCGCAGACATTTGAAATGGCCACTGCGAACAAATCTGTGGTAGAGCCGCTCACCACGAAGGCTCATTCCGTGCCACCGATCTAGAAAGAGGAAAAGCTTCTTTGCGATGGCTATGCTCCGGGTATGACTCCTCCCAGCGCCCACTGCATGGGATATGAGGTCACTCACCCTACTGCCGGACGAGGTTATGGAGCCGTTGTGTATCCATTCGCTCACCCACATGGAGGTCCTCCCCATGTCCCTTTCGACATCTGTCCCGGTGCTTCTCGGACCCTGGCCTTCAGTACCCTCTTCCCCAGCACTACTGTGGCTGGGGGACCCCATGACGGAAATCGTCCTTACCCTGAGGAGCTACCCAAGGGAAGGAAGGCCGGGCGTCGTCACCGCAGGAGGAATGTCAGGGGAGTCCGGACAGAAATTAGACCAGTCTGTTTCTCTGATTCTGAGGCAGAGTACGACTCGACGATGGAACCTCCCCCCCAACCCTTCAAGTTGACGGCAGGGATGGGGACGTGGAACGTCAGTCTCGTACTCCCCAAATGCGAGATCTGTATGATTCCCTCATGCCTTCAATGGTATATCCAGGAGGACAAGGACTTAGCGTACCGCCAGGGATCAAGCCCGCAGTTTCCACTGGCCTCCTCGAAAGCACCTCCTGCTCCTGTTAGAGTGGGTGAGGAACTTTTATAGGGACCGATGGAAGAATCGCGAGGCGATACACCCTCGGCGACCACCGATGCTGTGACAAGAGGCCCATTCTCCGGCCCATCCTATCGCGACGTGGTAGACAGGGCACTGCAACCCCTGGATGATGACCTAGGGATCGGCAGCCAATCGGTCTGTTTGTCGTATTCCCCGCCGGCCAGCCCACCGCCCCGACGTCCTGCCTCGGCACCATTGGCAATTCCCCGACATTCCTCGGTGGATGAGCAGGGACAGCATGTTTCAGACTCTGAACCGGAGCCGTGGAGCTTCTGGACCGTTTTTGCAGTGGGCCACTTCCCTGAGAAGTTTTGGTCGGTCGCAGAATCGGATTTTGATGTACCAGAGTTACTCACCCCAGGAGAGTTTGAATGCTTCCACTAGATTCTTCGGGTGACTCACTCCCACCTCCTCCATCAGCTAGCGCCTTATCCCAGGAGCCAAGAGCATCTTGAGGAGATCGGTGAGTAGTGTCGTCAGGTCGACCTAGCAGCACTCCCCGCGGTCCGGCACCCTGAGTCGCTGGACCACCACGAGGCCCTCCAGCAACAATGCGTCCAAATATTCCAAGTACTCAGCAGAGTTATTGAGGAAGCCACCCCCCATGCGCACGTCCGCGGATAGGGGAAGTACGCTGCTCTCCTCTTCTGTGCGATTCGCCGACAGCCCGATCCATGGGGCGGCCCTGAGGGAACATCCCCAAGGGCAGTGGCAGTCAACATGTCTGGCCTTTCATATGAGGGAAACGTTGTGGAGCCCCTCTACTGGGACTCACCCCCTGATGATAGGCCGCTAATGGACCCATCTGGGAGGATTACTCACCAACAGATGAGCCTCCAAGGTCTTCATGTACCCACGGAGGCACTGGCGCTGGGCCGAAACATCGGCAAGGGTAAAGAGCCAGTCGGGTCTGTCAAACTCGCCAACCCATCTGCCTCGGTGCAGAAGGTAGAGGAAGATCCCGAGAAGTCCACACTGCGCCAATATCTAGCTGAGCAAAAGAGGCTGGTTGATGTGCTCTTGGACGAACGCATTGCAGAGCGGCGGACTGACTACGGTGACCCTAGACCAGGACAGCAGGGGCAGGAGCATCTACCCCTTGCTGAGATTCCCTCGGGCAACCGTGACCATGTCGTGTTCGCCGACAGGGGAGACACTAGAACCCATGGCAAGAGGGCGCGATATGTTTCGCCGAACCCTCCCGAGCTGCGAGACCACCTGGGGGATGCTGCTCAGATTCCTGCCACCGCTCGGAGAGTCGCTCTTCCAGCTTCCTGGCGAGCCGCTGAGCGCGACTACTGTATCGAAGATCCTGGCAACGCGCTTGTGGTTAGAGATCCCCGTCAGGACAGGAATCCACATCCAGATGATCTTATGGAAGTACTCATCACCCTCTTGGAGGCCCTTGAACTCGTCAGGTGGCAATCCCACTGGATGGCAAGCCGTACCCAGCATGGGTGGATGACATGTCGGCTCTGCTAGGATTTGGTAACCCCACTTTTTCCCCCTTTAACGGGACCGGATACCCGCCACAACACATGGCCCACTTCAACTCAATGTGCGGGGCTATGTTAGGGACTCCGGCGCAGCAGGAGGCTGCCAAGCTCCGGTGCATTGTTCAGACACTGGAAGGACCAGCATTCTTCTGGTATAACCAGCTCCCTGTTGGATCTGTGACTAGCTAGGAGGACCTTCACCAGAAATTCCTCTACCAGTTCAATTCCAAAAACCAGAAGATGAACATTGCAGACCTCTTCTGGTGCATGTAAAGGCCTGACGAGCGAGTCGCGGACTTCGTCGCCCGGGGGAAGGGGCTCACGTACTCCCTTGACATGCCGCTGACTCAGGAGAAATTATTGACGATGTGTGTAGCGAACATCAAGGCAGATTTGGTTCCTTCTCTAATCACCCAAAATTATCCTGGAGGGTTCTGGGACTTCTCGAACAAGGATCAGCGCCTCGAAGAAGCCCTGCAACAGGCCAGTCAGGTACTCCCACTGCCTCTTATAATCTATGCAAGGAGAGCCTCTAGAGCTGAGCCCGCTGCTGTGGCCCAGATAGAGGCCCCCAGACAACTAGAGTTGCTGCCAGTGAGGCCAGCTCAGCAGGATCATATGGATACACCCCCACGGGCACAGCCTCCGGCCCAGCAGTGACCGCCTCAAAATCGGCAGGGGCCTCCGTGTAACGCGCCACCACCACCTAGGTGAAGTAATCTGGCTCTGCCTCCTCGGACTGCTCTTCTTGCCCCTGGACATGGTCAGCCCCCAAGATCCCCCTTTCCAGACAGAAGGAATCATACCTACTCATTTGTCGAGGCCCAGGTCCCTGGCTATTTCTGTAGCGCCTTGGAGCAGAGGATCGTGCGACTGCCTGAGTGCCGGAAGCCAGAAGAGGCGTGTCTCACTGATCACGCTAACTACTGCCCTTATCACCGGATCCTAGGACACACCATCCATCAATGCTATGTGTTCAAGGATTGGCTCCAAGACCAGATTGACAACAACATAGTCAGGTTGGGCCCAACCCCAGCACAGGTGGCGGGTGTCTTCATGGGATCATATGGTAGTAGTGACAACGGGGATGGGTAGGAACAGGTTTCCGACCGTGGGTCCCGGATGTATAATTACTTGATGGCCCGTAGGACGGTTGCCCATGACCATGGCATCATCCGTGCCCACCTGAGTCAGCCAGAGCCCTCGGAGTCTGCGAGCGCCGCTTTGGCATCGTCGTCCCATCCTACATCTTCCCCGAAGAGCAGGCGGCGGTGCAAGAAGAAAGAACGCGCCCTGCTATTGCCATCATCTTCTCGCACGCTTGGCGTTTTCATGCCCCCGAAAATGGGGATACCTCCAAGACCCCGTCCGGTAGTGGATGACTCCTCGAGTGAATTCCCGGGGTATGCTTCGGTTAACACCGTAGAGTTGGTAAATCCCTTTTTGGCTCCCGACGACGAGGAGCGCTAGGTGGACCTCCCAGAATGCCCGGGGTATGCTTCGGTTAACACCGTAGAGTTGGTAAATCCCTTTTTGGCTCCCGACGATGAGGAGCGCCAGGTGGACTTCCCAGAAAGCCCGGGGTACGCTTCGGTTAACACCGTAGAGTTGGTAAATCCCTTTTTGGCTCCCGTTGATGAGGAGCACCAGGTGGACCACCCAGAAAGCCCGGGGTAGGCTTCGGTTAACACTGTACAGTTGTTAAATCCCTTTTTGGCTCCCGATGACAAGGAGCACCAGGTCGACCTCCCAGTAAGCCCGGGGTACGCTTCGGTTAACACCGTAGAGTTGGTAAAACCCTTTTTGGCTCCTTACGACAAGGAGCGCCAGGTGGACCTCCCCAATGTCCCCAGCCGTCGCCAACGTCGACAGAGCCATGGCTACGTGAATCGTCGGGGCACAGAAGTTGTCACCTCCAGTCAGGTCGTGAACGCTACAACGACCAGGCAGCAAGCCCGGTACAGAGAGCAGCACTCGTGGCTCCCTCACCCGGTGACAATAGGTTCGCTTCCACCACCATTTGTGTTGCTAGATCGGGCGGAGCCGCCTTGCCCCCGTCACATACAGCCCAGCCCTTCCACTGACCGACTATGCCCTTCCGGTCCTAGCACGACAGCCACCTCTCGTGCTTCAGCTAGTGAACAGCGGGACATGCCTAGTACCATTCAGTCACCGGTCCCGCCAGTAGGGCCCGTCATGCCCCCAATCGCAGAGCGACCTCCTGTAAGAAGAAGATCGCGTTTGGCGTGAAAGTATGATGTCCTGAAACTTCTGGCTGGCATTCCGGCAAGGCTCACCATCCTTGAGGCCCTTCGCCTGTCGTTTGAAATGCGTGAGCCACTCGCTGAGGCTCTAAGTAGCCCCCTCCAGTTTGAAACGGAGGTAGCGGCCGCCGAATCCTTCCACACCGAGGTGATTGAGGATGCCGAATGTCAGGAGGTTATCCCATTCTCCGGTGAAGATGAAGACCCTCCCATACAAGGGCACATCCGCCCGTTGTACATCACCGTCCAGTTCAATGGCATGGAATTCCATCGATTTCTTGTCGACACGGGATCTGGGATTAACTTGATCCCAACTCAGACACTATGAAGGCTGGGGTTGTCCAAGGATGATTTAACCCCCTCCGACCTCATAATCCAAGGGTATGACAGGACCGAGCAAGCTCTACTCGGAAATATTCATCTGAACACCCAGTTTGGTGGCTTAATTGCCAATACTGAATTCATGGTTGTCTCTCAGAACACTGCCTACAACGCATTGATGGGCAGGCCATGGCTCCATCTTCATGCAGGAGTTCCCTCATTATACCATCAGTGCCTCAAATACTCCCTTAAGGGTCGAGTGGGTGTGCTACAAGGAGATGCGTCTCCGTTTGCCTGTTGTGAAGCTCATTACCTAGACGCTGACTATTGCAAGATCAAGGAAAAGAAAATCCTAGCAGGTGAGGTTGAGCCCGCCGCTGTCAAGAGTGATCCCTGGGCAGGTTTGGATGACGCATATGTCTTCCCAATCCATTGGTTCAAGGCCCTGACTCTCGATATGGGAGAGTGCTTTGTTGTCTTGGGTACCAGAGGAAGGCATATTTCCAGGTCTAAGCGACGGCGGGAAATCACCTCGTACTCTTACACCAACCAGGCTCAGGTGCTCCCTGAGCCTCCTACCCCTATATGATATCGGGACGTTGGGCTCATGGCAATGACAGTACGTCATACATGTCTGTTTTTCCAAGCCGAAGTCGACCGGATCAAGCCAACGCATCACCACTGCATTGATTTCATAAAGCGTGGCCCCTTGGGACAAAGGCCATATGGGATTGGATCAACCGCCTTCGTCGCCATGATCTCCGCGGTGCATGAGTCTCCCGTCGTGACGACCTCTGCCGCCCAAGCCGGTGCCAGCTCCACATCAGGGTCGAGCAGCCCCGAAACGGCTCCCCCTGTGGGCGATCCTTCCACAAGAGGATATGAAGACATGGAAGATGCTCCTCCTACCTTTGAGGAGGGCGTCTCCACCACGGTCGACGAGCTAGTACAGGTGAACCTTGGTAGTGAGGTGAACCCGAGACCCACATTGGTCAGTGCCGCTATGCCTCCCGAGGAACGACAACAGTACATATACTTCCTCAAACAGCACCGTGATGTGTTTGCCTGGAGTTATGACGAGATTCTGGGACTAGATCCCCAGGTATTCGTCCAACGGCTCGGCCTCCCAGCAAACCATCACAGCTTCAAGCAGCCTCCTAGGAAAATGCACCCCTTTCACGGTGCCACGGTTGAGGCCGAAGTTGATAAGATCATTAAGGCCAACTTCATCATGGAAGTCTAGTACCCCAGGTGGCTAGCCTACATTGTGCCTGTTAGGAAGAAGAACGGGAAGATCAGGGTCTGCATCGAATTCCGTGATCTTAATCGCCACTGTCCGATGGATGACTTTCCCCTTCCCATGACAGAGCTGTTGATCGATGCAATGGCCGGGTTCCAAGCCCTCTCCTTCATGGATGGGTACTCTGGGTACAGCCAAATCTGGATAGCCCCCGAGGATGAAGAGTTCACTGCCTTCAGGGCCCCCCATGGTACTTTCTACTACCAGGTTATGACCTTCAGCCTGAAGAATGCGGGTGCCACCTATCAACGGGCTATGCACCGCATATTCAAGCCGATCCTTGGGACACTGGTGGAATGTTACATAGATGACCTGGTGGTTAAATCTAGTCAGCGCGAGGACCATCTCAAAGACCTTGAGAAAGTGTTCAGTTTCCTCTGTTCTCACCACATGAAGATGAACCCGTTGAAGTGTGCCTTCGGGGTCACCTCTGGAAAGATTATTGGCTTCATTGTTAGGTATCGAGGTATCGAGATCGACCCTGAGAAGATCAAGGCCATCCGTCAGATGCCTCCCCCAAATAATATTTGCGAGCTTCGAGACCTCCAAGGCCACTTAGCCTATATATGCCGATTCATTGCGAATTTGGCTGGCAAGTGTAAGACCTTCTCCCATCTCATGAGGAAATGCGCCGCCTATGGGTGGGACGAAGAGTGTCAGGCAGATTTTGAGGAAATCAAGTAGTATCTGCTTCAACCTCTAATCCTGATGCCACCTGTTCCCAGAAAGTCGTTGGTCCTTTATGTGACCGCCCTGGAGCGATCCCTCGACGCCCTTCTCTCCCAGATGAACAATGAGGGAATAGATAATATCCTCTACTACCTCAGTCACATGCTCCTCGACGCGGAAATTAGATATTCTCCCATCGAGAAGAGATGCCTGGCGCTCGTATTCGCCATACAGAAATTGCGGCACTACTTGCAACACCACGAGGTACAGCTTGTCTCTCGGGTAGACCCATTGAAATACATCCTAAGCCGGCCTATGTTGACCGGCCGATTGGCATGTTGGGCGGTGATCCTCCTGCAGTTCTACATTAGGTTTTTACCTCAGAAGGTCGTCAAAGGACATGAGTTGGCAGACTTCTTAGCTGCCCACCCAACCTCTGCAGACCAGCCACTGGATTTGGGCATTCCTGATGAGGCAATCCTCTCAGTCGATCATGCCATCCCATGCTAGAAGATGCACTTTGATGACGCCTCCTGAAGCCCTACCGGTAGAAGGCTCAACGATCCTAGGCTTAACAGAGTGGGCCTGGGTATCATCTTAATCACCCCAGAACAAGCCGTTATTCCGTATTCATTCTTGTTGTCAAAAGGCTGCACCAACAATGAGGCAGAATATCATGCCCTCATCACTGGCCTCGAGTTGGCTCTGGAGGTTAACGTACCCCACCTGTAGGCGAAAGGGGACTCTGAGCTAGTCATCAAGTAGGTTAACAGTGACTATGTCGTTAGGAAGCCATAACTCATGCCGTTGCTGGAGTGCACCCTCCATCTAATGGATAAGTTCCCCTCCCGGCCAGAAGGCGTTCACGTTCCCCGGTCGAAGAACAGTCGAGAAGATGCTTTGGCCAGCCTGGCCGCAGCACTCGTGGAGCTCGAACAGGATGACCTAATAATCCACATGGCGCATCGGAGAGTCATTTCTCCTGTTATCCCAGAGGGAGATCGTGGCCCACGAGTGAACCATCTCACCACTGGTGCCCCTACGTCAGGACCCCCTGGGGATTCAGGCGTGGTGATTAATACAGTTCCTGACTGGAGGACACCCTTGGTTGAATATCTCCGGCACGACAATCTTCTGATGGACCGAGCAGAGCAGGAACGAATCCAGCATCGTGTGCCGCAGTTCACCCTTCAAAACGTTCCCAGCCATGAGCATCTCCTTTACAGGTGCGGGTTTGATGGTGTTCTCCTCCGTTGTCTTCAAGGAGTTGAGATCCCACAGGTCATGTAAGAAGTGCACGCTGGTTCATGTGGCACCCACCAGGCCGGGTCGATGTTGTCCCACCAGATTCAGAGGTTGGGATACTTCAGTCCCTCCATGATCCACGACTTCATTGAGTACACCAAGAGGTGTCATGCGTGCCAAGTTCATGCTAACATTGTGCATCGGCCACCGATGCCTCTCCATACTACTAAGTATTCATGGCCCTTTGTGGTCTGGGGGTTGGATTTTGTAGGGCCTTACCTGTCGGCGAAGGCCCGCCAGTGCTGGTTCATCTTAACCGCCACGGATTTCTTCTCAAAGTGGGCAGAGGTAGCCCCGCTCAGGGAAGTCAAGGCTGGTGATATCTCTGACTTCATGAGCTCCAATATCATCCACCGGTTTGGAATACATCACGCTATCCTCACAGATGACGGAACCAACTTCCGAGCGGCCGAGCTGAAGAGATTGTACACCAAGTACAACATTCTCTCTAACCACACCTCCCGCTATAATGCACAGGATAATGGACAGATTGAGGTGTTTAACAAAACCCTCTCTAACATTCTGCAAAAAATGGATGGTCAGAACAAGAAGAGTTGGCCGGAAAATCTCCCCAATGCCCTCTGGGATTATAGGACGATAACTCGCAATTCCACCCAGGTGACTCCGTATTCCCTGGTATACGGAGCTGAGGCCATCCTACCCATCGAGTTCCAGCTGCCCTCATTGCGCACGGAGGTCTACGACCAGCAAGCGCTGGAAAGAGTTTCCGAGATCCGTCTAGCCGAATTGGAAGCACTGGATGGAAGTAGGCTTCACGCTTTACATAACTTGGAAAGGCATCAGAGCAGGATGGCTCGGACTTTCGATAAAAAGGTTTGCCTCTGCTCCTTCTTGCAAGGTGACTTGGTGCTGGCTCTTAGAGCGCCAATGATTCCTGGCAGGAAATCACCCAAGTTGGAGCCCAAGTTGGAGCCCAAGTGGGAGGGGCCTTTTACTATCCACAAGGTCTACCACAATGGCACGTATTCCCTAGTGACTATGGATAGTGAGCGTATCACTCCTCCCACCAACGCCAGGTTCCTCAAGAAGTACATTGCCTAACCAATATGGTCCTGCATGACCTTAAACTGTACGGTCCTGTATGACCTTAAACTATATGGTCTCGCACGACCCTAACTGCGCTTTGGTCCGAGTTTTATGACCTAAAACTAAGATCACCTTGGTCCGAGTTCTAAGACCTAAAACTAAGATCCTCTTGGTCCGAGCTCTAAGACCTAAAACTAAGATCACCTTGGTCCAAGCTCTAAGACCAAAAACTAAGATCCTCATGGTCCGAGCTCTAAGACCTAAAACTAAGATCCTCTTGGTCCAAGCTCTAAGACCTAAAACTAAGATCACCTTGGTCTGAGCTCCATGACCTAAAACAAAAATCCTCTTGGTCCGAGCTCTAAGACCTAAAACTAAGATCCATATTTCATCCAACATGATAGTAAACTGTATTGCCAGAACTACGTCTAGCTTGATTCCCATCCTAATGGGATACATATGAATGCCTAGAACTTTTGTATTTGGGTCCCGCTTGAGGTCCGTTGTCGCGTCTGTTTTGCCTTTGGGTCCTTGACCACAGGATCGCGTGGGGTGGTGTGATATTATGTCCCCATTCACGTCGAGTTTGCAATAGCTGCACCACGCACACTCTGTCCTCAGGATTTAGCCCTCCTATGTCCAATGGAATTAAAAGACGCTTTCGAGAACTACATGTGGCTTGATTACCATTCTTATGGGATACGTAGGACTGCCTGAACACCTAGATGTCAGGTCAAGCCCCATCTCTTAGGAGATCCCACGATCTCCCGGTTTCCAGGGTGTTCGGCATTACACCCCCTCTTTTTCCCGGGGATCCGCCATCTTTTGGCCGCTCTCAAACTGAGCCCTCTGACCCTTTCTAGTGGTCTGCTGATGTGCTCAGGGTACTCTGGTCTAGGACTTGGAGTTCCATATTCGACTTAGGAAAGTCCCATCCACTTTCCAAGCTTCGTGTTCCCCTTCATTCGGGTCCCTGTCATCCTTCACACCTGGAGGGACCCCCAAGAACGGCCTGGATACAACACCCAAGGGCTCTCCTACCGTCATGGGCCAACACCCCCGAGGGTTTCAGACAACAAATTGATACGAATCCCGCATTGCGAACATGGTCAGTATTTGATGCTCATTTGTTGGTCCCCATGGCTGACACGACAGGATGTTGTGTTACGAACATGGTCAGTAGTAATCCTCAGTCATCACGCTGGCTTCCCCGAGCCCTGAATGTTGGTGGCATGGTTCATGTCATGTTCCGCCCCACTGGGTCAAGGTGGAATCTCGACACTCCTTGTACTAACTCTCAGTACACCACCACACATCAGACAGACCGAGCTGCGTAACGGTGTCTCTCGGGGCTCCCGCAATCTGAGCGCTAGAGTCTGTGCTTGGGTCTCTTCTTTACGAGTTGCGTGCAGCTTGACCCTCATCCCCATGGGGAACGAGGAACCTCCCAGACATTGCGTTTCGGGCCCAGCATAGCTGGGAGAAAGCATCTCCTACCCCCCCTGATTGTTGAACACTCGTAGGCCCCTTTGGCCTGAGGCTCCTCTCCCGGATGGTCCAAACCATATGACCTTAAACTGTGTTCTCGGTCCAAACCGTATGACCTTAAACTGTGTTTTTGGTCCAAACCATAGGACCTTAAACTGTGTTGTTGGTCCAAACCATATGACCTTAAACTGTGTTGTTGGTCCAAACCATATGACCTTAAACTCTTTTGTTGGTCCAAACCATATGACCTTAAGCTGTGTTGTCGGTCCAAACCATATGACCTTAAACTGTGTTGATTGTCCAAACCATATGACCTTAAACTGTGTTGATGGTCCAAACCAAACCATATGACCTTAAACTATGTTGTTGGTCCAAACCATATGACCTTAAACTGTGTTGTTGGTCCCAACCATATGACCTTAAACTGTGTTGATGGTCCAAACCATATGACCTTAAACTGTGTTTATGATCCAAACCATATGACCTTAAACTGTGTTGTCGGTCCAAACCATATGACCTAAAACTGTGTTGTCGGTCCAAACCATATGACCTGAAACTCTGTTGTCGGTCCAAACCATATGACCTCAAACTGTGTTGTTGGTCCAAACTGTATGACCTTAAACTGTGTTGTTGGTCCAAACCATATGACCTCAACTGTGTTGTTGGTCCCAACCATATGACCATAAACTATGTTGTTGGTCCAAACCATATGAAGTTAAACTGTGTTGTCAGTCCAAACCATATGACCTTAAACTGTGTTGTTGGTCCAAACCATATGACCTTAAACTGTGTTGTTGGTCCAAACCATATGACCTGAAGTTGTGTTGTTGGTCAAAACCATATGACCTTAAACTGTGTTGATGGTCCAAACCATAGGACCTTAAACTGTGTTGTTGGTCCAATCCTTATGACCTTAAACTCTGATGGTATCGTCCTGGCTTCGTGTTCGGTCCCTCGACTCGAGAATTTCCCCATACAGCACATGGTAAGTAGGGATTAGGTCCTCATTCACGTCGGGTTTTGTAACTGCCTTTCTATGTGTCCACTTCTCCCCTTACCCATTCATGGTCCATGCTCTAAGACCTTAAACTAATATGATTCCAAGAACTACGTGTGGCTTGATTCTCATCCTAATGAGATACGTAGGACCACCCAGACATTTTTTCTTGGGTCCATCCCCAAGGATTACCGACCCCCATCCTTCCTTATTGTCGGCCCCTCTGCCCGAATTCATGGGATGTTGTGTAATCAGGACATATACCCCGAGCAGGTTCGGGATGCCCCATGGTAATAATGGGAGGCGACAGTTCTCTCGCCAAAGAGGTCCTGCCAGGAAATTGGGATGACCCGTGATCTGGTCGGTATGTTCGCCTAATGCGCCTTCACCATGGTGGTGCAATTTCGGGAGTGTTGGACTCTATTTGAAAAAACCCCCACTCCACCTTCCACGCTTTGCATCCCCCCTTATTCGGATCCTCATTTCCTTTCATGTTTGACGGGACCCCCTAACAGTATGGATGCTCGACCTATGGTCCGCCTACTGTCCTAGGCCAACGTTCCAGAGGACTGGTCATGTTTGACGGGACCCCATAACGGAATGGATGCTCGACCTATGATCCACCTACTGTCCTGGGCCAACGTTCTGGAAAACTGACCGAAGATATTTGAGTCAGGCCCCGTGTTGCGAACATGTTCAGCGGTCAGCCCTCATTTATTATCCCCATTCCAGGCCAACATGATATAAATGTTGTGTTTCCGCCATGGTAGACAATTATCCTCCATCATTGTGCCCCAATGTGTTCCGAATTTGGGCAGATTGATTCACCCTTCCTTTCCATCCCCCTATGTTTGGATGGATTTCAATGCTCCCGGCATCGCCCCGCTCGTGTGTTAGAGCACATTGATATGTCGAAAAATCAATCATCTCGGGGTCTCCTCCGAATTCCAGGCCCAATTTTGGACGCCGGAATCTTGATCAATGCCCCACAGTTGGACGAAATGATGGCACAAGCATCTTCTGCTTCTCGCGTTGGGCACGACCCACAGGATCCTAGGGAAGAGTTGTTATTTGTTTCAAAACTATGGTTGAGCGCATTAAACCAAGGGTACAGATGAGTGGATTTGGCCATATATTGGATTGAGACGATGAGCAGTACAACCAAAAAAGTTCATGAGATGGAAAAAACAACTCCCTTATGGATCAGCATGCTGAAGCGATCTTTCCAGCACCGCTACCCTTTGGATGGTAGCCTCCAGGACCACTTTTCGCTCTTTGAAGACTCTCTCCTCATCGGCCACCACAGAGCGCAGCTCGCCAGCCCTAGCTTGTGCCTGCGCCCGCTCGGTTCGATGTACAGTCATCTGGTGACTCGCCTCCACCAGTTGTTCCTACGCGTCAACCAGTTGGGCCGTCAGCTGCTCCATGAGCTCAGAGCATGTTGGAATGAAGGCCTCCTTATCTGTCGCCTCCCCTTCGAGGTGCCAGACTTCTTGCTCCACCCTCATCAATGCCTGAGTGCTCACCAATCCTTCCCAACACTTGGAAATTTCGGTGCGCTGACTGCTCTCACGTATCTTCTCGGCCATGTAATCACAGACCGTCAGATGAAGACGCTGAGCGTCATCCCCTCCGGTGCATAGGAAGCGCATCCAGGTCTGAAGTAATCCCATCCGCCTCAGCCAATCCGACTGGGGCTTCCTGAGGAAGCGCTGGATACACTTCCACCCTTTGCGTTGTGTCATCCGACTCTCCTTGGCTGCCTCTAAGTCTGAGTCATCTATCTCCTCAGGGTCAGCGGGTCAGTATATGGGGAAGGTAGCCAGCAGATCGGCAGCAGGATCCGCCCCAGGGAAGTATTCGTGAGGAATAGAATCCTCGATGTCCAGGAGACCTTCTTCTCTCTCCCTAGCAGCAATGATGCCTCCACCAGCTTCCGACCTCATCTCAGGAACAGCGCTGCTGATGTCTGCCGCCCCTGTTTTATCAATAGTCAGGGTCGACTCAGTGCAGAGAGCATTTTACGAACGAGGTGGTATTTCCGCCGCTAGTCCACTCGCGGACGGCCTGGGCTCCGCAGCCTGACGTGCCTCTAGTGTTGAGATCACTGTGCAAGGCATAAGCTGGTCAGATGGGATCTTTTTCCACTAAGCGCTAGTAGTAAAGCATGAGACTTACAGGAATCCAGAGCGTCGGTCCCCAGTGTTTCGGCCGCTGTAGGAGCCGCCGTTAGGGGAGACCCCTCCGCGCTTGTTAATTCAATGATGGGTGTCAGATCCCCATCATGTCCCACTGGTTCCTCTCCTCCCTCCTCTGGTGGGGACGCCCGTCCAATGCTCAACTGCTCCTGAGTAGGATGGGGAAGAGAGTTATAAGTTGTAAATGAGAATGGATGAATGAGGGAAATGAATGAAGACAGAGACAAACCTCGAGAATCTCGGTTATGTCGAGATCAGAGTCGGAAATCTCGCTGCTCTCTCGGAGACTCCCTTGGTAGGTCGCCCCTTGTGACCCCTCACCTTCGGGCTCTTCTTCTTCATCTTCTCCCTCACCTTCTTCCTCTCCGGTTTCCTCATCCCCCTCTGGCTCCTCGTCACTGTCGCCTTCTCCCGACGTCATCGCTTCCGGATCTTGCTCCTGGTCGATCGTCACTTTCACTAAGAATGGTGGCTCCGCACACAGCCCCCTTTGGCATGCATATGCATCCATGGCCATCAGATAAGCATGCCGCCAATGGAATTTTACTCGGTTGGTAATTCAAACGAGCCCGAACTCTGGCAGTTGGATCCCGTTTTCCATTATCTTCTTCCATATGGCTTCAATGATTAGCAATTGCGGTAGGGTCATCCAAGTTGACCACAGTGCAGGGAGAATCGCGTCTTGGGAAGGTTCAACCAGATATCTTATCTACTTCCCGGGCAGTTCCCTGGCCACCTCATGTGCCCCCCTATGGGTAATGAGTATGTGGCAGCCCCATGTGATGTCCCCACTGCCAAAGTCCCGGCCTGCGCATGCCTCGCTGCCTGACGCACCCTTGGTCTTCCCCTTCTGACGGCACTGTGCCTTCTTTCCCGTCGCCCGGTTTCCGCGCGAGTAACCTCGAGTTACCGGACGCGCTTGTGTAATATCCCCTCAGGGTACGAAATGGTCCTCTGTTCGGAGTATTCAGTTGGTAGGCAGGCATCGACCCCGGCGGGGGGAAGAGTGACGACATCGCCAAAATCGAAGGTGGTAAACATCAACCACATCTGGCACAGGACGCATGGATCTTCTCCTGCTAGACAACCGGGAATACCTTCTTTGTCATTCGCTGGAGGCACCCGAACTTCCTGGAGAATCGGGATGGTACGTAAGGCTCGCAGATCACCTTCCCGTCGAACCAATCCACGAGCACCCCGCCCCAAATGCTCTGGAAGTATTCCTGTTGTTCTAGAGATCTGCGGCTGTTGTTCACCAGCTGGCCGACTGAGGTGGGGAACAGGCTGAAGTTGAAATTGTCATGGTTGCTGAGGCAGATACTCACGCCCTCCTCATTGAGCATCATCAGCGCCACACATGCGATGTTTAGAAAGGACGGTCATAGACCGTTGCCCAGAGGACGGATGATGTTTGGGAAAGTATACCCACCGAGATGAGCCGCCCCCCAGCCATGGAAGATCTGGATGGGGCCACGTACTCTCTGAGGTGACCCCCCTCATGAGATGCGCCCCATGATGGTATATAGCTTGGCCAGTACGGGGACGCCCATGTTGAACCGTTTTTTGGCATCCATGGAGCCCTCCACCACAAATGTTGATGGGCGGATGCCCATCCTCGCTTCCCGCACCAGCAGGAGCCACCCACTCAGGAAGGCGCCAAGGAACCCAGCATACCGGACGTTCGGGTCTCGGGCCTCAATGACGCGGTAGCCCCATGACTAGTATTTCCCCGCCTCCAGGGTCCTCCAGTATGACCCGTCCCTTATTCTCTGAGTCACAGTAGGGAACCGTTTTCCCCGGTCCCGGCATCTTGATGGTCGGATCCTTCTTGAGGAACAGGCTGAACTAGCCCGTGAAGGCAATGTCCTTCAGGAGGTCCTTGAACCCCAGCCTCTATTTGGCCAGCTCCAACAGGTGCCACGTCAGCATAGGCGTCCACGACCTGTCTCCCCAAGTGCTCTTCGGAGGAACGAACTCATCGTATTGGTAACCATCCAGTGGGATACCTCTAATGCAGTGAACGTCCCAGAGACTGATGCTGACTTCCCCATGATGATGGTGGAATGTGTTGGTGTCAGGAGACCACCAGGTGAATAGCTCCGGTCCGAGTTCAGGTTGGCGGTGGAAGTGGAACTGCGATGTCCATACTGCCTCAAATAGACCGATATACCGCAGTTCATCCCCAAACTGGTCACAGGTATGGCGGACCCTGAACGCCCAGTCCCATTCGCAGGTGAAGTTGCCCCCGGACTACATGTCCCAATCCTTCAGCCAGCCCTTCTTGTCATCTGTGATGCTCTGACGGAACGTGCTCGCATAGAGGGTTGGGGAATCCTCTACAACAGGCTTGTCCCTGGTAATTTTCCTAGTCCTCAGGTTCAGGACATATACTTCTATATGTCTGGTTTCCCTGGCAAGATGGTCGTTGTTGGTGATGTTGTAGCGGGGAAGTTCATCCTCCCGAGTCACCCAAGACCGCAGCGTGTCCACCTCGAAGCCTGTCAGGGGCACCTCCTCCAGGATGCCAAAATTCAAGAGTAGGAGGTTGTCCGACAAGGGATATGTCTTCTGGGCCGGAGTCAGCAGATTGAACAAGGTCAGATTGTTGGAGACAATCACCTTGGCGCCGTAAACCTCCTCATTCGCCGCCATTTCTATCCTACGGGTAGTAGCTTCCCCCTCATCAACTCGTTTTGCAGCCATCTCGATTCTTTCGGGAGTTGGGAGAAATCAGGATGCAGTGTGAGGAATCGGAGAGTTCTGCACAAAATCTGAATGAGTTGCGCGAAATCCTGGAGATGAGCGCACAATCGGCACGCGAAGCGCAGAAAAGGCCGAACAGGCACGAAATCACAGCCGAACTTCGTATGGAATTCCGCGCTGCTAGAGTATTTTTACATGCAGCCGTAGAAGTGATTTCACGCACGAGAGCAATGGGATTATCGTGCAGAAAAAGAGGAAGTACAGATTTGGGACCCAGCGCCCCTTTTTATAGGCGAGGCCAGGGTTCTGCGCTGTGCGGAAAGAGGATTCAACACGCGTCTGTAGGTTTCTCACGCCCCGTCGGAATTTTGCGCGCAACTTGACCAGGAGACTCAGCCCTTCGACATTTTGGCGTTTCCCTTGGAATCTGGTCGTTGCGACCTCTCGCCAATCCAATTCCAATGGGGGGAATTTGTTGACTCCGAAAAAAGACCATAACTCTCGGAGGGAGTTTCTAAATGACGAAGCGAAGTCATATTCGGAATCAGACGCCCGATCCGGAGGCCCGGGATGTGGTGCGCGAAATAAAGGGGGATCCGCATGAAAAATTGTTCTGGACATGTAGAATCATCGGGTTTCACGGAATTGAACCGATGAGGCACGCAATCATTGCGTGCCCCAGTTCTGCGCGGTGAGTTTTTGCGCGCCAGCTGCGTTCGGCGCGAATAATTTTGCGCGCCACCTGGATTCCGTGCCAGAGGGCGCCTATAAATAGAAGGTGACCCCAAACGGTTTGGGGGTTGAGGAATCCAAAGCGACTCTCATGCGTGCAATTCGGCTCCCCCCATGCACAAGATGAATTCCAGGTGATCCCTCATTTCGCGAAACCTTTCCACGGAGTTCGCCTTTGCGTGCAACTCCACCAGCTTCAGTGAATTTTCCCCCTCCCCAAGGTTCCAGCCTTGCGCGCAATCCGTGTCTCGTGCGCGCAATACCCTGTAGTTCCCGCAAAACCCTGCGCGTAGTTCCCTCTCTGCGTGAAATTCCCTTGCTCCAATTGCGCGTCGTCCTGGTGTTTTGCACGAAAACCTTCCCTTTTGCGAGCAGAGCCAAGGACCCCTCACCTTGACGCCCCTTGGCTGCCCCCTGCACCGGCACCTGATGTCTCCCCTGCCGGGCATGCGCGCCATGCGTAGTTTTCCCGTACGGCCTTCCAGGCTCATGCAAAGTAACCTCAAGGTACCTTGGGACGTGTTTCCCGTTCCGTTTCATTGCCTTATGCTTCTCCTCATAGGCACGCTAACGGCTATTGCTTCTACGCATAGCCACACTAACGTGGACCCCCCATTGGTTTGCCCTGTGGCCCACCTTCATTATAGCCTTGCCGATGCCTTCCCTCCCACAAGGGGTAGAGGGTGTTGGGCATGTAAGCCCTAGGGGTGTGGAGAAAACCAAACTTGTCCAAGCTGCAGGATGTTAAACTGCTAAGCACCTCATCCTTAACACATGACGTTAAACTGTGGTCTGACCCCGTGCTTCGCACGCAGGGTCCCCCTAGCTCGGACATTCTTTATTCCCACTTGTCTCCACAGGAATGGACTCTTCCTCACATGGAATGAGATCCTCTTTGTCGGAGTGTCATTTGTTCACGGGGGAAGGGATGCCTCAGAGCGTAAGCCCCTGGCCTCTCTTATGGATGACTGCACCCATGCATCTCCGTACTTCCCCCCTGCCAAGGCTAGTGGAGTCATTTTCCCACTACGCTTTGTCGAACCACGAGCCTCCACCCTGGAGTAAGCACCGGCACCAAGGGCCGCAAACCACACGTAATCCCCTGTTTCCTCTTTGGGCCGCTCAACGCGTAAGCCCCATTCCGCTTCTCACGGATGCACGCCTCGTGACGTGATCGTCTAGTCCATGCCGCCTCTTGTTTCCCACACCGAGCATGACTCACATGGGCTTAGAGTGCGCATCGACCATGACATCCTCATATGGGCCGCCCCAGAGTGTAAGCCCCATCCTAGCGAACTACGTGGACTTTGATCTGTGCTAACGTATGATATGTAGGAAGCCTCCACGAGGTTCAAGCCCACCACCGGGTCGTCCTGACCTCTCCATGTTGGTTCCCTGACCACCTTAGGCCGCCTTAGAGCATATGCCCCAAACCCCTTATCCCGCATGACGTTAAATTTTATCTCATCCCGCATGACGTTAAACTGTATCTCATCCCGCATGATGTTAAAATGTATCCCCCCTCTTGGGCCGTCTCAGAACGTAAGCCCCATGTCTCACTCCACCATCCATCATGATCTTTACCCGGGCCGCCACATCCCGGTGAGATCATGCCACACCATCCCACTCCATGGAATCTGGGAAGCCGCCCACGTGATGGCCCCAAAATTGGTGTTCCCCCCTAGGGGTCCTTCAACCCGATCTGTCTCTGCAAGACATTAAACGCTCGACATACCCCGTGTTAAACATGGGAAGCAGAGGAAAACCTAAGATGGAACACATTCCCCACATTTTATGTGGGATGCCTCGGGCTTCCGCGCCCTCGAGAAGCCATGTGATGAGGGACCAAAGACAAACATGCCAACGACGCCCCAACGTGACCATTCTCCTCACAGAAGGTTGCTGCCCCGACAATACCCCATGGAGTGTCTCGATGGAAGCAGCGTAATTAACCGGCATCCATGTAGATATGGCACCGAAAATGGGCTTCACGAACCCGTCTTAAATCAATGAGGTAGACCCGAACTAGGTTATGAGCTCCGAGGAGGGATCCACGGAAGGAAGAACTGACATCCCATCATCCCGGTTTCAATCAACGGGCAGACGTCCCTGAACAAGGAACGGATGCCGCCCACCTTTGGAAAGCGAGAATGTGGGGTAACAAGCAGCGCGACCTCCCCACAAACGGATGCACGCGCCCCGGCAGAAGCATTAGAGCAACAAACATAAAAAAACATAGAATTAATACTTATCAACATATTAAATATACTGGTTTCATTATATTATATGGTTGTAATAATTATTGAGGTGGGGTGAATCAAAATATTAGAAAGGTGACTGAGCAATGATTTTTCCACTAATTTGTGGTAAGCCCTTTTTATTTGCATAGAACGGATTCATTGGTTAAAAATATTTGAAATTTTAGGCTTTATAAAGGATTATAATGATGTTTGATGATTATTTATCATATTTTATGTGAGATAAATGACTTGAGAAGTGTGATTATATGGGAGGGGTTAGTTCCTTTTTATAGTGGTATATGAGTGTAATTCATATAAGTTTTTTTGAAAAGGTGTTTCCAACCCTATTTTTATAGTGAAACATGGGAGACATAATGAAAATCATTATATAAATATGAATATATTGTCCAAATATTTCCATACATTGTATTTTGGACACGTTTTGGGGGAATTTCAGCACTTAAATGCATTGTTAAATACCTTGTTATGCATATTTTACACATGATCAGTGTAATTTGTATTAATCATTTTCACACATCTTTATTTAAAATAATAAAATAATTATAAATTATAAATTATGGCCACAAGAAATATTGAATCCATTTTTCAAAATTATAATAACGTAAGTTTCTATTATTAATTTATAATTAATCTCACATACAGGATGACAATGAAAGTTTTAAAAGTAAAAATATTATAATGTTTAAAGATTAATTATCTGATTTCGAAGAGAAATTCACCACAATAACCTAAATTTGACTAATTTATTTATCCAAAATATAATTATACATCAAAACTAAATATTTTAAAATTTATTCTTATAAATAAATTGTATTATATCTGCAGCTTTGATTTAATATTCTGCATTTACCATTATACATTAAAAAATTTGACGTCACAAAAAATTGAAAAAAACAACTTATCCTATTCTGTATATTTTTTTAAAAAAATTTACATTAAAATGAAATATTTTTTAATGTTTAAAAATTTATATTTAAAATGCATTCTCCATTTAAAGGCAGTAAAATTTCATTAAGAAAAATATAGATAGTTATGTGTAATAACGAGTTTTTTAGATCTTATGCATATCAAATATATTAGATAATTGTAATAAATATTTGATTGAATATATAAAATATAAATTTCATTAATATAATTTCATAATAATAATTAATATAATTTATGAGACTAAAATACATTTCTAATCATAAAAGTAGTTTTTTATAAAAAAATCCCATTTATATTAAATTTGTTATAATATTAATTTATAATTAATTTGTAACCAATTAATTCAACCATTTATTTTGAACCATGAACATAACATCTTGGTTATATCTTATTATATTAAATAATAATATTTACTATAATATATTATTTCAATGTAGAACTCGATCTTTCTTATCACACAACCAATCAAGGAAAGTCAGTCTTCTCTATAACATAATAAAACCTAAGTGTTCCATATAGAGAAATATAAATATTATATTGAATATAGTGCTTGATTAATGGTTTTTTCACTACAACTGAATCCAAAAATAATTAATTAATATAATGTTATTTTTGATGTTGGGTAAAAAGAAAATTATCAAAAATGGTAAACTAATTCAAATAATTACCATTCCAAATTATGGGGGTGTTATAATTAGTTCATTCACATGTGAATTTGATGATATGTGGGATAAATATTTAGCTTTTTATTATTTTATATAATTATATATTACATTCATTTATTAATATAGTTCTATATGAATAATTAAATAGAAATATATGCCATACTTCATCTTGTTGGGATATGTTTGTGAAAGGAAACATTAATGAATGATTTTTAAAAAAAATATAGTAATATAGGTAAATACTATTCAAGATCATATTAATTTTTTTCAATGTTGTAAAAATAGTTATATACATAATAAGAGGATAGATTTAGAATTACATGGGTTAGATCATGTTTTATTGTAATATCATATAAGTAATGTTGTTATAAGTTTTAATTATAAGGGAAAGCTATGAACATATTATGTAGGCTGCATTGATTTTTTTAAAGGATTGGACATGGGGATTTTGAGTTGGAAATTATACGAAATCTGTAAAAATTACAAAATTTTATCAATATATCATTTATAAGGATGCACATTCTAGAAAAAAACATGTTCCAACCTCTAATGAAATATAATTTTAACATGGTATATATTGATATACATATGTAATACATATTCTTGATACTAGAGAGTATATATTGAAAAACCAGACGACTCCTCTGATAATGGTTATTTTGAAAAACCATAATGGTTGAGGTAACATCATATCTAGTGGATGGTTTAAAATAAGACTACCATAACTTGTTTATATCATAATATCGATGCAATTTTAGAATTAAATTATATTTGGAGGGAGGAATGCGACATATCCATAGTTTATGATATATTTCATTTCAAATAAATTAAATATCTTAGATACATTGTTATTAACAAATAAACTAGTTTTTAAAATACAAGATAATATATTATGATTTTATCTAAATATGACCATTTTAAAATATCTAGAATTATTTTCTCAGAAGGCTTCTAGTGAATATGTAAAGAATTTCTTAAAAGAAGATATAACCTATATAAAAGATATTTAAAATTTTATTTCATCATATATATAATTAACATTTTATTAAATCAAGGAAATATAATATAACTAATATGTTCATATATTTTTTGAAATTAATTTAATATAATAACCAATATCCATCTTCACTCCCATCAAATGGAATATAAAATCCTCAATCTTGTGTATGATGGACTACTGCCTCGTGAACTGATGAAATATGGTTTTCCTAAAAATAAAATGTTTTTATATATAAGGATGTATTTTTTATATATATAATATTTTTTATATAATTATAATTATTTATTTTTGATATAAAATATAACATATTACTTTCTGTTCCAGTTAGTAAACAATAATATATAAAATTATTATGAAAAACTATTTTCTCGTGAAGTGATGTGACTCATTTTTACCTAATGAATTATATGGAATATAATAAGGATTATTTACATTAATTTATTATATATATATATATGAAATATATTATGTAAAACTAATATATCATTAACTTCATTACTATTTCACCCATAATGGGAATGGTAACGTTATTCTTGTGTAAATATGACATACCCACTCACTGAAGATATGAAATTCATTTTCAATCCACAACTTTTATGATAGAAATAATAATATATATAATTAAAAAATATGATATATTTAAAATTATATAAAATATATAGATGATTTATTTATATCCTATGTAAAATAACTTGTACAATCATTATAAAACATGCTTGAGAAAGAATGGCAATTAACCCACTAAACAACGAAAATAATTAAATATTATTATTAAAAGTGTAATTATATAATAGGATAATATATGATTTTCTAAATATTTGTAGGGTTATATTATAAATTTTCATAATCCTTAAAAAAATTCTAAATTAATTAAATTAATATCATACTGATAGAAATTATGATGTAAGTGATTTCATACCACGTTTCCTTTGTTGAGGATTCTTTTCTTTTTTGGAAGATAATATCATTTATATGGTGTACATAATTTTCATTTTACATGAAATATTAGGAATCATTTATTCATCATGTTATTTTCTGTTTCAAGTGGAATTACATCATCCCTGGGAAATTTATAGTAACATTACCAAGAGGTAAAAGATTTTGTCTAAATTTCCATTTCTTTAGATAGATTTTAAAATATGAACATATTTACCATTATATGGAGTATATAAAACTGATTTGATTTATTAAAAATTAATATTTTATTATTAAATATTATAAGTATGTCAATGAATTTTTTATTCTACTAATGGTTTATAATTTAAAAGTTTCCAAAAAGTTTAATGTTGTTGTACATTTTCACATTCATTTTTGATTTTTAACTTTATCTTGAAATAAAAAATTTAAAATGATTATTTTCAATTTAAAATAAGATTTATCATGAATATCCATAATGTTATTATCATGTAAATGATTCTTTCTTAAACTGTATAGCATTTTTATATATAGTGATTACATTGAATATTATTTGATAAATTCGGAAAATATTTGTCAATCCATATAATTTAACCAATACAAATATTTTTTGATGACATATATTGAATAATAATTTAAATATACTATAAAATATTAATTATTTTTATTGTAACTTTGTTATGGGAGGATCTTAGTTATATATAGACCCTCAATGCATTGACAAGTCAAATGAGAAGAATTTATTAGATAAATTTGTGAGGGATTCACCGTGTAGTTTTAAAATATCTTGACAAAGGCCATGAATGTAGTGTACTTCATGATGACTGATTTCATAACTTCTAATAATTAATAATTTCATTCATTATGAATATTATTATTGTTATAATCATGTAACTTTTTACAATGTTATTTTTTCTGTTGGTATTTCATTCACATTTTATTGATTAAATGGCATGTGTTTTGAATCATTTACCTTTCTATATTTACTATTCCTTATCCAATTGTAATGGTGAAGTTATAAATTAAATTTAATGTTAGTTTATTTTTTTACCTATCCATGCTAATTATTATTTATGGATTAATAAATTCATCTATTTTATGTAACCCATATTGTGCATTGTTTCTTACAGTTATTTGGTGTCATTTAACAATTATATAAGGAACCAATCTAGGACTAAGTTCAAAAATAACAACTTATTTTTAAAAAAAAATCATTTTCTTTTAATTCCCTATGTAAAACTGGCATCATTTATTTTTATGTCCCTCCAAAACTACTAAACATGTCAGCACATTGGAATATAACACATTGTATATAGGCTAATTCCAAAAAGATTGCACCAACTTGGGGTTACATGAGTTGACGACATTCTAATGTTTAGATTATATTGTAATATGATCTGGGTGTTTATAATTATGAAAATTATATTTTATATTTAGTTTCAATAATAAAAAATAAATTATTATAAAGTATCAATTTAAATACCATTTTATATATCAAATATTACACATGTTTCAAAAATATTTTGCATTTTTTTTATAAAATCAATATAGTATTATATTAATAATTTATTTTAATGTAAAAGTATATATATATATATATATATTTAATTTTATATCATTAATTTCATTCTGAAATGTTTTTTTATTAGAGAAATAATTAGTTTTTCCACTATTCACATCATTCATCTAATAATGAAAAGAATATCGAGATAATATCATGGAAAAAGTATCATTTACTAAAATATAAGTAATGTTTAAATCATTGATATTTGTAATTATAATATGTCATGATGTTATGAATCATGATTCCTCTACTATCACTACCTTTCTCAAGATATATTACAAATATAGCTAATAACACATCTCATTTGGAAACAATTTATCTCCCAAGACTTGTTGTTGAGTCAAGGGGATTTATATAATCAATATCCTCTATTAACTACATATTTTATGAATTCATCATATATCTAATACTTGATATAATTCATGAATCAAAATTCCTTACCCTTATAAATTGTTATTCAGTAAATTATACATGTATGTTATTATATCTCCGATCAATCAAATAACCATAAATGTAAAAAAAATACAAAAAAAACTATATATATTATTGGAAATAATAATAGAAATCATTAAAAAAATATTTCTAAATAATATATATTTTTGAATTCTAAAATTATCTCATATAAGTGATTGTTCCATTAAAATGTAATTAATCACATAACAAAGTGAGATAGAATAATAATAATTTTCCTATGTTGTAAAATTTACATTGTATACCCTTGATAAAATAACAAGAAATGAAAAATTAATCATTATGAAAAATCGGTATTCATGCTAAATAATTCATTTCATTTTTATATACTGTTTATATGAATGATTAGGCACACATTAAAAAATATGTATCAAATAAATGGAAATTGAGATGAAACTCCCTAACTAAAAATTCCCTATAGTTGAAAAGTATTTTACATCATGCATAATGGTTGTAATCATGTTGTTAATTTATACCATAATAATAATCAGATTTATAATATCATATTTGATTATATTATTACACTTTTCTACTTGTTGGTTAATAATATTTCATTATTTTCATTTTTTTGCTAGTTTTCCCATTTTTTCATCCATGATTCATCTTGAATGATTAATTTCATGTCTATAAAATATATGTAAATAATTTCTTAGATGATTATAATGGTATACATATCATATTTACTATATTGATACATTATTATAACTAGTCTTAAATGTTTTCCATGGAAAACGAATCACATCACTTCATCAAGATAGTAGGGAATATGAATGCATGAGAAACTATATCAATCCCTGAATTGGTGAGAGGGTATAGTTCTGTATGATATATTAATTTTATATAAAAAAATTATGTCATGTTAAAATAAATTATTAATTGAAATTACACTTATCTATTTCAATATAATTATTCTTTCAAAAAAATAAGAATTGTTTCACGAGCTGGTAGTCATCTGTGCACACAAGAAAAAATACCATCATTTAAATGGAATGGAATGTAATTTGTTATATATGACAATATAGTTCTATAAATATAATTATTTAACTTTTATAAGTATAATTATATTTTATTATATATGATTTTATATTTATTAAATATTTTGTTATATCAATCTATTATATTTGTTGATGGAAAACAATTTAAATATGTTCACTAAGAAATGGTACTCTATACACGCAATCAATAATTTCATTTCCCATTTTATAGTATAGGACATAGATATATGTTATTCAAATAATAGAATGAAATCTCAGTATATGGTTGATATTTTTTATATTATTAATATGGAATAACATTTTGAAGGATGAGTAAGAAGAAAAAAAATTAAAATGATTTGTAGGACAATTAAATAATCTTAAGATAGACTCTTTTTTATTTCCCCAAAATCATTAAAAGGATAAAATAATTATAATAAAAGATTTATATGATGTTTTTTTGGAGTATAGATGTGATTTGGGAATGTAATGGTTTGAAAAATGGAATCAACTATGTGAATAGGGGAGGAGAAGGTGTGGAATTTTATAGCTTTGGTGGGGAAACTCATTCAATTTTTGAAGGGAATAATTTAATTCTATGTTTTTCTATTAAATTGTATACTAAAATGGTTAATTATTTCCCATTAGTGGTGGTATTTTTAAAATATGGATAGAAAAGTGTTATTAGACATGTTTTTGGTCATTATAAACCTTATAATTTTATATATACCATCGGTAAATCTGTATTAAATGTAATGAATGTAATTAATCTTTACCTCTTTTAATATTCATAATTTAAAAAATTATTTTATTATTATTAAAAAATATGGAATATTTTACTTCATAATATTGAATATTTTTTTAAATTCCATTCAAAGATGTGGAAGAATCCAATTTAATATTTGAAGTACCAATACAATGAAAAAATTATGTTTTCAATGAGAAAATACTTATAATAATAAAAAATAATCATATCAAAATTAATGGATGGATCAATCATACGTGCCCCACGTGCATTAGGGGTTCTCAAATTTTCAGTTTATTGGACCCCCTGCCGAATGGTCACCTTCTGGTACATAGAATTTCAATCGCATATCCTCTTTGGATCTTCTCCTCTCTACCCCATAGCAGATCCCTCCTTGTCCCCCTGGCTCCATGCTCCGTGTGGATCCTTCCCTAGCCCAGGGTCTGGCATCCACTCCTAGAATATCTCTTGCCCAGCCAGCCCCCTCGGTCGCACCCCTAGTGGGCCCCATGTTGGGATCCTTCAGGGACTCCCTTTGTAGCTCGTCGAGCGGCTCTGTTCAGGCATGCTTCTCGATGATTGACAAGCCTATTATGATGGGTACGAGGGACGATAGTTGTCCCTCTCTCTAGCGTTCCCTGTGGCGGCCTTTGAAGACGTGGAATCGAGCCATATGTGGACCCTTGTGGCCCATTTTGGGATGGCTTCCCCTCTACACTGTATCCTCATGCGTGTCGTCTCCTCATGGGGGCTCTATGACCCGATCCAGATCTTGATGGTCCATAAAAACTCAAATTTCTTAACATTCTCCTCGAATGTTGACTTCGTTCACGCATGGTGCAATGCTCCTCAATCTTTTGGCTGGTGGTGCATCAACCAATCTCTCTAGTCCAGGGAAGTCCACATAGGCAAAGATAGTCATCTCGCCAGAGTTTTTGTATCTCTCCTGGGGATTTGCCTTCCCATTATGAAAAATGGTTTCCCTAAATCCATTTGAAACTCCAATGTATGGTTTCTCTACTCAGATGACAGGACATGTGACTATGTAGATTCATCGACAGCTTCTCTCTACATGGAGATATATCTGTCCCTCCCCTACTAGATCACCTCTCTATCATGGTAAAGAGAACATTCCCCTAGATCCAAAATATCATCTTCCCAGTCATCCCTAGGTATTGCTTTCACATCTAGCTTAAAGGGCACTCTCTTCAGGTCTACAAAAGAAAGAGTCCATTGAATGTAGACATTATCCAACAGTTTATTGTGATCTAGGCTGGTATTCGTCCTTGCCACCAATTGGAACCCTATCCTTTGAGGTGTACCAATGCATAGAGGTTTATACTATGGAGATTCCACATATATACCCCCTCCCATTCTTTGAGATTCCTCCTTTTCCTATGCTTGTCACCCCGCTGAGGTGTTTAGACCTTGGTCTATTCTCCACTATCTGATCGACCTACCTCATGTCGGTCCTTGTGCTCTCCCTTCATGCATTCCCTGGTGTTTCAAGAGTCTTTCCAATAATATCTTATGCTAATCTGCTCTCTCATCCTCTATGTTTAGTTGGACCTTCCCCCACTCCTCTCTCTTTCATGATGGTAGTCCCTAGGAACCCCTTGGGTCTTCATGACCTTCCCACCCCTCCCAGGATGTTTCCACTACTAGGCATATTCTGTCTCTCGGATCCCCAGATCATGCCCTCCCATCAGAGGCTGTATCCCTATGTGGGATAGCCTCTCCAACCTCTCCCTTTAGAACATCGACAGGCTCCCCAATCATTAACCTCAACGTCTCTAGTTAGAACCACTCGTCCTCCCCCAGTGCTCAATGATTAACCCCTTACTCCCCCCTGAGACCCTTTCTCTCGATTCATTTCTTTCTTCAAATGATGGTGGTGTGTACACATGATCAAGATCATATTTACAAAAGGATTTATCAATATCCCTCTCCATGAAGGCCATGAGTTCTGGAGCCCAAGACAGAACTGTGTTCACCTAATGTAATCTTTAATAATCTAGAATGCCAAGGGTCTTGGATCCTAGGTTAAGGTGGACTTACACACTTCCAAATATATGAATAAAAAAGACTCCATAGTTTTTGTCCTTGATCATAAGCTAAAACCCAAAAATATAAAGTATTTCTCTAGGATAATCATGTCACATGACTTTTTTCATGCTAACCACATCAAAAAGCACATCAGAATCATCTGGCACAGGGACATCTCGGATTATCTAGTTTAAGCTAGAAAACAATTCATTAGGATGAAGGTGTCACACGATGAATCATTAATATTAGTTTCCTTAATCTGTGGAATCTATGATGCCTTCCAGATGGAAGCTCTCTGGAAAGACCTTGACTCCTTTATCCTTTCATCCTCCGATGGATCAGGGGGTGAGGGGGGGGGTTCAACGTCATTTCTGAACCAAAAAGGAAAAAACGAATGGGTCTCTACCATAGGAATTCCATCCGGGATATCAAGCAGACAAGTCCAGGAATGGTCTCAATGATCTAGGATACTCAGGTGACTGCTTCAACTAGTGAAACAACCAAAAAAAGTCTCACTAGACATGGAGACACCTAAACAAATATTTGTCTAACATGCATGACCTCACATATTTTGCTAACTCCAAGGATAGTAATCTTGTTCATAGAATATCTGACCACTCTTCTCTCCTAGACTCCCTGTCTGTAGTATGGAACTATAATGAATGATTCTTGATTTAATAAAAATCTGCATGCTCCCTATGGTTCCTGATCGGTGAGTGAAGTCGAGCATGATCCCTATCAGGGGTACACAAGGGTGGAAATCCATTATTAACTATGAATCCTCAAGATAAAAAATCCAGAGTGGGGGAAAGGCCTCCCCCCATAGATGGTGACATCGATGAAACCATAAAAGAGGTTAAGGGTATTGATATCAGCCTAGAGAACTCTTGGGATGATCATATCTTCGAGGTCCTATCCAGGAAGAAATAATATCTATCTGATTCAATCCTCGCCCAAGAATTCATAGCAGGATGAAAGTCCAGGATAAAATGGCTCAGCAAGGGAGACTGGAACACGACTTTCTTCCTTGTGCGTATCAAAGAGATGAAGTGAATTGTGAAACTAAATAATCTCCCAGATGATGACTCAAAAATGTATGAAAGAGATATTGTGGGAGGTATTCCACACACCTTCTTCAGGGACCTCCAATATAGTTGTAACCCATAGATGATGGATGTGTACCAATAGTGTAATTGTGAGTTTTTTTATCCAATCCCCACCCATCTCTCACAGGAGAATAATAAAGGCCTTGGTTAATTACCAGATGAAAAAGATATCTATAGTGAAATGATGTGCCTAAACCTATAAAGTTCCCCTTGTTCGGATGGCTTCTCGAGCTCCATCAATAGATCCTCGAGGGATGTGGTGAAAGATGATACTATCTCTTCTAGCTAATACATATTTAGGGTGTGAACTACCTTTGGTTGTGAGATCCACTAACAATGTTCTACTTCCTGAAAAAATAACTCATCCTTCTCTCTCTCACTATCTATATTTGAGTTTTTTAAACATCCCTTATAAGATTCTATCAAATTAAATCAACAATAGGCTCTCCCTTAATCTTCCTCAATGGATATCCTTATAACAGCATGTTTTTGTGAAGGGTCCCTCAATCTAGGGTTCCATTTATCTGGCTAAATAAATGATTCGTGTTATCCACCTCAATACTCATGACTCTAACATAGACCATAAAACTGACATGAAAAAATCTTATGACCACATCGAGTGGGGCGTTATTAATATCGTGTTGATAGGAATGGGCTTCTCATTAGGGAATGTTGATTTCTTTTATATATTCTTTAGTTATTAATGGTTGGTGATAACCTTCATGGGGAAGACCTACATATTCATCAAGACCACACGAGGACTATGTGAAGGTGAACCCATCTCTATCATCCACTTTATCATCACCCAAAATGTCCTTAGCCACCTCTTTCATAAGATCATTAGAAATGGACTGATCCAGTCGTTATATAGAAGTCAGAGGCCCCCCTACATCTCACACCTTATGTTCCCGGATGATACAGTAATCATCATGAATTCCTAATAATTATATACTATATCCTAAAACAAGATGATGAACATGTATTTCCACTTGAATGGACAGTTCAGCAATAAGGCTAAAAGGAATTTCTTCATCATCAAAAGATGCATCCCTAGTCAGACCTCCTAGGTCCAATAGACCCTTGACCTGAAAATAGGGTCATTCATTATGGAGTATTTGGGGGGGCCCATTTCCCCAAGTCAGATCTGAATCAGGGGAATAGATTTCTAGATTAGTAAAATCACAAAATGGATACCCACCTAGAAGAACACATAGTTATCCTTTGGGGGTCGGATCGCACTGGTTAATACTGTCCAACTCACCAACCATGTTATTTATCTCTTTTCCATCATAGTGCCCAATATAATTAAAAATAGAATTGAGAAGCTCTAGGATAGATTCATATGGGTTCCCATAGTGGAAGGAAGTTTCCACTGGACATCCTTGCCCATGTTGGCCTGTCATGCGAGGTATGATAGTATTAATGTTTTCAAACATCACTGATAACCTCAAATGTTTGTAAGGGAGTCATTGATGGTACTTTCATAAACAATGGATGCTCTGTGGGATCACCATGAATAACTCCCATTTAGTAATTTCATCATATCCTAAGGGCCAAGCTTCCCCATTCTCGACCGTGATCACCCATATCATAATCGCTCTCCATCCTCTTTCTTTTTGGATCATATCGAATGGTGACATATCCTTTTGGAATCACAATTTGTTCGGGAATCCCATTGGATTCTCGGGGTTCCATATTATCTTGATTTCCTTCAGGGAGGCTATTCTTCTCTCTAATTTTATCATAGATGTCTTGCATAATGATCAACTATACACCTTCAATATCATTGAATTTGGTTTAGTGACGAACAAATGTTTCTTCACTCCCTCTTTCTTGGGGGATTTTACGGTCAATGATTTCAGTTATTCCCAGGTCCTTCCTAATAAGATAAAGAGTCTGAATTAATCCCTTTGGCCTTAAGGCATCCCCGTGAAGTAAAGAATCCTCACTTGGATGATTAAGAACAAATCTATTCCTACTGACAACAGTGTCAAAGGCAATGGCATCCCCCTGGCCTTGATATTCCCATGACGCAGACATAATTTGGAGGAGACGACATCTCACCTATTTTTTCATGGTGACCGGGCGAGCATTTGGTTAGAGTAATTTGTTCCATTCACTACTCTTCATGCACAGAAAAAGCATGTTATGGATTCCCTGGCAAGGTGGATCCACTATGTGGGTGAGAAGGGTACGGAAAAGATGGACCCAATGTTAGTCATGTGTGCAGGCTGGCGGTGCATTTGGTCGGAGAGGAATAAGTTCAGGTATGAAGATGATCATGCCTCATGCAAGATCTATTTTTTTCTGGAAGAAATAGTTCGTTCTCGATATAGTCAACCTCTTTAACAACTGGAGGGAGGCACCCACCCTTCGGAATCTCCAAGTACCCTTACAAAGAATCACCCCCGGAAACAATCTTTATAGAGGCCACTAGGTCTCTTGTTCCACCCCTTCTTGGGGTATGAAACTGAATACCAAGTGGTTATATGTTATGGGGGTTCTTCACAGATGTGGGGTCGTCCGGGAATCTACTAGATTAGTCCTCCTAGCACTTTCTGGGATTTCGGGTTGTGGTTCATCCCTCTATGATGATGTCATGGATATGTTTCATGGGAACTCTCTTTGACACCAGAAGAGGTTTGATCTCCCAGATGTTGAAACAGATTCAATGCATCTCCAAAATTCCCTACATGGAATTGTCTCTACTATGTGGTTGATCCTATACATCATCAAAATGTGATAAGGATTTCTTGGCATCAACACCAAAGTACGACACTGTTGGTGTGAGGGAAACCATGTGGCTAACCACAAGGGTTCTATTGCAGTTCAAGGGATTGATCAAATTTTACTTCACAAGTTTAATAACTTAACTATAGTGGGTGTCAATATGATCAAGGGAGATTCCCTGATACATCATTATGCCAGCCCCCCTTAGGTCTTCTCGGCCTCAACTGAATTGGTTGTATGTATCCCCTTTCCCTTTCTTAATTAATTTTTCACATTCGATGTATGGATATCAGAATGAAACACTAAATTAATTAAAATAACCTATATTGAATTAAATATAATTTAAATTAACTAATTATACAAAAACAAAAAAAATTAAAATTTATATTTCTAAATATTTATAAAAAATGATGTTTTTAAAAAACTATGTATTTATCATACTCATTGAAATAGAAAACATCCCAGTGAAATACCAAAAATTCACCCTATGATAATATTGGTATGATTATTTCAACAATGAAATATATATTTATCAAATAAATTTTCAAAAAAACTTAGAAACAATGATTTTCATAAGATCTCAACAAGTGATGAAAGAATTTTGTTTGAAAAAATATAGATTTTTTAAAGAAAAATTAATTTTAAATTAATCTAATTTTTTATTATATATAGATTAATAGATTTTTTTACATTTAGTTATTCATATTCACACCCAAATAAAAAAATAATTGTTATAATTCTTTATATTAAGATAATATTTTAAAATAATATAATGTTTTTTAAACCTAGTGTTTCAAACATCGTAATCTAGAGAATAGATTAAAATTATTTAAATGGAAAACAATCACAAGGTCTCATAATGTTACATTACTCCATCCCAAAGTCATTTTTTCATCAATATTTCATTTATATTATCTTCTAAATATATTACTTTAGTTATTATTCATATCAAACTCTAGTTCCCACATTACGTCCTCAATTTTCCATTTTCTATAATGTAACATCACCATGCTTTTCATCTAATTCATTAATGCATGTTTTCCTGTATTAAGAATATTGATTATTTCTTTATTGTAAGATGGGTCAGGGTACAATTATGATTCCTCATATGTGATAACATGTATTATTTTAGTCATGTACTTCCATAAAAATTTTATATTGAACACATCATTTTATTCTGAGAGACATGGTGGAATTTCTATGAAATAATGAGTAGATCAAATTCATTAATGGATTTCGAATAATACAATGAACCCATTTATGAGTTTCCCATCATTAAGAAACCTTATTAAACCCTTCATTATATATAATCCAATGAAAAAATGATTTACTAAAGAGAAATCTAAGAGAATATTTGGATTTACATCATACATCTTTTTCCTACGTTGAGAGTTTTTAATATGAACCTTAACCATTGTTCTGACTCTTCATCACCTCTTTGTCTAATATGTTTCAATTGAAAAAAAATATCCCGACCTGTTTAACTATGACATCTATTTCTATATAATTCTTCACATGGAACTATTTAATTACATGAATGGAAACTACTATTGTAGGAAAAATCTAGAAATGAAAAATTCATATCCATCATACCTTGAATGATATGTAAGAATTACCTAGACATGTATTCTAATGCTTGAATTGTAATTTTATATATTACATCAATTTTTATATGGTATTATGATCTATAATAATTATCAAAATAAAAAACCTTTTGAAAACTCTTCATTAATTTTGATTAATAATTAGGATCATGATCATACATGATTAAAAGATGGGTACCATATAGTCTTATAAAGCAATTAGTAGAGACCTTATATGGATCTAGATAGATAAATATTATGGATTGAAAATTTGAATATTTTATAGGTGGTCATCAATAACCAACATTAGATCATTCATTCTAGGATAATTTTAAGGTCATATGAATATAATTATAATAATATAATCTTTTATCAATATATGAATTGGAAGAGGCTTCAGGGATCCTCGTGGATATTTTCTCTCATACATTTCTCTATTAGAAAAAAATCTTAATATATAATAAGTAATTTCCCATTTCATGTTATCCAAAAAAAGAATTTTGAAATCCTACAGATCATTATGCTTCCAGTGTGAATAGATAAATTCTGAATATAAGCCTCATACAAGAATTAACAATTCCAATTAGGTATAGAAGGATGAAAGAATATATTATAAGATATCAGAAAACTATATTCATAAACCATTACTTCAATTATCTGATCAATAATTCAATTTATTTTCTTCTAAAACATATAATCATAAAATAATTTTCTTTTTTATACACACTTACACTATTTGATTCAAAATAATTTGAATGTGTATTGATCTATATTTTTCTTCGATAATTAAAATATCTAAATTAACTATATCCTTGAACATAAGATCCCGCTAAATCCATATTTACTAAATATCCCCTTGATCATTATTATTTAATGCATCCCCTACCCTATTCTAGTTGACATTTTTGTAGTGTATTAAGAAATAATAATCAGAGAGTAACATGAGCAATCAAATTTGAATTTTTTTTATCTATTTATATGAAAAGATGAATTTTATGCGTTTATCATAAAAATATAACAAACATCATTCACCATTGAGATAATATATCCTTATCAATAATGAATAAATTAGTGTTTTTAAATCTATATTATTGGATGGATTGTTCTATTTAGAAGCCTGGAATTTCCATGATGTATATGAAGTAAAATTTTAATTTTATTATGAAGTAACCATATAACTTTTTTTATGTATCATTATATATCACAAACCCATCATTTCCATATAGTTGTGTCAATATTGGAAAATTTCACTCTAAATATTTGTCTATTAAAACAATATCAAATTTCTGCATTTGAAATGATAATAATGTCTTTACATATAATCCTTCTTAAACTGATATCCAACTTGGATGAAAATGGATTAATTTATTTTAAAACCTATCCAAGACCATGACACTATATTCCTTAGTTAAGTTTATTGGTGTATGAAGTTCTATTACAACCTTCTTCATCACATTATAAACTATTATTCCATAAATAGAGGTATTATATCCATGAACAAAATAATCTTGATGATAGAAATCAAACTCAATAAACCTCTCATATAACTCCTTATTCATAAGAGGTAGATAATAGATCCATAATTAATTAACATGTTCCTAATTGAAATTTAATAGAACGGAATATTCTAAATGAATAAGAGAAACATATCATCAAGATATATATTTTCTAATTTATTTATTTTTTCAATATAATCAATGATAGAATAAGTCACACCAGATTTCATTACTATAAAATATTAATGTTCATATCCGGTTTAGAAAGCTATATTTAGAATGTTATTCTTCTTTACTCTCAATTTATGATACCCAAATCAACGGTAAATCGTTGATAAATATGGGACTGTGAAATGATAATCAAATAAGTAATTAATGTTATAAAGAGGAATGTTGTTTTTTTTGTAATAAAATTTATTTCCATATAATCAATGAACACCCACAAGGAGCGGTAATTATTTTTAATAAAAATAATAGGATATCCAAATGGAGAAACACATGGGGTGAATAAATCCTTTATCACACAACACATCTTATTATACCATTAACACAACTAATTCCATAATGTCAATTTGTTAGGTTATCTTTTGTGTTGGTCATAAAATGGAGATTTAATTAACGAAAATATAATCTTCATGTAATAGTGGATGACTAGGTAACTCCCCAAGAATTACATATATTTTTTCCTAAATTATATTTACATCCACAATTTTATAATTACATTGACTATCCAATGATTGTTTCTTCTAATAGTCTACAAGAATTTCATTCAGTAAATATACATGTTGTAGAGATGGACATGTATTAGATGTTGATGTTTCTTACTAAAATATAATTAATCTTACATATTCCTCATGAATCAAAATTTCATTATCATTTGAAAGTATTTTTTTATGTTTTAATCAACATAATATACTACAGATTATATAGAGTCAACCATATGCATGCCAAAATGATTAAAAATTAATGAACTTTTAGTTTTCATAATGGGGGTCTTCTTTACAAATATATGATTTAGTGGGAATCCACTAGGTGTTATTACTATAAATTACCTTCTCCAATATATATATAAATATTTAATTTTCTTTGAAAACATTAAATATTAAATTTATTGAGAGGGTCCAAAACAAGATTAATAATTATCTAAATTTGGAGTTATGGTTAATGTACCTTACACCACATATTGTGTATTACAACCTCAGATGCAGTGAATTTATATGCATAGACTTCTCCCTTTTATTCTTCTATGTTATATTACCTTGATTTATGGGGTATTTTTTTCATGGTTCCACATCTCTTTTTAGTTGACACACTAATTTTTAGTTTTCATATTCATCCCATTTTTTATACCTAATAACTATTATCTATATAATAGTAATAATACACCATTACCTTTTATCATTTTTAACGATAATTATTTCCACTCTTCTCACATGATTGTTGTTTCTTTGTTCTATACTTCTTAATTGGATATTCTTCCTTTTCTTATAGATGATTCAACATCCTATTTTCAACATTTCAAATGAACTTGTATTATATAAACAATTTACATATTGGTTTTATTCCTTAAAAAACTATTTTACCATATAAAAAATTGAAATATCAATACCCTTTAGAGACACATCTTAATCCCTACAATGAAATGGTCAATCATGCAATCTATGATTAATTTATAATCTATTAAATATCTACATAACCATCTAATGGTAGCGTCATACCTAGAATCATTTTATTAATCCTTTAACATTATGATGAATATTATTCACTTTATTTTAGATTGTTTTACATGATGTAAATTTTTGTGAAAAAATATCCTTAAAATTATTACATTCCATGGGATTCATTTACTATACCTCTTCATTTTTAAGGATTAAAAAAGGCCGATTATAATAATTTTTTTGTGATAATTCATTATAACTATAGTATTTTTATTTTCATAAGACCATGAATCCATAAGTATCTTATAATGAGATATAATCCATTTCATAGATATAGATAGATTACTTTTACCACAAATTTTGAGGAATTATATTATATTATGTGGTCTACCATTAGAGAAATGTTTTTTTAAATATGTTACATCATTTAGAGATAACATTTCTTAAAATATATTATAATGGATTGTAATTAATATTTGAATATTTATAATATAATCCCCTATGATTTTTCAACAAGGTGAATAGTACGGATTGTTTTTGTTCACCATGTGATGGATGGGACATATAGAACTTATTTTTTTCATACATATAACCCCAATGTACATTTATTATACAACCAAAACCACTTAGTACATCGAGCCAAGGATACGTTTATAGGAAAATACACATAATATCTTCAGAAAACAGGAATATTATATTATCGATATTAATCCTCACATTATATCATTTTATTATTTTCCAAAATAAATTTTTACATTAACATATATCCAAATGGTTCTAGTTAACATCATTTGATACCAACAATAATGAAAGGAGCTCTGATAACAAGGAGACGAAGTCTAATCTATTTCATTTGTATATATTCATATGGTAAATTAAATATAAAATTATTTATTTTCAGTTTTTCTAGAACTATAAAAAAACATGATAACCACTTTATCCTAGGATCAAACAATAATACATTATAAATAAAAAATTTAGCATTATATAAGAACATTGAAAATATTCATCTTCATATCCTACAAAAATAGGAAAATATGGGTGAGACAAAATTCTCATTAAGGGCCACATATAGAAGAATCTATCATGTGTAATCCAATAATATTCAGTATGGAAAGGTAAAAAACTTATAACAAAATCTATATAAACAATTAAATGAGTATAAAATATGGCACAATCAATATGGAACTATAGAAAACTAAGTAATCATTCAATTTAATAAATTAATAGTGACCAAATAGAATCAGGATATAATATCTATGAAAAAATGTGATGGATAATAAAAACTAAAATATAAATGATTGAAATTATTAATTATTGGATTCACTGATCATAGGAATCATGATCCGTCTACTTTTAAGAAAAATTAATAGTTTTGAACAATAGGTAAAACCTCATCAGATTTGGAAGACTGATTTGTCTGATGATAAATATTGATTCATTAAGGGTATATCTATATTTATACCACATACATAAAATCTTGTACATGTCATTAGCAATATATAAAATAATTTATTTAATTAATGAATAAAAATTCATTATCATTAAATAAACATTTCATGTAAAGGATAATTTTCTTAAAATATATCCTTAGTTAACCAATTAACAACGAATATATACAACCTATAATGAAATTGTATATTAATTAACAAAAAATCATATACATATTAAAATAATAGTTTTACATTATAAAAATATAGTTTCCAGTGTAACTTGAATATAAGATATTGAATTTTTCATGATAATATAATCAATCCCAAAATAGAGAGATATTGTACAATAAGTTTTTCTACCTCTTTGTAAAAATTTACGTTATATACAATTAAAAAAATGAAAATAAATATTATTAGTCCTTAATATTCTTCTTGTTACATAGATCAAAGGGGTAGTATATACACTATAAAAAACTAAAGAGGTCCATATTAACAAATTTTCTTCATTGAAATGGAAATTGTAACAAAATACATTACTTCATGATTTCAATTTTTAATCCTGATTTAAAATAATTTATAATGATTTTAATGATTTATATAATTTATTATATATCCATAGTGATATTTATAATATCATATATGAATATTCTATATCATGTTAACTCCCATTTGTTAATAATAATACATTATATTCATTGTTTTCGATGTTAATTTCCATGTTTTCTAGTCATTTTTAAAAACAATTTGGTTAATGTCTATATGAGAAAAATAAATCATCTAAAGAATAATAATAATTTTATAAATATAATATTAACTCATTATATACAGTATTATAATCACTAATAAAATGTTTCCATGGAAAAGGAACGGTGTCCCTTCATGGAGACGGTTGTCGATACATTCGCACGAACCAAGATATCATTCCCATAACGAGTGAAATGTAATGAAATTTTATGATATATTAATTGTATATAAATCATATTATTTCATATATATACTGTATATTAAATAAATTTATACTTTTTACCTTCCATCAAAATCTAATGTAAAAAATTTATCACATTATTTCGTGATGTGGTAGTTCATCATAAACCCGAGAGACATTATAAAATATTAAATGGAATATATTTATGATATTAAAAAACCATAAGTAAAATCATATAATAATTGTATTTTTATACACTAAATCCATCAATATATCCAGCTGTGGTAGATTTTAATGTAATTTGAGTTACAAAAAATCGCGAGATGGTATTCTACAATAAAATAAAATGACGATTCGATTCCGATTTGATGTAAGACGTTATAGATTTTTGTTATTGGAAAAACATAATATAATATATGTGTATTAAGGATATTTTTTTATATATTAATGATTTAATCAAAATTTTTTGGATGGTGATGAATATATAAAATAAAAAAAATGGTTAAGAACGTAACCTCTTCTTTAACAGACCAGTTTAGGTTTTCACCAATATCCTTGCAATGATAGCATTCTAATCAAACTACATGATATGCGATAACATTACTTGAGTATGTAATTTATTTTTGTAGGTGTTTTATTAAAAAATGTCTTTGTAATTGTGAATTGGTTTGGATAAAGTGTGTGTTTTAATACGACAGGGAGAGGGAACTAATCAACATGTTTAATGAAATGAATTATGTCCACGTTTTTTTGTGAAAAAATTAAATAAATACGTTATTATAAATCCTTAGTAGTATTATAGTCTATATAATTATATAAAATTGTTCTCTGAAAAAAATTTAGTTTATTTTAACTCTTACATTCATAGTTTACCTGATTGGTAAATTAGCATTTACCATAACCATTGTATGTAATATTTACCGTATTTATTATTTATAGTTGAAAATTGTTTTTATTTTTCTTATGAAATAATATAATTTATTGTTATTACATATATTTAACCCATTTTCATATATTCTGTACAATGAATTGGAATAATACAATTTCAAATTATTCATACACGTGGGATAAAAATATGTGTTTCCATTGTGATAATTATCCTGATTATAAAAGGATACAATATCAAAATTCAATATGTTATTTATTACAGTAACATAAATTTTATTTATTATAATATTAATGGAATATTTTTACATGAAAACAAAATTTATAAATAATTTTACATTTTATAATTTTTGAACAATGATATATTTTTCTTTAAACGATAGTATTTTTTACTATTCATCAAGAAATGAAACATATAAAAAAATTTATACAATTCCCATGGATTCTATGGTGGTTGGAAATAATAAAATGATGAAACATAAACAAATATTTATTGGACTAAATGAGTTATTTTAATGAACCCGTCCTCAAAATGGATCCCCTCCAAGGCCTACAATGACTGATCCAATATAATGATGATAGAATCCCACCTCAAATATCAAAAATGGTGTTGAAAAGCACTGAGGTTATATCATACACACAAATGGAGGACATTACCATAAATTAAGACCGTGAGGAACATGTTATATGATATAACAACCTAAAAACCACAAATATATTTAAATGATTTCAACATACCGATCTAATAACATAAAAAACAAAAACAAATCTATAAATGAATGTGCACATACCAAAATAATATCTATGATAATGACATCAAATCCCAAATAGATCTTGTAAAAATCAATGTTCTTGTAATACCCATCCCATATATAATTAAACCCCAGTGTTTCATAGAATATTTTTATATATACATTGGATAATAATAGTAGTTATATTTAATAAGCTCCTTCTTAGAGCTTGATGTGGAAAATAGCATGGAATCAAAGTATGGAATAATGAATAACCAATAGAAGCAAACATATCTCCATTTAACATACACCATGTTCCCAATATCATTATATATATCAATATATTAATTTGAAAAAAAAGAATAATATAGACAATAATATAATATAATTTGACGGTACACTACAAAAACTACTCCACTGGTGTGTACCTGTCAGCCATAATGGACCACATCCAGATCTATCTGTCTCATGTAAATAATATTTCATGAACACAAAATGAATATTTTATAATATTTATAACCTAATTCACCAAAACATATCATTAGAAAAATCTATATTTATAAATTTTAATTTTTTAGGTTTTTTAGTCATCATAACTCATATATCATGTATTATACCCTATAATTTCAAAACCCATACACATTGTACCTATAATGATCCATATAATAATGTATCTAGAGATAAATGTGTGTAATACAACCAAAATAAATTACTTACCACAATAAACACATTTTTAAAAGGTATCCAATATGCATAAAAATAGGTTATTAATCATTGAGATGTGAGTATGGAAAGCATGGGTAGTCAGTAATCTATTCATTTCTTACTTGGATGTGTGAAAAGCAGCATCAAAGGGTCCACTATATGTATATTACTCTAAATACATGGGTTGTGTATTGTATGAAATGAGATAACATTATATATATATTATAAACCACACTATAGAAAACTAACTATCCTTAATCGTGTCTACAATTATGACCATTGGGGAACCTAGTTTCCACTGACAAGGACTATGTATCATATAATACCTAAAAAAATTCACAAGACATTAAATTCATTCAATTATTTAATAGTTTAAATTTAAATTTTTTATGAATCAAATTCCCTTGCCACCGTGAATTATTCAACGACATCAATGGTTCACCATGAATTTTCATCATATGGATTCATGTCAATCCTGTAACCACATAGGTCAAATTATTTGACCTAAATATTTTTTTCATCATTCAAGGTAGTCTATGAATTATGTTAGAATCCATATTTTTTGGATAATTTGTGCACATATAATTATTCTTAATTATGAGAAGTGACTATTGAATCAATTATCCCATCCATTCATTAATTAATGTATATTCATTTGGATTAAATCATATATTCATTGAAAAAAAATAGTGCACATGGAAATCATTATCATACTAATTTATTAAATTGGTAAACCATTTTATTAATAAGAATATAACCCTCCATCCCTCTACTATATTATCGATATATTATCATAATCCCTGGAATCCTTACCTAGTCCTCACAAAAAATCTACTATCATAACATCATGTCTCACTCAATATCCTGGATTATAATTCAAATAAATTTCATAAGGAAACAATAGAACTCTAACTATAAAACATATATACTAGTATCTATAAAATTTTAATTTAAACATTATAATGAAACATTCACCAGAAACCCCAAAAAAATATTTTGTTCAATGATTGTTTTTCAAAAGATAGAAAATATCATTTGATTTCAAAATAAATTCAATGCTAACAAATATAAGACATAAAATATGGATTGTATAAACATTATTAATGATTAACATTCATTTACTTCAGTTTATGAAATATAATTATAATTAAACAAGTCATATTGCTATTTAAACAATATGTTTTACTATAGTTTCATTCATTTTCATGTTTTAAAACATAAAAAGGACACACAATATATAGAAAAATAAGTTGTATGATATTAATAACCTATAAACACTTTTGATATTGAAAAAAAATAAATACATAATTCATTGATTTATTTTTGGAACCAAAATGTTTAATCAAAAACATTACCCACTAGGATAACGAATAATATCATGATTATTTTTAAAAAAATCAAAGAGAATGAATGAATGTATTGTTTCATGATTTTTTTTAATCATAAAACAAGAATATAGAAAAAATGCAGATATTTAATTATCTCTCCTATAATGAAATAAAAATAACTATGGGCAACTCAACCTGATCATATAAAAAACATCAAAATTACTCCATAAGAAATGGAGTATATCATTTACTAGTGTATGGAAAAGAAGAAATGTTACAAAATTATGAATTAAAGAGAATAATCCATATGAAAATTTAAAAAAAACACTTCTTGGATCTCTACATACCAATATCAATAGGAATATGTATTACATCTTATAAATTTAATATCAATGAAATATAAATTGATATCCTAGATTTATAAGGATAATGAGTAAAAATTATGAGAATAAAATGTTCAATGGGTTTTCTGAATGTTCTTGTAAAACATAAATTTATAAGGACCTAGAGAAGCACCATATTTCACTACAAAAATATTCAAACACCTAAAAAACAATGTAATAATGGTAGAGTCCATTCCACAAATCACATAGTTAAATCCACATATGTGAAACATAGTATGGTCTATGTTATTGATTTTATAATTTGTGATGTGGTCCATACTGAAATGTTTACCAACAGACAATAGAATTCTATTTAGAAAAGTTAAATCTGTGTCTCAATCAATCCACATGTAATAACAACAACAAAAAAGAAAATTACCACCTAAAATAATCTTAAGGATATTCTATGTCGTTACCCTTTATCCATAATATATTATCATATAAAAAATAGAATTCAAAATGCTTCAAAATAATCTATATTTTAGTCTCAAATCGATGATAGAATCTATGTTATATCAAAATCCTCAATGGCGTAGTCATACTATACTAAAGAAATTTTTTCATAACTCCCACTCCAATCATCCAGTACTCCTATTATAACCACCAATTACTAAAAAACCAATCAAATGGGATAATGTGATTATATCACATAAATTAGATACCCCTCGAATTATTCAATCCCTCATGATTTTAGAACCAATCCTATAGGGAAGTAATATAAGATGGGTCACTATGAAAACAACCATATGAGATATCTTTCAAAGATACAACCATTATAGAAACAAAATAACCTCAATTATTGGAATATGGAACATACTAGGTAATTTTTCTAGGGTATATTCCTCTCAAATATGAGTAATTCAAATAATTATGAATTAATGTAGGTATATCATTGTCAAATAAATGATAATGTTCATTATTAAACAAAAAAATACAAATGGAGTGTTTTCTATTAAAAAACTCATGATTATATGTGCATATATTTGTATAATTTCCCATTGTTCACTAATTAATGACACAATATAGCCATAGGTCATAATTAATATAATTAATCAAATAATTAATAAATTGTCATTGTTATTCTAGATCTAAATAGTCTTCTCCTTGATGTATTCGTCCTTATAAACATCATTCCCACACTAATTGATAATGTGAGAAACATTATGAATATATTTGAAGGGATTCAAAAAATAATTCCAAAATGAATATGAATTAACAGCATGGGATGAAATATCAGATTTGTGATAATTTATGTATGTTTTAACAAAATTGATATTTAAAAAAATTATAGAGAAAGAATAACATTAGGAATAATGATTACTTCCCATGACATGGAGTCTTGTTTTGGAAAACTATCTCTAATATAGATTACTATAGGTATCCACATATGATATTCCTATGACATCAAGTGAACATTTCCAAATGTCATCCTCTCATAAATAACTCGAACAATCTTAGAAATTCATTTCAATAGTTTTTAAGTTAGATTTATGCAATTCCTACATCCAATCGCTATTAATTAAAAATTGATTTTCTTTTTATAAAATGATTCATATTGTCTCTTACATATGTTTGAGGGAAAAACATTCTCGTATAAAAAATTATTATAAAGATGGTTTATTTCCCAAAGCTTATAAAATATGCGAGACATTCATGGAGAACTCATTCAAACATTATTTGGTTTGTAATATATTATCTTTTGTATGAAACTAAAATATTGTTCTATTTTAAAAATGAGTTACAAAATCATGAATAATATCTATCTACACTCTGGATATGTAACTATGGTCATGACTAAACATAACCAATATCATGATTCCATGAGAAAGAAAAATATCCTTAATAAATATCATCAATGAAAATCTACATATCTTGACTCCTTTTTGAATGAGAGGTAGAATGATTTTATCAAATGGTCCACTGTCTCCCATACATCATCATAACCACTATGATCCTGAAGTAACCCATTGAAAATTTCCATCAAAATAGACTCCCATTTATATAATAGAACACATAAATGCTGAATAAAATGCCCATGAATGCTTTATTCATCAACCACAATATGAAATACAAAACTACACAACACGAACATCATAAATAACTGCTTAAACTGATTCCAATAAAATGTTATCACATATGATGGTATATAATTTTCATTCAATGGTATACCACAAATAGTGAGATATGGAACTCATGTAGAGTTTATCAATTACTCACCCTGAATCTCTAATGAAATGAACTGCACCATTGCATTATTTCCTTCTTATCACATCGATCACATCAACATCATTCCTATGTTTTTAATAAATATCAAATTAGTACCCATGTAAAATTACATCCAAATCACTATTGTAAGAACAAATACATTTAAGGTGATATATATCAGGATCTCTTAATTATTGAACACCATAATGTCTTAATCAATTTTATTGTGTAACCACGACATCAAGTCCATCCAAACAACAAACAATATTAGATCAATCATACTATATCATCCTATGTAATTATAGAATTATTATAATTCATATTTATTAACATTTAATAGTTAAATAGTAATTAAAAAGGGAAATATTTTCAATAGTGTATATGATAAATATTGTTTTATAGTTAAAAACATCATTATAACAGAAAAACAAACACTTCCTTTTGATGGAATATTTTCATTAAATCATTCTTTCACATTTATAAATTCAATTTTGAAATTTTAATTTTTCTTAAATCCTAATCTAATAAATTAAATTTGTTAATTTTTTGGAAATTTTTCTGAAAAGATTCGTATTATGATGAATAGTGAATAATGAATCCTATTTAATTGAACACATATTTTGTATAAAATTCATTTATTTTGTTAAATTCTATATTTGATATGGTTTATTGTATAATTATATCTTTTTTACCATAAAATCCAATTTAGTTAATTGGAATCTACATCAAATAAAATTTTGATATAAAAACAATGTGAAAATTTGATATTTTTTACATTAAAACCCTAATAACCCATCCGGTATGTGAGGTTAATTCTTAAATATTTTTTACAAATAATGTATTTTGAATTAAAAAAATGGATTCCATATATGGAATATAAATGTCAAAATTTTTTAAATAGTAACTTTTTATTTTTTTCAAATATGAAGAATATCATTAGTAATGTTTTAATAAAACATGTAAATGGTAAATATAGAAAATGGTGGTGAAATTGAGATTAATAATATTATAAAATTACCATAACACATGTAATAATTTCAAAGAATGAGTGTTTTTATCAAAAATAATAATCCTTGGTCATAAATTATTACCTTTTAATCAACATGGATCTGAGTGTGCTATTTATAATATTATATTCAAATAAAAGTCAATTTTAGCCCCATTATATACTTAAGAAGTGATATATTATTAATATGAGGTTATCTAAAGGATATTATCATCTATAAATAGTATTGTGGAATCTAATTTTTTTCATGATCATGATAATGAGTTTTATATTCTAATGAAGAAATTATATATTTAATGGCTTGCACAATGATGATGTAGTAATTATTAAATTAAAATAAATATCAGGAATATGATATTAAAAATAAAAAATCCAATATAATATTAGATTATTATTTCAATAAAATTATTATTTATATGAATATCTATGATATCGATGTTTTATAATTGTTTTTTATAATACATTTATAAATTTTTTAAAAAGTAATGCAATGAATATTGTCAAAATTTTAATTATTTTTTTCCAAAATATATAATATTTTATTAAAATATATAAAATTTAGAAAAAAACAATTTTTTTAAAAATAAATGAGATCAGTCTTTATATTTCATAAATGTCTCATTTATTTATTTTTATTTTTAAGATAATCATCATAACCAAAAAAGTGTAAATTAAATTATATCACATTATGAATTTAAAAGCTTAAATAATGGTTAAAATAAAATGATATATATTAATAAATAATCAAAACACCTGTAATTTTTATTGGATGAATGGATTTAGACCCAAAACTATCTAATTTTATAAAAAAATCCACATGGATCCCTTTTGAATAGAAATTTAATTAATATTAATTTAACATACTGAATAATTTCATGATTTCTCCTCCCCACTCATATAAAAAGGCACCCATTCATCTCATTTCAATAATCCTCAATAACATTTTGTTTCTTCCATGATATTATAAAATACCCTCATAAAATACCTCCCCACATTATAGTGTCCTTATTTTTTGGCATAAAATCATCCTTATATGTGTTCATATGTTAATCATATGTGGTCATATTAAGAATATGCATTGTTTTTAATTAAGTTTTTCAGTTTTATTTTTTATTCCACTTCATATATACTAATGAAAATATTATGAAAAAATAAATAAATAATAGTAAATTTACATAGATTTTCTTATTTTTATATAATAACCATGTTCTGTGTTTGATTCTCTCAAATTAGAAAATATATATATAGTCTTCCGTACGTGGGAACTACCACCTCCACAAACCACTGTAATATTATTTATAACATTGTCTCTAAATACAAGTTATAATGAATGAATTTATGTTTATATATTCTATTAAAGAAATATTTTTCATTATTAATGAAAAATTTGTTATTTATTTTCCTACCATACCTTTCATATAAAAATATTATCGTCGTTCATGCCTATGTGTGAACTATCACCTCCACAAAGTGATGTGATTCATTTTTCAGCACCACATTACATGAATGATATATTTAAGTATATTTATATTATTAATATTATAATGATGATATAATGATTTTTAGAGAATGATACAATAATAATTACCATCTTTTCATAATGATAATTGAAAAATTTAAATGTTAGTTATGTGTAGGTTTTTTTAGAAAAGAAAGTAACATTTAATATATAATAAAAAAGAAACAGGGTTACAAAAGTCCAAAGATAAAAGTTATACACATATCTATTTGAAAAAGTGGAGGAATTCTACAGGGTTTTATGGAATGACAAGTGAAAGTATCACCAAAGGATCCCATATTTTTAGGGGAATCAAAAAGTTGGTTGGTTTCATGATAGATGTGTGTGTTAATATAATGCATTGAAGCAAGAATATACAGACAATTTATCCATTTAGCTATGAGTTTCCTTGCAAGATTAATTTGAACCATTATAAATAAATATTAATTTTTTTATTAAAAAAAATAATATATTCATTAAACCGAATAATATTTGAATAAATGTGATTATAATTTCATTACTATTATTCTATTTATTATTTTCTTATGACCATTTTGATTGTTGACTTCATACTGAATTCATATTGTACTCATTTATTGAATATAAAAAAATGACTTACAAGAATCTAAACAATTACATAATTGTTATAAAATGATTGTTTGTTATTTAGAAAGAATAATGATCATTAAAAATATTCCCAATAAAGTGATTAATTAACCTATGTTTAATATCCTATAAGATAATGATTCTATGTGCTGATTCAGAGTCATCTTAAAGGATTTTATAAAAGCCATTTTAATGTTACTTTTAATCTTTTTATACATAAGAGAAAATAAATTTATTAGAATATTATTATTGAATGGAATTTATAAATTTCATGTCACATTAATCTATTTAGTGTTCCGTTACATGTCCAACATTTCAGTTTCAAATAATTTTTTTCATTTCTGAGTGTGTGGTTTCTTTAAAAATGATATGATACTACAATGTGGAGAGTGAATTTTTACATTATTCATATTCTATGTGTTATGATTAAATTATAGTTTTTTGTAATACTTTATTAGTATGGGTGGATCCAAGATAAAGTAAGGTCAGATGATCCCATGATATCTATCCAATGTATTAGGAAATGACTTAGTGTTTATTAGTAAGGTTTATCTTAATATATTATGGAAATATTCTATTATGGTATTACAAATGAAACCTTAATGTTTACTCCTTATATAGTTATTAATGTTATTTGAATATTGAAATGTAATTCATTACACATGTAAACTTAGGATTTATGGTTACTTTTTATTTTTAAATGAATCCTATAATTTTGTGAGGTATGTTAAAGTGTTTATTTTTTATTTATGATAGAATATGTAACGCCCCAAGATTTTATGAAAAATATTCTTTTTAATTTCATTAATGTCTTGTGTTGTACGCTACAACAAAATAAGCTTTCACAATACGCATCCTTGACTTTCCTTCCATTACACGCAATCGCGACCTTCCACGATAGCGTGTGTTGTACGCAACACCAAGTTTCGCTAAACAACGATATGCTATTAAGATATTATTAAAACTAGCCGTTATGAATAGTAATAACCACTTTTTGAAATTTTGTAAATTTTATTTTTCAAAATGGACATCATTTATGGATTCGGAATATCGAAATTTAGCTTAGGTTGAAATTTGGTGATTTTTGGATAACTTTCATATTTTGATGAATAGTGAAAATTACTAAATTTTAATTAAAAACAACTTTTTCAATCGAAAAAATTAATAGTAATAAATTATTAATTTGAGTGGTTTTAAAGTATATTTAGAATATATTTTTACAATTTAATACAATGTTGGTCAATGGATGTAATTTGACATTTAAACCAGTTATAAACAAGTGTCAATCTTTTGATATTTATTATCTCTTAAAAACACGCCTTTTGTTTAGACGACGGGAGTTAATTTTTAAATTAATTAATGCAACTGATATGTTTTGAATTTGGTAAAATAGAAATCATTTTTGAGTTCATAATATCAAATATAGCTTAGGCCTAATTTTTGGTACTTTTATGAAAACTTTCAATTTTTGATGAATAGTGAAACCACTAAGTGGTAGGTTAAAAACTGAATTTTGCATAAAACTTAATTTTACCGCTTCTGTGAATGGAATTTCGAAAATCCGAGAGACACGGTTAATATCAAGGACTAAAATGTGGTTCAATGAGATGAAAATAATTTTTTGGTGAATATTAACTTTTTACTTTTTTTACCGTGGTTAATAGTAAATAGGGTAACTAAGGGTAAATATGATATTAATATTACCCTAACACATGTCCTAATTCTATTGGACAAGTTTAATTCGACCAAAAACAAACTTAAGAATAAAATATGACCATTTAGGCCCACTTGGATTAGATTAGGACATTTATTGTTAATTTATTTAAAGAAGGGTTAAAATAGTTAAAATCAAAGTTTAATAAGTAAATCATTTTTAATATGGGGTTATACATAAGATAAATTCGACTATAAATATTCATTAGAAAGCTAAAAATATTTCCTACATAATGGTATTTTATTTGTAATTTTTAGACATTAAATAATTTAATTTATTTTTGACACAATGATGATGCAATAATTATCTTATTAATGAAATATTGATATAATTGATGTTATAAACACCAAAATAAATGTAATTTGAGACTTTTTATGAATTCCACTAATTTTCTAGGTTACTATGATATATTAGTGTTGATTTAATCAACTTGTTTCGAACATATAATTCTGTTATGACTTTCACAAAAATCATATATCAAATAGTGTCAAAATTGACACAAAATAGTATTTAAATCAAATATTATATTATTAATTGTTATTTTATTCCTAAAAATCTAAGGTTCGGCCAAATGACTTAGATAAGGATATATATATTAATAATAAACAATTTGGGGTTCGTTTGGCATGTTATAGTAATTTTATTAACCATATTGTGAAAGAAAACAAAAAGACATGGTAAAAGTTAAATTATTTAACTTAGAGTTAAATCAAATTGATAAGGTTAAAATAATACCCTAAACTTGTCTAAATCCTATTGGTTGATAGGATTTCGACCCTTCCCCACTTTATCTTCGAAATAAGACCCTTTGGAACCATTATAAACCGATTTTGACTTTAATATAAAATAATATTTTGAGATATTCCTAAGGTGCCCCTCTCCTCCCTTATAAAAGGGCACCTCCTCCCCCTCCTCCTCACACCAAATTGAGCACTCAAGCTCGGCCAACCCATGCCATTTTCTCCTCCCCACTTCCCTAGAATAATCCTAGAGGTCCTGGTCTTCCCCAAAGACCAATCTTAGTTCCTTAAGTGGAGGATTAAAAGAGGCGTTCCAAAGAAGAGGTAATATCCATTACCGATCTTTTCAATTTCTTTCTTCTTCAACTTCTTCTTCTTTATTTTTTTCATGATAAAGTAATAACATCAGTATTAATTACATACTGATATGTTATTATAAATATGAAACAACCCTAATTCACCTTCTATCCATCCTACGGAAAAATGAAATCACCGCGCGTGCGTACGTACGGAATACCGTCTCCACGCCGTGGTGTAATCTATTTTCCACCATCAACTTACAAGGATGGGTATAATGGTGTAATGAGTAACTATATATGATTATTATGAAGTAATATTGATACTGAAATAATATATATATACTCCGATACAATTCCACGATCATAGGAACGATATCATCACTCGTGCGTACGTACGGAATACCGTCTCCACGATGTGAAGCGACTCGTTCTACATGATCATCATTACATAGTAATTATATAAATGAATTGAATGAATAAATATGATATATGTTACACTAATACCATTCTGGATATAAGGTATCTATATCCTTAAAAGAAGAATAAGAATGTATTCGGCAAAACACGCATAAGAACAAAAGGCAATAAAGACCCGAGTAACAGGTAACAATGAAATATTACTAACAAGAAGCTAAGAATATGACCATATATGATATCATATCAATATGTATGATTCTGGAATAAGTCAATAACATTATTTAAACCATTATACAGGAGCTTCGGACACGTACAAAGCAAATCGGATCTAAGGTAAGGGAAATATCACAATCTCATTTTTATCCGAGATTGTTTATTCGTAAGTATTTACTGGGGTGTATTTTATCATCCACATCCATGTTTCATCAATATGTAATGTTATTTCCATCCATATACAATTGTTTAAATCCAATTTCACCCTTTGGTGAGTTTTTAGTAAAAGATATGAAAGGAATCTTTTGTCGTTTTTCGTACGAGGTACTTTTTGACTTTTTCGACAAAAGTACGAAGAATGTTTTTTTTACTTATACGGCATGAATGGATTTTTAAAACATTATTTACAAGAAGCTTCCTTTACAAGTTTTCAAGTTTATTTTTAATCAAATTCTTTTATTTTAAAGTCGTATGACATGTTATGAAAGGAAAAATGTTTTTGAAGAAGAAAGGATATTTTCCTCAAGAATGGAGTTCAAGTGTTTTATCAAAATTATTTTCCATCTAAGATAATAAAGGGTTATGTTTTTATCCCTATTATTACATTGATTTGATCATGTTGTGATGGAATTATTTTTATGAATTCCTTTATCTTATATGAATTGATTTATGATGTCATGATGTTTCAAGAATCCCATTTTTGTTACATGTGTTATGCGATGATGTATGATTATGTGGCACACATAAGAAAGGATTCATTATAAGATGGGTGGGACCTATATCTCCCTCCAATGAATTGGGTAAAGATTTTATATCTCATGAGATAGACATGGCTGGAAGGGAAGGTTATTTCGGTTCAGTGATACAGGACTGAAACGAGGAGTGAACTCGGTTCAGAAAGGGACTTTGTCCACTAAGATAGTCTTGGCAATGAGTCATGACTAACAAGAAATGATTTTCCATGATTATGTGTGCATGCCACAAAGTTTCAAGTTTTATGTTATGATTATGGGGATCTCATTTTCACTTCTATGATTTATTCCATGTTAAGATATTATTATCTCTTTTGTAGGTTTTGATTTTCAAAAAGATATGATATGATTTTTATTTCCTTTATTTACCCTTGATGAGCATTTGAGCTCACCCTTTTATGTTTTCTTTTCCCCAGGCCAGGAAGATGGATACTAAGTAGAATATGCTAAAAGGGACCCTAGATATGATGAAATAAATGGGAGACACTGTAGAAGATTTATGAACTAGTTGTTTATGTTTCCCAGTTTCTAAAGACACTATACCTATACGGTCCTTTGTGGTTTTGTCATATGTTGTAATAAGTGTGCTTCAATTTTGAAGTATTAACAATGTATGTAAAGTGTGGGTCGTTATAGAATATATTAGAGAAAATTATTTAACGGGTTTTATTTATCCATGTTAAAATGGTTAAATTCCATTTTTATGTACCTTAATAATATTTTTGTTCTCAAACCATGTTTTAGGATGTTTTTATATGGTATGATGTTTGTTAAGATATAGGATAAAGTCATGTTGAATCTGATGGATGTTTTTCAATGAATACAATTCATATTTTATTTTAAATGATTTATATTTTGGAATAACTATATGTTGTTTTAGTATATTTATCATTTTATAAATGAGGGATGTTAAGTATGATGTAAGACCTAATTATCTATAAATCTAAACCAAAAAATAATAATAAATGTAAAACAATGTAAAATTAATGATTTTTCTGAAGATTATGCTGTGATTATGTATATGATATTAATGTTGGAATCAATTGTCGGTGTAGATATCTATAGGAGTTAAAATTGATTGAAATATAATATCTATATTATTTTATCATTCTAGATATTTTTAATTGATATATAATTTTAAAATTACCCTGCTTCATTGTGTATGATATGTCCATTCATAATAATTTTCCATAGAGGAAACTAGGTAGCTCTACTATGAAGGCATCCAAAGGATATCATTCTTCCAAATATGCATTCTTAGATTGTTAGATTTGGAACTGTATAGTTTTTTTGATATGATTGATCATTTAGAACATGCTATAAATGAGGGGGATTAATAAATTAGATCTACGTCATTGGAATATGTTAGTAGTATATAATTTTATGTGGCAACATCATAGATATTTTAGTGGATCATCTGACCCTGTGGTAGTTGTAGGGTGGACTAAGTACAAAAAGATGATTTTTGAGGTCAATGGGTGCTTAGAGAATAATAAAATTGGTCATTGAATTTAACATTTCTAAGGTAAATTCGAAAGGTTGTGGTCGACAGATAAGAATATCATGTATAATAAGCATGCTGATGCTTCAGAGTGGGATGAATTAAAATATATTTTTCTTGATAACTTTTTTTGTAAGGTAGTTGTACCTAGGATGGAGAAGGAATTCATATAATTGATTAATAAAGAGGATTAATTGGCTACATATTGAGTAAAATTCATTTTAGTGCAATGGTATCCTCTCATTTCTATCCCGGATATTGATATTAAAATAAATAGTTTTTAATCAACATTATAATAAAAATATCAATAGAAAATTTATTCTCATTTATTCAAGAGTAATAGAAAACATGTTCGATGATCAATGTGGGTGGAAATTGAGTTTTCTAAATATAATGTTTTTTTTGAAAACTATCAGAAAAAATAGTCTAGAAGGTAGGAAAATGTAAGAATTCATCAATGATGTTAGACAATAAGAAAATTAAGATTACAGTTTATGATAATTTATGTAAAAAACATTGGGGAATACCTTATGAATTCTTATAATTTCTTCTAATGTGTTAAAATGAGGCCTAAGTATCATAAATATAATGATAAAGATAATGGCCCTAGTAAGACAAAATATGATATTCAATAAGTAATTTTTTTAAATGTAATGAGATGGTTCACTATAAAAACAATTGTTTGAAGATGAACACAAATTATGGGTAGAAGTAGGACTATATATAGAAAGGTGATGTAAAATACTTTTCTTATACTTCGGTAGATTTGGAGCCTTAAAAGGAAGTGGTATCAGGTACATTATTAATTTTTCATATTATGCCAAAAATTTTCTGGATTCAGGGTGTACACATTTTTTCATTTTCGAGAAGATTTTTGGTAAATTGAATATTACATCTCATGAAATGAGGAAATAATTAATGTTAAAAATAATTGGAGGAATATAAAGTAGAAAAATATATTATAAATATTTATATCATTGTATTTAAAGAATATTCTAAATGGAATCCTTTTTATGATTCCTTTATAAGATTTTGTTGTTATTTCAGATATTGATTTTATTTTCTTTTTAACATGCTAAGATAGACTGTAATAATAAATAAGATTATTTTTCAAAATAGATTCAATTTTTGTACGTGAATGAACCCATGTAATTGATAATATATCAAGAAGTCAGGAAATATTGAAAAGATGGATATGAATATTATATTTCATATATTTTTGAAAATGGTGGAACTATTCAGAGTAATGATGTGCGAGTGGTAAATATGAATCAAGATTTTTTTAGGTGAGATTCATATTATTATACATTATCATGATGTTTAAATTTCTATTGACTTAGTTTATAATAAAAGTAAAATTTAAAACCTACATATCGAGTGTCTTAAGATGAACTTTTAGAGATGAAAAATAATTTTTCATTTTTAGTAGATAAATGTTTCCTTCGATCAAGCACTTCACTATGGGGTGATCTTATCTTTTATGTCAAAATGATAAACAGTTCAATGATACCTTTAGTTGATTATTGATCCCTAAATAACATCATTTTTTAAACCAAGTTTCATGTTCTTCACATCAATGATTTTTCTATTAGCACCAAGAAGAACAGTATTTTTTTGATTGTTGACATGAGTTCATGGTATAATCAGCTTAATGTAATGAACCATATATTCGGATTACCATGTTTCACAATCAATAAGTGTATTTTTAATTTTTAGTTATGTCATTTCGGTTAACTACTACACATGTTGCTTTCCAGGATCAAAAGAATAGAATATTTCATGAGTTTTTGGATAAATATGTAATTGTATTTATTGATTTCATTTTAGTAAACTATAAAATTATTGAGGATCTTGAACGAAATATGTGGGTTGATTAAAATACCGAAAAATAATAGAAACGTTATGGTAAATTTATAAATTGTGAATATTGGTTGAATTAAATTTTATTCCTTCACCACATTGTTTCTAATGATAGAATAAATATCAATCCTACAAATATGAATGTTTTTGAGGAATTTCCATGACCCACACATATTTCCAATATTCATGCTATATTTGTTTTATCAAGATATTACTGGAGGGTTATGAGAACTTTTCACTGCCTTATATCCCATTGAATAAGTTAACTCCAAGAGGTGTTATGTTGATATGAAAAAAATAATGTGATCATTGTTTCCATGAATTGGAGACAAGATTGGTGAATTATCCAATTCTGGAATTAGCATAATGAAATGGTGAATTAGTCAACTATAGTGATTCATTATTTTATGGTCTTGGTTTTTCTTAATACATAATGATTAGGTAATTTCTTATACTTTAACTTAGATGATACCTCGTTAGTTAAATTACGGTAGACATAATTTTGAATTAGATTATATTTTCATTATTATAAATTTACAAGAATAGTTATCTGGAGTGAAATAGAAAATATGTACTGTCCATAAAATATAGAAGCAGATATTTCCTAAAATCTAAAATAGAACATGAGACTTAGATGATGGATGGAACTAATCATGTATTATGATTCCATGTTTCATTTCCATATGGTAAATAAAATAATGTGGATGATGCGTTGAGCCAAAAACTAATTCTATATTAACCCTATTAAATTTTTAACATGAATGTTTGGTTAATAATGTCATAATATTTTTCATGGATGTTATTGGTTTATGATAGTCCTCTATTTTTTTCTATGTGATTGTGTAGTCATCTCTAAAAAAAATGAAAACAGATAAGGAAGGCCGTGAGTTTTTGAAAAATGTAGAATTGTTTAAAAATGCAATGTTTCATTATTTAAACATTGACAAAGAGACTGATTTTAGATTTTGTAAAATATTATCAATGACTATTAATTAAAAGTTCATGGTATAGTTTTTTTGTGAAAGTCATAGTCCTATGTTTTTGATACATCATGCCATAAAAAAGATACACAGAGACTATTAGAGGTATTTCTGGTTAGAAAAAATGAAAAGATTTATTATAGAAACTGACAGGAGATCTTGATAAGTAAATAACGGAAGACAGATCTATATTTACTGAATGAGATGTTATAGATTTTTTTAATGATAAAGAGGAAATTTAAATATATATATATATAGTTAACATTGGTTTTACTGATTTCTTTTTGTGGTAATGTTGAGATCAAAGTTATTTTTTATCAATTGACTCAATATAATCATTTTATTCATACTCGTGACACTCTGTACAGTGAAAATAATTCTTGATTGATTCTTATTGATAAAATTATTCTATGTGGTGTTTCTCTAACAATTGTATCTGATCATGTTCACAATTTCACTTATAACATTTAGAATGTCCATCAAAAGTAGTTGGTACCTGAATTAAATTACAGTACAACTTCTCACTCTCAATTAGATGGGTAGTAATAAAAATTAATTCAAACCATGGATTATATTCAATTATCATGTATAATAAAGTTAGATGAATGTTGGAAACCAAATATTTCATTGGTTGAGTTTTGTTACAATAGAATATTCCATTCCAAAATATTAATGGAACCATTTTATTCCATATATGTAATGAGGCTTCAAACTCCATGATTTTTCAATGAGATATGCGAAAGAATGTTAATGGAATTAAAATTGGTGAATGAAATGGTAGATATAGTTTAGTCAATTAACCAATAGATGAGGAAAACCCAGTGTAGTACAAAATGTCATGTAGATGGTCAGATGAAGTATCTTTCTTTCTAGGTAGGTGATCATAGCTTTGTCAATGTTTCTTTTTGGAATAGTGTGATGCATTTTTGTAATACGCGGAAGTTAAATCCATAGTTCATGGGACCATATAAAATCATGGTGAATGGTGAATAAGTTTTGTAAGGAGGGTCTTTGCCTCCATGTTTATCCTAGGTAAAAAAATTACAATATTGAATGAGAAGAAATTATATGCCTTATGTATCGCTTGTTTTTATTCAACCAGATATCATGTTAGAAGAGAATCCTTCTTTCATAGAATAACCATTTTATTTTGTCGACCATAGGGAAGTTTTGTAGCAAAATAAGTTGATTAATCATGGTATGGTTTAGTAGAAAATCCCATATTATCAATGAGTAAACATTGGAATCGAAGTTTTTTGTGGAGGAAATATGTCCCAACTTATTTAATAAGTGAGAAAAATTATGATGATGAAATTTCAAAAACGTGTAATAATGTAACAATCCAGGTAATAATAGAATATGTAATTTTCATATTAATTAAAAATTATGACTTATATAAAAACTAAAATAGATAATATGATTAATAATATATATTATAAAACTTGTTTTTGGTTATAAAATTTACTTTTTTGTGAAAAGCAATTTCATCACCTTTTGGTGGAAAACATTCATTAAAATGTGTTTTATTAAATTTTATATATACCATTTGAAAAGAATATCATATTTTTAATCATAATATCAATATTTAATTTTGTATAAATTTTATTAATTTATTGATAAGTTTCATATTAAGATTAGTAGTGAAAAATACTGAATTTTAATTGAAAATAAATTTTTATTCATATAAATTTGTAGTGTTAAATTGCTAATTTTTATTTTTTTTTAAATTTATATTGATCCATTTTTTTATTAATAACAATTTGTGTTATTGGAATCTATTTATCATTGAAATTTGATATAAACACATTTTAAACTATTGAACACTTTTTATATTCAAACCCTATTGTTTTATCCGGTCTAAGAGATTAATGATTAATTACGTTCAACCAATTCTATGTTCCGAATTTAGAAAAAATGAATTACATATTTTGAATCAGATGTTCCAAATTATATAAATATGACTATTTTATTTTCTTACAATATAAATAGTATCATTATGAATTTTTTGTTAAAACAGTTAAAGTTAAATCAGGTAATCAATGGTAAAAATAATATTATAAATATTTTTAAATTACCGTAAAACTTGTATTATTTTAAATGGATGAGTATTTTTTGACCAAAATAATCCTCTAGAAAAAATTATGTCCTTTCTATGTCTCTTTTTTGGGAAGATGGAATTTATAATATTATATACAAATATATGTTAATTTGGCACAATTGTTTTATACAAAAGTGACATATTTTCAATATTCGGTTATATATAGGATCTATTTGAGTATAATTTTTAGGAAGTAAAAATATTCTTATTTATCAAGATAATTTATTTTTTATATTTAAATAATAATGAATTTAATTAAATGGATTCACAATGATTATTGAGTAATTATTTAATTAAAATAATATCAAATAAATGTTTTTGAAAATAGTAAATGAAATATAATTACTGATTACTAATGATGGAGATGAGTTTTCTAGATTAATTTACATTTTAATAAATTTTTAGATTCATTTTTTTAATTAACATTCAATTATGATATTCTAAAAAAACATGAAATGAATAGTGTCATAATTATCATTATTGAGATTTTGAAAACAATTACACTTTATTTAAAAATATAAAATTTATAAAAACAAGTATTTCATCCAAAATATTTTAGAAAATTAATAATATTCCAAAAAAGGATGATTTATTGGTAAATTTTCACCTTATAGTAATTATATTATCCTTTAATTTGTAAATTACATGATATCCCGATACAAATTGAAAATTTTAAAAAATTGTGAAAAAAAATTGATATGGATTAAAAATAATCAGAAAATATCTAATATTTATTGAAATAATGTATTTTTCCCATTAAAATATTTTTATTTATATAACTCTATATGGATCCATTCTGAAAAAAAGATTAATTTAATAATAATTTATCATTTTAACGAATAATAATTGTAACACCCTGAGATTTTATGAAACATGTTCTTTTAATTTCATTGATGTCTTGTGTTTTACGCTACACTAAAATTAGCTTGTACTATACGCAACATCGTATTAGCTTGCAGTATACACAACACTACTCTTGGCTCGTGTTACACACAATCTGAAGTTCGTTTTGTAGAAATTATTCTATGCAACATTAATTATAGATATTGTTTAATGTATAAATGAAATAAGTTTGTATTATGTTATATGCAACAACAAAAGGAGCTTTCACTATATGCAGCCCTGACTTGGCTCACATTACACACAATCCCGACCTTCCTTGATAGCATGTGTGGTACGAAATACCGAGTTTAACTAAAAAACGATATATTGATTATGAACAAGCCGTTATAAATAGTATTAACTAAAATTTTAATTTTATGGCATTATAATTCATCTTACACATTTTATTGAACATGTTATGAGAACAAGATTATATTTTCGGATAAAATATGTATTTTAAAAAAATACAGTTTTACCACCTTTTGATGGTGCACCGAAATTAAATATAGTTTTGAAAGATCTATAAGTTCAATTTGACAAAATTAAATTCTTCTTTTGAATCAGTATATAATAGTCAACATTTTATAAATTTTATATATTTGTCTAATAAGATTATTATTTTGCTAAATAGTAAAAATACGCAAAATTTTAATTAAAAACAACTTTTTTCATCGAGATAATTTATATGGTTAAATTAAAATATTGAATAGTTTTAAAGTAAAAATAGAATATATTTTTACGGTTTAATATAATTTATGTCATTAGCATTGATTTTACATTGAATTCATAAGTAAATTAATTTCAATCTTTTTCAATGTTTTAACTTTTAAAACTCGTTTTCATAACAACGGGATTAATTTTAAATTAATATCTACAACTTCTGTGATTTGAAGTTGGAAAAATGGATTACATATTTGTAATCAGTAGGTCCAAATTATGTTAATATGCTATTTTTTATTTTTGGGCACTATGAATAGTAAGTACGGTAAAATTTATATATCATAGTTAAAGGCTAATCGGGTAATTAAGGTTAAAATTAATATTATAAAATTATCCTAACACTTGTATTAATATAATTGGATGATTATATATCATCATAAGGCATATTTTGATCGAAATGAAATCCATTGGAACCCTCTTGGATGTGATTAAGACCTTTTGTTTATTTTATTTAAGGGAATGTGAAATATATCTCACTCAAACATTAATAATTAATGTATTTTTAATATATGGTTATGCAGAATATAAATTCGATTTCAATTACTAATTTGAAATCCAAAATGTTATTCTTTATCACGGTTATTTATTTGTAATTTTTAAGAAATATTTAATTACCTTAATAGCTTATACATTAATGATGTTGAAATTATTTATTTAGTGAAAAATCAATAATATAGTTTTTATTAAAATAAAATACCTATCAAAACGACCATAAAATCGACCAAAACATATTGGGCGATTATATCTATACCCAAAGCATCCAAGAGTCGATTTGTGGACCATTTGGAGCCTTATAAACAGATTAGGACATCTATATTATTTTATTTTAAATGATGTCAAAGATGTCACCTTGATAATTTAATAAATATTCCAATTTAAATGTTTTGATTTTAAGATGATAAATTCGAGTAAAAGTATTATTTTGAAATATCATAGATTTATCATCATCATGGAATTTTATTTTTAATTTTAATGTAACCAATAGGTATATTAAATGATTATTCAAAATTGATGTAGTTATTGTTTTATTAAGAGAATTATCAAATAAATGATTTTATAAATATTAAAATAAATATTATTTGAACTAATTAATCTTATCCAAAATTTTCTAGATTAATATGAAATGATATAATTCTATTAAACATTTTTTTTTCGAGTATATCCTGTATGTGGATTTTATTTAAATTCAAATAAATTAATAGTGTCAAAATTGATAGTATTGTTATTTAATAAAAATAACATATTATTAAATTGTTTAAACATAAAATAAATATTTAAAAATTATAAATTGAAATTTATTCGGTCTAAAATGTCATAAAGTACTAAATTAAGGATAATTCACAACACATAAGTCATTATTTATATCAATTTAAAAACATAATATTATTTACACAAATAAAATTAAATAGATTAAATAAGGATAAATTAAAATGATAATATTTAATATAAAATTAAAAAAAGTATAAATTTGATTGGTTGATTATATTACAACAATATCATACCTCATATCCATATTTCAGTCACTTTTAATGTTTTTATGTGGGGTTTGAGTTTGTTATTAATTATTATTTTTGAAGATTCCAAAAGTGCCCCTCTCCTCTCCTATATAAGGGCACCTCCTTCCCTCTCCTCTTCAAAGAGTTTTGAGACTTTATGATCGAACAACCCCTGCCAATTTCACTTCTCCACTTTCATAGAATCCTATTAGAGGTTCTGGTCCCCTTCAAAGACCATCGTTAGTTCCCTAAGAGGAGGTTAAGAGGAGGCGCGTCAAAGAAGAGGTAATCTCTTCTACCGATTCTTTCAAGTTTACTTATTCTTCTACTTCCCCTTATTTATTTGTGTCATTATAAAGTAATAAAATAATTATCAATAATATACTGATAGGTTATTATAAATCTAAAACAACCCCATTTCACATTCTATCCATCCTATGGAAAATGAAATCACTGCGCGTGCGTACGTACAGAATACCATCTCCAGGTTGTGGTGTAATCTGTTTTTCCATCACCACCATACCTGGATGTGTATAATAGTGTAAAGAATAAATATATATTGTTATTATAACATAATACTGATTCTAAGATATTATATCATCTACTCCAATTCCAATCAATAATTATGGGAACGATATCATCACATGTGCGTACGTACGGATTACCGTCTCCACGACGTGATGAGATTCATTCTCCATGTTAACCATTCAAGAATGATTATAAAGTATATATAATAAATACTAATGATATATATGGAATAATAATTCTACTGGATATATATATATATATATATATATATATATATATATATTCCATCTACTTACTTCCATTCAAGTCAATAAGGAAAAGAAAACAGCGTTCATGCGTACATACAACCTACTGTCTCCATGAACAGTGTGTTTCATTTAATTTATCTATCTATTATTTATATATATATATATTGAATAGATATGATATATAAATCATGTTTTACTTTCTAGAAGTAAGTAAGTCATGATATAATTAATAATAATATCAATAACAACAAGTCCAAACACGTACGATTTTACCCAAGACGTTGCCTTATCATGGAATTGAAAAAAGAATGGGTAATATAATGTCATATGTGAATCATTTATGATATCATAACTATTACTATGGTTCTGTTACAAGTTAATAATATTTTTAAACCCATTATACAAGAGTTTAGGACATGTACGGATGAAATTGGACCTAAAGTAGGGATAATTTTACAATATCATTTTTATTCGAGATTGCTTATATGTAAGTATTTAATGGGGTTATATTTTTCATCCATGTCCGTAATAAATGTTTTTCATATAGTTTTTAATATTCTTCCACGTATTTTTAAAGTAATTTTTACCCATATTTGACATTTAAATTGTGTTATGGATGGAATCTTTCTTTTTTTTACCATACGAGGCATTTTTTGACTTTTACAGTAAAAGTATGAGGAGAATGTTTTTTAACTCATATGGCATGAACCGATTTTTACGGTTTCATAACACCTTATTATCATGAAGATTACTCTACAAGATTTCATGAATATTTTCAACAAAATCCTTTTATTTTAAAATTGCATGGAATTTTGTGAAAGGAAAATGATTTTGAAGAAGAATGGATATTTTCCGCAATAATTCATTTCAAGTGTTTTATCAAAACCATTTTCCATATAAGATGAAATTATTTAAAATGTGTATGTTTAAAGTATAATATCTCTACGATTTACATGGTTTAACATTTCTTATGATGAAATGATATCCATTTCATTTATATGGATTATGTTTTAATGGGATGATGTGTATCAAACACATTTTATTCTTTGGGTTATGATGAATGATTTATCTTTATGTTCTGGAATACATAAAAATGATATCATTATGAAATTACTGGGACCTATATCCCACTCCAATGTATTGGGTAATGATTTATATCTCATTAGATAGACATGGATGAAATGAAAAGTTAATCTGGTTCAGTGATACAGGACTAGAACGGGGAGAGAACTCGATTCACTAACGGACTTTGTCCACTAAGATTGTCTTAGCAGCAATGCCTTGGATACTATGGAAGGCATAACATGTGATTAATATATTCCACAATTACATGTTGTATTCCCATGCTATTTTATCATGATTAATGTTCCTTTATGATCTATTCTTTATGTACTACAAGGTTTAATGTCGTTGCTCATGATTTTTATGTTTAGATTTTATGCTCATATTTTTTTACATTCTAATTTTTATGGATTTTATTGTGTTCTCGAAGATTACCCTTACTGAGAATTTGAGCTCACCCTTTTTTGTTTTGTTTTCCCCATGATATAAATAATAGTTTTACATAAGAAAACAAAAGGGAAGATCTTTATGGGAGATATTGAATATCATTCACCACGATTAGAAGATTATGTTTCGAGTTTCCAAAGACACTATATTATTATGGTCCTTGAGTGTTGGTTATTATTATGTAATAATTATTCCGAAAAAGTAATGTAATGTCCATGTATTTCAAGATTGGGCCTCTACAGTTGGTATCAGAGGAAAGGTTTAGTTAACCATTGGAAAATAGGATGAGAAAACTTTAGTGAAATCCCTTGAGATATTTCTAAGCTATGTCTAGGGATGTCTCTAAGGTTAATTATAAGTATAGGTTATAGTCCTAGAATTATGGTAACGATCATAGAACTAACCCTAAGATGTTAGAGATTGAATGTACTCCCCCTTGATTATGTTGTTTTTCTAGTACGAGTTTTGCCTCTCATACTGTTCTATTTGAGTTTTATGAATTGTTAGGAAACAGGAGGATTCATGTTAATAGAGAATATAATGGACAATGGAATGATATTCTTCATGGGAAACCTAATGAAATAGGATTTGGATGTTCAAACATCATTATTATGCCTAATCAACAATCACATAATATGATCAATAATCTCAACATTGGTAATTTTCCTAACTCAACTAATAAGAGAAAGATGGAGTTTCATGATGATAATAGAAGAATGAAAGTTCAATTTCTCCCATGTAAATCGTGTGGGAAGATGTATCAAGTAGAATGATTCAAAAGAACTGGAAGACGATTTGGGTGTAGAAAAGATGGACACAAAGCCAGTAATTGCAAAAGAAAAGGATCAGTTAACACCATAGACAATGATAATGGTATTTCTAAGACATCAACAATGGTTAAATGTTTTAAATGTGGAATGTTCGGGAATTATGCAAACCAATTCGCTAAGGAAAAGTCTCATGAAGTGAATCATCATGGACGTATGGGTAGTAATTATGTTGATGATGATGAAGAGACTACAAATGATATATAAGATGAAATAATTGTTGAAGCTCGGTCAATGGCTTAAGAAGGTAGTGGAATGATTTTTTTTATCACGATCTATGTTGTATTGATAATGGTACATTGGAATAAAGATAGATCTAAGGATTGTTAAACTATTGTTTTTCCAAAATTATTTGAAAGTATAAGTAGAATGGTACCAGTCACCATGAAAGGTTATTCGAATATTTTTAGAAAGAAGATAATATGCACATAATGAAGGGATATAGAGAAAATTATAGTATTAACAAGCTCATGAATGATATAAGGACAAAGTGATATCATGGTTTGAGTGTATAGAAATTTTGGGATTTTGGTATGTTGAAAGAGTTAACATTTGACAGAATTCGTGTTTTCACAAAGATTATTTGGTAACTCATGTTTCAATAGAATACATTATTAAGGTATTCACATGTTTGAAATGTGACCTACAATAAGATATATCTTCTGATATATGGGGGGCAGATAATAGTATTCACGTTCTTGTTTTGTGACCTTTCAAGTAATCATTTTCATTATACTATGAGATTGGACATATATATTTTGGATAAGACTAAAGATTGTAATGGATTATGTTGGACATCAAATAGTATTATTTATGGATAGACCTTTTTTTTATTATATTTTTGGAATTTTATAATAGTATTGTTTTAGAAAAAGGACAACCCATAGGACGAGCGACAACCCGTCGCATCAGACAAGGGTATGGGAATTGAACCCACAACCGATGTGCGACATGCCATTATAGCATAACAATGGCCTACAAGAAGTCCTTGGTTATTATGAATTAGTTTAAATTTATTAACTGGTATGATATATGATTTATAAGTCCATTTTAGAAACCATATACGATTAATCTCACTATAGATGGACTTATTTATATTAAATAACTTTTTCTAACCTTTTGTTTGAGACAAGTGGAATGACCTATCATTATATCGCATGATGTGATAACACTTCACGAATGACAAATTCAACTAATTTATTTAAGATTTGAAGTGGAAATTGTTCAAGGAACGACCAACGGTGAGATTGTACCAAAATCAAGAAACTAATTCTTCTAATTCCAATTTTTTAAAGTTTAAGGAAATGATCATGAAAACCAAAAATGTTTTCATATTTCCCTCATATCTGATGAATCAGATCATTCCTTAGATCATCACAAATTTATGGCTTTCTAATTGTTGGATTTTTCATATCCATGTTCTCTACCAATCTCCATCAGAACTTGATGGTAAGATTTCTCTTCCATATGCATATTTTCACCTATGTTCTCCTAGGTGGAAACCTAGTGATTAGTTAATTTGGGTAACCATTACATTTCATAATTTATTTAATAAAGTTATGTTTTGGTATTCCTTTTTACGATGTGGGCTTCCATTAAAGAAAATTTCAAGTACTAAACCATTTATAACCCTGACGAATTTCGACGGAGAAATTCATTTTAAGCGGGGTAGAATGTAACACCGATAGATTTTATGAAAAATATTCTTTTAATTTCATTGATGTCTTGTGTTGTAAACTAAACCAAAATTAGCTTGTACTATACGCAAAACCGTATTAGCTTGTAGTATATGCAAGACTACTCTTGGCTCATGTTACACACAATTTCATGTTCGTTTTGTAGAAATTATTCTATGCAAGATTAGGTATAGATTTTGTTTAATGTATAAATGAAATAAGTTTTGATTATGTTATATGCAACACCAAAGGGATATTTCACTACAGGAAGCCCTGACTTGGCTTGCATTTCACACAATCGCGACCTTCCTCGACAGCGTGTGTAGTACGCAATACCAAGTTTCACTAAACAAAAATATATTGATTATGAACTAGGAATTATGAATAGTATTAACTAAAATATTAATTTTATGACATTATAAATCATCTTACATATTTTATAGAACATGGTATGAGATCAAAATAATTTTTTCAGGTAAAATAATTATTTTTTAAAAAATGTAATTTTTCTGCCTTTTGATGGCGCACCCACTTTAAATCTGGTTTTTGATATGTTTATAAGTTAAATATGACAAAATAAAATTCTTCTATTGAATCAGGATATTAAAATTTTCTTTGGATAAATTTTTGATTTTTTTCTGATAAATTTGTTATTTTGATTAATAGTTAAAATACGCAAAATTGTAATAAAAAAAATTCATCAAGATAATTTAAATGGTTAAATTATAATATTTAATAGTTTTAAAGTAAAAATAGAATATATTTTTACCTTTTATTATAATTTATGTCATTAGCATTGATTTTACATTTAATTCATAGGTAAAATCATTTCAATCTTTTCCAATGTTGTATCTTTTAAAACTCGTTTTCTTAACATGATTAATTTTAAATTAATTTCTGAAACTTATGTGATTTGAATTGGTAAATATGGCTTCCATATTCAGAATCATTAGATCCAAATTATGTTAATATGCCACTTTTTAAATTTGGGCAGTATGAATAGTAACTACGGTAAATTTTATTTACAACAGTTAAAGGTAGATCAGGTAATTAAGGGTGAAACTAATATTATAAAAATTCACTAACATATTTCATAATATAATGGGATGATTATATTTCGTCTTAAGTCATATTTGGGTAGAAATTTAATCCATTGGAACCCACTTGGATGTGATTAAGACCTTTAGTTTATTTTATTTAAAGTAATGTCAAATATGTCTCACAAAATCTTTAATAATTAAGGTATATTTTATATAAAGTTATACAGAATATAAATTCGATTACAATTACTAATTTGAATTATATAATTTTATTATTTATCAAGGTAATTTATTTGTATTTTTTAAGAAATATTTAATTACTTTAATAGCCTATACATTAATGATGTAGAAATTATTTATTTAGTGAAAAATCTATAATAGAGTTCTTATTAAAATAATAATACCTTTCAAAAGGACCGGAAACTTTACCAAAACTTATTTTCCGAGTATATCTATACCCTAATCATCCAAGGGTATATTTGTGGACCATTTGAAGCTTTATAAAACAGATTAGGACATCTATATTATTTTATTTTTAATGATGTCAATGATGTCACCTTCATAATTTAATAAATATAACAATTTAAATGTTGTGGTATTAAGATGATAAATTGAAATAAAAGTATTATTTTTAAATATATTATATGTATAATCAACATGGTATTTAATTTTTAATTTTTATATAACTAATAAGATTATTAAATGATTACAAAAAAATATGTAGTAATTCTTTAATTAAGAGAAATATCAAATAAATGGTTTTATAAATATTATATGAACTAATTAATGTTCTCCACAAATTTTCATGATGAATATGACATGTTATAAATCTCTTAAACATTTTTTTCGAATATATCCTCTATGTGGATTTTATTTAAATTCAAATAAATTAATTCTGTCAAAATTAACACTATTTTTATTTTATAAAAATAAAATAATATTAAATTTTTTAAATATCAAAACGATATTTAAAAATTATAAATAGAAATTTATATGGTCTAAAATGTCATAAAGTAACCAATAATGGATAATTCACAACACAGAAGTCGTTATTTATATCAATTTAAATTAAGAATATTATTACTACAAATAAAATTAAATAAATTAAATAATGTTAAATTAAAATTATAAGGTTTAATTTAAGATCAGAACATGTATAAATTTGATTGGTTGATTATATTAAAACCATATCATACCTAATATCCAAATTTAAGTCACATTATACGTTTTTATGTTTTGTTTGAGTTTATTATTAATAAATATTTTTGAGGATTCCAAAAATGCCCCTCTCCTATCCTATATAAGGGAACCTCCTTCCCTCTCCTCGTCACACAAATGTGAGCCTTAAATATTCTCAAACCCCTGCCCATTTCAATTCTCTACTTCCATAGAAACCTACTAGAGGTTCTGGGTTTCTTCAAAGACCATGTTTAGTACCCTAAAAGGAGGTTAAGAGGAGGCACGTCAAAGAAGAGGTAACCTATTCTACTGATTCATTGAAGATTCATTATTCTTCTACTTCATTTTATTTAGTTGGTTAATTATAATGTAATAACATATGTATCACTAATATACTGATAGGTTTATATAAATATTAAACAACCCCATTTCACCCTCTATTCATCCTACGGAAAATGAAATCACCAGGCGTTCGTACGTACGGAATACTATCTCCAGGTCGTGGTGTTATCTGTTTTTCCACCACCAACTTACATGGATTGGAATAATGGGGTAAAGAATAACTATATATTGGTTATTATAACATAATACTGATTCTGAGATATTATACCATCCACTCCAATTCCATTCAATAATTATGGGAACGATATCATCGCTCGTGCGTACGTAGGGATTACCGTCTCCATGATACCATTTGATTCATTCTCCATGTTAACCATTCAATAATGATTATAAAGTATATATAATAAATTATAATGAAATATATGAGATAATAATGCTACTGGATTTATTTATATATGTGTGTGTCATCAACTTACTTCCATTCAAGTCAATAAGGAAAGGAAAACAGCGTTAATGATTACGTACGGCCTACCGTCTCCATGAATGGTGTGTTTCATTTCATTTATCTATCTATTTTATATATATATATATATACTGAATATATTTGATATATAAATCATGTTTTACATTATGGAATTATGTAAATCATGATATAAGAAATAATAATATCAATAACAACAAGTCCAAACACATATGATTTTACCCAAAATGCTTCCTTGACATGGAATTGACAAAAGAATGGGTAATATAAAGTCATGAGGGAATCATATATGATATCATAAATATTACTATGGTTCTGCTACAAGTTAATAATATGATTAAACCCACTATACAGAAGTTATGGACATGTACAAAAGAAATTAGATCTATGGTTAGGGATAATTTTGTAATCTCATTTTTATTCGAGATTACTTATATGTATGTATTTGATGGGGTTATATTTTTCATCCATGTCTATAATTTTTTTATAAAGTGTTTAATATTATTCCATGATTGTTTAAATTCATGATTACCCCTCTATGACTTTTACATTGTGTTATGGATGGAATCTTTCTTTTTTTACCATATGAGGCACTTCTTGACTTTTTTCGGTAAATGTATGAGGAGAATGTTTTTTTAACTCATAAGGCATGAATGGGTTTTTAATGTTTCATAACACCTTATTATCATGTAGATTACTCTACAATATTTCATGAAAATTTTCAAAAAAATCCTTATCTTTTAATATTTCATGGAATTTTTGGAAAAGAAGATTATTTTGAAGAAGAAATGATATTTTCCTCAAGAATTCATTTCAAGTGTTTTATCAAAACCATTTCCCATATAATATGAAATTATTTAAAATGTGTATGATTCATGTATAATATCTCTATGATTTTCAAGGTTTCACTTTTCTTATTATGAAACGATATCCATATGTTTTATATGGATTATGTTAGGATGGGATGATGTTTATGAAACCCATTTTATTCTTTGGATTATGATGAATGATTTATGTTTATGTTGTGGCACACATAATAATGTTTTCATTATGAGATGGGTGGGACCTATATCTCCCTCCAATTCAATGGGTATAGATTTATATCTCATCAGATAGACATGGATATAATGGAAGGTTAATCTGGTTCTATGATACAGGACTGGAACAAGAAGTGAACTCAATTTATAAGGGACTTTTTCCACTAAGAAGTTCTTGGAAGAAATCCCTTGGTTACATTGGAAAACATAACATGTGTTTAATGGATTCCATATTTACATGTTTTATTCACATGCTAGTTTATCAAGATTAGCGTTCCATTATGATGTATTCCTTATGTACTACAAGGTTTTATGGCATTGCACATGATTTTGATGATTAGATTTTATGCTCATGTTTTCTTACGTTCAAATGTTTATGGATTGTCTTATGTTCCCCATGTTTACCCTTACTGAGCATTTGAGCTCACATTTTTTTTGTTTTATTTTCCCCAGGATATAAAGAATGTTTTTAGGTAAGAAAATAAAAGGAAAAATATTTATGGGAGATGTTGAAGATCTTTTACCATGATTAGAAGATTGTGTTCTGAGTTTCCAAAGACACTAAACTATTACGGTCCTTGAGTGTCGGTTCTTGTTATGTATTAATTATTCCGAAAAAGGAATTTAATTTCCATGTACGTCAAGATTGGGTCTCTACAATAATAGCACACAAGCCCTATTTTATAATATAGAACTTATTTTATCATTTAAATGAACATAAATAAACCAATTAAATCCACTCTATGAAAAATATATTACTTTAATACCTATATAAATAATATAGGCCTTATTTTATGTGTATGACCCAACTTATAAGTGTTAAGTAGTTAAATATTGAGGAAGTATGAAGAAGATATATCATTTTTCATTAAGTGTTTATATTTTATTTAATATTCCATATCCATGAAATCTAATTAATCCATGATGAAATAATAACTCCAGTATCCAAAATATTGTGTAATTTTATTTTTTTAATATCATATCATAAAACCTTCTTCACTTCCTTGTAATGGTAAAGTAAATATTCATTCATGTGTACTGTTGAACTATCTCCTCCCTGAACTGATATAATTTTTTTCATCAACACATATTATGACTACTTATACTGATAGAATTAATTATTTTATATGATATATATAAAATATTTAACATTATTAATGACAAATATATCATTCACATTCTTATCGTTACATAAACATAAAAATGATAATGTCGTTCTTCTATACGTGTTACCTATCATCTGCACAACACAATGTTAGTAATGTTTCTTCACCACATCACATGGAAGATATATTATAGTATATTTAAATTGGTAACATTATATTTATGATATTTTGATAAATATTTAAAGATAAAATAATAATTAACTTTTTTTAGTGATCATTGACAATTGGAAATGTTACTCATTCATACGTACGACCTACCATCTCCATGATTATAACATTGTTCATTTTTCATATCCATTGTTAAATGGTTTCATTCAAAATTATAATTTATTAATAAAATTGAATACTATTTCATTAATATTATTTGGTGGATGTTGAAATTAGGTTCATTGTGTCTTTTGACATCATAGAAAATTTATTTTGGAATCATGTATTGAATATTAAAAAAACACAAGACATGAAATTAAACAATTAAGTAATTGTTATAATTTTTAAAAAGATATATAATGGGAATACAAAAAAAATTCTATCATGAATTTAAATAATTATCATATATTTATTATTATGGATGATAACGATTATACTTTATGAGTCTGACTCAATGTAAGGAAATTTCATTTGAAAACATTATTTAATGATACTCTAAAATTATTTTTACATTTGAATATAACTTTTTTTACTAGAATATAATTCAAGATGATAACATATCTCCTTCAAGTTGCATTAATGTTTCTCTTATTCCATTATAATTTTACCATTTTATTTTCAAATATTCAATTGACATATATTAGTTTGTGACTTTGTAAAAATAAAATGTGATTTCAAATTGGAAATGTTTATTTTCAATTATTCTTGTTTTATATGTTAAAATTTTGTTACCGATATTCGGTATAGTTTTTGTGTATGGGTATTTTAAAGAAAATAAAAATGTGGGGGATCTCTTGATTTCTCTCCAATGAATTGTGTAATGTGGTTTAGTTTGGGATTCAACTATGAGATTAAGTGAATATACTTTGCTGGGTATTCCAAATGTAACAATGATGGTTAATCCATATATTTCCATGATGAATACTATAATTGTGAATGAGAATTTCATACAATTATTCAATTATGATTTATAGTTTCTATAGATTATTTTAATAATTTGATGATATCATGAGGTAATATAAAGAGATACTTTTTTATTTGAGAAATGTCTAACATTGTGGATAATGTTTTCATGGGTTTTTAATATTCATGTACTATTGGTTTCATTGGTTATTTTATGTCAATTACTATAATTTTTTGGATTAATCCATGTTTAAAGAATTATTGGTTGTAAGAATGGGTAAGACTTTTGAAGAAGTCAAGTTGAAATTTATTGTTATTTTTTCATGAAAAATAGTTCATGTTTTATTTTAAATTTTTAATATTTTATAATAAAGGGATATATTTTTATTAGTATACATGAGTATAAATGTTGTATGATATGTATGAGTTATGAACTAATTATCTAAAAATATAATCATGAAAAGAACCTCAATGTGAAGGAATTAATATTCTATGATATAACTCATGATTTTGTAATTATTAAATCTATAGCCATATAAATAGCATAGTTAGAGTCTTTGATTTATAACTACAACAACCTTACAGAACATCATTTCTGTAATATATCATGTACCAACACTTTAAATGATATAAAACAACAAATTAGACTAATATTTATACTTCCCCATATTTAAAATGATTAACTATGGTTTTGAACCACTTCCCCTTCAAACATTTCAATACAGCCTTACAGTAGTCAGTGTACACGGACAAATGATGTTTTTTATGGTTTTAATGGGGATCATAATATTAGTTATGTTGTATATGAACCTCCTATAATAATAGTTAAGGATCTGGATACATGAAACACTAACATCATTTTTATGGTCAAATAATGAGACAATTTCTTTGATCATCGAAATAACAAAAGATACTCTAATGTTTTATATGAAATGCACCTAGAAAAAATCATCAAGAACCCTAAAAATACACTATGAAATATTCATGAATAATTAATGATGATGAAAATATCACCTAACTACATGAAGATTATCTATGTGGTCCAATATATACTAATAGAACACAATGATGACTTCTATGAAAACCTCCAAAATACAATAAATAAACACAAAAACCACCACATTATTCATATACATGAATAGATTTTGATAATTTATTATTTGAAATTTAATTACAATGAAATAATAATTCCTATAATGAAATAAAAATTATTTCTATATAGCATGGACATTCTTCAAACACATATGGTGAGACCTGTCAAAATTTGATCTTAGAGAACCATCTAGCCCAATTCAGTTGATCGAATAAAAAATAATTTTAAAAAGAGGATGGAGATTCATCACTATAATTTTATTCAATTAATGATAACCAATATAGATATATATATATATAGAGAAATCATAAATCCTTTCAAAAAAACAATGTACTAAATGATGAGGTAATTACAAAAAATAAGACATTCCATAATAGATCATAAATATTTATTAAAATATCCCAAAAATAAGAATGAGTCTCCCAATATTTTGATATAATTACTAAAGTAGCACATGTTTGTAGCTCTATTCATTATTGAATCTCCCATTTAGTGTGTAATGTGACAATTGTTTTATAAATGATATAAGTGTTTCCTTTTCTAACTCTATGAATCATGGTCTTATGTACATTTGATGAACTCATCATAAGAAATGAAATTTGGGATGAAAATTATTAAACACTATAATGATCAAGGAGTTTTAATATCTCAGTATACCTAGAGAGAACTATTTATCATAATTCCAAAATATAATCAACCACCTATAGAAATGTCTGATGGGAACCACTATAAACATTAAAACAATCTACTGAGGATCATGCAAAAATATATATGAAAAACTATGATCTCCCCAAGAGTCAGAATGACCCAAAAAATATAATTGTTCTCCATTAATCATAGTAATTAGTTTGAACTACAACTTTGAAATTAAATGTTAATGAATATTCAATCATATACACTATACGTCCAAAAATAATCAGGCTATAGATCATGAATCAAAGGTGTTATTCATTCATGAATTAATCATGACATGAACCGATAAATAAAAAACAAATGGATCATCACTTTTTCTTTATATCACATAACTCTAGAGACTCTATCTCCGATATCTGATAAGAACCTACTACGTCCTCTCTAACATGGATGGGAACAACCTCCCGGTCAATGTACTTCTCACCAAGGATGGGATTAATCATGGAGAGGTACTATGAATACCCAATATCAATAATGTGTATAAGTTTTTTGATAACCTTGTGTTTATATCTCTATAATTACTACTTCTATGGTGGATCCTACAATTGAAAATGATCTACACGATTCAATCATATAACAGATTGGGACTCCCTTCATGGACGAACATTAATTCCTAATGAAAACTAAACATATGATACCATGTATTGGGGCTAAGAGGAACCGGAACAATATAAATGAAATGAAGAGTAGTAGGACATCTCCCACCCCGAGAAATTACAAAATCACTTCTATCTAGTAAAATAAAGATTTTTTGACCAATAATGATTTACATAGATAATTTTAATGACTAACCTTTCAAGATGATCTAGTTTAACCCAACTATCTCTCAACAACCTCTTACCATACTAGTACTTCAAGACATATCAACACTATATAATTTTTATCCAGGAACTGGATATATTGATGTAAGGCCTCATAAAAAGGTCATGTCCTGGAATCCTTATATTTTATCTGATCTAACCAATATCAGTGAATTTTTATAAAATAGATCATGAACTCCAAGATATTAGGGATCCCCAGTTATATGTATGAATCTAAAAATGACTATATTTCTTCACAGTCAATGATGGAAATGTGAAACGTAACTCGTCTCAAAACAAATCCCATTAAATAAATGGCTTCTCATGATCCATGAGGATTAGGATACATACCTTCTTGGATGGCCAAAAAATAAGTGTCACTACTATTTAAAATAAATAATTTTATATAATGTGGATCAATATAAATTCATTTCCAACAATAATAACATGTCCACTATCAATATATATCATAATTAAAATTCATTCCCCTCATATATTTTGTGAAAAAACTCTTTGATTCTCCTCCTCTATGTTACATTTTCAACATTCATAATACTTTTTATATCTATAGTATCACCAGGATAGACATTTTATACACAAAATGAATGAACAACATGAAATGTATCTATTAATGCATAGAACAAACCATTAGTGAATCTGTACTATTTAACTTGACATATTTATGATTTATTTATTGAGGTTAAACCCAATACTGAACTCTATGAATTTTCAGAATACTGTCAAACAAAATGGTGATTATACATTACTAGGATTGTACCCCATAACAAGTGTCACATCACTTAGTATGATAACAATACTTTAAAAAACATATAAAAAAATTTGGGGACATAAATAATCATTTACTAGAGAGTCTCCCATGTTTGAATCTTATAATAGGTTCCACCAACAAAATTATTATTCCGAATCGTTTAGTCCTCAATGGATCCTACTTCAAAACATTATATTACCACTTAACATAACCATTGATACAACTATCTCTTAATAATCTCCACCCAATGGTACCGCCCAAAATGACAATGTTTGATGGGATAACATGGTGCCCAAATACCACCTCTAATTGAGTAATACATTGTGAATAATATCATGGATATATCATTCACACAATTGGGGGGGGGGGGATTCCCTTTAATAATAACATGAAAAATAACATGATTAATTAAACAACCAAAATCACTGAATAAAAAAATTTTAAAACCCATATTATCAAGTAATTTCCAAAAAAATTAAAATAATTAAAATTTATTACATATACTGAATGAAAATCACTATCAATGACAAATAATCACAATAACCACTTGTAAAAATCTAAATGATTCTAATATCTACCCCAAAACTAAAAATCTCATTCTATCCTAAAACATATGTATCTGGGATGAAAATAATATGTATATAATGTAATATTCTCTTCAAATCCTCCTATAAAAATGATAAATAAATATTACTATATCTCCCATCAATAATCATCTGAAACATTATCATTTCATAATATGCTATACTATTTCATGGTTCTATAAATAGAAATATCGTGATGTTCCATGTATATGAAATAATATAATTTCATATATAATATAAATTTAATGTACCATGATACCACATCCACAAAAACATTCCACACCTCCCCAACAACTACCATCCAAAACAATAACTCTCTAACACATAATAATCCATCTAAAAACATTGTAAAACATAAAAATACATGAAACATATTCACAAAAAATATCCTCCATATTATTAAAACATCTAAATAGTAAATGATTATTTTCACTATCCACCCTAACACATTCATCTGGAATTATACATCAATCCATCACATACATTACACAACAAACATACAATACCCCCATGTAAGAAATTTAGAAGTGATATAAGGGATTAAAAAAATAAAAACCATTTAATTTATCTGCATAAATATATGGGGAAGGAAAAACTATCAATAGAAAGATAAAATACTTCTTCGGTAGAATAGTACTGAATATGATGTTATTAAAGAACATATTATTCACCAACCTAAATATTGAGGAAAATATATTCGTAGAGACATTGGGTATTCTCACCCCTACAGATATTGGGGTATCATATAAATCAACATAACATAAATAGAATAAATAAATTGAAAACAACTCAAATAGAAACAATCATCAATAAACATCAGTTATTTACATCACATCTTGATCACCCATTTTCCACAACTGAGAAAATTATATACAATATGAATTCATATAATTTACTAAAAATTTAAACTGTAATTTTTTATAATATTTTTCATTTATATTATTTACAAACATTTTCCTATTCCATCTAAGAGAAATCAAACTTCTTCTTAAATTCATCCAATGTTATATTATAGGGTAAATTATTAGCCTCTAAACTAATGGGATAAATAATGTTACATTTGATATTGTCACATAATTCCATGTACTCTTGGACAATGAATATACTACTATGAAATATACATATAATATTCACATCCAGGTCAGATATGAATTGGTTAAATGAATTAGAAATAAGTAACCATGCTATCTTAATATTAAAAAATATTCATTACCAATAAGAATTACAATTTTATGAATTCAAATAAATGTTAAAGGATTTATTTAACCCACTCCATCTATCCATGTTTGGTTAATATCACCACAGATAAAGACATCATTCACCCCCCCCCCCTCTTTAAATGCTCAAATTACTTCCACAAACCAATAAATACTCACCCATTCCTCTTAAATCCCCCAGACATACCTAGCTCCCATAACAGAAAATATAAATAATACTCATCAAAATAAACATATAAATGAAAATTTAAAATAATAATTGATCAAAATAAAGCACTATTACAAACAACCAAAGAATAAATCATTCTTTAATATGTAGTCAAGATCCCCAAATCATTTATAATTATTAAAAAAATAATGAAATTAACATTTTGAAATAGTATATTGAAATATTATAGGATAAAAATAGATGAAAAATAAGTCATATACTATAAAAAACAAATTAATTAATCATGTTTTAAGAATAAAATTCATTTATATCAATAAATTTATATATTTTAAAAAAATCTGATTCATGAGATGATCTTTTGGGGTGTGTATTTGTGTTTTTTATATCAAATTATGATATTATGAAATTTTTTAAATATATATTGATTTTGATGAAAACATTTAATTCCTATTTTTTATTTTACCATTATTATTAATGATTCAATATTGATGAGTATATGGAAAGTTTATTATTTCAATATAAATTGTTCTATAAGTAATATATTTTAATTAACTATATTTAAAAAAATTATGTGTTGATGAAAATTCATCTAAAATGAATTTATTAGTGTCATGTTATAATATTGATCATGTTAACTGACTATGATTCTGTTTTAAATTTTCCTAATGCCAAACAATTATTGTTAACAAATTTGGTGAATGAAATGTTTTTACTGTAAGAATTATTGATGAAAATTTATCTAATGTTGTTTCCTTTTTTTACAATGATTATTGATGTGGAAGGGGATAGTAGAATAAGAACATGAACATGTAATTTATTTATTTATTGTTTATATTTAAGTAAATTAAAATATCAATATTTATGATGATGTTATATTGAAAATTGAAAATTTACGTTGTTAAAAAATAGTCCCTCACATTTCCAACCAATGATCTTAATATCCAAACAAGTTGTACCCATAATAAAAAACTATTGGAGAGGATTGATCTAGACTAAACCAAGTGTTAGGATTGAGATGGATTATGTAAAACCTAAAGGGGGTTCATAGTATTGAATATTTAATGCTCACAATGAATGGGTGAATTTGTGGTGTACTAAATTAAGATGTGGGGTGGCCCTTTGGGGGATGTCATTGTTATTCGGTCTGAGTTCCTAACATATTTTCACCTTGAGTGGTTACTGATATAGGAAGTCTTATTGTGTTATTTCAAACGTCTTTGAAGTCTAAAGTGGGAAGGATGCAATGTGTTTATAGTTATTTCATTAATGAAATTTTGCCATATAACATATTCCCAGCAATCTGATAAATCTCCATTATCATATCGTTTAATTTCATTTCCTTCAACCTTCAGATAAAAATAAATCCACATTTGATATAAAGAAAAAAATTCCATTAGAATCCATAATTAAACATATATCATTCCATCATTCTCTAATAATCAAATTAATATAATTCATTGTTGATCAATTTAATCCAATCTTGAAATATTCATCACTCATGAAGACATCTATTGAACGAAGATGATACATCAATGGATAAAAACTAGAATTCATAGATATTATCATGAATTTTAATTAATTATTGAGTTCAAAATCTGTTATATCTAAATATTGATGATTATCTTCATCATGTGTGGTGTCTTTGATAGGATATAATGCTTTTCCAAAATGAATAAGACTCCATTTTTCTTTACATCACAAAATCTTGAATATCTAGGATCATAAATATTTCAAATTAATTAATTGACATGAAATGTTTTTCTGGAATATATTTTAGTGAATAGAACAAGAATAGATGGTGATCCTCATATCTATATATATATAATGTGTTACCAAAGAAAATATATCTATCTAAAACATTGATGTCTCATATTTTATTTTATGGGAAAAAGGATCCATGATGAATTATATTGAAGAAGGGATGTTTCAAGATCCACTAGTCTAAATCATTGTGAAATTATACTCACTTTTCTCTACATGTAGAAAACTCAATTCTCAATGATTATATTATGGAAGAAAAAACCAACTAACCTCCCTCAATACCAAGATAGTATTAAAATTTTATATTAATAAAAATCCATTATGATGTTGAATAAAATGATCTAGCACCCTAGCTTGCACAATTGTGATAAAGGTCATTTACCATTGGTGGCACGAAAAGATCATTTCAAAGCCCTTTGATTCTAGAACATATGGAAAATAATAGAGAAAAAATTGTGGACCTAAAAAATAAATATTTTGCAGTTTAAAAAATAAATTTTAATGTTAGAGTGAGAAAATTTGCAAAGAATAATAATACTTATAATGCGAATTTTTAGGTTCATGAATGAATAATAATCAATGTGATATGTTTTATTTTATTAAACATGAGTAAACCCATGTAATAATTAACCTTTAAATGAAAAATTACCTAAATGAATATACATACTAAAAATACATATATAATTTAGTCCCCATTGTGTAGAAATGAAAATTGTGAAGGATGGGTGAGATATTCTATGAATGATACCAATAGTACATAAATGATAATTTTTTGGGATTCCATGCATGTCAAATATAAAATTCATGAATGAATATACATTGATTATAATATAAATAAACATAATATATCATATTGAATATTGGAGATGAAATGTAGAATAAGTAATTGTGATTGATTTTATGTTTTCTTATTATATTTTACATAATAGATTTCTATGATATCCAGTCATATTATCATTATCATATATTATAACTGAATATGAATAATGAGATAAAACCTAATTTATTGGTAAATATTTGATATAATTCATCTATTTCATTGATATAGAGGTTTCCTAAGAGCATTCATCACATAGAAGAAGCTGATCATAGTTCAATGTTGTTGATAATAGATGTAATATTATGCATGATTATAACATCAAAATGGAATGGTTTAAATCCAATAATGTATGGGTACAACATAATTCTTTCATTATACCAAATCGATTCAATGTGGTTGGATTCAACACAATTCCCATTTCCATTATTTCATTGAAACTATGAATTATGTAGTGTTAATTTGGTATAATAGCCACTATACATAGAGGGTGTACTCTTACCTATTATATTTGAATCACATTAAATATCATATCCATGTTCTTTGAATTTTTAATGGATGATATCTAACAATTGGGGTTGTGGATATGAGGATAATTCATTCAATATGTTATAGAGGTAAACAACTGGGATAATAATTTTAACGTATAAAATAAAAAGCGTAAACTGATTCACCCCTTTTAGTGGGGTCATCCCAAAGTGGTCCTTTCAATTTTATTTAGAGGGGGTGACACATGTTATTTTATTCATTTAATATATTCATATTAAAAATATTATTTTCCCTCTAATTTTTGTATCGATCGAAAACATGGTGGATTTTTTTCTGCAGCTAATTATATTTTAAACCCATGAATGAACATAAATGTCATTATAATGAAATAATTTGGGAATATAATGAAGTAATACATATTCTATAATGAATATGAAGAATCATTTTTCTAATGAATTATTTTTGATAAAAAATTGATTCAATGATGTCAATGATATTTTATTTCTTTCATCTACCTACAATAGTGTCAATGAAATATAATTTCTTTAAATAATTCCCTTATAATGACGAGGGAAAAATTTCCTTAAATAGTTATCCTTTAGGATATTCTACAATTAATTATAGATATCACATGTTTTAAGAAATTAATAAATATCAAGTACCTAAAATGATGAAATGGACAATAAATATCTTAGAAGAATAATAACATTAATATGTGGATATTTAAAAGGATTTAATGAGAATATCATTGAGGTTGAATTGAATCATGATAACATTATATAAGATTCAAAATATTTAATGTAATCAAATATAATTCACCCAATAACATTAAAGAGAAAAATTTAGAGATTATTGAACATGAAGAAGCATTCTGTATGTTTTATGATAGGTGGACAAATATTATTTAGCAGAAATATTAATACACTATATAATTTGAAGTAAAGTTCCGTTTTAAGGAAAAAATATTATCATAGATTTCATTAATACTAAAATTGTAATCAATAAAAACACAAGAAAAGTAATTTTAAACATAAAAAAATAAAAAAAATCCCATAATGAAGATGTTGTATTTATAAATAATTAGTGAGAAGATAGATTGAAAACAACCGATAATGAAAAATTCATTCCAAATATGAAATTTCATGAACGTTTAGTGAAAATGAAACATGAATAAACTGTTTAAGTTGAGAATTCAGAAAAACTGAATTAAGAGTTTTCAATAAAAGAATTACATCCAAAAAAATTATGATTATTGTTATCATAAAATCCCTATATATTGTTTTTATAATATATTCAAATCAATCAATGATCAGCATAAAGTAGTTACAATTTATACGGTACCATTAATGTGTAAATTAAATAATTATGCTAATTGAAATCACATGAAAAGTGAAGGGGGAAAATGAAATCATATAATGTTGTGGATGAGGATAAATTATAGGGATACCAAAATTAGATTTATGGTTGTAAATAAGAAATGTAAAATAAAATTTTCCATTAAAAATACATATCAAAATTGCAATGAAATAGAAATAGAAATCATGTCAATTACAACAAAATATTTCTCAATAAGAATGTACGGGTTACAATAGGTTTTTAGATAGATTTTGGAACGTAAAATATTTTAGATTATTTAATAAAATATTATATAAAAACGGAGTTTGCATCTAGTTTAATATAATAGGAGAAGAAAAAATTTATAAAGATGAATGGAAAGAGCATCGATAGAACAAAAAAATTTCAATGTATGAAAATACTCTACTATCAGTGAAATTTAAGAAGTAAGATTAAAGTTGTATTATTGTATAACTAATAATAGAATATAAAATAAACAATTTAGATAAAAATAATATAACAGGATCATAACAGATTGATAATCCAACCTTTAGTGATAACCATAAAAAAAGGCGATGATCAAGTAAAACATAAGAAGAAAAAAATAAGAATCATACCAAATAAAATAAGATGCACTATTTTTGGAAGAAGAATGACCATTTGGGATAATTGTATGTTAATAGTAGATTTCCCAATAATTATATTCAATCAGAACAAATAGAGGCCCACAAACGGTCTGTGCAAGGTTAGGCAAACCATGCATGATAGACCGTGGAAGATAGGTTCCTTTAATAGAGGGTTCCACACTGTTGGAATACAGTTTGAAGATAGTGCAAGAAAAATCGAGTGTCTTACCCAGTTTTGGATTAAAAATTATTTTATTTAATTATATTCTTGGTAGATATGGGTTTAATTAAATGATGATTAATGGGTTTTCTTATTTTAATTAAATCCATGGGAAAATGTATTTAAATAATTGTTTTGAACTGTGTGGGTTTAGTTAATTAAATTCAAGGTTGAATAGAATATAATTAATTGATGTAAAATTGGGGATTTATTTATTTACATTATGTGATATAATTTAATTAAATGAGGAAATGAATGAAGTAAGAGAAATCATTTAATTAACTTCTGTTGAAGAAACTTTTCTTAAATTTCATTAATTGGATGAATTGATTGAATTAAATTTAGTTTGGATGAATTTAATTAAATAATTTTTATTTGTAATTGATTTTATAAAATTCATGGGAGAATAATTTAATTAAATGATATTTTATTCAGGAGTCGGGGATTATCAAAGATGTGTGATATTAATGTGTAATAATAATAATTTTATGGTAATTATTATTATTATTATTATTATATTTATTTCTCTATTTTAAATTAGAATTTTAATTTATTTAATGGAGAAAAGTATAGGGTGGATCACCTCTCCCTCGAGTTATAGGGGGTAGGACTCTTCTCTTGATTCAGTCAATACTATAATGAATGGAATAAAACCAGCCAATACCAAGAATAACATAGTATGCATGCATCTATAGCATGGAGAGATTCCCATAGGACTGATGAGGCCCCGCCATTATTCTACATCCTGAAACACATCAATCATGTTTGTTCAACCAATAAATTATGTACTCAAAATAATGGAAAAAAATAACTCTATATGTCTATACTGATAGCATGGGATATACTAGGTGTAAAAAAGTATTGCAATGTTCTTGAATCAATCAATTCACAAGAAAGAGTACTAAAAAAATGATCATACCTATGATGATCTCCCACCTTACTAGAACCAATTCCTCTACTACGTGTAACTGAAAATGCCTATAACCAATTCCCTTATACTAATGGGTCCCTCTATGAATATTCAAGAGTCTAGGTCCCTGAAAAAAACCTCGAGGTGGGCCTTTACCTTGTCAATCTCCCCTTGGTGGAGCATGAGTCTTTCGTTCATGCTGATGTAATAGACTAACTATAAATTTTTACTGAGGTTGGCATGAATCATTTCCACCTCCACAATAATTATCTTGAACGTCCACTAGAAACTGATTCTGAATATTCTCTTGGATTTCATAGATGAAACACATAATCCCCAATACATATGGAATGGTATAATACCCAAAAGCTTGAAACATAATATACTAATGTCGACACCTATCCTGTCGAATCCTTGTATTGAATTTCTCATGCGACCTAATATTAGGAATTCTTCTTATTAATGAACCATACTAGATCACCTATCATTTTACACCTCCTCAAAACTTCATTGGTTCAATCAATTCTTACTTCTTATAGACCTCCATGTTTGTCAACATGGTAATTGGGGTAACCACATACTCGATTGAAGGAAAATCATCCTCCTCTAAGAATCACTCATGAGGCTCCTCATCGAAATAATTAACTGATGAAAAAATAGGTTATCATTGAACATAATCCCTTGATATTTTACCGAAATAATCCTCTACTAGAGAGAGAGAGTATCTCATACCTCTTCTAATCCTTCATGGTCGATGAAAGAAATAAGGCGATGAAATCTTTCTCAAAATTGACCCATAAAATTCAGCCTCTTTCTTCTCCCCTAGGTATATTTTCCACCATTGATGTTCATATATCCACATCTAGATCACAACAAGTGGAACCTAGTACTCCCTCAATGACCAAATCAAACTGAAAGAGATATCAAGCTCCTATATCCAGCTCTTCATATCTATGTCTGATACCCTACACTCAAACAATCCTAGAGTCTACTACTGGAATCCATGTAATGTTGTCTTCCATTAGTCAGCCTCCTCTACTGGACCAAACCTCAACTGATCAACTAGATCGGCCTGCTAAGCTTCAAATTCCAAAGCCTCATGTGGACGATGATGGGGTGCCCTAGATTAAAAGGTAAATGATGAATTCTAATCCCTCGGTAGTATCAAATTTATTTTTGGATTCATTTTAATCATTGATTTTTTAATGTTCTCTGAAACAACAAATTAAAATAAGAACACAAATCATTATGATGCATGTACCTTTTCCAAGGGTTTCTACCCTATAAATCGTGTATCCGCACATGGTATTTCTGTAGGCTCATATTCCTTACATCTGATCACATGGGGGGCTAAAATAATGTGTCATAGTCACTATTCCCTAGCCTATGTCCCACACCAAGATCACCTGACATTGTTTCCATACCAACCCATATGATCCTCACTATTTCTAACCCCAAATGCCATTGTGTCACTCAAAAATCTCCTCTAACATTATTCTATCATTAACCGTTCCCTCCAAATATTCCCTTATAGAACTAGAAATGTAGGAAATGAGATAATGACACCAAGATCCCTACCTCTAGTAGGATTTGAGGCGATGACAGGAACAATGGGTTCATATATTTCATGATATTAGAGGAATTAACCTTTATATGAAAACAATATTAGGATATAAGATGGTTTATCTCAAAAAATACAAGAAAATTATATATATATATATATATATATATATATATATTAAATCCAATCCATCCCACATTCATGTTTTATACATAATGGCTATAGTTAATGTCTCTGCAAAGTAAATACCAACAAAACAAGGAAAGGAAGTGACATGAAAACTACCCCAATTTTGGAGTTAGTGATGCCCAGAACAGTTCACATAGTCCCCTGAAAAACATGAAAACAGATTTATATATGTAGGGTGAGTATACAAGTATACTCAGTAGGGGAAAAAAATTCATGCTAATGTGGAAGAGGCGTACATATTCCCCTATCAGAAAATTGTAGAAACCTACAACACCTGGTAATGTATATTATCAACATCAACCACACTATGGAATGATCGCCAAATAATTAATGTAATGTAAAATAATATCATGTTCACATCATTGATTGGGTACCCTTCACCACATTCCCATTTATTATCTTTCCTCACACGCTAACAGAAAATGTCATGGCACTCCCACCTCTATTGAGAGTACCACGTCACAACCTACCAGCACACCCATGTGCCTCATAGCTCATCCTGAAACCTAGGAAAATGAATCTCATGACAAATTTGGCACACAAACATGGGCTATACAATAATGTACCACCCACATACACCCATGGTACATACCAAGTCACATCACGAAAACACCTGGCAATACACAACACATCTCATCATGAAAACATCTGGGAAAACACAACATGCTCACACACACCTGTGCCCCAAAATCCACCACAATTTCGAAGAGCAATGTGACATCACACCTGGAAAGAGGAGTAAGGAAGTGTCGGTATCCATCCATCCATTCTCCCACCAGGATGTTTGGGAATGAAACCCTCCCATGTTACAATGCAGGTATTCGGAACGTAATGCTCATCAAGGGTGAGTGAATATAGAGATCACTAGGAAATACATTTTTTACATAATACGAATCAATAAATCGCAAAATATTTTTTTTCACCAAAAAAATAACTTTCAATACCACATATAATGTTACCTTTAAATTAAAAACCACATGACCAGACCCAAACACAAAATATAACCCGATCCAATTCATTTAGGCAACACTAAATCTTGTTAAGCAATTATTCATTCATCCCATCTCTACCTGAACATTACTAATATCAATAGAGAACAATTTAGATAAAATTTAACACCACCATATTCATTTCATAAGGTGAAGAGAATTATGGTTCGACATACAGAACATTTAATCACCGTTTACACCCATTCATATTACTACCTATAGATTTGGAGACCGAAGGTGAATCATTTATTTGGACACTCCTGGTGAAAATCTATGTGAAATATACTCATAACCACTTATATAATAATTCATCAATGTCATTATACCCAATCCATCACCTCAACAACAACAAAACAACCACCAAATCCATCCCACTTCCATAAAGGCCCCATATAAAATCCATTGAAAACAATACTCCTCAAACCCACCACACCTAGGAACATAAACAATACACAACCCACTGCATCTTAATTCACAAAAATTGTCATCCATTCCATATTTTAACAATCAATTATCATTATATTCTATTAAACCCCTATGGAACCCCATAACACATTGCTAGGGATTAAAACCCACAACAACAAAAGATTGAACAAATCAATGAACATCGCTCCACCACACAGTCCAAGTAAAATAATACTTATTTTTAATAAGAAATTACTCATTTAAATTCCATTGGTTGATCCATGTGTTATAAAAGAAATAGTTTGATCTTGGGAAATCCGTTTGTTAGGTGAGTGGGATTGGTTAACTAATTTCATATATATAAATTTGTTCAATGCAAGAACAAAAAATAATAATTCACAAGGCATTGTAGGTGCACAAAAAAACAAACAATGAACATGATTTTCAAAAGTCATATAGCCCATATAAATTAACATAATCAATATATAAATAATAAGAACATATATAACTTTTCCCGACCCAGAATGACAATTTATACCAAGTCGCTTATATTTATTTATTTGGTTTTCTACTATATTTGTTGGGAGACATCATACACCCACCCAACATGATACACTGATATAATATAAATGAAGGAATTCCATACTCAATGAATTATGAGATGTACCTCCTTCTACCCAATCAGGAGTACTATTGTAGGAGGAAAATTCCTCTTGGGAAATATGATCTGAAAGCCATAGTAGAAGAACATGATCTCTCGAGGAAGAGATGCTATAGGTTCCTCATTCCATGATAAATGATAATGAAAGAAATAGGGATGGAATATGGTTTTTAATGATTATATCTTAGGCAAAAATAATATAATTTTTCTTTGAATTCCCTTTTAAAGGTGGATCTTGTCAAATGCCACACACATTGACTATTTAAAAAATCCTTGAGATCATTAGTAATTTTACATTATATTTTATATCCAAATAAATGGCATTAAATAAACATAAACATCCTTTTAAACTCAATTCATGACAATCGAAATGTTATAGGGTTGAAATTGGAAAAATTAGGGAAAAACTATAATTTGGAAAAACTATCTAAAATGACATCTCATTAGGTTTTTCACTATCATGAATAACTTGTGGACGAGTCACCACTAAACAAGTCTACTTGAGATGATCTATTAGTGCATGATTCATCTTTGGGTGACAAAACATTTGATGAGGTACTAGTTGATTATTCATCGTTGGGTGAATCACTATTGGAGGACCCTCCCTCAAACAAGTCACCATTGAATGAGTCACCATCATCAGTCATCACTAATGATATACCAATGAGAGTCACTATTGGAAGAGTCACTATCATGAGTCACCACTGTAGTCCCACAATTATGATTCACCATTAGACGAGTCAACATTATATCTCACCACTAGAAACATGCTGGGGTGCATCATCATTGTAACTCACCATCACAACCTAACAATTAATGTAATCATTTCTACTCACTATCATGACCAACCATATTGAAATACCATTCCTGAATCACATGTCATAACCCATTGTTTCAATTCAACATCATGAGTCACTGAGGCAACTCACTATTGGGATGAACTATAGATGGAAAGAGAGAATTTTTGGAAACTCATAAAATGAGTCACAATCACCTCTAATAACAGATTAAAGACAAGATTTTCATAATGTAATGGGTTATAGTGGTATGGGCCATGACACCAATATCTATCTCCAATGAATTTTTTATTGACAAATTTTATATAAAACAAAGGGTATATATCATGGCATCCAATGATCAAAACTGGAGGGAAGATATGCGGAAATCCCATTCCTTAAATAAGATGGTACACAGGAGGAAAACCCAAGAATGAAATAAGAGGATATATTGGACAAAATCCAACGCATGCAATATTAGGGTACATGTGTGGATATACCAAGACCAAAACAATAGGGTATGTGGGAAAAAATCCCATGCCCAAAAATAAGACTGTACAGAGGATGACATCCCATGCCCAATACAAGAACTCTGGGGATTATCCCAAGCCTAACATGTAACAAAGGCCTTGGTAGGCCACCTTGAAATGAGTTATTATATGCTTATGTGTTTTACAAGAATCAATGTTTTATTCCTATTTTATTATTTAATTTATTTTGTTAATTATTTCCTTATTATTCATGTCTTATGAATTACCAATCATTATTAGCATCTCTTATATGAATGAGGTAATCATTAAATATAATGGTTATGTTCCATATCCTTTGGTTCATGTTGTTCTTATGCATTTCAGTTATTTACCCCTATTGATCATCTTATCTCACTCAGGTCTTATGTTTCCATTCCCTAGGTTATGAAGAATTTTTTTCGGTAGAAGTAGTAATGTAGAAGATCATTATGAATGATGTTGAAGATCATTCACTAGGATAAAATATTTTTTTCTATGTTTCAAAATACACTATAAAATTATAGTCATTGGGCATGTTTTTTTATAATATACTGAATATTCATTTAAAATGATTTAATATCCATTTTTGTTAATTCATTATAGATATAGTTTGTATCAAAGTAATTATTCTTTCATCCATAGGAAACTAGGATGCAAATAACATAATTGAGATCATTAGGTATTTTTTTATATGTCTAGGGATTTCCTTAATAATATGTACAAGGATGAGTTAACATTTATTACAATGTCCTATAATTTTTTAAAATGATGGAGTTGGTGAATTCTTTGAAATAAATCCCTGTTTGGATTGTACCAGTGGATGTTTCTCTAGAACAGATGTACCTAAGTGTAACAACTTTGAATAGATGTTTTGACCCTGACTTGGGGTAATGTTGTACAAGACAACGAGCCTTGATACACACCATGTTTGACACGGATGGGGGATGTTCATTATGGATAATAAACTCTTTATGGGCCTTGATGAAGTATTTATGTAGATTTTATCAATGAATAACCAATGATAGTAATATGGTATCATAGATTAATGTAGTCGGATCCATGATTTTAAAACCCTATAAATATGTTTTCTTGATTATATGTTATCAAAATATGATAAATGGTTGTCAACCTATGCCATCTGGTTTTAGTCATTAGAGAGACCTCAGAGGAACGTAGTCAACATTAAATGTTTAAATTGTGGAATGTTTGGTAATTATGTCAATCGATTTCCCATGTTTCAATCTCATAAATGGAATCAGGAATTTTTTATGACTATATGTTAGACTTCTAAAGATAACGAGACCATAAACGAATGGGAATGTTACGGGATGTTCTTCCAGTATTGTCTATAGCAAACATAATAATCATTATTATATTTACGTTAATGAAAAATAAGAAGGATTTATATTTAATAATGTAGTAAATATAAATTATGGAATAAGATTATGAATCCTTAGTAATGGAATTAGAATAAGGTCATATTAATAATGTATTTATATTTTTAAATTCAATTATTATGCTATATGAATTTTGAAATATATAAGCATTTTCAATATAATTTTCATTATGGATTTTATAGAAATATGCGGAAGAGTGGTGAAGAAAATGAGATTTCATTTAATGTATATGTAATATTTTGATTAATGTATGGTATCCATAAAATTAATGATTTATTTTTGAGATATTTATACTTGGATAGTTATTTGATAGATAAGAATAAGTAAATTTGACTGTACAGATTTCCCCAGAACTGATTATTAAAAAATTAGTCAATGTCATAAAGGATGTTGTTTAAAAATTAATAGATTTATAGAATATATATAGTAATCATTATAAAAATTAATACAGGATGTTTTCCAAAAATTGTTATCATAAATAATTTTAGAGTACTTTGTTTTCTAATGGGGTTAAAAAACACAAAAAAAAAGTTATCTTTTTTTATTGTAACAAAGAGTCAGTTTTTAAAACCAATCCTCATGATAAATTTTTATGTAATGTGATCAGATAAATGTATTTATATTAGGTTTGGGTAAAGGATTTAGGAGATTTTATATGGTTGGATGGAATTTTGGTGCCCTAGACTAGGCAGTGGCATTCACACGTGCAACACATGGTTAGTCAAATCGTGTGGGTCAGTCATTTATGAGAAAATAGGTGTCCAGTAGGAAATTCATCTTTTTTGCATGGTCTATCAGAACATGTGAGTAAAACAATGTGGTTTACACTGTATTGAGTTTTTGGTTAAATTATTTAATTAAATTCCATTTTAAAATGGGAAAAAATTAAATGATGTCAAATAGAGGTATTATTTAATTAAATTCATGGTTTAGAGGGATCTAAATAATTAATCCAAAATACGGGAAACTTTTAATTAATTATTTAGTTGATAAAATTAAATTATATGAATATGAATTTGAGAATTAATTAAATTAAATTTAGCTGAATTTATTTTAATTAAATGATGTGTCTAAATGGGAAGTTGAGGTTTATCAAAGAGGTGTAGTAAATGATGTGTTTAAATGGGGAATTGGGGTTTATCAAAGAAGTGTAATAAATGATGTGTTTACATGGGGATTTGGGGTTCATTAAAGAGGTGTAATAAATGATGATTTTAAATTCAGAGTTAGGGTTTATCAAATAGGTGTAATAAATGATGTGTTTAATTGGTGAGGTTTGGGTTTATCAAAGATGTGTAAAATTAAATGGATGTTAGAATACCGTTGTTGTTATTTTTATTATTGTGGAGTTTTTATTATTCCATTTATTTTATTATGGTTTTTAATATATTTTATAATGGAAATAATGAGGGAGGTGCCGCCAATTTTATACTATACATAAGGAACAACTCCTCTCGTCTCTCCCTTGGTGGCGCGATCCCCCCTCAACCGGACATCCCCTCCATGCATCAAATCACATTGGTTCCTTCACGATGTTTGTCCTACTATGTGAGGTGAGTCTTTATCCATGTGATACATTGTTTTCATTGGCTGTTTTAGTTATCTGTCACCCATGACGCCCCCATGGTGCAACACCCATGGGTGGCACATCAACTCTCCTTCCATATCCTCTTCATACAAGTATCATTTTCATGTTCCTTCAAGAAATTTTTCCTTATTATCAGGTTAATTCTTTCTCAATGCATATTTCTGTTTTACTTTCATGTTTCAACTCTCTTCCACCCTGTCTCTGTTATCCCGAATCCTTATATCTGGGATTAATTTGGTTTCTTCTTTTCTTTCGGTTGTACAAAGTGCAGAAGATGTACTAGCACATGTTGGTCTGTATTTCGATTACCATGACCGAATGTGAAGTAGTTCAACTCGATTTGGTTTTCAATCGACATTTGAAGGTTAGGATATATACTCAATAATTTGGTTTTCACCCCTTGAATAAGGAGTTTATGGTGCTTTTGAGTTGCGGTAAATTAATTGGGTGTTCTTTAGTCTCCAACAAAATAATTATGGGTGTCTGTATTATTGTTAGGTTTTTTTGATCCATTTTCAACTAAGCATGTATTTATGATGAAGTGTGTGAGTGTGACCGAGCAGTGACATTGAGTAAGAAATCATGGATTGGGAATTATTTGAGGTAGGGTTCGAAACATTTTTTATTTACTAAAAGGAATCCTTGTTGATTTTCTGATTTGTAAAAAGAATACTACAACGTTAGAATAAAATTTTAATTTGTGGGACGAGATAATTAACTGTGAATTAATTATATTCTCTAAGGGTAAAATTTAGATAATTATTTAGGTGATTAATTTTTAGATACTAAATTTTTTAATATTAAATAATTACTTTTTAATTAATTAAATGCATTGAGATAATAATTATAGTGGGATTAATTATGAGATATTAAATTGGTTAATATGTGACAATAAATTAGTAATATATTATGTTCATTGAGATTATATTTATTTTTGCGTTAATTATGAGATATTAAATTTTTTATGATGAGATAGTTAATTATGGACTAATAATGAACTTTGAGATGATAATTAATTAGAATATTTACATTGAGATATTAAATTTTTTAAGTTGATATCAATATTTATGAATTAATTATATATTATGAGGATGTAGTATAGATAATTAATCAGGGGTTTAATTATGGGATTTTAATTTTTGGATAAGCTGAGATAACTTATTTTTTAATTAATTTTGTGATATAAAGATGGTTTGGAATAGATACATAATTAATGAATTAATTTTATAGTACGGACATGGTTCCCTTGTGGCTAGTTAATTGTTGAATTAACTTGAATAATAGATATGAAATGTTATTTTTTGAGATAACTAAACAATTTATTGTCTTTAACTAATTGTTTAATTATTTATGTGGTTGATGATGAAAATTAATTGATAATTTATTTATATTATGAAGAGTTTTAAGAAAACAAGGACATTCATGGGTGCTTGAGTATGTATTTGTAACATGTAAATTCATTGGTGCATGGGTATTGACTGGAAACATGGATATTTGTGGTGCGTGAGAATGGATTATTAACAAAGCAATTAATGGGTGTGTGGGTGTGGAATGGTAACATGGTGTGAATGAGAATGGAATGGTAACATGCTCATTCATGGAGCCTGATTATCGAATGTAATCAAGGACATACCTGGGTGCATAATTATGTAATTTTGACTTGGATATTCATTGAGTGTGAGTATGAAATAGTAACATTGACATTGATGGGTGCACTATTCTGGAATGGTAACATGGAAATTCATGGGTGTGTTATCATAGAATGATAACGTGGACATTCAAGTGTGTGTGAGTTATATAATGGTAACATCCTTCAAATGGGTGGAAAATATGAATTGTAACATTCTCATAATTTAGTGTGGTTAAACAAATAATAATAAATAATGTGATAAATAGTTCATTTTACATTACATATATATGTATAGTATTTGTTTAGACTCTTATCCTAGCTATAATTTGATTTTGGTATCACTGTCAGGTGTCCCTGTAGAACCTAGATGGGTTGTTTTTTATTTATTCAATTATGTTAATTCTTCAATATACATTCATGATGTTTAATTTTAATACATTGTATATATTGAGCTAGACACTGGTGGTCCCATCATACTATAATTTTTATCTCACACTCTATTCAGGTCACCAATGCAATCATGTACTTCAGTAGACTCTACTTGTTTATAGGACCTTGGTCATGGCATGTAAATGTATTCTTGTACCAACAAGTTAGGATAAACAGACAGAGCAAGAGCTTATAATGATCACGGAAATCTCACTTTTTCATTTGGTCAATTCAATTTTTTTTATTCATAGATGTAAAGCATGAAGATTTGTATAGTTATTTTAGATATATATTACCATGACATGCATATGTTGTATATATTGGTGTTGTCAATATTATGTATTTACTTGATATTAAAATTTATTTTTCTAGCTGTAGTTATTTCATTATAAAACTTCAACTATTGATTGATATTTATATATTAGTATAACATGTTGAAAACTCTTATTTGAGGGTATAGTCTCCCCACATACTATCCTTACAACCATCACTACTAATCGGCATCAACTGGAATAAAGGGAGGCATGATTGAAGTCATATGGCGACCAATTTGAATACCAGTTTGAAGGTATGCCGGTTCGGGATGTTACAAATTGGGTTCATAGGGCAGGTTGTTCATTATTTATTTCTATTATAGTTATTTTTTTGTAGGTATAACTGAGACTAGGAATGTGTCTTCACTTGGATAATAGCCATTATTGGGACTAAAAACCCCATTTATGGGGAATGACCAAGTGGCCAGTTATGGGAATTTATTTTTATATTGTATGAGGATACAGTTGTTATGATCTCAAGTTGAGTGACTGGTTTATTTTTTCACTTCTTATTAATATTAAGAATTTTGATATTTTTCCATTACCTAATATGGAATGGAAGATTCATTACATGGATCATCATTAGTACATATATATTCACATGTCAGGCATATAACATGATATTTAGTTTCATTAGTAGGATACCCACTAATTTTGATTTCGTGATTTGGGTGGAATGAAATTTTTTTAACTGCAAAAGTGTTTTTGCTTATATAACATGTTTAAATGATTATATGTCATGGTTCCTCTATTTTTATCATGTTTTGCTATTGTGACATTATTTTGTGGAATATATTTTTGTTGTGTGACTACGTATGATAACATGATAGAGAGGTTTTGATGTGTTAATGGCTACATAAGTACAAAATTTTCTAGTTTCATTTACCATAGGGTGTAGATTTAGTTGTAGGGTGTGTGGGACCTTATAACTGGAAAAACGGTAACTCGTGTATTCAATCAACTGAAATAGGGATGCAAATGTTAAATTTTCATAAAGAAAATTTTATGTTATAAATGGGAGTAGAATGCCAACGGTAAGATGTATGGGTTTCTTACTGATAGGTAGAGGTCTATCCATGTGAATGAGCCCTGTATAACAATAGAGTGATTGAAATGGTTATAAATGTAAAACAATGGACTTTTGTGAAATTATGGATTATGGGGATGATTTTGGACGAATCTATATTAAATTAATGGGACCCTCAATGGTTTCCTTGTTGTTTAAATGAATTATTTTTTATATATTTTATGTTTAAAATGGATTGACACTAAATGTTAAATTATAGAAAAGATGTTTGGTATGAATTGATTCTTTTTCCCATATGGCGCTATTTGAAAATGATGTTCATTGTTGTGGAATAGTAATTATAAGTTTGATAAAATTCATTCAAATTTTTATAGGTTGACATAATTTAAAGAAACTAAAAAAATAAATAGGGTCATTTAATCCTAGTGTGTTTGGATTTACATGAAAACATGATTGGGATGACGTGTATGCTTCGTAAGGGACTATCCCATGGTAGGTAGATCCCTTAGAGCATGAGAAGATTTTTTTTTTCTGTTGTGTGATTTTTTATGATAGTACCGCTAAAGTTGAATTTACATTCGTAGAAATTTTGGGTTTTAAATTATGACACCATTGTATTTATGGATGTTCTTTATATCGTCAATCTTTATATTAGAATAACCATTGTGGAATTTTTGATTGTGAAGTTTATACATACCTTGGGAATGGATGGTTGTTAAAGAAGTCTTTGGTTACATCCATAGAACAGTGTTTGGGGAACTAATGAAAGTTCATCCCACTGCTCGGGAGGAAATTTTGGGACTTAGTTTTATTGACATGATAATAGGTTTAATATTTTAGGCATTCATGAGAAATTTGGAAATTTTTATCATGGTTTATCGAACGTCACATGATAGTTTATGGTGATTCTGAACTACTATACTTATTAGTGACTGGTCATTTCTTTCGATAACATGAAAACTCCTAATATGGGTAGTGTAACTTTTGTTTTGGTGTACATGTTAGTGTATGCATAGTAGTGTGACCTTGATGAGACTGGAAGTGTGCATAATTATTTGGAAACTCCATTAGTTTTGGAAAAACAATTTGTGTTATGCATTGAATGAACTAGTATTCCTTTGGTGGAATAAGCCAGAGATTTTGGTCAATGATTGGTCTGTAGGTGAATCTGAGCCTTTTGGTAAAAATTCAACTCATAATATCTTGACATATCATTTGGTGATATAGGTTTAATAATAGTGTGCTATTTTTAATTATACTATCATGTCCCATATCATTACATCTTCTTGGAGACACTAAGATAATTTCGGTGATACTTCATGCTAAAATTTTAAAAGTCATTGGTATTTTTATAGTGTTTATTATCTAGATTGAACATGGGATGTATGATTCATTGGGTTAATATTTTATTCATGCTAAAGAATGACAGTTTCAAAATAGCCATTTTATGGAATGGCATGGGAAGATAACTTGATGTGGAGTGAGGAATATGGCGAACATGGGGTTGGTGATGGAATGGTTTTAAAGGCACATCGCTGGATAAAGGGTGAGTGTGGGTTTTATGGTTTTGGTGATGTCTTTCAAGGAAAATGGTGTGGTGTGGAAGTTTTATATTTAAATCCTATGAATATTGGTTGAAAAGACCAATGTTTCGATGGTTATAGAGTCAAATATCGGATCATTTATATAGTTGAACATGCCAAGTTAAAACATTGATACGATGTTTGTGATGTATTTTGAGAATTGTCTCGGGTTTTTAAAATCAAAAGTTGTTGGTCTCTTGAAATGGTTAATGGTGCATTCTTAATTTAGAAAGGAAACATGATTTATTAAAATTATACTCTATGTCTTTCTTTTTTTGGATTAGGTTGTAGTAGTTATTGATGGCTACTTGGGGATTAGATGTTTTTACGGTGGGTAGATTTTAATATCCTGAGTTTTTGAATTGGGTAAGAACATGAATTTTTTTATACTTTTTCATTGTAACAATGGGTAATTTTTAAAACCAAACATTGGAATAATGTTTTACGATTCTTTAATATTTAAACGTGTTTATATTGGGTTGGGTAATGGCTTGAAAAGTTATTTAGATTGTTGGATGGGTTTTGGAAGCACCATGCCTGGCATGTCGTTCATGCGGGCTGTGCATGGTTAATTAAACAATGCTGGTCCAACTTGTGTTTTAAAACAGGTGTCCAGTAGTAGAAGCATAGTCTGTACATGGTCTTTCATACTATGTGAGTCGAACCATGCAGTTTACCCACTTCTGAGTTTCAGGTGAAATTATTTAATTATATTCCATGTCAAAAATGGAATTAATAATATATTGAGAAATATAGTGTTTTATTAATTACATTCTTGTTTAAAAAGAATTTTATTTTTTATTTTCTAAATTCAGGTTTATTTTAATTAAATTTGAGGATGGTTAAATTTAATTATATGAAGATAAATTGGAGAATTTATTAAATTAAATTTATTCTAAAGGATTTTTATTAAATTATTCATTTAAATAGGGATTTGGGGTTTATAAAAGAGGTGTAACAAATGATGTGGTAAAATGTAGAGTTTGGGTTTATAAAAGAGGTGTAATAAATTATTTTTTTAAATGGGGAGTTGGCAATTATTAAATAAGTGTAATAGATGACTTGTTTAAATAGGGGGTTGTGTTTTATCAAAGAGTTGTAATAAAATATGTGTTTAAATAGGGAGGTAGGGGTTTATCAAAGACGCGTAAAATTAAATGGTAATACTAATAATATTATGGTTTTGAGTATTATTATGGAAAATATATTAATAATTTTTTTATTAGTGTTTTTAATTTATATTATTGGGGAAATAATAAGGAAGGTTCACCCCCCCCCCCCTTCTCCCATATGTGTGGCGTGACTCCCCTCAGCCCTAACATGGTGGCGTGCTACCCCCTCGACCCATATTATTCTTCACGCATTAGATCTTGGTGGTTCCATCATGATGTTTTCCTGTATCTTCTAGGTGTGTCCATTTCCATTCATTTTAATTTTCACATCTGTAATTTCATCTATCAGGCTCTAACGACATACCCATGGTTCAGGAACCATAGATGGTGCCCCGCCTGTAATATTGACTCTCTTCACGTGACTATATTCTTTAAGTTCCTTCATGTATGTTAAACAACCCGATGAGTTGAGTCATTCTCCATGTGCTTCATATGTTTCAGATCTTCTTTACCTCAACTTCGTTATCCCCAAACCGTATATTCGGTTATAATTCAGTTTATTATTTTCATCTAGTTATAAGTTGTGTAGAATATGAATTAGAACATGTTTGTCTTTATTTTGATGACTACCATGGAAGGTGATGCAGTTTGGCTCATTTTAGCACATTGCAATCATTATTGGGAAAGTCTATATACTAGATAATTGTATAGGAAAAACATGAATTAGGTGATTATAGTTTATATGAGTTATGGTCAATTAATTGGGAGTGTGTTGGTCCCCTCCGCAGTAATTTTGTGTGTCGGTATTGTCGTTTGGGTGTTTCTTTTAATTATTAAGTTGGACATCAATTATGTTGAAGTGTGTTTGTGTGAGTGAGAATCAACATTGAGTTAGAAAGACTGGCTTAGCCATTATTTGTGTTGGGGTTCTCAACATTTCCCAATTAATAAAATGAATTTTGGCTGATTTAATTCTATTAATAATTTTGACAATAATGTTTGAATAAAGTGTTTGTTAGTGGGATCAGATAATTAATTACGAATTAATTATATTTTTTGAAGTTGAAATTGAGATAATTAGTTAAGGGATTAATTATGTTATATTAAATTGGATCATATGAGATAAGTAAATTTGAATTAATTATTTTCTTTGAGATAAGAATTATCAAAGGATTAATTATGAGATATTAAATATGTTAGGTTGAGTAAATAATTAATAACAAATTATAATCCTTGAGATAATACTTTTAGAAGATTAATTATGATATTTTAAATTGGTTATGTTGAGATAATTAATTATGAATTATTTATGTGCATTGAGATAATAATTAATTATTATATTAATTGTAGATTTTAAATTGTTTATGTTCAGATTATTAATTATGAATTTATTATGTGTTATGAGATTGTAATATAGATAATTAAAATGGGGATTAATTATTAGATTTCTATTTTGGGATAATATGAGAAAATATATTTGTTAATTTATTATGTGAGATTGAGACTTTTTCTTATAGATAATTTATTTATGAATTAATTATGTGTTACTGACATGGTTAACTTATGACTAGTTAATTGTAGAATTGCCTAGATTAATTGTAGTGATAAGTTAATTGTTCAGTTTAATAAATGACTATTTGTGTTTCACTAATATTTTAATTAATAATGAGATTGATGATGATAATTAATTTATGAATTAATTATAATATGAAGTGGTGAATGGTTGCAAAGAAATTTACTGGTTGATGAGTATGGAATGGTAACATATATATTCATGGGTTTTTGAGTTTGGGATGGTAACATAGACATTCATGGTGCGTGAGTATGGAATGGTAATAGGGAAATTCATGGGTTTGTGAGTATGGAATAGCAACATGGAAATTCATGGGTGTGTGAATATGGAATTGTAACATGGTCATTTATTGTGTGTGTGTGTAGAATGATTACATCGAAACTCATGGGTGCGTGAGTATGAAATTGTGACATAGGAATTCAGGTTGGGGGAGTTTGGAATGGTTACATGAACAAGAATTGGTTCATTTGTATGGAATGGTGACATTCACATATGTGGGTTCATGATCGTTGAAATATAACTTATAAATTCATGTGTGTGGGTGTTATGGAATGATAATGTCATTCAAATTGGTGAAATTTAAGAATGGTAACATCATCATTAATATTAGCTATTAAAAAATGAATATTGAATAATGTTAAAATCATCTCCTTGTACATTATTTATATATATTGTTCTTATTTAGGATCTTATTCTGGTTATGTGCCAAAGAAGGGATCACCACACATGTCACTTTTGAACTTCGCCGGATTTTTTTTATTCAATTATGTTATTGTGCCAATATACTTGCACACTGTTAAATTTTATTATATTATAAAGAATAAGCTAGACATAGGTGGTCCCGACCTACTGAGATTTAAGTATCACACCCTATTTGGGAAGTCATTACACTAGGGTACCCTAGTGGACTCTACTTGATACCGGACTCTGAAAAGTTCAATTTTCAATTTTCTTATACATGGGAGTTAGGAGTAAAGAACTGATTTTGAGCTCATGATGCCTATGGAGATCAACCATGGGGGATTAAAGATTTCTATTTTTTCTCAGCTGAGATATAATGCATGATGATTTTTTCACTACCTTAAAATATGTACCACAACGATAGGCATTCATTGTAGAAACTGGAGTTGTCCATTTTCATTATAGTGTTTATATTATGATTGGTATCCACGAAAATAGTTATTTCTTTAAACTAATGATGATGTTTTTATCTATTTATATATTTTTTTACACCTGTGAAAACTCTCATACGAGTGCATAGTCTCTCTACTGACTATCCATACACTCTTGCTATTAGTCGGCATCCTCTGGTATATGGGGAGGCATGCATGAGGTCACATGGTGACCAGTCCAGTTAGTGGTTTGATGGTTAGTCAGGTAGGGAGGTTATATTAAGTGAATATATGGTGACTTCATTTACATGTTTAGAATGTGACAATCAAGTTATATTTTGTGATATATGGGGAAAAATTTTAGGACAATTTGATCACTTTTTTCCAATGATTTTAATTTTCCTCTTAAAAATTTGTTATAATGATAATAATATATACAAAGCTGAAATAAAAAATTAGATGAATTTAGTAAGATAATGTTTTATCACTTCACATGAGGTCTTTTTCATACCCGATATCCTCTTCAAACAACCTTCTGTTGATGATAATTGATGAAAATCAGATTGTCATATCATGGATATCAGGATCTACTAGTACATCATGAATGATAATTTCAACTACATTTTTAGATAAATAATGGAAGTGTATCAAAATGAAACAATTATTGATGCTTTCCAAAAATCAAGAAATTATATATTTTCATGAAAATTATTCAACTTTAGAAAAAAGGAACTTCCAGAAAAAATTGTCATCCTAGAAAATTCAATTTTTGATGAATTTAATGGTTTTTAAGATAATCACATATTTATGGAATTGATTGATAACATTATCTTCACTAATTTATCAATCACTCACCTCTAGAAAATGAAATTTATATTTCTCTTTGATGTCCATATTTTCGCATTCCACCCACGTTCTCCTATATTGAAACTCTGAAATGTGTTACTATGGGTAACCATTATGGTTCCAAAATAATATTTTTAAAGGTAGATATGGTATTCATTATTAATTTGTGGGTTTCTATTAATGAAATTATAAACTACTAAAAAATTTATAAACAAACTGAAATTTGAGGGAAATATTAAATTTAATTGGGGAAGAATGTAATACCATTAGATTTTGTGAAATATTATTTTTCTTATTAATTAAATCCTTTTTATATTTTTAATTTAATTAAAAACTAAATATATTTTATTTTTAATAAAATCACTCTTTCAGACACGCGTTATATGCAACAACATGTTATTCATGCACTATATGAAAAAATATTGTCTTTCTATACTCAAAACAATGAGGTTAGCATGTATTAGATATAAGATCAATTTTTTACCACCTTTTCTTTGTGAAACTATTTTAATACTAAATTTTGAAAATATTATAAATTTTATATATTAAAATAATATATAATTATTAATTAATATTTTTAAAATTAGCTTATCATGTATTTTTTAAAATATTGTAATAATCCTCAATTTTGACATAAAGTGATAACTACTTTATTTTAGTTGAAAACATCCTCTTGTCATAAATAATTATTAATGATAAATTATATTTTTTATGGGTTTATATTGTAAAAATAGATCAAATAATACAAATAATAATTCAACATATTTCATTGGAATATTTTTTATATTGAAATTCGCAATGAACACTTTTTTAGATTTTAAACATTTTACAATAAAAATCTGTTTCTTTCCGAATCTGGGAGATTAATGTTAAACACAATTTTACGAAATTTATAATTTGAATTTGGAAAAAAAACATATAGAGTTGTAATAAGTATAATATTTTTTGTCTAATAAGATCCCCATTATATTTTACAAAAAAAAATTATGGAAAGAGATTATAATTAATAAAAATGATTAAGGTAAGATTACGATTAATTAAGGATTAATCCTAAACCAAAATGGACAAATTGAAATGGAAACATTTTGAAAGGAGATTGGATGCCAAAAATTCGACCAAAAGCCCTCTTGGTTTGAATTTTTTTTGTAACTAGGAATTTATTAAACGGAAGTGCAATATATAAAAGTTTGGGTAAGGAAAAAACACAAAAATGGAACTTTAATCACCTTTAATAATTATAAAACTTTGAGATATAAAAGGAATATCATATTTTAGCTTACAGAAACTGTTATGAAATTTAATGGGTCTATAATAATACTAATAATTAATCACTAATTTTTAGTGATGATTTAGTTTCATAAAATACTTATGAAACAACAACATAGTGATTATTTAATTAACAATAAACTGTAATAGATTATAGCCTAAATGTTCAAAGATATGTTAATTTATTGAATTATTGTATATAATTATATTTAATGATTAACGTGCCAATTAAAAAATCTATAATATTAATTTAATTTAATTAAAATATCCATTTTGAATTTAATAATTAATATTTATTAAATAAGGTCAAATTAGACATTTTTTTTATTTTACAATAAATGATATTTTATTAAACAATTTAAAATTAATATAAATATTTAGTTAGGAAAACATATTGTAAAGAGTTATGAAATATTCACTATGTACTATTAATTGAATAATTTATCATTAATAATTATCTTATAGAAAGAGATATTGTAAAAACATTCCTAACAAAGACATGGTTTACTTGTGTTTTTCATGTCACATGTGCTTGTTTAAAAAATTAATTTCCAAAACACATTAGATTTTTTTTTTAAAATATGTAACATATTATTAATTCTTTGGATATATATTATATAATTATTCTCACTTTATTAATTTCTTACTAGTCGAACTACTTATGTTTTTAAACTAGATGCTTTAATAAAAACTGAAATTACATAATTAGGGAATCTTAGAAGTTATGGAACCAAATTATTAAAATGAATTTTTTTTGCGGTATATTAGTATTGACCATAAATTCGCAATACTCATTTATTTATCCATCTTAGAGTCACATTAGGTAAAAGAGACCTCACATTATTTAATACATTTTCGTATTGATATGAGTACCACTCCACAATCACTATAAAAAGGATAACACACTATCCCTTCCTCATACCACTCAAGACACATTAGATTATACAAAATTATATAGTATCCCAATATATGACCCTTCCTTATTGAGTCCTCCATTTGGGAATGAATCAATCAAAAAAATCTATTTGGGACAAACCAAATGGAGGTAACCCATGATGTGGTAACAACTTCTATTTAGATCCTTTATTTTATTTTAATTATCCTCTCCACCACTATATTTGTAATCAAAATTTTATCTTTAACATAATGGGATTTTTTATGTGAATGTTTTGATCATTATATGAAATCGACTCCACATAATGGCTAGAGAACATTCTATTCACGGTGAACTACTTCCTCATATAACAATGATTGTTCAATTTTCATTACCACCTTTCATGGTGGATGTTTTTAAGGAAACTTTTGAGTATATATTATATATTATATATATTAGGTATTAATTACTTTTTATTCATTTTAGAAAGCAAATCATTATACATACCATCTGTTGTAATTATAATAATTTTTTGTTAGGATGTGTGGACTACCTCCCCCTCAAAATGGCGTGATTTGTTCAAACACTAAATGAAATGTAATAAGGTTGGTTTTAGTGAAATTATATGTCATATTTGGTATAATAATTGTAAATTAATATATGTATATATATATAAATAATGTTATTTCATATATCTTCTTTATTTCTATATTGAAATAATGGGGGAAATGATGTTCACGCGTACGTATAACATATCATCACCTTGAATGATATATTAAATTTAATAATTATATATTACATAAATTATTATAATAAAATTATATATAATTTAAATGATATTTATATAATAATATACATTTTGGAAATCATGTAATAATAATTAGGACCAATGATATAACAAATTAATTCCAATGAGAAGAACAAAGCGAATATTACACAAAGTGAATCATTAATAATGGATTGTTTACAACAGAGTAATAAATGTACATAATAAAAATATATATAGTTTTAGATATTAAAATATTGTTCTTCAAAATATTAATAATTCCTTTATATTTTTTATATTGGTGTTTCAATAGGGTACAATGAGAATGAAGACCCATGGAAAGAGAGTTTCATCCCATATTTTATTTCTGTGAGATACAAGATTTATTGACCACCCATTCCTAGTGTGTGGTGTTTATACTACATAAGGATATATTCAATGATATTATAATTAAAATTTTGGGTATTTAAATAAAAATTTGATTATATTTATTTTATGGTCACTATTATTAAAAATTTAACTAATATGTAAATTATTTTGCTTCAATTTTCATTCTTTAAGACACATGCCATGTTATCAACCGATATTTTTTCATGAGATATATATAATAAATTTGTCAGGTTATATATTAATAATATATTAATCATTATGTAGTTTGATGTTTTTAAATTGTGATTATAGATTAATGTTATTCAGTGGTAAGTGATTATTGAAACAATCTCATCTGTTTTTTTGAAATTTTTTTATTATACATTCCGTAATGATATCTTATTATCCATATATAATAAAAATTCAGGAATTTTATTTTCCTATAGTTATTCTTTAAATATTAATGTATTGGTACAATTTTCCCACTCATTGGTATGTAATATATTTAATAATGTTTTTTAATGAAGTATGTATTTCCCACTCTCATCATCCGTGAATTTGTATCCCTTAAATATATTGTATTCTAAAAGGGGGATCCAAAAATATTTTAATATTATCCCATAATATTTAAATGAAATGTTAACACATATTTAATTTTAATAATTTTTTCAATGTAATATTATTTTCTCTTTATGAACAATGAATTGTTTTATCAGTTTTACCATGAAAAGGGATTATTTTTTTATCATGTATGACTTGTACGAATTTACCCTCCATTATGAATGTGAACCTTCATTTTCATATTTAAAAGGTTAATTTTGAAGATATTTTTTACAGAAATTTTTTAATGGAAATTGTTTTCAAAATGGTTTCAATATTTTTTCTATGTTTTAATGAAACAAGTTTTCAAAATTTTTTAAAGATAATTTTAATTGTTTTAAAATTATTTTAAAATAAATGGAATTAAAATATTTTGATGGAATTCAATTTAATTTTTTAATTTTTTCTCATTGAAAGAGATTATTAAAAAAAATTAATGTTTATTTTATTTATTATTAAGGGAAAAGGAATTCAAAATATTTTCCTATATCTTTATTTGAATTAAAAGAATGTTTTTTTTAATGTTTTCAAGCCTTATTTCTATTTTTTCAATGCTTTTTTAATAGAATATGGATTTTTTAAATATTTATGTTCTAAAAATAATTTTTCAAAGATGGAAAGATAGATTCTTAAAGATATTTTTTAAAAATATATTACCTTGATATTTTATATATATGATGAAACCTATTGACGTTACTCATTCCCTTCTTTGAAATAGACAAAAGTATCTATTCATATTATTTAATGAATGTTTTATGTTTTTATGGAATGATGATAATGACCCCATTTACTCTTACATGGGATTTATAATTTCTAAACCCACTTATATTCATGGGTTATGATTTTGATAAAATGATTTTGAAACCTCTATCTTTTTCCACATATTATGATATGATAACTTTATTACAATAACCATTTCACTTTATGGATTAATATATGATTGTTTATGATTTTATATCACCATTATTTGTCATTTCTATATGAGATTGGTGGAACCTATATCCACATTAAATTCATTATGTAATCTTAAATGTTTTCTCTACTCAAAAGTTACACTCAAGAATATACCAAACCCAAAACAAGAGGGTATATGGGAGGAAATCCTAAGACTGAAACAATATTATAGATGAAAAGGAAATCCAATGCCCAAAACAAGAGGGTATACGGAAGGAAATCCCATGCTCGGAACAAGAGGGTACACTAAAAGACAACCCAAGCCCAAAACAACAGGTTACAAAATATGACATATAAAGACCAAAACAATAGGGCAGCCAAGAGGGAATCCTAATCTAGAAGTTTGTGCATGGGTGGATAACCTAAGACTGGCACACTATAATTGAATTTTTAGGCCACCATGATGTAATTTTATTATACACTTATGTTTTTTCCACAATCACATGTATTTTTTCCTATGTTATGATTCCATGTCTTATGTTTTTATTTAAATATGATCCATGTCTTATGAACTTCAATTATTTATTAGTATATCTAATATATATGGTATGATCATAACATCTCATGCTCAAGATCCATATGCTTTTTTCCGTGTTATGATTACACATTTCCATTATTTACCCTTACTGAGCATTTAAGCTCATTCTATTCTAATGTTTCATTTCCCAAGGTTATGATGAATGGTTTTAGGTAGCAATACTAAATGTGGGGATCTTAATGGGAGATGTTAATGATCAATCAATAGGATTAATGAATTTTTTCCATGTTTCCCAAAACACTAAAGTAGTATGGTCCACAAGCATTTATTTTGAGAATGTATTGAATATTTATATAAAATGATGATGTATCCATGTATGCTAATCATGGATTACTATGTAAAGTCTATTGAATCAGTATGAAGTAATAAACCATTCACCACCTATAAAATATTATCCACATTTCATCATTCGTCTTGTGGATCCTCTCTAGAATCACATCAACGAATATTGTAATATTATCCCACTTATATTATTTAATATATAATGGTAGTCAGATACCATTAGTCCATACATGCTCTAAATTAACAGGATGATATGAATAATGTAAATTTAATAAACATATTATCTATTTCTCCATTATTGGACACTAATACATTCTATGATGATCATTGACGTTTTTATTACTATTAGGAGGGAAAATCCTCATTAATACAGGATATTAACAAATCATTTCATACCACATACAATAGGAAATTTGGAATGACTAGGAAAATTATAGATAAAATCATTATCCATTGTACTATTAGGATATATCTCTGATAAATAAAAAATATCACACAATACAAATCCCTCCAAATCAATATATTTACTCTCATTAATTCAGTTCAGATGAGAGGGCAAAAAATAAAAAAAATAAGCTTCCTCCTTCCTTCTCCTCTAGAAAATGGATACACAAATCATTGAACAAGGACATAAAATTCACTCTGACCTAGAATCATTAATTTAATGACTCCGTGAATTATAACTCAGATCATAAGAGAAACATAATCCTTTCCCCAGAATATAGGATGTCATATTGTGGAGCTATCTCACATAGTCAGCCCATATCCTCTGGATGAAATTTATATCATTGTAGTATAAGATATAATTAATGACCTTCTAGTCATTAAAAGTTGTAAACATATCACGAATGATATAGTTACACAGAAATTTCATTGTTTGAACTATTGTGTCTAATTTAAGATTATTTATTGGATACTTCCATTCAAGTGGACTTCTATTTTATTATCTATAAAACATATATCTATATCCCTATATAATAAAAATCCAATGTTTGATCTTAGATTCATCGTAGAACATAGTATACTCCTTTCATGGAAAAGGTAAGATAAAAATAAATGTTTTGGTCGGAATAAAAATGAATTCAAAAAATGAATTATATTATTCCCCATACTACTCAAACAATATTCCTTTCTTGGTCAAGCCCATGAGTAATGATTCCATACTTAAAATTACATTTATTATCCAATAAAAGTATTCTATTAAACGCAATATTATTTCAGTATCGAAAAAATTATTGGCTTACTTTTTTATTATGAAATCATACAATCTTGGTGTCCAATGAGACCACTTATTTTGAGATGATATAACCTCATAAATGTACCATTTAAATATAGAACTTTAATTTTGATATCGTGGAATATATACTATTTATAACAAACCATAAATTTCATACATTGATATTACATATTTATTTAATAAGATTCTTTATATAACATGAAATACCAAGATTAGAACAATATATTCATAGTGGTATTATGAACATGGAAACATAAAAAACTAGTCCATAAAATATCTAAATCATATCCTACTTATTCCATTATATTTGGAATACTTTTTGACTTGTAATAATTAATACATTCACTCTTATACATGGGAAATGAAACATAGGAATGGGTGACATCAGATACTCTAAAAGGGTAAATAGAGAAGATGAAAATTATTTCATAATAGTAATTGAAGAATAAGGGTATAATAACATAAAAAAATTGTAATTATACCCAATATTAAAAAAATCATATTAGTTATTATTGAAGGAATCATTGGTCGTTCGAATTACATTAATCATAAGGAAATAAATCAACATGAGCTATGTGTTTATAATATTGTAATAAATCATGAAATTTGTTTCCTACATGTAGACGTATAAAATGATTTAATAATTAGTCAAGGCTCACTGTCAGGTCCATCAAAGTGGAAAAATCCATTCACTCAATTATTTTTACTCCTTATCCAAGCTATTTCTTATTGAACTGGGTTCACTCCCTATTCAAATATTTTCATACAAAACATGGTTCAATCTGTATACATTCTAGTTTATATCATTATATTGAAATAATTATAAAAATAATTGAAGGTATATATAGGTCACACTCATAACATAATTAAATCCATACATATGTGTTCCACGGGATAAAAAAAGTTCATTTTATCATAATACTTGAAATGTTATGGGTTTCATAGATATTTTATCATTTAATTCCCAATGAAATTTAATGAAATTCAAAAACAGAACTTTATAATAAATACAACCCATCAAAATAATGAATAAGTAATTTCCCCTTCTATAATTTCATATGTTAAACATAATTAACATGATATAATATTGTTGAAGAAGAAAATTATTCTAACATATAACATTAAATTTTTATTGAGGAAAGTATCAATTAAAATTTGGAATCATTTTTTTATATTTTACAATTAATGTTGAAACAAATTCTAAAAAATAAGATTGTAATGATGAATAAGAAACTTATAATCCTTATGTCATGATGATATATGGTTTATCTTCTCATATTATATAAGTTAAAAAAATTCCTTCCATTTTTTCAGAATAGTTTTAATGTTGGTCATTTGGAAGGAGATGGAAATATTCCCTTAAAAACATTTATTAATAAATAAATAATACATAGAAATTAAAATAAAATTTATTAGTATAATAATAAAAACAATTTTTATATTTTTTAATGATAAAATGAACTTTAAAGTGATATATTGTCCAATTCCGTGTATGATGTAAACAATACTAATTTACTATGATAATGTGAAATAATACAGTAACCCCTTTTCAAAACGTTTTAAAATATGACCCATTAAATATCATGAAATGAAATAAATAATTTATATAACATTTAAAATAATATTTATATGAAACATAGAAATGATTATAGTTTCATAAAATTAAAATATGCCCTACTGAAAGTAAATTGAGAGAATAACCCATACAAATATCTTTTTATTAATGATATTAAAATAAATATTATATGCATATCCATTATGAATACACATAATAAAAGAGTAAATACAACATAAAAAAAATCAAAAGTCAATTCACACTTAATTCGATCATGAACAATTAAATGAAGCAAGAGTTTCACTTGATAAATGAAAATTGGGTTATAAAATTACACTCCACACTTATTTACAAAATAACTTTCATGATTAATCCTCATTTATAACAGATGTTTATATATTATAAATTTTATTCCAGGACCTAAACTCTTTCATTGATTGTATTATTTATTTATAAAATCTGATCACCGACTTTATGATAAATTCATTGTCTTTCAAGCATGTTTATGTTTGGTAGTCTTGTTACTTATTAATTGGTCATGGTCTCATTATATCTTGAATTTTAATAATGTTTTAAATTTAATATATAAATATTATATACAAATATGAAATCATTCATATAAATGAGATATATAAAAAGGAATTACGCCATTCATGGTCACAGTTTTCCGTACATACACAAGATCCCGATTTTCATTTTCTAATTAAAGGAATAAAATAAGGGTAAAAATAAATTCTATATTCTATATTCATTATAATGTCAAATTTATCATAAAAATTAATCAAACACAATAATAAAAATTCATAACATATTGGGATAAATAATAATATTTATCTCCATACAGAGACTATAAACCTTACATATCCATGACCAATACTTTCAATTTTTGTTTAATGGGAATGAAGGATTATAATTACGTTTTAATATTCACAATAATATTTAATAAAAGTTTGGATAATTAATTATTTTTTTTTTGATAACCAACATATATTTAGAGGATATAAGGAAGAATAAATATTGAACGTGATTGGTCTGAGCGATTACTAATTATTTTAATCAACACATATTGATATCCACTGTAGGGATGTAGGGATTTATATTATGAGCATAACAAAAACTATAAAATATTTATATGTAAGTTTATAAGACAAATGATTAGTGTATTTTCATGTTGTATAGATCAACATGATGTAAATAACTGGGGGAAGAGGTTTCCTTTTATAGTTTAGGAGAGGGGAACATTTGGAATTTCTAAAAACATTAAATTATTATAAATTATTATTCTATAAAAATAATACCTAATTTACATGTATTAAGATCTATTATATAAATATAGAATTTCATAAAATAATATTTTTTAGTCAGATAATAATTTTTCTAAACATATCATATTGATTAACACTTTGAAATCATTTTCAAATTATAAAAAAGATTAATTATTTTTAATAGTTACATGACGTTATTCTTTGCTATATTGGGTTAATTTTTCAATAAATTTATAATTTTAAAAAAATTAGACCATTTAATTTAAAAATTAAGAATATTTTTATTGTTTTTATATAATATTATAATATATTCATCCCATTAAATAACCTTATTCTAAATTTTGATACTCTTCAATATTTTGGATTTCAGAAACATCATGAAAGTATGTAAAATAAAAAAAACTAATAATAATATCCATAACAGTACCAATCCTCCAGATAATTCATGTATCTTTTAAAATATTCCAATGTATATATATTTTAATATTTTTAATATTATTTATTTGATTTTTCTTTTAATAGAATAATTATTGACTTAGCGTTGTGTATGAATCTAGGGTGAATATTTTATTTCAAATAAATTTAATAAATTACGATGATGAAGAGAAATATTTAATATTTATGAAAAATATTTAGAGTTTATTATATCATCAGGTTAACCCAATTTTAATAATATTATACTTATTATAATTAATAGGGTGGCATTTTGTAACTTTTGCTAATTTTAACAATATCTATGTCATTTAAATGAAATAGTTTTTAATAAATAACTAAATTTCAATTAATATATTTTAATGATCGATTCAACATCATTAAATAATAAATTTTATGAAAATTTATGTCATTATCAAATATTTTTATTACATTTTTACACAGTTAACACATTACAGATTTAATAAATTTTATGACGGTTAATATTCATATTGACCAAAAATAAAAGGGGTATAATTACCAAATATAAACATCCTGATTTTAAATATTTAATTAATTATATATAATAAAATATATATAAATGGAAGAAGTAAATTTATAATTTAAATAAACAATTATGACAATTTATTTTAAGAAAAATACATTTTAAGTATAAAACATTATTTATTCAAATCCGAATATTTAAAAAATATTTAATAAATATTTAATCATGTGATAAATTAAATAATATATTAATTTCATTTATATAATTCACCTTGATTTAATTAATAATTTTATATAAAATTTCATCCATGCATGTTTTTTGTAATAAAAACAAAACATTTGTTTTAATATACCATTTTTAAAATTTTATTAATTTGATAACTAAATAATTTAATTCATAATGTATAGATCATGTATTTTTCATAATTTAGTCATCAATACATGTTCAAAACATTATAATGGATAGAAGATAACATACACATAATATTTTAGTAATATTATGTAGTTCATTTAAAATCTATGTTGAGTACAACAAAATCTATCAAAATATAAAATTATTTAATGAAAATAATGAATAAAAATATCAATGTGTTACAATATATACTGATAAAAATGAATTTAACCCCCAAAATTCATCATTCATTTACAAATTACGAGTATACCTCTAAGGAAACAAAAAATTATGTTCTCACGTAACTTAATTAAATTTTATGTTTTACAACAAAACATTAACCAATATTGTGGTCCTACTTCATTGAACTATTTTTCTATGATCTTAAGCCAAATCATATTTTTATTAATAATAAATATCATGATCTAGTTATATGAAATCTATGGTTACTACATGAAATGGATTTTGTATACACATTCCTAGGATTGATACAAGGAATAAAACATTAACATGGGAGTGTTTTAGTGGAATAATAAATTGATAAGGAACCATACTAACACAATATCAAATTTCAATAAGAACCACATGCATTGGGATTAGCATGAACTTATTTACAAATATTATCACTCTCATCAGCTGAGATTTTCAAAGAATTACCCCGTCACCCACATGAAATTCAATGTATTTCCATTGATATTTTGTATAACATTTTTATTGTCTCTTAGATGCACTTATGTGCTATTAAATGGATCCTGCATTCTTTCCACATTCATCGTCTAGATCAGGTTCAAATATCTTTTTTCCCTAACTTAATCCCTCTATTGTGGAGATCGTATATTCTTTCCATATAGGTATTCAAAATGATCAATTTTATTGATGGAGAAAAAAAATATTATTTTAGGGAAATTCTACCAAAAGAAGTGGTTCATCCCAACCTCATCTGAAATCCACAAGGAATTATCTCAAAATATATTCTCGATTTTGAATGGTTATCTAAAGTCAAACTTATATCTAATGATGATGAGAATTTAAGAAATATAACTAATTATCTAGATCCTATTGGAGAATTTTCCAAAACATCCTAGAAATCATGAGACCACAGTCAGATAAAATGTAAAGTGGTACTAATTTCAATGTTATATCATCCATAATATATATTCTATGAATCTAATCAAGAGAAAACTATTTTCTCCTATTAATGTGTAGTGTTGACTTCATAATGCGATGGACTAAAACCAATGTAAAATTTATAAATTTAGATGTTATGGGGAGTCTGATGAAAAAAATAAATGGTGATTTTTTCCAATTTCAATTCTAGTATGGCTAATCATTGTAACATCCAACTACACTTCTATCTCATAGATTTAACATATTTATATGTATTTATCCAAGAAGTATAATATAAAATATATATTTTCATTCCATCTAATGACAAATAATTTATCATGTCTCTATATATCTATGTGATTTGTGGAATATTATAGAATGGTGAACAATTATCCTTATCTAACTGCTCCTCTAAATTTGTTATGTAATGGAAGAAATGGTTCGTGAAACTAATTATTCCATTATAATCTATGTTCAACATAATATATTTTTTCACAATCTTATATAGCTGAAATTTTCCTTCCCCACTTCCTAAATATTCACTAGTATAGATATTTGATCATTTGTTTGAGCCATATTAGAGTTATCTCCTTCCTTGAATACTTACAGATTAATCCTTTTTAAATCCAGTAATATTGAACCATTTTGGTCATCATCCTTTATATACAAGACTGGTCCATTCAACTCAAATCATCTTCCACCTTGTGTCGTTTCCCATGGTAGTAACATATTGATAAATCATAATATTAAATCAACTTAAACCACATTCTTTAGTTCATATTCATCACATTTTTGTGAATATATACTTTTAATTTTTTGGTCGGTATGAATATCACACATTTCCATGTAATGATAATTCATATATATCTTTGATGAACATATTACAATAGCTTACCCCAAATTCTATGTTGGGTTATTTTTCACATGAACAATCCATTTTCATTTGGAAAAAAGCTATAACCATTTAATAATTCATTATGAAAAAAATTCATCATAGATTAGTCACTATATATTACATAACCTTATTCGCTAGAATTTATGGTCAAAACATGGTATATAACTAGAATTCAATCAAGTTACCAAAAATTTTCATCCGAATCATTTATCTAAATAAAAATGGTACCCTTTCAATTAATCATCATGAATGGATTTGATAGTAATTGTAAATTCGTCATAATGACTCTAGAATATCAATCCAAAGCCTGAAAATTTCAGATCATAGTCACTTATTCTGGTCTAGGATAGTTTTCAATTACATCATTATTTGTAATATCAATAAATATTCTACTATTGAGATTTTTTTAACCTAAAGTTTTTTTTATTTCCATATTAAATCACAGTAACTTTTATCATAATGACTATCCATTCGCAGGGTTGACATAACAATCCTCGAGTGATCTTCATGTCCTTCATTTATCATTATATATACATGAAAATTATCTATAAATCCAACCAAAAACTAATCATTATAGTCATCAAGGACATTATTAATTTAATCCATGATGATTTGGGGGTAATTAGTATGATCAATAAGAATACCTATAAATTTATAGAGTTCGTACCTTGAAATAAATGTTGTATTATTTATATTTTCCTTATTGACCATCAATTGATGATATATAAAATTAATATAAACATAGTAAAAGTATTATGATCAATGTAAATAATAAAATATTTCATTCCTAAAATGAATTTTATTCCATTTATTTTTCAATTCCAACAACCCATTTCGTGCCATTTTATATGTAGTCTATTAAAGATGCATAGATTGAAACATGTGTTCTAAAGATAAATAATCTTCAATATTATGTTGAAGTCATATAAATTCATCAATAAATATAGTAATTAAATCCAAAAAACAAGTAATGTCCTTAATTTTGAGTTTCTCTTACACTATTTGATATATATGACCATCATTTATATTACTTATTACCGGAAAAATATAATTATCTTTTATTGGGTTTTTCAAATTTATCTATTCATGGATATATAATTATATGATATTTTTTAGAATTAAATGTTACTTCCATTCCTTGACAATTAATATGATCCCTTTATATTTAAATCCAATACATGTAAAGAATCACATCATAATAAATAAAATTAAGGATCACCATATTTTATGGATGCAATTTCTCAAAAACAAAAAAACCAAAGATTTGTTATAAACTTGAGATGAGAATATTTTCATATTAAATGTTTAAATAGCTAACTCAATATCTAATTATTTATGTCATAAGGAAATAATTAACTAGAAAAAATTGTGTTGATCCAAAATAAAATAAAAAGTTTTTTATTATATATAATATTTTAAGTGCACCTTTTACGTAATTATTGTCCTAATCAACAACAATAATGGTGATGAATTTGATTTTCATATGTCTCTAGTATAATGTGTTTTTGGAAGTCAATCATCACCTTTTACAAATGGATTTGGGAGTTTATTATAAAAATTCTATTTTACCTAAATAAGAATCATTGTTGTGTGGGATGTGCTTTATAAGAAGCCTTCTATATTATATCATTGTCAACTAGTATATTTTAGTCACATAATAAATAACTGTATCGATGGCCATCCATACCAGACATAAATAATTCAATAATACCATTATGATAATTTCATCCTTGAATATTCCCACACGTTAATTATATGGGAAAGGTCATCTTATTTTAAACATGGTGTTTATATTTTACATTAAACTCCATCTACCATTTATTTCTAAAACCCTGAGAATGATATATAACTCCATATCCCATTTATATATTCATTAAGTATTTGAATATTTCTTCATTGATTCAGAAGTAAATCCTAGAAAAATCCATTCATATAATTGAGTTTAAGCACCTAATGAATCGATTAGTCTTACAATCATTTAGGATGATAGTTCCATAAATTTACCCCATAGGTTGTTTAAAAATTACTTCATATATTGAAAATAATTCATCATCAATTTTTTATGTGATATGAAGTATTTCTCTGTTATCCTATGAATAACATGATGGCTTTTCTTATTGAAAATTATGTTCAGGAACTTCTCCCATACTGATGATTCAATTTCACATTGTTTCCTTGTATTCCAGTGTAACATCCCAAGTAAGTAATGAATAAGAGATATTTTTATCTATGTCTCTTAATGATTATGATAGTATTATAGAGGCTTAAAATGAAAATAAATACAATCTTATGCATGGAATACACTAATATTCTTAAAAGATTGTTTTACTGCCTTTTGATGGCAAAACATTTTTGAATCTATATTTTGACAATTTTATAAACTATGTTTGTCAAAATAAACATATTATTTATTATTGAGACATCAAAATTTACTTTGTGTGAATTTGTGGTATTTTTCTGACAATGTTCATTTTTTAATGAATAGTGAAAAATACTGCATTTTACATCAAAACTGCTTTTCAATCTAATTTATTTATATGATTATATTATGTTTTGAATTGGTTTTTAAGTGAAATTAGGATATTTTTTTACCATTTTATCCAATGGTGGTCATTGGAATCAATTTCACTTTGAAATTAGACTTAAACTGGTGTCAGTCTTTTGATACTTATTGTTTTGTAAAAACACGCTTTTTGCTCTGGCAGCGGGAATTAATTATTAAATTAATTAATGTGACTTATATGATTTTAATTTTGTAAAATAGACTTCATTTTTGAATTCGGAATATCAAATATAGCTTAGGGTGAATTTTTGGTAATTTTCTGAAAAACTTCAATTTTTGATGAATAGTGAAACCACTAAGTGGTAATCAAGCAAACTGATTTTTCAGTTAAATGAAAGTTTACCACTAATGTGTACTGAATTTTGAAAATCCGAGATACATGGTTGTCATTAAGAAGTAAAATGTGGTTCAATGAGATTATAATAATTTTTTGGTGAATAGTAACTTATTAAGTTCTTAATCGCGATTAGTGGTAATTAGGGTAGTTTAAGGTATAAATAATACTTTAATAAAATAAAATGACCTAGAAACATGTCACAACCTCATTGGTTGTGTCATGGCCGACCATTACATGCCATGGGTCAACTTGGGGACCCCATGGATCAACTTTTTTTGGGAAATGACATAAATTACTTTTTATTTAATGTTAAAGTGAAAACGACACAAACATAATATGTTTTACGAAAACAATTTTTAAGTGGGGTTATACAAGTACAAATTTTGATTATAAATAGTCATTGGAAAGATAAAACGATTTCCTATATAATAGTATTTTTTTATAATTTTTAGACTTTAAATAAATTTAATTATTTATGACATAATAATGATGCAGCGATGACATCATTATTTGACGATTTAAATAAAATGGAAAGACAATGTAAAATCTATAAACTACACATGGAAAAAACCAATTGGATGAGTGGATTTCGAACCCTTATCACCTTATCCACGAATTATATCAATGTGGGACCTTTTAAAACCGAAACACATTTTCAAATAAAGTAATGTTTCTTTACTTTCCAAAAGTGCCCCTCCTCTCCTCTTATAAAAGGCCCCCACCTCTACCTCATTTCACACACTCTTCAAGCCTTTGGCTCGGCCAACCCCTGCCCATTTGCTCTCTCCACATCCCTCTCCTCATCCTAGAGGATTCCCTTTGGGCAGATTCCTTTCAAAGGAAGCCTTTAGTCTCAAATCAAAAGGAGTTACACTTTTTATGGTAATTCATTCTCTAATGTTCATTTGTTTTATTTTGCTTCTCCAACCCCCTAAACTCGTTTTATTTACTTCTTTTGTAACAACACCAGTATCATCAATATACTAGGATGTTGTTATAAGATTTATTTGAGCTACACTTTCACAAAACTACATAAAATGGTTAAAGAACATACGGTTTCCGTGGATGGCGAAATTCTGCCTCCCGAAATGATGATTGTTCAAAACTCATTTAACACCTTCAAAGGTGGCCATTATGATGTCACTATTTTTATATATGATATATAATATGTTTATGTTTTCCTTAAGCTTCTGTTTTTTTTCATTTTTGGCATACCTTTATGGTTTCCATTATGGGTAGAACACGATATCTTCATTTTAGGAAGTGCGGACTACCACCCCCTAAAAGTGATTTGATTCATTAATACCATATGTGGGATGTGTAAAGGATAAAGTTAATGATATTATATATGTTATTATGCTGGAATTATAATATACTCTTATATCATTATGATTCCATTCCAGAAAATATGAAATAGAAATGGAAGTAGCGTTCATGCGTACGTACGGCTTACCGTCTCCATGAACGGTGCATTTCATTTCTTACCTCTAAATGTGATTTAATATTATAAATGCATGTATGTACTGGATATATATGACATATATGATATCTACATCATGAATACCATTCTGGATATAATGAACCTTTGACCAAATTAACAACATGTAAGTGTAAGAAGTCTATTTTTGACTTAAGAACCAAATACCGACAAAATGAACATTATTAACTTAACTGATTACATGATGTTCATAACATGGTATAAAAGGAATAATGAACTTGAAAAAGATTCATAAGAAAGTAGAGATTAACTCATGTTTATTATTCAGGAGATTAAAGAATGGTCAGGTCAAGTCGGATACGAGGTATGGGACTTCGTCTCAATCTCCTTTCGTTGAGGCATATTTTATTTTATACACAACTTTCTTTTATACGGTGTATAAACCCCTTTGAATTTTATGTTTATTCAAAAGGAATCTTTTTTATACGAAGCGTTTTCTAAATGACAAAAGGGAATGTTTTTGTCGTACGTATGCGGCGACAACGACTTCTCCGCCGTCGTGACCGTTATTTGAGTTTCGGCTTCCTCTACAAGCCATACCTTCTTTTTAAATGAAAAATAAATACCATGTTTTACTTCTCTTTTATTTTGGTATTGAAAATGGTTTTCATAATGTTTTAATATCAATGTGTTGTATTGATATCTCGTGATTGAAATGTGGAAATTTTCTGTTTCCTTTATGCATGTTTTATGTGATATGATTATGTTATGGTTCTTGGGCATTATTATGAAGACGGGTGGTTCCGTGATAAACTAAGGGCGGGTGAGCCCGTTATAGCTCTCCAATGCATTGGGTAACGCGAAGGAGTGAAACGTTAAGGTTTCTCCGAAGAGATTTTAGGGAATATACTGTGATGGGTATTCCAAACGTAACCAAGAGGGTTACTCCCTACGTATGAATGTTATGAATGCCTCATGTTACCTTTATGTCTTATGATTTCTATGATTTATTCATGATTTTATGTGGTATGTTAAAATGCCTTTGTTTTATGGGTAATGTATGATTTCACTCTTATGTATATATGTACCCATGTTTCCTTTCCCTGTTTTTACAACCCATACTGAGTTTTTATACTCATCCCAAGTTTTTGAAATGTTTTTCACAGGTCAATGGAAAGGTACATGATAAGATGATAGAGTCAAGGATGTGTCAAGAAATAATCCATGTTTTATTTTAAATGTGTTTCCATTGATGGGAATGAAGAATACTATCTTTATGTAACCACTTTGTTTATATGTGGAATGTAATGCACGTTTTATGATCTAATTCTCTAAAACTCTAAACCCGAAAAGATCATAAATGTGTAATCTTGTAATAACTCAAGATTAAGTAAGGTTTAAGGCTGGGGCCTTATAGTTGGTATCAAAGGTCGGTTTAGATAACTTTAGGAGTTAGAATTCTATTAAATGATTATCCAAAAATATTTTTTTTCGAAATGATATAGAATTTAAAGATTACCATGTTGCTTCATCTAAGACATGTTTGTTCAGAATGGTTTTCCGCAGAGGAAACAGGGAAGCAGTGCTAGGAAGGCATACAGAAGGAAATAACCTTCCGAATCAGCATCCAGAAATGGTCGGAATTGGAACTGAATAGTTTGTTGCAGTGATGGCGCAGTTGACTCAAGCGATAAATGACGGTGGTATCCATGCATGAGATCAGCCAGAACAACCGCAGAGGAACATGTCAGTGGTGGAACATTTCATGAGGCAACATCCACCATCATTCAGAGGATCATCTGACCCTGTTCTAGCTGAAGGGTGGATTAAAGCACTGGAGAAGATTTTTGATGTCATGGGGTGTTCAGACAATCAAAAGGTTAGTCTTGCTATTTACCGTTTGGAGGGTGAAGCAGATCAATGGTGGTCTATGGTTAAAAATATCAGGGATGCCGATGAGATTGATGCTCTTGACTGGGATGAATTCAAAGGTATGTTTCTTGAGAAGTATTTTCCTAAGGCTGTTCGACTTAGGATGGAAAAGCAATTCTTGTAATTGAGGCAATAGGAAGACTCAGTGGCTGCCTATGAAGAAAGGTTCACTCGTTTGGCAAGGTATGCTCCAAATTTTATCCGGGACCTTGATAGTAAAATCAATCGTTTTTACTCAGGATTAAAGCCAAAATATCGAAGGGCATTAGCTTCTCGTGAGTTTAAAAGTTATGAAAAGCTTGTTCGATGTGCTGAGAAGGTGGAAATGGAGTTTTCCGATGACCAAGTTTTCTATAACAACCAGCAGAAGAAGAGACCGAGGTGGCATGAGAAAGGTAAGAATTATTCAAAAAAGTCTGATTGTAAGAAAACTATGTTTCCAGTTTGTGATAAATGTGGAAAAAGGCATGCTGGGGAATGTCTTCTAAATTCTGGGAAGTGCTACCGATGTGGTAAGATGGGACATAAGGCTCGTGATTGCACTGAAAAGGATCAAGGTGAAGGTAAGAACAAATTTGATTTACAGTTAGTGAAATGTTATAAGTGCAATGAGATGGGTCACTACGCAAACGAGTGTCCGACAAGGAGCATGAGTGATGGGAAGAAGCTAGACTACAAGCAGAAAGGGGTGGTGAAATCTTTTTCAACTACTTCAGCAGATGTCGGGCCATCAAATGAAGTTGTATCAGGTACTTTGTTTGTTTTTTCAGATTATGCCAGTGTGTTGTTTGATTCGGGGTCTACACATTCTTTCATCTCTGAAACCTTTTCTAGTAAAATGGGAATACCATATCAAGAAATGACTCATTAACTTTTGGTAAAAACACCTGGGGGAAGTGTCGAGGCAAAAAGAATTTATAAGAATCTTCCTATCCTTATCTGTGGAAAGAACCTACTTGCAAACCTTATTGTTCTACCTCTAGTTGAGTTTGATGTTATCCTGGGTATGGATTGGCTCTCTATTTACCATGCTAAGATCGACTGTAGAGCTAAAGAAGTTTCTTTTCAGAAAGACTTTCAGTTTGTTTACAAGAATGAACCCTTACTTTTGATAACATATCAAGAGGCCGAGAAACTTGTAAAAGATGGAAATGAATGTTACCTTGAACACGTCGTTGAAAATAGAGGAACTATTTAGATTAATGATGTGCCAGTGGTAAATGAGTATCCTGATGTTTTTCCTGATGAGTTGCCTGGAATAATACCAGACCGGGAAGTTGAGTTTACTGTTGACTTAGTTCCTGATGCTAAGCCAATTTCAAAACCCCCTTATCGAATGGCACAAATTGAACTTTTAGAGTTGAAGGAGCAATTGCAAGATTTATTAGAGAAAGGTTTCATTAGACCTAGCACATCACCATGGGGTGCTCCTATTTTATTTGTTAAAAAGAAAGATGGTTCTATGAGACTTTGCATTGATTATAGAGCCTTGAATAATATCACTGTTAAGAACAAATATCCTTTGCCTCATATCGATGATTTGTTTGATCAGCTCCAGGGAGCTCAGTTTTTTTTCAAAGATTGACTTGAGATCGGGGTACCATCAGCTGAAGGTAAAGGGGGCAGATATTCCGAAGACCGCGTTCCGTACGAGATATGGCCATTATGAATTTGTAGTAATGCCTTTTGGGCTAACCAATGCACCTGCTGAATTCATGGACATAATGAATAGAATTTTCCATGAGTTCTTGGATAAGTTTGTGGTGGTTTTCATTGATGATATTTTGGTGTTTTCTAAAAGTAAAGAGGAGCATGAAAAACATTTAAGGGTTATCTTGAAAACCTTAAAAGAAAAGAAACTGTATGGAAAATTCAGCAAGTGTGAGTTTTGGTTGCAACAAATTTCATTCCTTGGTCACATTGTTTCTAAAGATGGAATAACTGTTGATCCTGCAAAAACAAAAGTTGTGGAAGAATGGCCAAGACCCACAAATGTAACCGAGATTCGTAGCTTCCTTGGTTTGGCGGGCTATTACCGAAGGTTTGTTAGAAATTTTTCACGGTTATCTAGTCCAATGACTAAGCTAACTCGGAAGGGTGTTAAGTTTATATGGACAAAAGAATGTGATGATTGTTTTCAGGAATTGAAAAGAAGATTGGTGAATGCTCCAGTTTTGGCACTACCGTCCAGAAATGGTGAGTTTGTTATATACAGTGATGCTTCATTGAAAGGACTTGGTTGCGTCCTAATGCAGAATGATCAGGTAATTTCTTATGCTTCACGACAGTTGAAAACTCATGAGGTAAATTACCCTACACATGATTTGGAATTATCTGCTGTTGTTTTTGCTTTAAAAATTTGGAGGCATAATTTGTATGCAGTAAAGTGTGAAATATATACCGATCACAAAAGTTTAAAGTATATATTCACTCAGAAAGAGTTAAACATGAGACAAAGGAGATGGCTGGAATTAATCAAGGATTATGATTGTACAATTCATTACCATCCGAGAAAAGAAAATAATGTGGCTGATGCTTTGAGTCGAAAAAGTAATGCTTCATTAACAATGTTGTGTTTGGAACGTGATCCTTTGGTTAACGATTTGATGAACTTTGGCATAGAATTTGTTGGTGTAGGAAGTCCTTCTGTTTTGTTTCAGGTATCAGTGAGATCTTCTCTATCAGATAGAATCAAGCAAGCACAGAAGCAAGACAGTGAGTTGCAGAAAAAGGTAGAGCTGGTTCAGAAAGGTAAGTTGCCTGAATTCAACAATGATAGTGATTGTGTTTTGAGATTTGGGAAGAGATTGTGTGTGCCTTGTGATTCACAGTTGAAGAGAGAGTTATTATGTGAAGCTCAGAGTACTCTGTTTTCAGTTCATCCAGGCAGTACTAAGATGTATAGAGATCTGCGGGAGTATTACTGGTGGGATGGAATGAAAAGAGATATTGCTGATTTTACTGTGAAGTGTTTGACTTGTTAGCAGGTTAAAGCAGAGCGGTAGTTACCAAAAGGGATGCTTCATCCTTTACCAGTGCCAGAGTGGAAATGGGAGAATATACCCATGGACTTTGTTGTTGGATTACCGAAGACATCTCGAGGTAATAATGTAATCTGGGTTATTGTTGATCGCTTGACCAAATCTGCTCATTTCCTTGCTATACGAGATACTTTCTCTCTTGATCAACTTTCCCATCTGTATCTTAAAGAGATAGTCAGGTTACATGGAGTTCCTCTCTCCATTGTATCGGATCGTGATCCCAGGTTTACTTCTAACTTTTGGAAAGGCCTTCAGAAGTCGTTGGGTACTGAATTAAATTTTAGTACATCTTTTCATCCTCAATCAGATGGGCAGTCAGAACGAACAATTCAGACATTGGAGGATATGCTACGAGCTTGTTCTATGGATTATCAGGGAAGTTGGGACCAACATCTTTCTTTGGTTGAATTTTCATATAATAACAGTTTTCATTCTAGTTTACAGATGGCACCATTTCAGGCATTATATGGGAAGCGGTGTCGAACTCCAGCTTTATGGGATGAAGTGGGTGAAAGGAAGTTGATGGGACCAGAGTTGGTAGAAGAGATGGCAGAAAAAGTTCAGCTGATTCAGAAACACATGAGAACAGCTCAGAGCAGGCAGAAGAGTTATGCGGATAACCGGAGGAAGGATCTATCTTTCGAGGTAGGTGATCATGTTTTTCTCAAGGTCTCTCCTTGGAAAAGTGAGATGAGATTTGGTAAGAAAGGAAAGATGAGTCCAAGGTTCATTGTACCATACGAAATTCTGGAAAGAGTTGGATCAGTTGCATACCGAGTGTCTTTACCTCCGAGTTTATCTCAGGTACACAAGGTTTTTCACGTTTCGATGTTGAGAAAGTATATGCCAGATCCATCTCATGTTTTGAGTCCATAGGTAGTTTAGCTGGAAGAGAACCTATCTTATGAGGAACAACCGGTCCAGATTATTGACCACAGGGAGCAAGTGTTACGGAATAAGGTGATTAAACAGGTAAAGTTTTTGTGGAAAAACCACAAGATTGAAGAGGAAACATGGGAATCTGAAAATGCAATGAGGGATAAGTACCCCCATTTATTCGATAAGTAAATAAATTGCGGGGACGCAATTTTCTAAAGGGGGAAGGATGTAACATCCCAAGTAAGTAATGAATAAGAGATATTTTTATCTATGTCTATTAATGATTAAGATAGTATTATAGAGGCTTAAAATGAAAATAAATACAATCTTATGCATGGAATACACTAATATTCTTAAAAGATTGTTTTACTGCCTTTTGATGGAAAACCATTTTTGAATCTATATTTTGACAATTTTATAAACTATGTTTGTCAAAATAAACATATTCTTTGTGATTGGGACATCAAAATTTACCTTGTGTGAATTTTTGGTATTTTTCTGACAATGTTCATTTTTTAATGAATAGTGAAAAATACTGCATTTTACATCAAAACTGCTTTTCAATCTAATTTATTTATATGATTAGATTATGTTTTGAATTGGTTTTGAAGTGAAATTAGGATATAATTTTACCATTTTATCCAATGGTGGTCATTGGAATCAATTTCACTTTGAAATTAGACTTAAACTGGTGTCAATCTTTTGATACTTATTGTTTTGTAAAAACACGCTTTTTGCTCTAGCAGCGGGAATTAATTATTAAATTAATTAATGTGACTTATATGATTTGAATTTTGTAAAATAGACTTCCTTTTTGAATTCGGAATATCAAATATTGCTTAGGGTGAATTTTTGGTAATTTTCTGAAAAACTTCATTTTTTGATGAATAGTGAAACCACTAAGTGGTAATCAACAAAACTGATTTTTCAGTTAAATGAAAGTTTACCACTAATGTGTACTGAATTTTGAAAATCAGACATACATGGTTGTCATTAAGAAGTAAAATGTGGTTCAATGAGATTATAATAATTTTTTGGTGAATAGTAACTTATTAAGTTCTTAATCGCGATTAGTGGTAATTAGGGTAGTTTAAGGTATAAATAATACTTTAATAAAATAAAATGACATAGACACATGTCCCAACCTCATTGGTTGTGTCATGGCCGACCATGACATGCCATGGGTCAACTTGGGGACTCCATGGATCCACTTTTGTTGGGAAATGACATAAATTACTTTTTATTTAATGTTAAAGTGAAAATGACACAAACATAATATGTTTTACGAAAACAATTTTTAAGTGGGGTTATACAAGTCCAAATTTTGATTATAAATAGTCATTGGAAATCTAAAAATATTTCTTATATCATAGTATTTTTTTTATAATTTTTAGACATTAAATAAATTTAATTATTTATGACATAATAATGATGCAGCGATGACATCATTATTTGACGATTTAAATAAAATGGAAAGACAATGTAAAATCTATGAACTACACATGGAAAAAACAAATTGGATGAGTGGATTTAGAACCCTTATCACCTTATCCAAGAATTATATCAATGTGGGACCTTTTAAAACCGAAACACATTTTCAAATAAAGTAATGTTTCTTTACTTTCCAAAAGTGACCCTCCTCTCCTCTTATAAAAGGCCCCCACCTCTACCTCATTTCACACACTCTTAAAGGCTTTGGCTCGGCAAAACCCTGCCCATTTGCTCTCTCCACATCCCTCTCCTCATCCTAGAGGATTCCCTTTGGGCAGAAGCCTTTCAATGGAAGCCTTTAGCCTCAAATCAAAAGGAGTTACACTTTTTAAGGTAATTCATTCTCTAATGTTCATTTGTTTTATTTTGCTTCTCCAACCCCCTAAACTCTTTTTATTTAATTCTTTTGTAACAACACCAGTATCATCAATATACTAGGATGTTGTTATAAGATTTATTTGAGCTACACTCTCACACAACTACATCAAATGGTTAAAGAACATACGGTTTCCGTGGATGGAGAAATTCTGCCTCCCGAAACGATGATTGTTCAACACTCATTTAACACCTTCAAAGGTGGCGATTATGATGCCACTATTTTTATATATGATATATAATATGTTTATGTTTTCCTTAAGCTTCTGTTTTTTTTCATTTTTGGCATACCTTTATGGTTTCCATTATGGGTAGAACACGATATCTTCATTTTAGGAAGTGCAGACTACCGACCCCTAAAAGTGATTTGATTCGTTAATACCATATGTGGGATGTGTAAAGGATAAAGTTAATGATATTATATATGTTATTATTCTGGAATTATAATATACTCTTATATCATTATGATTCCATTCCAGAAAATATGAAATAGAAATGGAAGTAGCGTTCATGCGTACGTACGGCTTACCGTCTCCATGAACGGTGCATTTCATTTCTTACCTCTAAATGTGATGTAATATTATAAATTCATTTATGTACTGGATATATATGACATATATGACATCTACATCATGAATACCATTCTGGATATAATGAACCTTTGACCAAATTAACAACATGTAAGTGTAAGAAGTCTATTTTTGACTTAAGAACCAAATACCGACAAAATGAACATTATTAACTTAACTGATTACATGATGTTCATAACATGGTATAAAAGGAATAATGAACTTGAAAAAGATTCATAAGAAAGTAGAGATTAACTCAAGTTTATTATTCAGGAGATTAAAGAACGGTCGGGTCAAGTCGGATATGAGGTATGGGACTTCGTCTCAATCTCCTTTCGTTGAGGCATATTTTATTTTTACAAAACATTCTTTTATACGGTGTATAAACCCCTTTGACTTTTACGTCTATTCAAAAGGAATCTTTTTTATACGAAGCGTTTACTAAACAACAAAAGGGAATGTTTTTGTCTTACGTATGCGGCGACAACGACTTCTCCGCCGTCGTGACCGTTATTTGAGTTTCGGCTTCCTCTACAAGCCATACCTTCTTTTTAAATGAAAAATAAATACCATGTTTTACTTTTCTTTTATTTTGGTATTGAAAATGGTTTTCATAATGTTTTTATATCAATGTGTTGTATTGATATCTCATGATTGAAATGTGGAAATTTTATGTTTCCTTTATGCATGTTTTATGTGATATGATTATGTTATGGTTCTTGGGCATTATTATGAAGACGGGTGGTTACGTGATAAACTAAGGGCGGGTGAGCCCGTTATAGCTCTCTAATGCATTGGGTAACGTGAAGGAGTGAAACGTTAAGGTTTCTCCGAAGAGATTTTAGGGAATATACTGTGATGGGTAATCCAAACGTAACTAAGAGGGTTACTCCCTACGTAAGAATGTTATTAATGCCTCAAGTTACCTTTATGTCTTATGATTTCTATGATTTATTCATGATTTTATGTGGTATGTTAAAATGCCTTTGTTTTATGGGTAAAGTATGATTTCACTCTTATGTATATATGTACCCATGTTTCCTTTCCATGTTTTTACAACCCATACTGAGTTTTTATGCTCATCCCATGTTTTTGAAATGTTTTTCACAGGTCAATGGAAAGGTACATGATAAGATGATAGAGTCAAGGATGTGTCAAGAAATAATCCATGATTTATTTTAAATGTGTTTCCATTGATGGGAATGAAGAATACTATCTTTATGTAACCACTTTGTTTATATGTGGAATGCAATGCAAGTTTTATGATCTAATTCTCTAAAACTCTAATCCCGAAAAGATCCTCAATGTGTAATCTTGTAATAACTCAAGATTAAGTAAGGTTTAAGGCTGGGGCCTTATATCTAGATAATCCAATCATTTATTTACTTCACCTCCCAAATAATAGATTGTAAAAATGGCATTCTCATGTTATTTCTATTATAGAATATAAAATATATTTTTAGTGGAATTACTCCATTTCCCATCCACTGGTTGATCATACTACCCACTGAAAGAGAGTTGACATTTCCTCACAAAGGTTTCAAAATAATGTTTTTACATCCATTGTTCATATGGTAATAAAACATGAATAATTTTTTGACAAAGATCTATGACCATAAAAACATAATATTTCATTCTAGCTCCAACCACATTCATTTACATGGAGAAAACTATTTCATTTCAAATTATAATCAATATCAACAATTAAGTCAATAAGAATCCTTATGAATTTTTCATTCCATTATGTTTTTAAAATCCCAAACACATTTCTTTTGGAAAATTATCATTCTCTGAGTACTATTTTTCTTAAGGAAAATTTTCATTCTCTATGAAATGTTCTGTCCTTATATTTTGTGTTCAATGGAATATTTTTTTTCTAAAAATAATTCTAACCATATATTTCATAAAATGAAAAATCAGATATTTATCTAACTTAGATCCTTATATATCCATAGAATCTGATTTCATCTAAAATCAGACACTGATTTCTTCTGAAATAATACTCTTATTTCTTCTAAAATCAGACTCTGATTTATTGAAAAATCAGAGTTTGGTTTCATCATAAATCAGAATACAATTTCTTCATAAATTAGACTCCAATTTCATCTAATATCATACTCTGATTTATCTTGATATTAGACATAAATATATTATAAAATCCGAATATAATATCTTCTAAAATCATACTGGTATTTATTCTGAACTCAAACACTAATTTATTCAGAAAGTAGACTCCAAATTCATATGAAAATTGTATCTTATTCCTTATAAAATGATACTCTGATTTTTTCTAAAAAGATACTCTGATTTCTTTTGAAATCATACTCTGATTTCTTCAGAAATCTCACTCTAATTTATTATTTAATAAAATTCTTATTTCTTATAATATTGGGAAAAAATTTCTTTTTAAATGAGACTCTGATATCTCTTAAAATCAGACACTGATTTCTTTTAAAATCTAACATTGATTTCTCTTGAAATCAGACTCTGATTTCCTCAGAAATCATATTCTAAATTCATCATAATTAAAACTAAAAAAATCAATTATTTCAGTATCTGGTTGTTAATATTTTAAACTCTTATTATAACTTTCTTAAAAATACAATTAAATACTTATCGAAAAGTTACACCATTTCCTTATAGTATCATTTCCTTTTATTGGATCCTTAATATTTTAATGTTTCATTAACATGTAAATGTTTCTTAAGAATAAATTTTTCCTTACATATTATTGATTCATACATAAGATAATTTTCCAATGATTTCTTACATGAAACAACATCATACAATCTATTTGAAAATTAATTATTGGATGAGTGACACATGTACAGGTCCCTCCCAAATTTATGGAAAATATGATCATTGGGGGAGGAGCTGACCATCGAACATTTTCACATATAAATAGCTATCCATTTTAATGGTCCAAAAAAACACACATTTATAGATTACATGTTTTGATGTTGTGAACTATTTTCTAGACAGAGACACTCGTGCTCTATGCAATCTATTAACACCTTGTTCAGTCATGAAAAACATGTTCATCCTTCTTAGTGAAATTATTATTTCATTATCAATTGTGGGATTTTGATGGATATGGAGATAGGGGTATCATTAACCCTAGGGATACAGGTCTTATGGGGATGGAAAAACAAACTTTGATCTTCATATCAAGGTTTTACCATTGTGTGGGTATGATAGACTATCATGAAATTATAAATCAGGGGACCTTTATCTACGATTTTTGGATACCCTCCTCATTGGGATAAAATATTTAATATTTGTCGTGTTTTTTTACAGTTATAATTTCCATTCTATTTTGTTAAAGAATAAATTTTTTATGTTCCTATAAATTCTATAACATGTATACAATGACAAAAATAAATTTTATATGCATCAATGTATAATCATTCCCTATGTAAACTCATCTTATGATTCATTATCATATCAATATTTTCGGATCCTATGCAAGATTATTTCTTAGATAATAACTAAAGAGGGATCGCGAATCCATATTGATTAACATTATTAAACAATGATTTTCTTATGGAAGAAAAATTTACTTAACATATAATTGACACCCCCTCTATTGGAATTGAGGATCTACATTTAATTTCTGATCAAACATTAACATGGTTCCATCAGAATCATGACATTGAGTAAAACAAAAAAATTATTGTGTGATCAACACTAATCATAGTTTAAAATAAAATTATTCTAGTTAAATATCTTAAAAAAAATAAATATATGACAAATTATGAGTATTTGTAGGTTATTCATGATTATTACAATAATTATACGATAATAACCCATAATTATTCATTTCCATAGGGTTAATACTATGGTTTTATTTTCCTAGTTTCCAATGTTTAAAAAAACATAGTTTTGATTTGAAATTTAATCACCCATATATTTCATAAATAGATATCATTTTATTATTTATTAATATAAATTACATAAAATTACTAATCTATGCTACAACCGTGTAGGTCAATTCTCATTAGAAAGTAGGGAAGAAAATCATGTAGTTCATAGAATATAAACCTCATCTCCCAATTATTTCTTCCCCACTAAAGGACTTTACGACATATCATATCTGATAACATTATTCAAATATTGGGAAATTAGAATTAAGAATGGTTTATCTCATATGATCAAAAATATTAAACATGGTATATAACAATGATTTCATAAGAAAAATATTTTAAAAAGTGTATAAGTACATAAACACAACATTTTAAAATTAGATAATGTATACAATAAACCATAATAATTAATGATTGAATATATAATTCCACTTCATAAGACATTATTCATATGGAAATCAATGATCATGGGCCATTAGATATTAACATTGGATTAAAACATGGATTTTATGGCCAATAGGTATAGAAAATAATTTCCTTATTAGTCGAGGACAAATTAGTTAGCCGTAATATTAGAAAATGTTCTATACCAAACCAGTTTCAATCTCCATGACAACAATGATTTAATGAACTGATCTCAAACCATGTTCATGTCCTATCTTACTGAACCAGGTTCACTACCTGTTCTTATCCCATCTATCTCAATATATAAAAAATATTTACCCAATGAATTAGAGGGACATATAGTTCCCACACATCAAATATTAAAAGCCATACATATGGGATCCACATAAACATAAATCCTTTAGAATCTAATAACCCATGAAATGAAATAGATTTCATTACCATTTCATCATTTAGTAACACAAGAAAAAAATAATATGATTCAGTAAAATCATTCTATAGTTAACATAAAACGTTCGGATAAATAATAATTATGGTATCCCTATAACATATGAAATATAAAACAAATGTGACATAAAATTATGTTCTCTGATATGGAGAATTATAATTAATGATCACTCTAAACAATTCATGCGGAAATATCCTTTCTATTTTGATTTTTTCTAATGATTTTAAATTAAAATTTAAAAACATTCATTGAAAGTGTATGTGTTATTTTTTAAGGAATATGTAAAGCATTATTGTTTTGAGATTGCAAGTAAATACTATCATGATATAAATCTTAATATAATATTCTTCTTGTATATTTGTATGAAGCATTAAAAAGTGATTTTTTGGAATATGATCTAACATATAATTTCAAACAATTTCGAAAAAAATAAAACATGGGAAAAATAATGATAAATTTTTACCGAATAATACTAAAAAACCATTTTTAAATTGACATTCATAAAACCTACCATGGAATATTAAGGATCCCCAGTGGAAACATAAATATAAATAATCAGGAATATTGATTAGAATGGGAAATAAAACCATAAACCATTTTAATTAGTTGAATTACATTCCCAATGAATGAAGTCAATTTTACAAATAATTAATATCTTAATGATAAATAACTTAATGATATAACAAGATAATGATGCATTATATACCCCTCAAAAATGAATATTAGTGGATAACATAAAAATAATCTTCAATAACAGTAAATTGAGATGAATTTATTACCAGTAACAAATAGATTATATTAAAAAATGAAACAATTATAAATATGTTCCCTAAATCTACATAGATAACGTGGGAATACAACATAAAATAATCAAATTTCATTTCACACATAATATTTGGATTTCATCATAATTTTATTACATATTTCACCAAATGAATGGAAATTGAGTAAATGAATACCTTACCTTATATATTTACTTTATTTTTAAATCTTCAAACTCCCTTTATCTTAAATTTGGATTAATAATAAATTTATTCAATGAGAATAAATCTACCATGCAATGTGTTGTATATTTTAACATCTTATCACCCATTTATAAATAAATTATTTTGAAAATCATAATTCAAGATTATAGCAGCTTCGTCTTCCATTCATGTTTTGGACAAACATTATTTTTCATTAATATATGATCTTGGAATGATAATATACAATATTTTAATAATCATATAATCATAATTTATGGACCCAAACCATGTTTCACGATGATTGTGGTTAATATTATTACATTGGAATATAAACAAGGAATATTTATCCCAATGGGCCAAGTAGTTTCATAGTATTAGAAACAAGATACATACATATGTTTAATATTACCACATGAAACTAAATAAAACATTGAATATCCATGGACTACATCCATTACACTAAGGTTATTTCAATATATTATTCATAAAATACCTATTCATGTATACGGAAAATGAAACATAAGAAAGGGGTGAGACAAAATGCTCAAGAAGTTTAATCAATACAATAAAATATATCATAATCATAAACATTAGTCATCGATAAAAACATGGAAACACATGCCTTTAAAAAATATGAAAATAATATGGCAAGAATACGAGCAGAATAAATAATTCCATAACAAAACATAATCAGGGGTATTATATGAGTCAATTTACCAAATAAACTATAAATTATTAGTTTCAAAACGAGGGAATACATAATTTAGGACATTATAACCATACCGTCAAGGCCACGTGCCATGACCATAAATATCCATTTTTTCAAGGCCCCATACTATGACAATAGTTTGTCACATGAGACCTACCAATGCATAGAGGGGATATAGAGGGCCCCAAATGACAGTTACTATATCCAATTCATTACTCATATTAATAGTCATAAACATAAAAATATTAACATTAATATGAAAAATAATACATGAAATGTATATAACTTTCCCTGAACATTAGGAATAAACAATAAAAAATCGGAGTAAACTGGTGAATGGTTTTATATTACCACATCTGAAGTCAAACTATTTAGAAACCACTAAATTATAGATGGTAGATTATATTATAAAATATTAATCCTATTATTTCTTAATAATCAAAAATATATTTTATTTAGATGAAGATACTCTTATAAAGTACTGGAGTAATTGTTGAGATAAATTAATTTTCACTTTGAAAAGAAGAGTTATTTAAGAAAAATATTTTTATAAAACTATAATTAATGTAAGAGAGTATTTCATTCTAAAATTATTTAGTTTTTAATAGATATTGGTGTCCAAAAACTGAATATTTAGTTCATTTTAATATACGATAGCATTTGAGAAATTCCCTTGAAACAGAATTGTATCTCTAGAGGAATTTTTTAAAGATCTTTTTAGGATATATTAATCCTCATAGAAGAAGGTTTGATTAATTTTGATAAACGTATATAGAACATGATCACATAATTTATTATGATTTTTTATTAATGAGTTAGAATTTAATTTAGGTAAGTAGGTAATAAATTTAAACGTAATGAAAATGGATGTTCTAGTGGAAAACCCTTACCTTAAGCACAGATACGGTCCTGAAATGATCTAAATGAGTTGAATAATCAAATTTTGGTTCATAAATTGATCATTTAATAACCTGAACTAAATTTAATGTATTTATAATAATCGTATTTGGAACATTAATGGTTTTAATGGGTTAGGAGATCCAATTTTATTGTTTGGTAGTGTTTTCTTCCATGGATTTCATTATCAGTTTAATGATATTCATGTAGAGTTAAACATGTAGAATGAGAATGGTTGTCCAAGATTGAAGTTGCATGTTATTATTGAATAACCAGAATATTACATTGTAAGAAAATTCATTTGGTTATTGGTAGTGAATATTAATCATTGTATAAATCTTAATTGACAATTGATTGGGTTAATTTCCAGATCTTGATCACAACGAACTCCTTTAGATTTGTAAATTAATATCTTGTGAACACAAGTATCCCAGAACCATCGATAAGTTATAAAACATATATTATATTATTTTTCAACAATCAAAATGTTTTCATGACTAAAATTTAATATGGAAATAGAAATTGAAAACCCAACGTCCATGAATTTGATCTTTAACACATATCAAATGGTGTTTTAATTTATATTTTAAAAAAGGGTAAAAATAGATTTTGAGGAATTATTTCATTATGAAATTGAACATATATTACAAGTATGGTACATTATTTATCATAAAATTTAGATTATAGTTGATTAAGAAACAAAAAATAATAGAAAGGAACACAAAAAAAAAAGTTAAAAAATCCCTTACGAAAATCGGCAGCCTAACGTTGTCGCATCAAAATTCATAAAATATTTTGATGCGATAAAAGTGCTATTAACCAATTATTACATAATATGGATTGTAAGGGGGAATTTAATGACCATTATAAATATAATTCAAATTAAATTAAATGATAACAAAATAAAAATAATTCTTGAAAAAAGATAAGGGTGGTAAATTCATTTAGCTTTTAGTGTAACTCCTAAAAAATGATGGATTGGACATTAGTGGATTGGGGACAAATTAGGAGGACTCTTATGGTGGTAAAACAACTAGTGCATCATTTATTTGTAGGTAGGAATGATGTAAAATGAAGGAATGAATGGGTATTTATAGTAAACAATATAGAGATTTTTATTAATTTCAATGGACACCTAATTATAGGTTATTACGAAACCATAGGCTTGACCATGGTATTTTCCCATGGTATTATCCTTATGGGACACAAAATATAATATTTTACTATTATAAAATCTATAATCAATTATTATTGATTATTACATCATTATGACGTCATTAAACATACAGAAAACTCAAAACTCTATTTTCATTATTCACACAAAATCATGTCTTTTAGAAAAATCTCAAAAATTCACCCCAACAATTCTTTTAAATGTAGAATTATAAATTGAAATTATTTTTTTTTAATTTTTTTTTTAAATATTTTTAATTAAATAAACAACTTTTAAACTACAACCCATTTTATAATACCTTGAGAAATTAATCATGCTATATTAAATTTATCTAATAACCATATCACAATAAAGTAAGAATTTATGATTACAACTTATGAAAATACATTTCCTTTTGAAATTATTAAATTAATCATAAAATTATAATTAATATTTTTATGAAATATAATAATACCAATATTAATACTACGATGGGTTTTTCACTTATAAGATGTCGAAATTGTATTTATTCGTTCCTAGGTGAAGTTTATTTATTTAGCCGATTTACTATTAATTACTCTTCATTGGGGTATGTTACTATTCCTAATGGTATCTTACTATTCATAAAAATTTAATTTTTCCCTATAAGACTCTAAATATCTTACTGAACACAAATGATTATGTCATTTCTTTCAAAATTCAAAACACAGTGGTGGAAAACATAAGTTTACTAGGAAGGTTATTACAAAGTGGTGTTTTTGGGGGACTTAGTGTTTTATTATCGTTCAATATTAAATATTTTTTCAAAATCATGTGGTATTATATTATCTACTCCTTAGAAATTAAATTCCTCAAAATTACGTGAACGTTTCCCCACAAAATCATATGGATCGTTTTCAACACCAGCTCCCGAGATCCCTTATTGCCACTTCAATTTTATGATTTTTCCAAATAATTATTCTTAGTCAAGTCGTCGGATTCCTCAAACTTCTTATTTAGTGTCTAAAATCTGAATAGGATATTCATAGTAAAATAAGCCAGGTTCCAAATATATACCTTCAAGAGTGATGAAATGGTTTGGGTATAGCATGTACTTTCTCAGCAATGAGATATGGAACACCTTGGGATCTATAGACATGATAGGTAGCAAAAGAAATAGATAAGGAAAAAATCATATTCACTCTAGAATTCTAAAAAGAAAAATTTACTTGGGGCATTGTATCCCTTTCATTCTGAATCATATAACACCCTCCCATAGAGATACTTTTATGAAAATGTGATCTCCCACTTGAAATTCCAAATTCATCCTTCAATTATCAGTATATCGTTTTTCCCTTCTATGAGATTAATTGATATAGGTTTGAATAGTATTTACCATTTCTATTTTTCATGCAACATGTTCTGGGCCTTCTAGATTCCATTCACCATGTTCATTCCTAAATGTTGGTCTATGAAATGTCTTTCTGTACAATGCTTTATATGGTGCCATTTGAATACTAGAATGGAAACTATTATTGTAAGAAAAATCCACCATGGGTAATTATAGATCCCATGTACCTTGAATGTTGAGAAATCATGATCTCAACATGTCTTCTAATGTTTGAATCATCCTTTCTGATTTCCCATCATTTTGAGGATAATAATCAGTATTCAAATGAATCTCACTATCAAAATCTCTATGAATACAATTCCAAAATTTCATTGTTAATCATGGATCACAATCAGAAAAAATTGAGGGAGGTGCGCTTTTAAGAATCACAGCATTATTGATAGAGAGATGTCCTAAGACCTATAGTGAAAACCCCTCCCTTATAGTAATGAAATGTGTAGATGTCATAAGTCAGTGAACAATTACCAATATTTTATCATTATTTCTCAGCGTTTTGGGTTACTAGTTACAAAATCAACGGTGAATGCATCACATTTCCAATTAAGAATTGGTATATGTTTCATAACTTTTCTAGGATGTTATCGTTTGACCTTTGCTTGTTGATATACTATCCATCATCATACATAATCTTTAATTTCTCTCTTTTTGTAGTCCGACAGGAGAATTTCTTTCAAATATCTATACATCTTATTACTACCATGATGTATAGAGAAATTTGATCTATGATCGTGTTCCAATAACTCCCTTTTCAACTTGGATAGAGAGAGAATATATAGCCTCCTCGAAAATTTCATAATTCCATCTTCTCACATGAAGTCAACCAATATCCCATATTTTAATAGAATTATTTTTTAAAAACAATTCTAGTCATCAGAATGTGAATATTTAAATAATTATAAAAAATAGGTTTGGGAATCCACTTGAAAAAGTAGTAATGTTTAAACTTCTTTGATAATTCAAATATCCATACTCACAAGATCCATATATAAATGATCCTTGTTAATACACATTTTATTTAGAACTCCATGATCCTTCCTTCCGAATGCATCATCAACCTTTTTTTCCATTCGTGGGGTGGTAGTGTATGGTACAACAATAATCCTAGAGTAGTTCAATCCATAAGCCTTTCATCATGTTTATTTCCTTCTATGAGAAGATATATTTCCAGCTCTTATATTCCGTATATATCTCAAATTTTTAACCATAGAGATAATGTCTCCATATCTTTAGAGAAAATATTATATATTCTAAATCAATATCATGAGTAGGATTGTTTTTCATGAATTAATATCTGCCTTCATGCATAAGAAATAACTCTATAATTATGCACAAGGGCACAACAAATTCCTTTCTTTGATCATTACTATATATCACAAACCCATCATTCTCTAATGGTAGTGTCAAGATCATGGAATTCACTAATCCCAACTTAAATTCCTCAAATCATTCCTCAGAGTAATTTATCTATATGAACATATCCCATTTACCTATATTAATGTTCAGTATATTAGATAAACATGAAAAATTCTGAATTAAATGATGATAATAACCTGATAAACCAATAAAACTACATAACTCGATTAATTTCGTTAGTGTAGTCCATTCAGGCACAACCATTTTCTTTACATGATCGAAATATATTAAATCATTAGGTACATTTTTTCCAAAAATAAAACTGATTAAAGCTAAATTTCAAAAATAGTATACAACACATATAATTCATTTCTTCTATGATTCAATAGAATATTGCAGCAGAAGTGATTTCCATGATCATCAAAGCTTTTGGATTATACAAAGATTTCATCAATAAATACCACCTAAAATTCATCAACATATTCCTTGAATATAGTATTCATTAGATCCATGAAAACAAAGTGTACATTAGTCATACCAAAAGGCATTATTGTAAACATGTAAGGGCCACACATGGTTCGAAATGATGTCATTGGAATGTCTTCCTTCCTAACTAGAAACAGATAATATCCATATCAAAGTTCAATCTGCAAAAAATATTGGCCTCTATGAAGTATATAAAAAATATGAATTATGAGGTAGGGGATACATGTTGATTATTGTTATAGAGCTGATCTCCCTATAGTCAATGCACAAACTCATAGACCCATCTTTATAATTAAAAAAATGAATATTGGCTCCCAATGGAGAAACACAATGGCGAATATATCTTTTTCCAGTCAATTAAAATAGTTGTTTTATTTTTGTTCTACTAATTCCACAATATGCATTATATAAGGAGTCACTGATATATGCCTTGAAATAGGGATTAATTCAATATAGAACTCAACTTCCCACTCATGTCGATGTCTTGAAAAATCCTCCGGAACCACATAAACATATTTTTCACAATAGGTACATCCTCTATTTGAAAATTCCTTTCCTCACTCATATATATTTGTTTCCCTTACTCCCAAAAAATCAAATTCAGTAGAGTTTTCGGGGGTGGATCTATATAAGAATCATATGGTGATTTTTCTATCATAATCATAAGGGATTATACACCATCCTTATGAATTGAAACCTCATTTCTTGCACAATAAATTTTTACATCATGGTTCAAAATACAATCCATACCGAGGATTATATCAAAGACAATCAAGGGAATTATAATAAAATCATCAACTAAAGAACGTTTCTATGCCATAATAGGGACTACCTGATATAACATTTTCGCAATGACACTTCCCTTAAGAGTTAAGAATGACATAACCATTGTTAAATTAAATTGGAAATATCTATGTTTCATGGAAACTGGGAAGATATGAAACAATGTGATGATCCAAAATAAAATAAATCACTGGATTTGTTTGAGAAAATAATTAATGTACCTTCTACCACATCGTTACGAACTTCAAACACTGCATTTGTGACCGTATAATCTTGGTCTTGCTCCCTTGTCCTTCATTGGGGAATGTTTTCCTAACACTTAAGAGATCCATGTGCATAATGTCCAATATCCTTGAAATTATAGAATTGAACATTGGTAGCTTCTATCTACCTATTAAAATCCAGAGATAGGTGTCCTTTTTCTATTCACATGTAATAGAATCTCATTCCTTCTAGGCCAGTGCTAGGGTGTTTCATCCCATAATTACTACACGATGGAAGGTAAAATATACCCTTATTCCCCCTTTCCTTATTTCCATTTAAAAAAAATTTAGTATCCCTCTTCTTTTTATTTTCATTAATTTCTTACGATATAGAAAATTGAATTTCTATTTTGATATCAGATGAGACTATATCATCCTATGATGATAAACATTAGGATATTTGAGCCCTTCAGTGGAATGGTTCATTAAATAATCTATTAATATTTCTCATTGGATTACTTATGTAATCCATAGAATGTATTTCTAACCTTGTAAAGTTAGATTCATAATTTGAAACATTCTCATCTTAGTTTTTCCCCAAATTGAAAAAAGTACATACAATATCTACTCGTTGTTCATGAGGAATGAATTTTTCTTATAATATTTCCATAAAGTCAATCTATTCAATTTCATAAAATTCATCCACCTTCATTGTGATTTGGATTAAATACCACCACTCACCTACCCCACCTGATAGTCAATAAAAATCCATGATAATCATCTATATTTCATTACATCCCAAAGCGAGAAATATCTTCTCTAATTAACTTATTGACTTCTCTAATGTGAATAGTTTTTTTGTCCCATTACATGATAGAGATTTTTTTCGCATAATGTGATCTAACATTTCTCCCCCATGTTGTGGATTTGAATGCTCTATATGGGTAAAGTTATTATTCATATCCTGTTTAAGCTATCCTGGTATAGTTATATGTTGCTCAGAACCAGTTATAGTACCATAGCCAACCTCATTATCTACATATGAAAGAAATCCCTACATGGGACACACATGATTATGCAGCTTCTATTCCTTCCACTGGGAAAAATTTCTAAATAATTCTATACATTATCTAATGGAATAAATCATAATGCATCATATCAATGTCATAAAAACATCGCATAAATTTAAATTAGATGCATAACTAATTTCATAATCATAAAAAAAATTAAACGAGGAAATAATTACATTTAAATTGTTATTTTCATGTATAAAAATGTGAAATATCCTTCGCAAATCCCCTAGGATTTCAATACCAGGTCCGCAGAATGGCCCTTCTCTATATACCAGGATACCATGTGTCAAGCCCAAAACACTTTTTTAGAGTTTTTAATCCTTCATACACCTATTCCAGAACCACATCCACTAGTAGTATCTAGACATATATGTATTTTCTAGAAATATTCATAAAATATATATACCTTACCAAAAATTCTGGGATGTTATTTTATGTTTATCATGGAAAATATTAGGGTTTTTCTTTCTAATCTATTTGTTCTAAATCAATTTTCCATGTTTTCTACTGAACATCCTCTGTTATCAACTGTAAGAACCTAACCCCAGTTTCTTAGAGCTAGTGTCGTATCTTATTACATTGGAATATAGATAAGGAATATACATCCTGATATACAACGTAGATTAGCAAGATTGGAAACAAGATATATACATAAGTTGAACATTACAACATGACACGAAATAAAACATAAATACACATTTTAAAATATCTTTAAATCATATGTTATCTATTTATTTCAATCATAACATACCTTTTCATGTCATGGGATAATGAACCATAAGAAAGGTGTGAGTGAAAATGCATAGTAAGGGTATACAATATTACAGAATATATTATAAATAAAAACATTATGCATGGTGAATAACTTAAAAACACATGCCTCTAAAAATTAATCATGATCATAATGTGTAAAGATTAATAGTTGAATAAATTATTCCATAATAATACATAATTATGGGTATTATACTACTCGAATAACCACATGAACTATTAATTACAGGTTTCATAATGATGGAATTAATAATGTGGGACATCATAAACATATTGTCAAGGCCTTGTTCCAGTACCACAAATATCCATTTTATCAAGGCCTCCTGCCTAGATCAAATTTTTTCTTAGGATATATAACAATACTGCAAGGTTCTATATAGGGCCCCACCCGACACATAATATGTCAAATGAATTCATCATATTAATGGGGTTAAATATAAACAACATATACATTCATATTAATCCTAATATATGGAATTTAAATAATGTTCCCCAAACATTTAGCATAAACACTAACCATTCAGAATAAATTGGTGAATGGTTTTAGGATAAAACATCAATAGTAATACTAAACAAAAAAAATTAAATTAAATATGATAGATTATATCATAAAATTTTATTCAATATAATACATGATAATCAATAATAGTGTTGATATAGATAATGATACTCATATAAAATCATCTAGTAATTATTGAGATAAATACATTTTTACATTGAAAAGAAGTTTCCTTTTAGAAAAGTCATTGTATAAAACCATAATTGAAGAAAGATAGTATTTTAACAAAATTATATATTTTTTAATGATAATTTTTTCTAGAAACATATTATATAGTGCCCTAGAAAACATGTATGAATTTTAGAAATTCCCTTGAATCAGGCTTGTATTTCATGAAGAATTTTTTAATTATCCCTTAAAACAAATAATTCTTCATTAATAAAAGCAGTATTATAGTTGGTTAACATATATAAAACATTTAAACCGAATTTATTTGGAGATGATATTAATGATTAATAATTTAATTAAGGTAAGTAGATAATAAAATTAACCTGATTGAAAATAGAGGTTCAGGTTGAAACCCTTACATTAAGTCTGAATATGTTCCACACAAAATCTTAATGAACAGAATAAACATATTTATTCTAATAAATTAATTATTAAATAAAATCCTCAACATGTAGTTAATTTCTTATAACATATTAGGTTAATATATTTCCTTTGGATCGGTTATGAGATTCAATTTCATTTTTTGGGAGTGTATTCATATTTGGTTTTCATGATCAATGGAGTTATATTCATGTATTGATAAACATATATAAAAAATGGTGTTCGATAATATATGGTATAAGTTATTAGTGAAAAAAAAAAGAATAGTACATGATTATAATATTCATCTGGTTATTGGAAGTGATGATGAATCAATATATAAAACATTATTGACAATTGTGTGGGTAAACTGGGGGTTCTTGACCACAACAAAAAAATTGATTTATAAATTATTATATTCTATACCAAATGAATTAAGAACCTTAAATAAGTTATATAATATATATTATAGTCCATTTCAACCATAAAAAGTATTCATTCCTAGAATTGAACATGGTAATAGAAATATAAAAGTTGTCATCCTTGAATGTTATAATTTGACACATCTCGGATGGTGTTTTCATTTCTATTACAAAAGAATGGGAAATAAGAGATGATGACGAATTATTCTGTTATAAAAATATCATTAGATTACATGTATGGTACATGAATCATAATAACATTTGGAATAAAGGAGTTGAGGAACCAAAAACCAAAATAAGGGAACTTTAAATAAAAAAGAAAATTTGAGAAATCCCTTAAGAAAAATCGATAGCCTAACGACGTCGCTTATAAATACAGAAAATGTTTTGATGAGAGGAATCTTGTATCTCAAAATTAATAAATAATAAGTAAATTAATGGGGATATAGAATTAAATAACCATACATAATCCAAATGATATGAAATAAGAATTACATAAAAAGGTTTCATGAAAAAGGGAAGGGTTGTAGATCCATATAACCTGAAAAGTAACTCCTAAAAGATAATGTTTAGGTCCTTGGGGCTTGAAAACACAAGGGGTGGACTCCTAAGGAGAAAAAACAACCATAACATTGTTGACGGTGATATGTTTTGTGAAGGAAAATGATGGAATGGGTGGGTATTTTTAGTAATATAGAGGGAATTGTTTATTAATTTTAAAGGACACCTCATTAGTGGTTTTTGGAAAACCATTTTGTTTCCCATTGAATTTTTCCATGGTATTAGTATCTTGAGACACATCATACCATATTTTACTATTAAAATAATCTACCATAATTTTATATTAATTATTACATCATTATGATGTCATTAAATATACCAAAAAATCACAACTTTATTTTTATTATTCAAACAAATTCATGTATTTTAGAAAAATCTCAAAATTTTACCCAAACCATTTTTCGACATGCACAATTCAAAAATTGAAAAAAAAAATCTAAGTATACTTAATTTAATTATTAAATAAAATAAATATTTACTGCATAAAAACAACTTTAAAAGTATTAGTTGTTTTATAACACCGTGAGAAATTAATAATTGTACCATAATATTTTTTATAACAATAAGAAATTAAATTATAAATTTATGATTACATTTTTTGAAAAATATACTTCCATTTTATATTATAAAATTAATCATAAAATTGTAATTATAATTTTTATGAGAATCAAAAATACCAATAATGTACTATGATAATTTTTTTCACTTATAAAATGTCAAAATTGTATTTATATATTATTGGGTAAATTTTATATTTATTTTATGCCGATTTACTAGTCATTAATATTCATAAGGGTATGTTAATTGTCACGAACTGAATCAGGTCTCTGCAAAAAGCGGCACCTGAACCGACCTGTGGAAAGTCCTGAAGGTCATTCTTGATCCCCACGGGTTGGTACAAGTGACCGGGTATCAAAAACTGAAAATTTGGAATTATTTTCCCAAGTATTTATACTTAAAACAAAAAATGAATCCAAGAAATCAAATCTGGATTTTCAAACCAAAACATATTTTCCTAAAATTCAGAACTGAATTTCACAATTTTAAACAATGTTTGAAGACCATTACAAAGGTAAAAACCCAAGAAATGACAGCCCAATAACCTCCATATGGAAAGAGGCACCGCCATGAAGCCATCTCCACGACACAACATCACAATGGACCGCTAAAACCTCGAACCAAAGGCATAAAACCCGTACCCAAACCAGTGACATAAAATAAGAAAGTATACATACACCCAAAGGAGTAAGTAGGGTGTGAGATAAAGCCCAGTAAGATACCACCACTTAGAGATTCCATGTGATTAACATTTCATGACAAAAAGCTTTTCAAGTTTTGTAAATAAGAAATGCTTGTTACAATTTTCTAAAGGATGCAATAATAAATGAAAATAGTTTTCATGTGGGCATGTTTTAAAGGATTAACACTTTTAAAATAAACACCAAAGAAAATTAATTTTCCATCCTAATGTACCGTATGCTGAAGGCAAGTATAATGTAACCAATGAACACAAGCAATAGAAAATAACCCCTAGGCACTATCTAGATGTGGGTCCCAGGTACCTCGTATCTCAGTGAGAGTAACCATAAAAAATATCTATTCCCATGCATGATCCACTAGTAGGGAACATACCCATAACCTAGTGCTCCACAATCTTCATCATCATAGTTTAGTTAGAGTTGTATGCGTCAATTTTGCTAAGTAAAACTGAGGCCAAACCCCACAGATTCACTAGTATACTAGTACACGTCTACCCACATAGATACCCAGGTTTTCCCCTTGTTCTCAAACAACTTCTACAAGTCCGGAAATATACATTGAATATAAAAATATCATTTCCACATCACAAATTTACCCAAATTCCCATATGTATACCACACAAGTCACAAAAGACCATTTTCATTCAAAATGATTTTGAAATCAGACTCACACCAAAATAACCCACAACACATTTCACATTTCTTGAACACTTCCAAAAATCATTTAAACAATTTTTTAAAACTATTACAAGATATAAAACTCACATAACAGCCCACACACATGTCACATAATACCCTTCTCCCCTTCAAAATTTATTTTATCAATAAAATAACACGAAACATCCCACACCCATGTATCACACACAATACACAATTTAGTAGAACATTTCATAATTTTATAAAACATTAAAATAATTGTTTGACATCTCAAATCACCACATTACCATTAAAAACCCACATTAGGTGAACACACTCACCCAAACAGTACATATACACCCTTATCCAACTTTATTTAACCAAATAAAACATTTTCAATTTTTATTAAACAAACCCAAGAGGTATAACCACTGTTTCTACACTAAACCCATTTGAAACCCCTCATTCAAGACCAAAATCATACCAATACCAATCCAAAACAGATGTTTCAGCCCAAAAACAAATATTAAACCACCCCCAATTGTTATAAAAATACATCGAATAATACCACAAAGATACACATGAAAAACACATGTTTTCACAAATCACCTTCAAGAAGTACAACACAGTTTTACACCTTAAACACATTCAAAAACCACCTTTCAAAGCCCACATGAAAATATGTAATTAACAAACCAGAATTTGCGTCCCCTTTCAAAACTAATAAATCACTTTCATATTTTATAAACTAAACCCAAACATTACCCCAAGAGTCACACATTAAAAGTACCCAATTTAAAGCTAAAATGAAACTAAAAATTAGATGTTTAACCAAATCAATCAAAAACAGTTTTCACAGAACACAAAACAGATTATGAACATGCTAAATTAAAAAACCAAGCAAGCTAACTCATCATAAAATGGCTACACATGGAATCGCCTACCTTTTGTGTCGAAACCCTCAAAACATGGTGTGAAACCTTAAGTGCACCACCGCCGCACAACAAGGAATATTATTCAAGACCTAGAGCAAAAAAAATTGACCCAAAAGATACCGAATCAGACCTTAGGATCTAACCCCAACTTCTGGACATGACAAACTTCATGAAAGAGGAAATAAAACTAAAAGAGGGTGGAAGGAAACCAGAAGGAATTCCCTTACTTGAAATATATTGATGAAATCAGCCCCAAACCACAAATATTTGAACCTTGAAGTACCCTAAAATGGTATGTACGATTTAAGGATTTATATTAGGTCATGTGGGAACTGAATTCGGGGAAAAAGACAGAAAATTGATGGAGTTATGAAAGAATCATTTTACCTTATCAATTTTGGTCGATTTGAGAAATATTCTGAAAGATCTCCCTAATCTGAGGGGTCTATGGTTTCCAAGGAAGCAAAAGCACTAATGGGGGTGATATTAAGGTGTTTGGATTCGAGTGGGATGTCGTATCACCGAAAAAAAAGAATACAATTAATGAGATATCGAATTTTTTAAAAAGATTCTAAAGCAGGAAATGGGCCTACGGGAAGGCCCATTGCCTTAATCAAAAACCCAAATCCATCATGATTTTGAACTTCTATGTGGTCCAAAGGTATATGGGGATTCTAATATAACAGATTATTCCAATTGTAAAGTGGAATGGGTATAAAATAGTAAAAATTTAAAGAGTTATAGATGAAATGAATTTTTTTTTTTAATCTGGAATTATGCTCATGGTTTGGTCCAAATTTTCAAAACCCACAATTTTCACCAAAATGAGTGGTAAACGCCCAAAACAAAATCACGAATGGAAGTTAAATGAAAAATGAATAAAAAAATCATGGGTTTGATAAGTTTCCCCACCATAAAACCTTCCACCCTCGAAAAGACACATCAAGGACAAAGAAAAAAACCAAACCCAACCGAAAGGCAGAAATGGACTCCTTTGCAAAACATAGCCCCCAAAGGCCAAAACACCTCCAGTGATCAATTAAGGAAGTAATACTTCACAACCAAAACATACACCACTTTACTAAAATGATCAACCACATTCGTATTTATCCTAAAAGAAAACACCTCAAGCACTATCTGAACAAGGCTCAAGAAAATTACCCAAACAAACAAGAATATCAAACAATGTTACACGTACCTTGTTATAACTAAACTATTGGGAACTCTAAAATCCCAATGTTTATCCAAGGAAGATGTAGGTGGTTATATATCTCCGAACAAGACTACCCAGTTCCAATCCAAGACCGAGTACAAAAGTGGGTTACTGGTACAAGGATACAGAAATGGGATCCCCAACCATAAGAGAAAACTTAAATTTTTTTTTGAGACAGAATCAAGACACTTATAAGGGAGCCCTGAACAAACTCCTCAGTACAAGGGGTAGAATACCATTAGGAATTTTCAGTATAATATACATGATACTCTTAGTGGGTCTCCCCTCCATAATAACCAACCATCATAACTGACCAATATGGGCTGGCATAAAACAACCCCAAAACATAAAGAGTTGGGACAACCAAACGGTTAGCCCGCACTGTTTGGGAAATTGTGCCCTAACCATGTGGATCCTTATACCTACATGGTTTTCTAGGGAACGGTTACTACTAAATGTTCACTCAACATTTCTAGAAAAATCTAAAACCTTTCCCCTGAACCAAAAGGAAACCAAAGGGGGAAAGAAAGTCATTGGAAGAAAACATGTGGATGAGGCCCTCCACCTCTTTCCACCGAACATGAACAACAGAAGCAAGATGAAAACACCAAATGCTTAAACTATTCACATCCCTCATAATAAGAACAGTTATTTGTACAAGGTTATGAACGACACTGGGATTTCCCCTGACTATGTGCCAACTTCTCTCAGGGAACTATGGCAGGATCTGAAATGATTGAAGCATCTTCGGCCTCGCAGATAGGATTTGGAAACCCTTGAATAGAATTTCTTCTTCCGATGCTACAAACAACTACAAGAAATCCCAGATGGGTTCACCAAGACATAAAAAACTTCAGAACTCACTTTACCCTAACTTGGAATTTCACTGAAATTAGGGTTTAGAGGATGCACTCACATCACACCATGTTTCTTCGGGTGAGAAACAATATAAATAAAGGACACATATAAACACCTTCCTTTAAAAAAGGATGCTGAGATCTCCCGAAAGGAGAAACACTTATGAAAAAAATAGACTCAAAAAATATTGTACAAGTTCACCTTTACAATCAAACGATCACAGGACATGCAACGTGACACCGAACATGACCAAAGTGACTGATAGAAATAATACAAGGAGGGGGCCTTATACAACATCACCAAACATCACAGCATTCCAAAATGGACCATAATAGCCTCTTGTGGCAAATTTCCCACACGGGTGGTTTAACATAAACCCCTTATTTGAAGATAATACAATGGACTCAAAGGCCCTCTTAGACATTATCCATACTGACAACCCCAGACAACTTCCACCTTCGACGAATCAGGTAGCGTATGAAACTAAGGTCTCTTTCAACCATCCACGAGAACTCTTCCGCAACAAAATGATCCAAACAACCTTGAATGTAAATTTTGTAGACTCATTCTAGAAAGATCAAGAAAATATTCCTTACATTGATTAACTAGATGAGTTTTCAACAGTGGAACAATCCGGGTTTCACTTCAGTTGTCCACTAACCCTTAATGGGGGAATACCCTATCAAACGGGAGAACCCAAGGACCCAACCAAGTTGGTCCATTGGTAAAAACATTCCACCAAACAGATCTGAACACATTAATGGAACCACTGTAAAGGTGTTCGGAAAAATATCTCATAGGAGACTACTAACTAGTCTTTCTACCCAGCTTACCGACCAAACACAAACCCAAAACTCAGTTTGAATAGGAGGGGTTCATGGACACAAAACATACCACAACATCATCATTTTACAAAAAATCACAACATACCCCCGCCCAAAAAATTCATCAAGACATCATGTTTTTCATTAAAAAACATTTCTTTGAAAACCGACGGTTCAGTGGTTAGTGTATCCACCAATGGTACCCTATGGGCCTCACACATGAATGTTTTTGTGCCACACCAGGCACCCTCCTCATATTCGTCCAGAAACTCATCCAGTCATGCAATCAACCATCCATAATTCTATATAACCCCCTGCACGTGGTCTCTCATTGAAATACCAAATGATAAAACTAAAATTCTTTCCATTTTTCAAAAAAAAATTCAACCAACCCATCCATTTTCTCAAAACTTCTAACAATGAGATCAAAATACAAATTCACATATTACAAAAATTTTCATAAGGACACAACCATTTAGAAATGAACTCACTTTCATTTAATTCACATCTGTTTTAAAACATCTCATCCCATTAAAACACCATTTAATTGTTTATAAAACTATATTGGAAACACTTTTGAAAACCAACTTCAATATGGTTCCTAATTTTAATAGAGGTTTAAGGACACTATTTTCCATTTCAAAAAAATTATGAAAATTCAGTTCCACCATTTCATAAATCAAACCATTCCCTCTTTATTTTAAAATCATTTCACAAAAACATTACGCTTCGTAAAACCAGGTCACTTTAAAACCAAACTTCCATGATTTCAACACTAAAGCACAATACAATGCAAGTGGAAACTAGTTTCAGTGGGTGACTTGTAAATATTGTTGGAAGACATATTCCAATCACTGGACCATCATAGAGAGTTTTATAGTGAATATCCCCAGCTCCAGATGGCTTTCCAGACCCTGCGAGATCACTGAGACCATTTACTCATCTCTCTTTTAATTTCCCCTAATCATCATCAGACCAAGAAAACCAAAAGACATAGATAAATCCTGACTTACCCTGGAGACTTCAATCCCGACATGAGGTGTGGTGATCATTCACAATACCCATAACCAGAATTTCATGTCCTGAAAATCTTAACTCAAGACTATCCCGACTATTTCCCAAATAACATGACTCAAATAGAGCGTACCTCCTCTAATACCATTTTGTCACAAACCGAATATGGTCGCCGCCAAAACCGGCACCCGACCTGACCCGTGTAAAGTATCGAAGGGAGTTTCTGATCCCTGTGGGATATAATAAGTTCCCAGGTATCAAAAACATAAAATTGGGAACGATTTACATGAGTTTTTATACTTAAAACAATGAATGAATCCAACAAATCAAATCTGGATTTTTCAAACCAAAACGTCTTTTACTAAAATTCAGAACTGAATTACACAATTTTTAACAATGTTTTAAGACCATTAAAAAGGTACAAACCCAAGAATTAACAGCCTAAGAAACTCAAAATGGAAAGAGGCACCGCCCTCATACCACCTCCACGACACTGCATCACGATGGACCGCTAAAACCCCGAACTGAAGCCATAAAACCCTTACCCAAACCTGTGACATATAATAAGAATGTATACATACACCCAAAGGTGTAAGTAGGGTGTGAGATAAATCCTAGTAGGATACCACCACTTAGTGATTCCATGTGATAACCATTTCATGACAAAAAGCATTGCATGTTTTGTAAATAAGAAATGCATGATACAATTTTCTAAAGGATGCAATAATAAATGAAAACAGTTTTCATGTGGGAAAATTTTAGAGGATTAACAATTTTAAAATAAACACCAAAGCAACTGAATTTTCCATCCAAATGTGCCTTATTCCGACGGCATGTATAAAGAAACTAATGAGCACAAGCAATAGGAAATAACCCATAGGCACTAGCTAGCTGTGGGTCCCAGGTACCTCGTATCTCGGTGAGAGTAACCATCACAAACATTCATTCCCATGCACGAGCCACTAGTAGGGAACATACCCATTACATTGTGGTCCCCAATATTCATCATCATATATTAGTTTGAGTTGTATTCATCAATCATTCTAAGTGAAATTGAGGCTAAACCCCACGGATTCACTAGCATACTAGTACACGTCCACCCACCTAGATACCTAGGTTTTCCCCTTGTGCTCAAACAAGTTCAACAGGTCAATAAATATACATTGAACATTAAAATATCATTTCCACATCAAAAATTCACCCAATAGCCCATATGTATACCACACAAGTCACAGAAGTCCATTTTTCATTCAAAATGATTTTGAAATCCGACTCACACCAAAATAACCCACTACACATTTCACATTTCATCATCACTTCCCCAAATCCTTTAAATATTTTTATAAAACTATTACAAGATATACAAATCACATAACAGCCCACACATATGTCACATAATACCCTTCCCACCTACAAAATTCATTTTAACAATTAACTAACATGAAACATCCCACACTAGTGTTTCGCCCACAAAACACAATTTAGTAAAACATTTCAGAAAATTTATAAAACATTCAAATAATTGTTTGACATCTCAAATCACCACTTTACCAATCAAAAACCCACATTAGGTGACCACACTCCCCCCAAACAGTACATATACACCCTTTTCTAACTTTATTTAACCAAATAAAACATTTTCAATTTTTATAAAACAATCCCAAGAGGTATAACCATTGTTTCCACACTAAACCCATTTCAAAACCCTCATTCAAGACCAAAATCATACCAATACCAATCCAAAACATATGTTTAATACCTAAAAAAATTATTAAACCACCCCCAATTGTTATAATAATACATCAAATAATACCACAAAGATACACATGAGAAACACGCGTTTTCACAAATCACCTTCAAGAAGTACAACAGGGTTTTACACATTAAACTCATTCAAAAACCACCTTTCAAGGTACACATGAAAATAAGTAATTAAAAAACCAGAATTTAAATCCCCATTCAAGACTAATAAATCACTTTCATATGTTATAAACTGAACCCAAACATTACCCCAAGAGTCACACATGAAAAGTATCCAATTTATGATAAAATGCAACAAAAATTTAACGTTTAACCAAATCCATCATAAATAGTTTTCAAAACACAAAAAACAGATTATGAACATTATAAATTAACAAACCAAGCAATATAACTCATCATAAAATGGCTACACATGGATACACCTACCTTTTGAGTCGAAACCCTCAAAACATTGTGCGAAACCTTAAGCGCACCACCGCCACACCACAAGGAACATAAATACAGACATAGACCACCAAAAATTGACCCAAAGGATACCAAATCATACCTTACGATCTATCCCCAACTTCTGGACATGACGAACTTCACGAAAGAGGAAATAAAACTAAAAGACGATCGACGGAACCAAGAAGGAATTCCCTTACTTGAAATATCTTGATGAAATCATCCCCAAACCACTAATATTTGAATCTTGAAGTACCCTAAAATGGTATGTAGGATTTAAGGATTTATATTATGTCATGTGGGGACCGAATTTGGGGAAAAATATAGAAAATTGATGCAGTTATGAAAGAATCATTTTACCTCATAAAATCTGGTCGATTTGAGAATGATTCCGAAAGATCTCCCTAATCAGAGGGGTATATGAGCTCCAAAGAGGAAAACACACTAATTGGGGTGATCCGGAAGTGTTTGGATTTGAGTGGCAGGTCTAATCACTAAAAAACAGTAAACCATGAATGAGATATTAAAATTTTAAAAAACATATTTAAAGTAGGAAATGGGCCTACGGGCAGGCCCCTTACCTTAATCAAAAACTCAAATCCATCATGATTATGGATCTCTATGTGGTCCAAAGGTATATGGTTATTTTAATATATCAGGTTATGAAAATTGTGAAGTATAATGGGTATAAAATATTAAAAAGTGAAAGAGTTATTGATGAAACAAAATTTGTTTTTAAATCGGGAATTGGGCTCACGGTTTGGCCCAAATTTTCAAAACCCACCATTTTCACCAAAATGAGTGGTTAACCCCCAATAGAAAATCAGAAATGGAAATTTAATGAAAAATGAATATAAAAAATCAGGAGAGTGGCATTAATATTCACAAGTGTATGTGTCTATTCATCATAAATTGTTTTTGTATTATAAGACTATTAATATCTTACTGAACGCAATTGTGTTTGCCAATTTTTCAAAATTCAAATCTCATAGGTGGAAAAAGTATGATTACTGGAATGATTATGAAAAAGTAGTGTTTTGAGGAGACATAGTATTTATTTCATTCAATTTTATATTTATTATTAAAATATTTGGGTGTTATACATAATGTATAATAACGTTTTTGTATATTTATAATCATTCATATAATGTAGAGATTGATAAAGTAAAAATACTATTCATGTAGATTGTAGGACGTACGTACACATGAACATTATATTATTTTTTCTATTTATGTTATAAAATAAATATAAATAATAAATACATTAATAAATACATTAATATATAACAAATATCAAATATATTAATTAAATCCATCATAATATGCATACATAAAATATTGAGATGAAAAATGAAATGTATCATTAAAAGTTATCAGTAAATAGTATATACATAAGAATGATAAATACACATGTTTTCTACAGAAAAGAGGGTATATAATGGTTATTTCATAATAATAAAAAAAATCATTATATTTATGATAATAATGAACATCTTAGATTAATATAATGTAAGACAGAGTAGAAAAAAAGTGATTGATTTCACTGATTACCACTTCTTCAAAACCCCCACTTTGGATATCCTATAATAGGGTATATGGTTAGTATTTTGGGAATAAAATTATACCAATATTGTGTATCATAATGTTTATAAGTGAAAATGGAATTTTATAGTCGGTCTATAAAGAACAATGTTATGTATATAAGTGAGGGAGGGTGTTCTCGTTTATAATTGAGTAGAGGGGTTCTTTTATAATTTGTAAAAAGATTAAATTATTATAAATTACTTTTTATGTTAAAATACAACCAAATGGACAAGTATGGAACCTAATATATGGTATGTATTTACTATTATAATACAATATATTTTATACAAGAATTTTTGTTAGTTAGAATCATATCATTTTGATTAACCCTTAGTTAACATGATTTAATTATTCTACAATGAGAAATATTTTAAATTAAAAATTGTTGTTATTATATAAATGGTTTTAATTAGACTATAAATGTTCAATTTTGTAAATTTAGGGCCTTAAAACAATCAATTTTTTCCAAATATTTTTATTATATGAAAATAATTTAATAAAATATTAACCCTATAAAATATCCATATTGTCAATTTTAAAACAATTATATAATTTTAATTTTAGAAAAATCAATGAAACATTTCAAATTAGAATAAAATATTTATATACCTAAAATTAAACAAATTAGTTTATCTCCTTTTATACCATTGATATGTTATTTTTAAATTTTTTAATATCATTTATTTTATTCTTTTATTAATTAAATAATTAATGCATCAATGTTTTGTAAGCATTTAGGTTATTTATATAATTTATAAAAAGTAAAAATATAGTACCATAATGAACATAAATCATTTTTATTTATGAATAATATTTATAGTGAAACATTTCTTCTAGTAAACCGCATATTAAAAATATGATACTGATTACAAATAAGAGAGTAAAATTCAGTCAATTTTTACAATTTTAATAATATCCATGTCATTTACATGAAACAGTGTTCAATGTAAAACTCAATTGATAACAATAATTTTTAAGGGTCTAAATATATTCATAAAATGTGAATTAGGATAAAACAATGTGGTGTTATCACTTATTTTTAGTCAAGAATAACTCGTTTTAACCCATACAAAGGTCATAATGTTTACCACACTTACTATTCATATTGAAAAAAAGTAAATGGATATTTATAAAAAATATAAACATTAAAATAATAAATTTTTAATATAATTTATATAATAAAATGCCAATATATTACAAAAATTAATTTTAAATCATTTTTTCCAAATATGAAAATTTAGTTTTTTTTGAAGAATAAATTTGTAAGCATTAAAATTGATCTAATCATTTCATAAGTGTATGAATTTTTTGTTGAAAGTTAAAATCATTTTATATATTGAATAATACAAACTATAATTTCAATATTTAATACTTATTTATTTTCTAAATAGAAGTTAATGTTATTTCACAAATAAAACAAATATTTATTAAAAAAAATCTCACTTATGTTTTAAAATAATTAAATTTTTTTAAATTCGAATAATTTGATAACTAATAAATTTATTTTATAATTAATTGACCAAGTGTTTTTTCTAATATATTTATTACACTTCAATCACATAGATGAAATGGCTCTAAAATAATGGACACATAATATTTAATTAATGATTTATGGTTTACAAAAATAAGATGTTTCATGAAAAAAACTCTTTAAAAAATTATTTGATTTTAAATATTTTTCAAAATATATAAGGGTGTAATACTATTCTGTCATGGTTTACATAAAATTTTGTAATGATGCTTTTCAGGATCATCCTTAATTTGGTAGTATATAATTATTTCATTGATAAATAAAACAACAAATTCATCCATATAGAAAAGAAATATTTCATTCATCAAGGAAAAAAAATAATTGGAACATTTTTCAGCTCCAAAGGAATCATAGAAAACTCATACATATTACGCATACTTATAAAACTATTATGTGGAATATAAAAGAGTTTTTTTAGTAGATAATACCCTGATCTCAAATCAATAATGGATAACCTAATAGGATCCTTCGTTTGATCATATATTTCATTAATATGTGGAAGAGGAAGCCCATTTATCATAATAATATGCTTTAACTTATTTTAATCAACATAAAATTGCAGTGTCCCATTAGTATTATTGAAAAAATATACTTTAGATACACAAGGTGACAAAACCATGTGATTGAAAGATTATCAGTAAAATATTCCAACAGACACCTATGCCCTATAAACTAATGAGATTACAATAGTAAAAGTAGAATTGAAAATATATTATTTCTAGCAGATAAAAAAATTCAAGTAAATTTATCACTAATGGGTAATCCTTGATAACTATCAGTTAACACATCCATAAAATAATCCACTACTAGTGGGAAATCATGATGATAAACTCCCAATTATTTTATAAATATACATGAAACCTGGTATATTATCTCACCTAGATGCTGATGAACTTGCCATCTACGTTCTCCTCGAGTATCCCATTCCCCATGATTGACATAGATGTCGCCACAAAAATATATAAAATTCACTCTTCTATGATAACAGAAAATGTGATATTTAAAAAAAATAAACCATTACATAACTATTTTCTTGTAACTATATGAATTCCCTATAAACAATTATAGATTCCTCTCATCACACCCAAAATGGAAAATGATTTGATATAGCTCCAAAAAAATTACCTCACCATAGAAAGCCTATTATAAATCATATAATATATAATATTGTATATATGAATTGTATTGTATAATAAATTATAAAGAATATATGATATAATAAACATAACTTATACATTTGATAAATCACCATCTATAAAAATAAGTGAAGGGAAAACTGTATGTAGCTCAATCAACCCTTTACCTTCAGATGCTATATGTATTCCATGTATTGAACGAGGCTACTAATACAAATGAAATCTTCATAACCCACCTCTCCCATTACCTAAAATAGTACCTCTATAAGAAAACCAATTTCTAGACTAATATGAGTTTGAATATTCCTTTTAAATTATATATATTAGCTTATGTCCTCTATCTATACCCATATATAGTGGGTTCCTACAAAAATATTTATATTTCCCATAATAATGCAAGAAATACAATACATGTGGGGGTAAAAACACCAATATCCATTGTGACATGGATTACCACAAAAATATAAATCAAACTTACCACTCTTCCAAGTAGAAAAACATTTCCCCTATAATATCTTCCCTTTAACTCCATAGAAAATGTTCGAATAATAAAACATTTTATTATAAAAATAAATTCCCCCAAAACAACTACATAAAACATTCTTCCCACTATTATAAAATTTCTTAAGGATCCCATCAAAATTGAGAACATAATACAAAACATAATTAAACATCTAAAATTGTTATATGTTTTCATAAGACATGATCATATATAAATTTTTGTCATGGATATTATTTATTGTATATCCCTAATCCCTGTTAAATTTAGAATAAAATATGATGCATGCCAACAATACTTCAAAAAAAATTCACCAGAAAATTATCCCTTAAATTATATGTATTAACTCTCTAGACCTCTCCATACTCTAGGTCTATATGTAAATTTCATCAAATTCATTATCCAGAATGCTTTTAAAAAAATTCCCTCTAACTACGCAAACTGAATCCAGATATCCCACCATCACATTGTTAGTCCTCACAATATATAACTTTAAAACATAACCCTCATATCTAGTCATGTATCCAAGTAATCCAAATCTTAGTTATAGATTGAATACATAACTTAGCTTCCTTATCCTCTCAATTTCTATAGAATTTCAAATATTTATACAAATGTAAGTCCATAGATTGGTCAATCGTTATTGGAACATCCCATATTAGATCTTGTTCCATAAAATACATATGGGAATTGAAATTCCCAAGAAAAACCACTTCAATCATAAAAACCAGATACAGTGGTGTATTTATTTCTAACATGATAGGTTTATTCTTAGTAATATCCTCATAGAGACCAATCATTAAACGTTGTTGTAGAGGAACACCTCTCTAATGTCAATCACATGTATCAAAAAAATGAAATAAAAATTATAAATAGTGATACATTAAGTATGACACGACAAGTCATATAAACATGATATCTCATACGTTAACCCATTATCATGAATTTATCTCCCTCATTACACGAATCCAGCCCAATTAGGTCTACTGAATGAGTCACTGAAAATAGTAATACCAAATTCCAAGCCTCACTTATAACACCATTTTGAAAATATAAATCCATATATTAAAATTTTAAACTATTAAGACCCCATCATGAATAAATTATAAAAAAAATGACAAAAAATAAAAAAATCATTACATTTCTCAAAACTGAACATTAAAATGGTATTCTATGAGTGTCGTATATGATTCTTATCGTCTAACTTCATCAGTTCATAAATTATGTAGGCATAAAAAAACCCATGTCATAAAAGCACAAGAGTAAAATTACATAATTCTATAATATCACCCAAGAAGTGTACCACCTTAAGTGAAATAACATATAACATTCAAAAGTGAATATAAATAATAATAATACTACACAAAGGATATTTGGTTTTCCCCCACCTATGGTTTATCTACTCCCAAGCATGAGTTCATCACCAAAACCTAAAACATTATAATCATATGAATATCAATGGATGATATAAAATAAATAAAAAATATATATTCAATGATTCAAAATTATAATTTCAATTCTGAACACACAATAAGTAGTTATCAAAGATACTCCACATGACCTCTTACCCACCTCCTGATAAATTAGATGTTGATTCCAAGGAGTGAGGCTTTACAATAAAATGATGAAATACTATTCAAAACTACAAAGTGATACGAGTTTGAAAATATAATGAAATATAATGAAACAACCCCCATCATTTACCTTTCACCACATCACAAAATCATAGTTTAAGGGAAATTCTCAAAAATAATACAATAAATATAGCATGCCCTAATGTTGTCATTTTTGAAAGAGAAGCCAAAATAAGTTAACAATTATCTCAAACATTGTATTGACATCATGTTTGGTCCTCACATATGTTCTCTATTGTAGAATCAAAACTCTTCCATCTATCATATGGAATTTTCCCATAATCATCACCATAACCAGTAAATTGTTTGAGTCCTTGTGATTTCTTGAAAAAGGTGGGCATATAAGGAAGTAGGCAACCACCAAGTGTTTCTAACTAAATATCAACAAATAAAAATATTGTTTTTTCATTTTTTTAATGAATAATTGAAAAGGAAATAAATTAATTATAACTTACTACCAAATATTATCAATAAATCAATTTCATCCTTAGTTTTAACCATATCACTTAACTAACCAAATCTATGTTGGCCAACATGAAAAGTCTAAATGGGTTTACAATGGGTTAAATTTTTTTTGTCATGAATGATGTTTATTATGATTTTCAATTCAATTTACCGATATCCATTTTTCCACCTATGTTTTCATTGTAAAACTCAGTTTGTTCCAAGAATGTTAGGTCGATACCCAAGATAATAACATGTAACGTAATTTTAACTATTTAAGGTCAAAGATACTCAATTTCATGATTTTATTTCCCCAATTAATTATATTTAATGTCAGACCCCTCATTCTTATCCATGTTAATATATCATGATGTTCACCATTTATATTCCATAGATACCGGGTGTCATTTCAATAATCCTCACTCCATTATTTCATTAACCAAATTTCATGGATAAACAAATATATACATTTATCAAAATAAAAAAAAATGGGTGAACCATTTTAATAATTCATTATTATACATAGTCTATAACAACTGAAAATTTTTAACCAACTTCAATCATAAACTATTACACTAATTATGCATAAAATTCAATTTTCATGGTGTCCATGTAAAATTTAACCCCTTAAAACCAACTTTTTAAAACCCACTACCATTTCATCCCCTCAACACATCATAACTAATTTAATTTCCAAATTTACCAAGAATCCCCATATTCCATGAAAAAAGTGAAAGATGAAATTGTAACCATTTTAACCAATATTACATATATTCCATCAATTATATCACACATTTTCATTTTATGGGATAGGTACACCTCAATAATGGCCACAATTAAATTCCCATAATCATCAATAGCGAAAAAGGAGTGTTTTATTGGAATTTAAATGATCTAAATTCCAAATATATTATTCTTTAAAGGGTTATAATTTATTATTATGTATTTAAAATAATATAAACCAAGTAAATGAGAAATAAAATATGCTTAAAAATAATAAATTCTAGTCCAACCTCATTATGCTCATAAACATCCATTCCTCCAACCACGACCATTTTTTCAAGATAAAACAATCAAAACTAAAATGTGATGAACTCTAATAAAATAGGTCACATGTAAATTAAATATAGAGGGGAATCATTTATGTGAATCATTACAATAAATAATGAATAAACTCATGTAAATACATAGGACTTAAGAACATAATAAATTGAACAATAAACATCCTATAATTGTAGGTGAAACACCCTTGTAAGAGAAGGGGGATTACTCTTTACACCCTAGGATATTGGGATTAAAATGTATATGAACATCATGTGGAAAACATATATAATATATTAGGATCTTTTTTAAATTCTCCAGCATTAATGTGATATTTTTGGCCACATGTTTTAGAAAATTAGGCATCAACCATGAAAACACCTCATTTCAGTTAATGTATATGATATGTTATTTTATATGATAACCATATGGGTTTTAAAACTATTAGAAATTGATATCCCCACAGGGCATCATTAGTTACCAATGGTTCTATAAAAAAACAAATTTATATAACTCAGACAATCCTAACACAAATGTGTAGTACTTGGTATGTCTGATTGCCGAACCCACAATAAAAATCCATATTTTCTAAATTATTTAGAAAAATAAAATTGAAACTGATAAGTTGTTTTTAAGAGAATAAAAAAATACCAAAATTGGGTTGGGTTTGAAAAAAGATGGTAGAAATCTCAGATCAGTGATTTTCAAGGGCTTGTAACAGGGATTTACATGAGATAGTGTTTATTCTATTTTGGTGTCTGAATCAAATCAATAGGTCTGTTCGGTCTTTTTTTCTCATCAAAATCTTATGATTGAACCTTCAAAATAGTCATATACATGGTTTAATGACAAAAATAGGGAACCAAAAAACATTTTTTAATCATAACTATCATATATTACATAATTTTAATGGGAAAAGTCAGTAATTAACTGAAGCAATGAAATAAATCTATTCAAATCACATGATATTATCATGATAATATAAAATTAAAGAGATTGGAATTGATAACTGATGATTTTTAGATGTCAAAACCATGAATTAAATAATGTAATATAATCCCTATGTAGCACTCCCCCTAAAAATCACAACACCTGACACTAGATATACTAATTGATCATGTTGTGAGATAGTATCTTTGGTACCAATGGGAGATAAGCCATGATGGACAACTACAAGTCAACATTCCTTCATCTGATGGGGTTTCATTTCCTTATTCTCAACCTAGAATGTCTTGTAATGGAGTTCAGGTCTGTTATTTATAGTAATTTTCCATCGAAACTCATAACTCACATCACATTATTTTTTTATAGTCATCACAGCCTATAGGACATGTAATTCGTTAACACGACGTCTTCCTCAGATCCACATTTTCTTCTGTCATGTTTAATATGTAAAAATATCATATGCTATTTTGACTACAGTCAAGTTTTGTATTGGAGGTACATGACGTGTACGTGAAGTTCCCAGCATGTATAATTATCACGACTTGTCCTTCAAAGTCATGTTTATCTTTAACTGTCCACAACGTTTACTTTGGGTACACAACATGTAATTAATTTTAATTCAAATTTTCCAACTCCACTTTACCTCAAAAAATCAGATGTCGTGCCGCTTCACTTCACTCTCGGTGTGAAGGGTAAATTAGATAATTTTCATCCAATTTTTTTTTCTTTTTAACAAAATTCATCATTTCCTACTAAAAACATAAAGCATATAAATAATTTCATATTTTTTCAAGATCTTTCAATAATGTTCAAACACATTAAATTAAACTACACAAAATATATACCTAAAATACACATATATAAATCCCAGAGCATTTCCCTAAATAGATCAGTAATGGTTTACAGGATAAGTCACATGATCTATAACACAATTCTCTCCTTAAATCATGTCTCACAGTGATGTTTTATTGGTTTATTTAACCATATTTTATTTTTTTGGATGACCCTTTTTAATATTTTTCAATTCCCAAACCCCTTGGGTACTCCCATGACAATACCAAAACCCAAGAGACATTATTCAACCCATATTAAATTGAAAATAAAATATTAAGACTGAAATATACATCCTTAGTTAATTAGGACCATACAGCTCGACATATGATATGTTTTAAACTCTATGGGAATCATCAAATTGTGAGATATGTAAGTGAAAAATAAACTTCTCATTTATAACTACAAGATAAAAAACATCCCATTAATTAAATTCAGATCCCAATTTTCCTAAAATAAATTATTATAAACATCATTACGGATTATATGGTCTTTCTCCACCACTATATTTATATCATTCAAATTCAATTCAACCAACCACTCCATAAATCATAACTAATTTGTTATATTTTATTGTAAACCTCACCCACAATCATATCTAACATCTATGTTCATCCCTGAATACACATCCAAATACTCTATATAACCCCAAATGCAAAAACAATTCTCCACAAGAAAAACAACATAATCAATAAATTAATAAATTAACATTACCTATCATGAAGGCGGACTGGATATCAAATCATATAAGAAACATATCCCATACCACTAAAGTTAAAAGATATTCTACTGAGAGAAGATATACTTGAGAATCATGTGATATGTGAAGGACACATAAAACATTCATAAGTGGTAGTTCTCACACACATATATAAAATTTAATACTTATACTATATTTGGACATTTTGTATAATAGTAACTTTAATTTTGGTGTAACCACCTAAATCCATATGAGATGATTATCTATTTTCATTATGATTTTATAAACAATTAGTTGAGAAGAGTCATAGAAATCAGAAAACATATCTCCATATTCGAGTATCCCAATAGGATGACCACTTTCCATCCTATTTTTTTCAAAAAAATGTATATAAAATCAACACTTAGTTACGAAATCAATATCTTTTATGGTGATGGATAGAAATTGGGTACTAATATAGGGAATATTAGTTATGAGTATCAAATAATGTCATATATGGATAGTGATACAATATACCCCTGTAACATTTATTGGTGTACCAAAACAACCAACAAACCAAAAACACATTAATTCAACTAATACTGTATTATAAGAAATGAAAATCTAGAAAAATATTATGACATACATACAAAAATTCACTTATAAGGCATTAAACGTTTATGATGGTGTAGATGAAAATTTAAGAATATAGAAATATTATATACATAATCCAACACTATATTCAGTGTATGATGTTATCATAATTATGAGATACTGAAACCATATAAAGTAACACATAAAATATAAATTTAATCCGTCATGATAAAATTGAGATTAAATTAATTACATGAAATGACAAAAAAATGGCCTCTTTTTTTCCTATGATTATAGGAATGTTGAATGGGTAAATATCACTACATCACCCAAATATTATAATACATAGACTTCATATCAGTATTTTGAAACTAGTTATTTCCCTTAAACTGATTGAAAAATTTTATTCCCATAAAATATGTTAATAGTACATAACTATTAGAATATTAAATGTCTTTTATTTTTTTAAAATATTATGAGTTAAATTTTCATTATAGAAAAATTATATTATAGAATACCATGGTGATACACTATGTTAGATGTAACGATTCTACATCAAACCACCAAATTGTATCCAAAACTCTCGTAAATTAGACAATTTAATATAGTAAAAAGACATAAATATCATAGAGTAGATCAGATACAATTGTATTCAAATATAGATTTCACATTGACTATTTAGTGTCGTATTTTTTTGGAATAAATAAATAAACCAATAAATGAATCTAGGTTTATATAGAATTGTTTCATCATTTAATTCCATTAAAAACACATCTATCGATGCCAAAATGGGATCTAATGTCCTATATTTGATTTCAGTGTACGTGTCACCCAAAAATCAAATTTGGTATTTAGTCTTCATTTAATGTAACTAAAATACAATAAAACAACATTGATAATTTCTATAGAATAAAATTATTCCATGAAAAATATTTCATAATATTTTTTAATCTAAATATCAAAAAATTATCTAGTATAAGAATTCATCCCATTCTATATCTTATATATCTCGATAAAAATCAACAAATAACATCCTACTATTATAGAAGTAAAGAATGTGTCCTATAGAATAATTTGTACATTTACTCCATGATAAATGAATATGTTGGGGTAGATAAAATAATGTGATGGTAAAAAATTACACATGTAAAATTCTAGAGTATTGGATTATAAAATAATATCGTGAACCATATTAATCCTATATGAAAAATCACCACTACTGTAAGAATAATTTGACACAAATATAATATACATTGAAGGAAATAATAATGTCTAAATACATCACTGCATCCAACCATATTTCCTTGATATTATTTAACATAATGTGGTGGAACACATCATTCTCCATCCCCACTCAATGAAATTCAATATATAGTGGATACAGAATTGTAGGAAACTACTACATGGGTAGACAAAAAATTTCAAATATTGAACCATGAAAATGCCTAATAAAGTTTGGCCAATAAATCATCAATTATTAGAACCTCCATAAATAAATAAAATTTAAACATACCTCATAGTAGAGGTATCCATACATTTTTCTATATTGATACGTAAGTAATAATATTAGTAATAAGTACTCGCTATATATAACAATAAATCCCCATTATATAGGATAATCCATTTAATATTATTCTCTAAAAAATTATTTCATCCCTATGATGGTCAATTTTTTCACAAACTCTCTCAATCTCCCTAGTCGTATTCTTCTCCTTGATATTCGATAGAAATATAATTAGGGGATGGATATCAAATAAAGGTATAAAATTTTCCATCAGGGAACCATGTTCTATAATACCTATATGAAAAATAATATGGATTATATCCAATATATTTTTTTATGAAAATATTAATAACCATAAATATATAGTTCCAATGTTAATAGTATAGTATATACTTCTTCGTCACATCCCCAATTTTCCATTATCAAAATTCACAATCAAATTTCCATAATAAATCATCCCATAAGAACTCCAGCTCATTTAACCAACTTTGATAATAACGATATGGTTATTATGATTCTCATATAATATTAATATCATTTATCAAGACCCAATACTATATTATATTATTGATCATTCATAATTAAATATTGAACTACCCTAACAATAATTATACACAACAATTATAGAATCACCCAAATACTTATCATATCCATAATTCATTAAAACATTCAAATACACATACAAAACCACACCAATATGATCTATGAAATGATTGAATAATTTATCCATATAAGATAACGAATTTGAAATGAATATTATATTTTCATTGAATTTTTTATATTCTATTTAATTATATTAATATTATTTTTCAGAAAATCACCTGAACATAAACAAAAATGAAATCAATAGTTTTTCATGTAAAATTCTTTTTTCCATAAAAAATAATCAACATTAACATTAATATATAGATTTGTATTGTTACAAACTTCATATTGGATCATATAGGGATAATCATCAATTTCATAGTTTGTATTCATTGTTAAATCACATGCATGGTTCTTCTAAAAATATTTGAGTTCATGTAGAATGACTTAAACAATAGTTTCTATCTAAAAATAGTATATTATATATCATTTATAACAATTGTTTGAATTTTTTCACAACCAACACTTCTGGTTTACCCATTCTAAGCTTGTATATGAGATGATATTTTCACTCAATGATCAAATTAAAAAACATTAATTTTTCCACTAAAACCATAATAGTAATATCATTTAATTCCAAAATCATTTTTTTGTATAAAAACAATCCGCAAAGAAATGACAATAAAAAAATGAAAACTTGTTAGTAAAACATATTCTTTTAACACATCCAATACCTGAAAATAAAAAATAGACATATTAAGAAATATTATAATATTTAGATGTCAATAAACTGATTAATTACAACCAATAAATAGATAATAATTAATTTCATGTCACTTTTGAATGTAAAAATTTTATGATAATTTTTTAATCATTCAAAATGACCCAAAAACAAGTATATAGTTTTTCCAATAACATAAAAATCACAGTGGAAACATCAAACCTACACTTTCAATAATATCACACACAAAACAAATATAAAAGGGATAACTTAATCCCCTCAATTATTACTAAAATTAATTTTCATTATATTTTTGTATGTTATTTCATAACATTAATTCATAAATTGAGTAAGAGATAATTCCTTTATTCAGAGTAAATAAATATTAGTTTTCAACAATCTTCTAAACTGAATGACACTTATGAAATTAATTATATAGGTTTATAATTTTTTATGTTCACCTTCATTTGGTGGTGTCACTTTAAATAAAAACTTACTATAGGTTGAATTTTTGACATGAATTTAATGGTTATGAACATCCTAGATAAAGTGAAAATAGTAAAATCAAACACACAAATCCTCTGAAATGATGAAATATTAGAATCATGATTTGAATGGATACTATAACAAGTATTTACTTATTTAAAATGATTTTCTTACAATTTTTTTAATTAAAATAAATCATCTAAATTTATCATTATGTAAAATTATTGAAATTCTCTAAATTTAAGGATTAAAAAATGTTATATAAAAATAATATTAAAAAATAAAATTAACAATATTGATGATTTTAAGATTTAAAATTATATTTAAAATAATCACTAAATTATTATACATGATTTAGCTAATTATGGACAATTTTCTATTTGGATGACTCATACATAGGGGAGAAACACCGTTACAAAGATTGTTGTTAATCATAAAAATACACAAGAAAAAATAGTAATGTTTTTTAAGAAAAATATAATTGAATCATAAATTTTTTCATTATTAATGGAATTTACCTTTAACCATTCATATATAATATCTATAAAATAATGTATGATTTTTACTAAAACACATTGATCATTATGAAACCTAATAATCATATAAAATCCAAAATAATTTTACATTCTCAAAAGACCTTAAAAGTTACCATTATAATTGGAAAATAAAAAATTATCATATAATTTCACAAAGTGACTCTTAAAATGTTCTAACAAGGCCTTTTGATACCAAATAACCATTATTATCCAAAATATGGTTGTATTAAAAACAGCTTTTAATCATATGAAATAAAATTTCAAATTAATGGTAATGCTTATTTATCAAAAAAATGAGTTATAATATTTCGAAAAAAATTCAGAAACTATATGAATTATGTTAATATAATTTGATGAACTCATAAATATAATTCTCATCTCAATTTTAATGATAAGAATGTTAGGGTCATTGTAAACATAGTATAAATTTCCAACTAAACTAAATCATATATATTCATTCAAAATAATATGTTAAAAATCATGTACTCACTCCTAAAATTTAATGATAATATCTAAAATTATATTTTTACTTAAAAAAATATGTTCATATAATGCATTATTGTTTGTTAAATAATAATCACTTCATATAAAATCTATTAAATCTCTGAAAAACTAGATATAATTAAATAAGGTTTTGAGAAAACATATTCCCCAACATATTGCAACACATTCTCACATTCCTTGTTGCTTAGATAGGTACAAATTATATTTTATTTTAATTTTATCATTATTTCATGTAAACATCGGGATTCACACATGATGTACAATCACGAGAATGTCATGTATTTCATGATGTATTGGTTCCTTGTATCTTGCATTCACACTGAATATACTATCTAGTCTTACAAAAAATATACCCCATTAGAATATTATTGGTTTCTTATCAATTAGTGAATCCAGATTTAGTAGAATATTACATATAACTTTGGAGGCCCATATAAATAGATTTAAAACATCTTTAACAAAATATGATAACCTGGACATGAATTATATGGAGATAAACAAAATCATATTTCAAATAAGTGGAGAAAAACTATGTACTCCATTTTTAAATGTGTTAAAATTTTCCAGAATTATTCTATTAATATATACCCTTACATGGGTCCCAATTATTCAAAATCACATTAGAATAACTTCTGTTTCTAACTAGTATGGATATGATGATACATCCCACCACATCATCAATATAGATACACGTGTCTATAAAGTTATATTATTTTTTTAATTATTAATATGTTCATTGACGAATACTGGGGACGTTATTGGAGTCAAATTGGGGTAGGATCATCAACTAAATATTATTATATTTTATGGTATGAATCCTCCTCAATCATTCAAGAGTCTCTACTCCTGTAATTTTATTATACTTTATAAATAAATTACCATTACACCATTAACCCATTAATGATGATGATGTTTTTATTCCCCAAACAACTAATGGAGTTCAATACACTAAATTATTATTTTTTATAAGTTTCTATAGATATGTATTTTGATACACCATCATCTTATATTTTTTCATAATATTTTATTGATGGAAAATTTGTAATGATAAACTCATAATTTATTATATGAAAATATGTTGGAAAATTTGAATGGTTTTATGTTAATATCCCTGTATTCACATAGACAAAAAAATTGTGTATAAAAGATTGATTGTAAGGGTAATTTTATAGATTCATAATCATTATAATTGATATATATTATCTATTGAAGTAGATAATGTCTCCAAGATCAATATTAAAAAAACCCACATCTTCCCAATAGAATATATACATTTTGGTTTCATTCAAATGATTCTTACAACCCACATTGGTCAACAGGATTGAAGGTCATTATCATCACACCCATATGGGGGGAACTATCACATAATTTAGTACACCATTATTTATTTTATATCTGTTATTGAATCCATCATATATTTTAGAACATATCTATTTAAACTAATGGATTGATCATATGTTGAATATTCATAATTGTATAATGAAAACCTATTAAGGTCACAATATTCATTTATTAAACGATATCCATATCTTTACCCATTAATGGTATGTGTGTGCTTCGAATAATTATAAACTGGAACTCATGATTATATTACTATCTAGGGAGGGGATTCTTTATTTTTTAATTTTTATAGAAAATTATGGAGTTTTCATACGTGTCCTATAGATAAGTGAATAAATTTCATTGTAGCTCATAAGAACATATCTTACATTATAATTTTATTTTAAAAGGAGATATATTTTCGATTTTATGAAATGGATATGGATATCAATGATTAGAATAGTTTCCTATAAATAAAATTTATAATAAGAATTTGATAACTCATATTTCAATTATTACAGGTTCCTATATCATAAAATATATGAAAATGGCTGGTTGGCCGAGGCATGTTAATTTAAGGCCCCCTTCGATACATCATTAAGAGTGTGTCAATTTGAGTTAATAGATGATATAATCATTCAAACACTTAAACAAAGGCAGCTATTCGTGAATTATCTCCATTCCAATTGATCAATTGGCATCTGTATGTAATTTGAAATGACTCATGCTCTATCTATGGAGAGTGTGGTAGAAGATTAATTGGAATATTTCAAAAGATCATGAGACCTAATTGTGTGGGGTTTATACATTGGTATTTTCCTAGTATTTTAGTATGGTATGCACAATGTTGCTTCCAAGATGTTTTAACAGGGCTTACATAATTATTACTTATTGTTTTTTGATTGGAGATAACTCAAATAGTTTACAATGATGATTTAATGGATCTTACATAATGAGGTCACACATTTGTTTTATTACTAGTCTCATTGAGGATATACCTCCACTAGAAAATACATTGAATCTATGTTCGATATATAAGTCAGTTTTTATAAAAATAACACAATGTATATAATATAAGAGGTATCATAATAACCATAGATATATAGTCATTTACAATATAATGGTAATGATACGATTGTTGATATTATAAAAAACATTTCACTATGAATTATGGATATTTGGGGTATTTTATATGTGACATGGATTTTATGGGAGGAGGTCAAATATTGATAGATTATGTTATGTTCATGGGGAATCATTAATTCTTGGGACTACCAAGTGTATATGTGATCCAAAAGAATGATAAGTGGTCATCAAAAGTACCTGATCACTTTTCTATCAAATTGGAGGGAATGCAAGTGAAGACCCATTCAATTCATGTTGATTTTAAAAAACAGCTGATGTGAGAAAATCATACGGAATTAAATCACATAATTGAAGGATGGATATGAACTGAATATGAAATTAATGTTTTATCACACATCAATTTTCCCCCTATAGTCACATTAATGTTAAAATATTCATGGTTAATGAAAATCACGGTCTTAATTAGTGATTATGTGGTCATATAGATGGGTCAAATTAATATCATTATTTCTCATGATGATATGGTTGTTGTGTTACTAATGATTTATCAAAGGACTATATTAATATATCATGAGATAGTAAACATATTTTGTTATTTTGAATAGGGGCATTTACTTGATCAAAACTCATACAACACTTTCTCATTCTATTATCCATAGGTCACATAAAAGGATTTATAAATAAGAATACTCTTAAGATGGAATAATCTTTCCACTATGAAATTATTCTTCACTAGTGTATTCTCCCCTTAATTAATTCATGTGTCGGGAGGTATTTATGGATCATAATCTTTATAACTCTTCCACATTATGTGGTCTTCATTCAATATACCTCAATTTTTTTAGCTGGATGGATTGTCTACATAATTTGGTAGAGTCTTAAGAAATTAATATGATCATGTTTTTCATCATCAGTGAAATGCTACCTTTATAATATGTTAAAGAGAAATAACATGATTGATATGTTATTACAAACATTATTGAACTTATGAAATATCTTGGGTCTCATACACGACAATGGGTGAATGAACATGTATTGTTGTTTCATGTATAAAATATTATCATGGTATCACATGATGTTCGAGGCTGAAATGTCTAAGCCCTATAATGTGATAATTCTAACATATCAAATGGCCTTCACATGATTAGGATGAAATGTCCAATGGTATTTGTGAAATATTGTAAAACATTCTAAAGGCCATAAAATTATCCCACCATAATGTTTATAGGACATCATGTGATCAAGAAAACATTTCCAAACATTATGTCTTGATTTGGATTACATGTCTATGGTCCTTCATATAATCTGGCAGATATTTCACATGGCCTTCACATGATCAGGTTTATATTTCAAAATTACATTGATTAGTAGGATAACTCTTCCACATTATACCAAATGAGTTGGGAAGGATGTCCAATGCCCTTAATAATATCATGAAAATATGGTTGTAAGAATTTATATGATTTGTACCACATGTATGAATTCCATCACATGATCGATGAAATTAACAATTATTCAATGAATTTTTTTAATATGAGGAGTAGTGTAACTTCAATCATATATAGATCCCATGATTTATAGTCTCTATCATATAAATCCCAATTTGGTTTCCATATTATTTCCCTCTTGAGGAATTTGTTGAGTAAGATACAATTTCATATATATTTTTTGTGGTCTAGTTGACATTTATGAGGGCCTTCACAAGATAATTGAACTGTCCACCCAAAAATTTCATTGACTTTTCAAAAACCAAATTGCCATGATGATGATCACATGACTAATAAAGGGTAATAAAAAATGCCTTCTCACAGGAAAAAAATATCTTTTTAACCATGGGAAATAACATAATGATTAAAGGGTATTGTGATCATGTATATATTAGAATGTCACATGGTCATGTATCTTATTCTCTTAGCCACCTTATTTTCCGTTTTATTCATTTCTCATTCTGGTAAAATGGTACTCATGGTTTTGGTATTTTTATCCAACTTTATTTGGCTCGTGTTACTATAATCTAGAAATTCACCCCACTAGAAAAAAAGTAAGAACATATAAAGATGGAATTTTAAAAAAAATAATCCCACTTTATTCCCATTGGATTGCACTATTAATTATACAAATCATCTAATGGAATTTTATGACTCAATTGGTATCCATGGAGATTCCTTATAAAATCGATGGTCAATATTTTACCATTCCAACACTAATATGAATGTATGGAAATCTCATTATTATTATTTTCTCACATGATATCTTTGTAAATAGGTATATATAAAACCAATCATGTTATTTATAATGATATATAATCCTAATATATAACTTTTTAATAGCATTTACATGAAAATTATCTTAACCAAGACATTGATTGATCAATTTCAATTAACATAAACCACGCCTCAATCCCTTTTTCATGAGGTTACATCACATGATTTTCATATAGCCACACAATAGATGTGATCATCTCTATTTCATGTGATTAAGTGAATTGGAATGGGTTACTTCCATTACATGACATCACCAATTTATTAAATATTAGAATTCATATTATTCGTTATGTAGATCCCAAATATTAAATGTAAAACAAAAATTATATTATATCATATTTTATATGTATTCGTGGAATGATTTATTAATATAAGCGTCACACCAAACTCTATGGCGGTTAGTGTGGACTTTAATCATCTACTCAATTTCTATCTATCTCAAAATCAGTTACCAAGATTGATGGGATGTACCATTTTGGTGTATTATTTACCAAAAATGATAACTCTATATAGATTTAAACTATACAATGATGCTTCAGTTTTAACAATGTAGTAGTGGATTCTCCCCTTTTAGATCCTTAAGATGAAAAATACCATACGATATAACATCTCTTACGTGGGTCACATTATCTCTGAGGATAAATAATATGACATGTCTCTGTTAATGTACAATGTCAATAATTTTTATGGGGATCACCATGAATTTTTTTTACTGATATTAATATTTAGTTGTTAATAATTTTTTATATCATATGTAAATATTTAGTCTGTTCCCATGATAATATCATAAATGAGGTGGATTGTTTTTAATTGATAAGGATGGCTTTATAGGTGTAGCATACATCAATTTTATTTACTAGTATGAAGAAATATATCAATATTTATTAGACATAATGGATGTATAAAACCCTCAAATTATGTAAAAAGGTCCTAATGAATGAATTGGTAATATGGTTGTGTCTTGATATGAATGAATTCCATAAAATTAATGGATAAGTTATAATTTTTCACAATGATTTAGACACAAATTTATGTTGGGAATGCAATCTATGATATATATGATTATTTTATCCCCCCGTAATATTCATGGCATCATGTAGATATGACCATCAAATATCTATGGTATGGATTATATTTAAAAAGAAGACATCCATAAGGCTCTATTTATAGAGATATAAATCATGTTCAAGACTTTAGAAGAATTATTTATCAAGAAGTATCATTAAAAAAAATTGATCAATAAGAGGAAGTCATATCCATATTTAAATTATCATGAAAATGTTCCTACCAATTTGAAAAAAAAATATCTTATCATGGTATATGGGGGATGAAATATCTAAAATTAGCTAATCTGTTCAGATAGATTACTTTTATGAAATATATATTAAAGGGTACCCACTACTTGTCTAGGATAATGGTGTAGTAATTTTCTTTACCATCAGGAATCATTATTCTTTTCAGAGGGGGTAGAGACATGTTAGATATTCTGTTTCGATGCCGAATAATTTATATCTCATGATTCTCCTCATTTAATTGTAAAATTCCCAAAATTTTCTTATTACCATCCTTGTGAAATGGGTTTTATTTGGTGACCACATAAGTGGATATTAATATTCATGATCCAAAACATTAATGGTTCTTAGCTTATACACATCATTAAATGTATTAGGGGTTTTTTTTCAATTATATTGAATGATGGGATAATAAGGTGATTATAAATCTATATGATTATATCACCAATGTTCTATATGAGTTACCCACTAGTAGCATGGATGAAAATGATAATTTTAACATTGATTCATGATAAAAAAATTTAAATTTCCAATAGGTGTTCCATAAACTTATTATTACTGAATGATTCCGTATAATTTTATATTTCCTATTATATTTAATAGTAATTTCTATGAATTCAAAATAGTTTTCAGGATCCTCCCCATATTCTGTCAAAAACAGACCCAATGGTGGATCATCAATTTTGGTTTATTTTTACATGGATGAGGACCAAGATTCATTTAAACATTTCTCCATCTACTACTATGTTTAGTATTTCGAAATCTTATTCCTATTTTTGGAATCATTCAAAAATGAATTGAGGAATTTTTATATTTGTGAAAAAGGCCTTACTATTTTGACCAGTGATTGTATGTGAAATAAATCAGGGGCCTAGAATGAATCATTTATCATTCACACAAATCAACTTAATGATGTGAAATAAATAATTAATACATCTTGTTCTATATTCATCAATGTAAAATGAGTAAGATAACGAGGGAATGGTGACGACAAAACATGAGGGATAAGAACAAGCACAAATTTCCTTCCCAGTTACAAGTCAGTAGTGGGATGATTATAGAATAGAATATAAGACTACATAAGTCTTATAATTATTGTGTTAGTTAGTGTTAGATCTGAATGATATCGAATATGGCACATTTATCATGAAAATATTTTTAATTTATTATACCACATTAGTAGAGGAATTACTTTTGAGCATCGATGTGACAATTAATAGATTTATGGGTTGTATTAAATATTCACCTTAGGACTAAAAAAATTATTGTAGCTAGAATAGTGTTAATTTATTCAAAAAGGGATGACACATACGAATAATGTGAAGTAGTAAAATAGATAATATTATTATTTAATAAATATAAAATAAATCAAAAATATTTTTTGATCAATAAATATACTCATGAGTATTTTAAGAACATAAGAAATCCCTATAAAGACTTGGATTTTCCATGGAATTGGTTTTTTCTAAAATATATGGGGAATTTTAAGAGTCCGCGGTTTCTGATGGAGCTTGATTCCGATGCCTGGTGTGCTCAGAATCATTTTCTGAAACTATGATCAGGTACGATCAGTAAACGTACATTCAGAATTTTATAACTTTTGAACTGCTGCTCGGAACTGATATATGATGGCACCATTGAACTCTTAGCATCAGTGATTTCTTAGCGAGACCTTCACCACAGTTTCATTTTATCGAGTTTGGAAGATATATTTTTTTGTTTTTAATTTAATTAAATATAAATATTGTGTTAGCCATATTTTTATTTAGTGGAAGTTATAACCTCCAAAGGGAAGATATCGGTGGGGGTCCACCACACCATAACCTCCATTGAGAGGTTAAGGTGGTGGGGCCCACCCAAATTCAACCACTCGTGGGAGATTAAATAAAGTGGGGACCACACGGGGCCTAACCCCACTAATAATCGGAGGAGTGGAAAACATCCCCAACTCCTGTTATTAATGAGGGGGGACCCCTCTTGATTTCATCTAATCCCTACTAAATGGGCAGAAAATCCTTGACCACATTCCCCACCTTAATGTGCCAACCCCCCCCCCCCCATAATTATTTGTTACGCCCATTCTTATGTTTTATTAAGGAAGACTCTTTTCATCCTCCTAAATTTAATTTGACACCTCTCATGTTTTAATTAGTGGGGCATGTTATTCATTATTCTTTTTGAATTATGTGCCAATGTAATAATAGAAAAACACACCTATTATTTTCATTGGCATAATTCACTTTTTGGTGGATGCATTGAGAGATAAACTAGGGAGAAAAGTTACCAACGAAAAACATGAAAAACACGAAGAAATCCGGTGGATTTTTCCTCCTTCGACTTCCTCACTTGAATCCTACCGATGTGGAGCATCTTCCTCCCTCATCTTTGTCATCGAACCGATGCACGATCATGGATCAGAAGTGTGTGGAGGATGCAACGAACGACAAACTTCTTCGTCTCCTTCTGTGACGCCGTCAACGAATGTCGAATGATACCCAACCATAAAAAGGTAGGGGTTTTGATTTTCGTGTTGATATTGTACTCTTTTTATTACCTTCTTTAAAGGATATAAAGGGATTGATGTGGACATTTTTAATGAACATCTTATACTTATGTTGATCCAATTGATATCAACCTAAACATGGAGGGTTCGGGCCAACCTCACACAGCCTGACACCCTCTCTTAGATTTTCTTTGTGATGTTCTTCGAAGCGGCAACACTACATGGCAATGAGGTGACGGTGATGAAGATGGAAAACAAGGGTCGTTCCACCCCCGCGTCACCCCGGCACGCTACCCACTCCCTTTCCCGCACACTGGCTCCCTGCGGGCACCCCTGTGGTCCTCTGAAGAGGTCTGCCCGGTGCCCCGGCACGCTGCCCGCACCCTCGCACTCTACCCCGGCGCGATGCCCGGCGTCCTGGCGCCCTGCCTGACACACGGTTGCCCTACAGGTAGCCTTCCCGTCACCACGGCACACTACCGTGCGCATCCACTCCCCACAGGCAGCTTTCCCGGCCCCTGTCGGTGGCCTGTTCGGCACCCCGGTGCCCGGTCGGTGCCCCTGTGGCCCCCTGCCACAGTCTGCCCGGTGCCGCAACGTGCTGCCCGTGCCCTAGTGCGCTACCCCGGCGTGGTTCCTGGAATCCCGGTGAACCCACGGCCTTCCTGGAGTACAGCCATCTAGCCCGCCCCACGCGCATCCCGCCCTCTAGTCTCCTGGCTGTCGACCTCTCGAGCTGCGTCTTTTGTGGCCCTGGTCGAACAGGCCCTAGCTTTCCGGCTGATGCTGCATGCATGGCAGCATCCGGGCCAAACTGCACTCACAGTCTGTTGGGTCGGGCCCAGCGGACCGTGTCAAAACATCATTGGCTGACCTAACCAACAGGCCGAGTCATACCCCGCGAGTCTGATCGGGTCAACCCAGATGAGGTCGACCCAGACTGGGTTGGGCCGAGTCGGTCTGACCGGGTCGGACTGGACATGTGCTCATTAATGAACCATTGCTTACTTTGGCCATATCATTGGAACCAGATGTCCGTTTGATTAACCTTCAGCAGCGCTGGAAATGTCGTTCAGAAATGGTCCCTTTGATTATACCCCATGGTAGTTCGGGGTATAGTTGAGATATAGTCAGGTTGATTCATACTCGAAACCAACTGGGCACCCGGGACTAAAAGGCTAATAACTCACAGATCGGGCGTCCAATTGACGCACTCTCTATTGCACTGAGACCCCTATGACATGGAGGTCCTTTGTTATATTTCTATGTTAGAATTCATGACACTTGGAGAATCAACTTGTAGTTCGTGGAGTGGAACCTCAAGATGATGAGTGAGCAGTTTGTAGTGACCTTGTAGCTGGCTGAAACTTGACAATTGTTGACTGATCGACTCAGAGTGATTCAGATGGCCTAGTGGGGAGTGATTGGTTGTAGCTGCTGACCCGTGGCAAAGAAACACTTTTTTGTAGTGACGGACCCATGGTAATCGACACAAGGAGTAACTCTTTAGGCTATGAGGGGGAGATCTTGGTTGTATCGGTAGTCCCATGGTGGGAAGTGCTTGGATGTGGCTGGATGCCCTTAGTACTCGATAGGTGGAGTAATTCACCAGTACAAGGATAGTGGGAAGATCTTGTTTGTATCAGATGGCCCACTGTACTCGACATAAGAGGAGTTCTCCAGCAGTTGTGGTTTCTACATCATGAATGAAAATCCTGGTTTGAGATGAGTTAATGACTTTTGGGTTTCCTCCTGATTGAGATGGGTTCTAGATAACTTAGTAAAATGTATGGGCATATACCTAAGTTATCGTTATCCATTGAAATCATACATTGTTGTTTATCCATGTTGGGTTTTTGAGACCTTGATTGTCTCGGGGTCCCTACTATGTATCATTATACTCAACCCTACACGGGCAACACTCGCACCTCGTTCTGTAGGATGCAGATGACAGACAATGCTGATGGAGGCTGACAACACCAGGACTGGTCGTTACATGGAGAAGGACCTTACGATGTATCGGTACACATTGGAGTATGACAGACATGGAGTGCCGGGGAGGCCATATGTACCTACCGTTCATGTAAGAACCCCAAAGGACGATCCAGGAGCTTCTTTCACCTTTCAGTTGTTTGTCCCTTTTTCAGTTTTACTTTCTTTCAGTTTTATTTGTACATTACAGTTGGGCTTCTATTATGTCCCCCTTCACTTTCAGTATACTTGATATACAGTTTTACTTGTTGTTTTCTTCCTATTGTACTCTAGATGTTTTTGTTTACTATTATTTAGGAAATGCATTCCCAGTCTTAGGGATTTACGCCTTTGGTGCCAGTAGCCAGCCCCTGGCCTATGGAAGGCTGGCTTGGGGTAGTCACGATATGAGCCCCAGGGGATGGGTAGTGAAAAATTGGTATCAGAGGATCTTCTCATGCAGTTGGCAGTGGACAATTTTTCGAGGTGTTGCCACCTCCACCACCTGGAGGTCCACCCCGACTGCAGGGAGGTGGTGGACAAGGAAGAGCTTAGCTCCATGTAGCTGAGGCATACGATCACGGTGCTCTAGAGATTATTCGATGTACTATTTGTGTCTACCCTAACTTAGCAGCAATTATTATATACATAGGTTCCAATCACACTTTCATAACTAATACCTTCATTCGGAGCTTGGAGATTCCGACTGATCCATTGGCTCGATCCTTACAGCTAGAGACTCTTACAGGAGCAGAATTGACGATTATTCATTGGTTCCAAGAGTGTGAGATTACTCTAAGAGGCGAGAGCTCTAGCTGGGATCTCTTCATTGTGGGTTCAAGGCGTTATGACATCATCATAGGTATGGACTGGTTGCCTACAGTCCATGCTCAAATAGAGTGTATTAGGTGCAAAGTGTGGTGGGTCTGCATGGATGGGACCATGTCCACCTTCACCGGGGAGAAGGAACCTTTCCAGCACATGTCTGACTTACTCGGAGGAGGGTGTAGCCGATCACTCACCAGTTGGAATGCCTTACCATCAGAGCAGTTGACGTGGAGAGTCCGACTAATTCTATAGTGGTGGACCAGTACGCAGATTTTTTCCCTGATGACATCCCAGGTCTGCCTCCTCATAAAAAGGTGGACTTCTTAATTGACTTTTACCCTATGACAACACTGATATCTACTCCAGCATATCTTATATCTCCCACTGATCTTCGCGGGCTGAGGGAATAGCAAGAGGACATGCAAGGGAAGGGATTCATCCGGCCCAGTGTTTCTCCCTGGGTAGCCCCAATACTGTTCGCCATGAAAGTGGATGGGAGATTGAGGCTCTGTGTCGACTACCGTCACCTGAACCAGGTGACTGTAAAGAAAAATTACCCTCGTTTGAGGATTGATGACATCTTCGATTAGTTAAAGGGAGTTTGATGGTTCTTGAAGATAGACCTTAGGTCAGGCTATCACCAGCTCAGAGTTCGAGACGAGGATGTGAAAAAGACAGCCTTTAGTTGTCAGTATGACCACTATGAGTTCTTGGTTATGCCCTTCAGCATGGCCAACACTCCAGTAGAGTTCATGTGTCTCATGAACAAGACCTTCCAGCCTCACCTCAATCGCTTTGTCGTGGTATTCATCGATGACATTATGATCTACTCGACTACTGATGAGGATAATGCCTGCCATTTTTAGGTTGTCCTAGACAAAATCCATGAGCAATAGCTTTATGGTGAGCTCTCGAAGTTCCAGTTTTGGATTTGAGAGGTTAACTTCTTGGGAAACGTCATCTTGGAGGCTGGAGTTTCAGTGGATCCAGTGAAGATTGAAGTAGTTCTTTCTTAGGATCCACCCAGGAGTGTAAAAGAGGTTCGTAGTTTCTTGGGCTTGGCTACATACTATCGATGATTCATTCCAGACTTCTACAGAGTCATTGCACCACTATGAGCCTTGAAAAAGAAGGTGAAACCATTCGTGTGGCCGGAGAGATGCCAGTAGAGCTTTCAGGAGCAGATGGAGAGGCTGACTAGTGCCCCCATCTTGAGGCTTCATGAGGAAGGCGTAGAGTACGCCGTCTACTGCGACACATCAGGGACCAGATGTGGGTGTGTCCTGATATAAGAGCGAGCAATGATCACATATAGTCCTCTTTAGCTGAGACTGCACGAGAAAAACTACGCTACCCATAACATGGAGTTAACAGAAGTGGTATTCGCCTTGAATATGTGGCGACACTATCTTATTGAAGAATGTTTTACGGTGTATTCTATTCACAAGAGTCACAGGTATATCATCTCTCAGAAAGACCTGAATCGAAAAAACCGGTGTTGTCTTGAGTTCTTCTTGTACTATGACTTCAAGATAGTATATACTTATGGGAAGGCGAAAGTTGTCGCAGATGCACTTAGTAGGAGGTCTGGTATTCAACTGCTAGGAGAGGCGACAGAGCAGCTAGCTGCCTTACATATATCCATAGTGGATAGGGATGAATCAGCCTAACTCTAGTCTCTTACAATCACTCCTCCAATACTTCAGTGAGTCAGGGAGGCAAAGCATGGGGATGTTTACTACGGGACACGACGTGCTCAGATATCCACAGGGCAAGCACCTGCTGGATTTTCTAAAGGTGGGGAGCTTTTTATCCTCATGAGAGGATGTACCGTGGTACCAGTTTTACATCAGAAGGAAGTGTTGATGGAGTTTCACACTTCCCCACTAGCGGTACATCCAGGGGTGGAGAAGATTTACCAGGAACTTCAATGACAACATTGGTGGCTAGGTATGAAGATGATAGTAGCAGAGTTTGTCTCGCGATGCCTCACTTGGCAGCAAGTGAAGGCAGAGCACCAGGTACCTGCAGGATTGTTTCAGCCCTTAGAGGTCCCATATTAGAAGTGGTATGGGATATCCATGGACTTCGTGATAGGTCTTCCACGTACATCAAGGAGTCACGATTCAATTTGTGTGATCGTCGAACGACTCACCAAGTCGGACCACTTCCTACCGATTAGAGAGAAGGTCTTAGTAGAGAGATTGGAACCCCTCTACGTGCATGAGATTTTGAGGCTACATGGGGTACCTTATTCTATTGTCTTTGATCGTGACACATGATTTTCTTCCCGGCTATGGAAGGGGTTGTAGGAGGCTTTTGGGATGCAACTTCTCTTGAGCACCGCCTTTCATCCTCAGACAGATGGGCAGACTGAGAATACTATCTAGGACCTCGAGTACATCGTCCATACATGGATCCTCGACTTCGGTCACAGCTGGGAGGACCACTTACCTTTGGTTGAGTTCTCATAAAACAACATCCATAACTCCATCATAGGTATGATACTTTTTTCGGCCTTGTATGGTCGACCTTGCAGATCGTCACTGTGTTGGTCAGACCTAGGGGAGACTGCACTAGTGGGACCATAGATGGAACGAGCTACCATAGAGAAGTTTCAGATCAGGCGGGAGCGGATCAATACTACATAAAGCAGAAAGAAGTCATATACGGACAGGTGGCGGAGGCCTCTGGAGTTCGAGGATAGTGACCACATCTTTCTACGGGTCTCACCTCGACGAGGTCTATAGAGTTTTGGCCAAGGCGGTAAGTTGTCTCTGCATTTCATAGGACATTTCCAGGTCCTCAGTAGAGTAGGTGAGGTGGCTTAACACTTAGCTCTTCCACCTCAGTTGCACCGGGTGCACAGCGTCTTCCAAAAATTCCATCTAAGGGGATATGTGGACGACACATCCCACATCATCGACCATGGGGAGGTGGAAAATGATGAAGGGGTGATGTTCAGATAGGTTCCAGTGGAGATTGAGGATCCACAAGAGCAAGTCCTACGTGGATGGTCAATAACTCTAGTGCGCATTTGTTGCCAGCACGGGAACTTCCAGGTGAGCACATGGGAGTGGGAGGTTCAGATTCATGCTCAATACCCCCATTTATTCCCTTAGTTCAAGTTGTAGATTACGAGGTTGTAAATCCCTGAGGTATGGATAATGTAAAGACTCGTAATTTCCGTGGATTATTTTTCATAAATACATGGTAATTCTTCGAGTCCGCAGTTTTTGATGGTGCATGATTCCGAGGCCCGGTGTGCCCAAAATCAATTTCTCATTTTTTTTTCGGGTACCTTTAATAAACATAAGTTTAAAATTTTATAACTTTTGAACCGGTGCTCTAAAATGAATTTTGAGGGCGCCATTGAACTCACAGTGTTAGTGATTTCTTAGCGAGACCATCACCACAGTTACGTTTTATCGAGTATGGAAGATTGAATTTGGGGTTTCTAATTTAATTATATAAAAATATTATGCTAGCCATATTTTGATTTAGTGGTATTTAGAACCTCCGAAGGGAATTTTGTTATGGGAGCCACCACATCATAACCTCCCATGAGAGGTTAAGGTGGTGGGTCCCACCCGAATTTAACGACCCTTGGGAGATTAGATAAGGTGGGGACCACACGGGGCCTAACCCCCCTAATAATGGGAAGAGTGGAAAACTTCCCCAACTCCCCTCATTAATGAGGGGCTTCCCTCTTGATTTCCCCAACTGCCCATTAAATGGGGAGAAACTCCCTGAACACATTCCCCACCTTAATGTTCCAAACCACCCTAATTATTTTATGCACAAACTCTTGTGTTTTATTAAGGAAGCCTCTTGGAATCCTCTTAAATTTACTAAGAAACCTCTCATGTATTAATTAGGGGTGAGGGTTAATAATTATTCTTTTTGAATTACATGACAAAATTTTAAAAAACAAACCCACCAAATATTTTCATGGTCATAATTCACTTTTTGGTGGAGGATTTGAGAGAAAATATAGATAGAAAATATCCAAACGAAGAATGAGAAGAACGCGAAGAATGCCGTCGACATCTTCCTCCTTTGACTTCCTCACTCAGATCCTACCGACATGGAGCATCATCCACCTTCATCGTCATCTTTGAACTGACGCATGAGCATGGATTAGAAGTGTGTGGCGGATGCAACAAACAATGGACTTCTTCATCTCCTTCTGTGATTCCATCAACAAATGTTGATCGACACCCAACAATCAAAAGGTAGGGGGTTTATTTTTCGTGTTGATATTGTAATGCTTTTCTTACATTCTTCAATGGGTATAAAGGGATTGATGCATATGTTTTTAATGAACATCTTCAACTTGTGATGATCCAATTAGTATCCTCCTAAACGCAGAGGGTTCGGGCCAACATCACACAACCCGACTCACTCCGTCGAATTTTCATTGTGATGTTCTACGAAGCAGAAAGATGACATGGCAAAAAGGCGACGTTGACGAAGATAATAAACAAAGTCTGTGCCACACCCGCGGCGCCCCAGCACGCTACCGTGCCCTAGCCCACACCTTGGCGCCATGACGGCACCCCCGTGTCCCCCTTCCGCGGTCTGCCCAGTGCCCCGATTCCCTTCCCATTCTGTGGTGCATTGCATGCACCATGGAGTGATGACCTTGGTGCATTTCCCAACACCTCGACACCCTACCAAAACCACCCACGCCCTGCCGGCGACCTGCCCAACACCCCGGCGCATCCGCGTCCAGCCGGCAGCCTACCTGGCCCCTGTCATCGGCCTTCCCGACACCTTGGCGCCCAGTTGAAACCCCTGAGGCACCCTACCGTAGACTGCCCGGTGCCCCGGTGCACTGCCCGTGCCTTGGCGCGCTACCCTGGCACCCTGCCCAGCACCCCGGTGCCCTGCACGGTGCTCTCGTGGCTTGCCCGGAGTATAGCCAGCCTGCCTACACCCCGCGTGGCCTACCCAATGGTCTCCCGGCCGCCGGATTCTAGAGTTGTGGCCTTCGGGTGCTAGCCGAACCAGCCCTGTCATTTAGGTCAATGTCGCCTGCATGGTGGCATCTAGGCCGAAAAGCCCTCACAGTCCGCTCGTCCGGGCCTATCGGACTAGGTCGAAACATAGTGGGCTGACCCGCCCAACAGGCCGATTCATATCCAGTGAGTCTGACTGGGTCGACCTAGACCAGTTTGACCTATGCTGGGTTGGGCCGTGTCGGTCCGACTGGGTCGAACCTGACCCGAGCCCACTAATGACCCACTGCATACTTTGGCCATATCTTTGGCACCACATGTTCGTTTGATGAACCGTCAGCAGTGCTGGTAAACTAATTAAGAAATGGTCCCTTTGAGTATACCCCAGTGGCGTTCGGGGTATATTTGAGATACGGTCTGGTTGTTTCGTACACAAAACCGACCAGGCCCACAAGAATAACAGGCTAATAACTCACAGATCGGGCATTTAATTGATGCTCCATCTATTGCGTTGAGACCCCTATGATGTGGAGGTTCTTTGTCATTCTTCTAAATGAGACATCATGACACTTGGAGTATAGACATGTAGCTTGTGGAACGGACCCTCCCGATGATGAGAAACCCATTTGCAGAGACCTAGTATCTGGATGAGACTTGACCATTGCTAACCGATCGACTCAGAGAGATTCAGATGGCCCAGTGGGGAGCGCATGGTTGTAGTAGCAAACCCACAGTAAATATGCTCATGGTTGTAGCTGTAGTCCTGCAGTACTTGATAGAAGGAGTAACTATGTAGGCTATGAGTGGGACCGCATGGTTGTAGTGGTAGATCCATGGTGGAAAGCGCTTGGTTGTAGTAGTAGGCCCACAGTTCTCAACTGGTGGAGTACTTCAGATGGCCTAGGTTAGTGGGAATTGCTTGGTGGTAGCAGAAGGCCACTATACACGACAGAGGAGGTGTTCTGTAGCAGGCGTGGTTTCAACATCGTGAATGAAAATCCTAGTTTGAGTTGAGTTAAAAACTTTTGTGTTTCCTCATGATTTAGACGGGTTCTAGATAACATAGGTATATGTATGGGCATATACCTAAGTAATGGTTATCTATTGAAATCATGCTTTGTGATTTATCCTTGTTGGGTTTTGTGAGACCATGAGGGTCTATGGGTACCTAATGAGTATCATTATACTCACCCCTCCACAGGCTATGCCCGCACCTCATTGTGTTGGATTTAGATGACAAACAACTCTGACATAGGCCGAGAGCGCCAGAACTGATCGGTACTGAGAGGAGGACCTTACGAAGTATCCATACATGATGGAGTCTGACGAACATGGAGTGGTGAGGAGGCCATCTATACCTACCCTTCAGGTGGGAACCACGGTGGATGATCCAGGAGCTTCTTTCACCTTTCAGTTGTTTTTTCCTTTTTTTGATGTAAACTATTTCAGTTGTATTTTTACGTTATAGTTGGGCTTCTATTATGGACCCCTTTACTTTCAGCATATTTGTTATACAGTTTGACGTGGTGTTTTCTTCATCTTCTACTCTTGTTGTGTTTGTTTACAATAATATAGGCAATTCCTTCCCAGTCATAGGGATTTATTCCTTTGGTTCTAGTCGCTAGCCCCTGTCCTATGGAAGGTGGGCTTGGGGATGTCACGATACGAGCCCCAGGGGATGGGTCGTGACAATTCTGGTCACCCCTCGCATCTTATTTATATTTTCACAGGATGAGACAAACTCATGTAATGTCATAGAGTATATGTATAATGAAACAAATTGTTAATTATAACTAATTTGTGTGGTGACATTTATCATTGCAACCACATGGTACACACATCCACCATTTTGATAATTAGTGAGTTATGTCTCACCATTTTCTATAGATACTACCTCAAATAGGACAAGGATGTCGAAGCAGGATATATCATTGATGAAAAACCAAATGATATCAATATGTAAGAGGTTATTTTTATATGTTTCTTCTCTTTTCATTTCCTATGTATTTATCTTGTTGATGACCATGACCCTCCTGATGGTATATGATATCTCCTCATTCTATTTGATGTAGAGTCAACCATTATTTGGGAGAAATTGATACCTAAATTTCCTCTGGTGGGACATTTTACATCATGTATTATTCATTGAGATTTGTTGATGGATAGGGTAAGGGGATTATTGGGACCAACATCTAATATGGATGATTTTTCATTCATTCATTTCAATGTATAAATATGGAAACAGTAATAATAATGGCCCAAAATTTTAGTGATTCTTGGACTAATGTGGATGTTATTAAAACATCGTTGAATAACTGTGTGATATTATTTGGAAGATATAATGATTCATCTAATATTTTCATTTCTTATATAATTCAATTATTCCTATAGATCATAAAAGATGTAGGAATACTATGTTGATAGAACAAATGTCACATATTCCACTAAATCATAAAACATGCGAACTTGTCACCACATTCATTGATGGTTGTATCGAGATAAAAAGTTAATTTAGTGAAATGATATAATTGTTATTTTTTCAATACATATCATGATTTTTGAAAGTGTAGATTTATTGTGATACTTATATGATGATTAATAATATCTTATACACTTCATCACATTTTCAGTTCCCTAGAGCCATGGTTCCCTTTGTACTCCATCTTCGAGATACAACCAAATTGGAATGACTATAATTAAGGATAAGTCTATACAAATACAATATAAATATTTTATAATGAGATCCTCAATTAGGGACATTTTCCTAGAATATATTTAGATACATTGACTATTCCTGAGATGATGTTAATAGAACAGCTCATTTTATGCACAGATGTTAGGACATGTGTAGGTGTAAATCTAATTTCTAATAACAGAGGACCGTTATAGTAGATTCAAGACTAATTGGTCTATTTCAAATACATTATCACCAAACATTTATATGGGGTTTCAGCTATATATTGAATTATTTTATAGTAAATGAGATGGATTTATGTGGGGGGAATAAGAGAACCCTTTATTTGAGGGTGTTGGTGTAATATTTCTCAACTTCATCTAATAAATATTGAGATGAGAAACTAAATGGGGCTTGTACGTGTGAAATTATAATGAGTCTCTAATATTTGTTCAGTATATAGAAATATGAGATTGGAAGGATCATGATAATGATGGGATGTGCTTCATGGGAGTAATAACATTTGAAAAATAAAATAAAATACATAGAGAAAATGTTATTGGAGTAATAAAGGATAATTTACATGGAGGATATTTCCAAATGGGTTATAATTTCTAAGGTTGAGGAATTAGGATTAGACATATATATAGAGACTAAATCAATAAAAAAATTCATCAAACCACATATTACATAGAGTTTTATTAACTATAGATTAATTAATAAATCAGTGAAAATGTTTTAATGGGAATGTCCATTTCTGAGAATCATTTTATTGGTCATGCTTTCCATTATTTTGGGAATACATAAAAATCACAAAAGTAAAGTCTCAATAATAATGGACATCTCTCAAGAATGATCGAAATATGACTAAAATTATATCATTATTGAAACAAAATTGTATTCCTATTATAATCATACACATTGAAGTGATGGCCCAAGGTGGTCATCTCTGAGAGAGATAGAGAACTATAATATTTGATTTATTTTGTTAACCTATATATTGTAGATCAATTTTTAGTAGGACCAATTAAATTTTCCAAACTTCCCATTATAGTAATTATATGGAAAATGTTATTCCAAATACAATTTCATTTGTTATTTCATCTGAATCATATTTTCAAGTTTTTATAGTTTTTTCCAAATAGTCGGGTCATTATTTTTATGTAGTTTAGATTTATATAACATAGAACGTATTTTGAATTAATTTATGTTCATACTAGAAAAACATTAATTTTATATAGATTAGGGAAATATAGTTGGTTCAGGATTTTATAGTATTTATGGTCATATATCTCATATAATCTTTTTAACTAGTTTTGGGACATATATGTCTGATCATGTATTAATGAACATTAGGGTTCTATAACTGGTAAATTATTTTTTCAATATTTTAGTTCATATTTGGACCTTTTTTCATGTAGTTTATTTCATATTGTCCAAGACTTCCTTTGGGCTTGTTTATGGTCATATATTACAGTATTAATTTATTAATTTAAATGGTCATATATCGAATACCATCCTCTTTGATAGTTTATGTTCATATTTATCACACTTCATTTAATTCATATGATTATTACAAGATGTATAAATATCTATAATGGGATATTCCAACCAATATACTTATTATAATTATGAATCATGGATAATCCTTAAGGGTTTGTATAACCTATATCATTAGGATAATTGGGTTGGTTAATGGTTTTGTACTATTTTGGATGTCATACCCACTGTGATATTTCAATTATATGATGTGTAAATTATATATCAAATAAATTGAGTCTTGTTTAATGAGATATAGTATACAATCTGTGGTTGATCACAAAACACCTTAAGGTGCTGAGTGAAATTGTGATTCTTCCAAGTATAACAGTGATCATAAATATCATCTTTTAAGTCCATGATTCATCTAATTTGCAATTACAAGGCCCTTATGTATTTCCATCACATACATAGTCATGTAGAAGGTTCACTAATTATTTTTATGGGTATTTTATGAAGGGAAATTATTTAAAAAAATGGATGTTAAATTAATATATTGAAAAAGGAATATCCAAATGTAGTTCATACACTATAGGGGTAGGTATATATATTTACGTTAATATTGTGACCTATATGAAATTTCAAAATTCGAAATAATATAGTGATTTAAATCGATCACAAGGGATGTAGAACAATCCTTCATTTAAAATGGTTTTTGAACATTTTATCAAAAATTTGGGAATATCTAATCAACTAAACTAGTTTGGTCAAATGACATATAAATCATGATCTTGTAATATATAAGTAAATGATGGGTGAATATTGGTGGGAAACATGTTAAAATTAAAATCAAATTGTGATAGGTAAATAAATAATGGATTTATTGGGGCCTTTACCCCATGAACAAGACATACACTACAAATTAGACAACATTTATTACATTTATCACCATTAAATACTAGGGGGTTGCCTTTCGATCAATATGTTCTATTTATTAATTCACAACAAAAAATTATCATTATGTGATAAAAAATTAAATTGGATGTGATGAGATGTGAATAAAATCATGGAATTTGTTGATATGATCTTAGAAATCATAAGCACTATGGTGATTTTTAGACAATGTAATATTCAAGAATGGTTTCACCCCAATTACAATTTTGTCCCCTCATACTGAAAAAGTTATTATGTTCTTGGTACATAATAAATCTTTTTTTAACATTTCTTTTAACAAAAGAAGTCTGCTATGTATGGCTCATCTTTTTCTAGTGTCACATGGAATACCATTAAGGAATATTTTCTTTTAAAAAAAATTTATATTTTACCTATGCATTATATATGAAGAGAATTTTGACTGTAGATATGTTTTTTTCACAAATGTTTTATTATGTACATTAAGCTCACAAGACATATATATCCTTCACATTTCGATTAGGGTGTTCTGATTTTTATCATTAAGGTATAGAGATTATGTTTGTATAGTAATGATAATGGTCAAAAAAATTAGTGATCATGGAACACAAATAAATTATTAGTAGAGTGTTATGCAAAAACATAAATATTATTCCCATGGACAAGTATACTATGAAACCCTTTTGAGTGTGGTATGAAGATCAGTTATATCAAGGATCTTGGTTCATATATCATTATTGATAGTATGAGATATTCATTCTAAGGATGGGAATGAATCAAACTGTGGAGACATATTTCATTGTTCTATTGGAACATATCATAGTGATAGTATGATAGTCCATGTAAGAGAAGATCCCCCGAGTTTATGGGTCTAATGAACATATGTTCTTCAAACACTTACTTGTAAATGTAGAGAGAAATTTTATACATTCCAAGGGATATAAAAGGTTTTGGTATTCAATGATGCTTATGTAGAAATGTACTATTTTTTTGATTGAGTTACTTAGAGTTATGAAAACAAACCCCAATATTCTGTAGAACACGGTGATACTCTTTTGTTCATATAATATGTAATGATGATAGATGAAAGTATATACCATTTAAAATATGGATGTTTGGACATTATTTCCATGTAACATAGCATCTTCTGGCTGAGATATAATTGTTTTATTGTTTAATTTAATACAGACATGATATTTTAAAAGGAATTAGCAACATTTTCCATTAATATGTGAACTGATATGGATATTTAAAATTAGCCCTTTTGGAAGACATACAATGGTTTTTTGTATTAAAATGAGGGATGCATTTTCTTCCATGCTTAAAAATTGGGCCCCATTTTTCATATATATGTCTACTTGAAATGTTGGATATAATTATATATGGAGAGGAGTTCCGGCACCGAACCCTAGTTCATGAACGAAGATGAATTCCCCCCCCCCCCCTCCCAGGAGGTGGGCGGGGGGAGGATGTTCTTCCCCGACATCCGAAACATCGAGCGAAGTTTGTACCCTTTTCCAACCCTAACATTATCCCTGATTTCCCTTCGATTACTTTGAGTTCGAAGGTCCCGGATCTGCATCTTGGGTACCCTCAACTCTCAATTTCTGTTTCGGAGTTCTCCTCGGCGTTGAATCTCCTGAATCTGACTCTGATCGCACGATTTAATCAGTGACGACCGTCGATTGATGATTTTGATAGGTTTGTGTTCAGTAACTGGGATTTGCGGGATCATGCGGTAGTGGGATTGCTTGACAAGAATAAAATAATGATCAGATTCGCCTCAGAAGACGACTTGGTTCGCGCTTGGTCTCGTGCTCCTCGTCGTTGCGGAGGATGTTGTTTCTCCCTCCTTCGATGGACCTTCGATATCTGCATGAATCGGGATTCACCCTTAGCTGCCTTATGGGTTAGTTTTCCTTATCTTCCGTTGCCATTTCAAAATCCCTCTATAATTCGTATGCTCAGAAATTTGGTTGGGCGTTTTCTCTGCTCCGATGCTCGGACTTCATCTGTTTTTCATCCGGTCAATCCACGGCTCTGTGTGGAGGTGGACATCTCGAAGCCGCCTATCGAGTGGATTTGGGTCACGGTTGGTGAGGAATTCCGCTGGAAGCAGGCGGTCGTCTTTGATTCATGGTTTGAGTTTTGTTCGGGTTGTCACCGGTTGGGTCATCGGGATGGGAACTGTTATGGTGGAGCAACCTCAGCCCCGAGTGAGCACCGTGCTAAGGGTGCTGGTAATGGGAAGGAAGCTGGTGACTCCCAGGCTGGCAATGGCGCGGGTGGCGTGGCTTCGGAAGGTCCAGTTGCTGCGATGGGTTTTGAGCGACGGAAGCAAGTTTTCAGTTCTGCTGCATGTGAACTGAACGCTGTTGATGGGTGTTCTGGAAATGGTGTGGGGCATAAGCTTGTTTTGGCTCGAGATGCATGTGCTTACAGTGCAGGGCTGTCCAGAAAGGGTGTTGGGAGTGCTGCTGAAGCTAATGCATGTTCAAAGGATTCTGGGTGTGTTGTTAGTGTTGTTGATGCTATTGACAGATCGAAGGAGGATGGGAGGAGGCCGAGTCCGGATGGCTGGAGTCTCTCCAATGCTGCTCCTCCTCCTAAGGAGTCCATGTTTCATGTGCAAGCTCCTGGATCTGGAAATGGTGTACATACATGTAATATGTTTCAAGCTTTGGCGACTGAAGAAGTCGTTAATGGGGAGATGAATTCCACAATGGAAGTTGAACAGATCCTGCAAATTGCTCCAGTTGATGCAGCGAAGACGTTAACTGCTGGACAAGCTCTTGAAGGGAAGCCACATTGCTTGGAAATGGTTGATTGTAATAGTTTGCCTGCTGCTCGAGAGGTTATTGATATTTCGTTTGGTGTCATTTCTGGGAAGTGGGGGGATGTGTCAGATAATGACAAGGACAATGAAATGACCAGGATTTCATATAGTGAGATACTAAAGGATGGGAAGGGGAAGAAGGGAAAGGAGGTGTCTGCTATTCCAAGCTGTAGGTCGAGGAAGGAATAGTCGGAGCTGCCGAAGACAATCTCCACTCGGTCCTCCTTAAAACAATCTTCGAAAGAGTTGATTTCGTTGGAGAAACTGAATCTTCGCAGGAAGTACACCAAGATTCTTAAGCATTATGAAAGCTCGGAGTGGGAGTCAGATACGGCAGAGGATGTCTATCCTGGGGGTGGGAATGAGTATGATATGTTTGATATGTAACTGATCTTTGCTTTGTGTTGCGCACTTTCTGAACTTTTCTTTATTTTAATAAATAGTCAGGGTCTTGCCTCTGACCACCTTCCTTGGTATAATTATATATGAATGATTTATAGTCACGATGAGTATTTAGGACATAAATATAATTTATTAGTTTATATTATTCTATTGAAGTCTATTGCAAGGTCCATATGAAATTGTTTGGGAAGGTCTTACCTTGGGGTTTCCTATTAATTTGGTAAGGGAAATAATCAAGTCACACCTAGATCATTCAAATAGATACCTCTATATATTTAATGATTTTATAAAATAGGATACTTGTAATTTTCATTTTTTTCAATGCTAGGCCAATGTTTTGATGTTTTGAGTTTCACTACATATCATATGATATTAATAATCTTGAACTAAGTAGTTATAATATATATAAACAAATAAATTGATATAATATCCCTTGGGTGGTAATTTTCATCATGGAAAAATAAATATTTTTTAGGCCTCCTATTTGGAGATAAAACTCAACCGAGGGAAACAAGAATTATGCCATACATTAGTTAAAAATATTTTTCTATCTGAGGTATCTATTTAAAGGATCAACCATAATGGAATCAGGCGATTTCATTTTTATTCAATTTTATTAATGATTTTGGTGATTGGTGAAATGAGAATCATAAATTTATCTTATGAGGATTGTAATGAATCCATATATAGTTTTATAAATGCTAGAGGATTTCATATATTTTTCTAATTCTTATTCAATGAAAAAAGGGATGATTCTCCTAAAACTCAAAGTCATACACTATGGTTTAGATTAACGATGTCTTATTGTCTATGATAAATTTATTTTGAGGGAAATTTTTATTGGTAGAGGATAGAATTTTTGTGGGAAAAATTATAGTCTCATTACCATATATGGTTGAATGATTTTCATATGGATCATGCCATTATGGATTTTCTGATAGTGTAAATCATGTGTTTGGGCCCAGAAAAACATTCCCATCCATCATTAAATGTACCTAAAATTCAGGAATAATGAATAATTATGTTTTTCTATTAGACTATTCATTGCATATATCCGTATCATTTTCAAGGATACGAGTATTTATTATTTAAAATATTATGGTTGATCCTATAGTGTACCCTATCATCATTAGTACAAATTATGTTCTAATAAAAATCAGGATTGACATAGATATTATATATTCACATCATGTATTTCTCAAATATGTGAATAGAGGGGTCACTTTTCATCTTATCTAGGTGTCACCTTCAAACCATAGTCATCTAAATGGATCCACTACCAAGATGTTTCTCATTCAAAGGGGAAGGTTATTTCTATAAAAAATAATAGTACATGGATGAAACTATCACCCCTTTTATATAGATATTAATATTGTCCATGTACTCATATATTGATCAATATCTTATGTAGAAAATTTTACCATATTATTTCACACCCAATGTTGATTTAGTTCCTATAGGAATAAAAAAATGAGACAACAGGGATGAATGATGAACTATTGGAATTTGGGTATTTATAAGACATTACAACCCTTGAATTCATTTAATATTGAATATTATTTGATAATATAACATTGAAAATGATTATGATTAAAATATTTGAATCCTAAAAGTAATTAAAATTAACATTATTAGTTGGGTTATGTTAATTGAAAATCCTACCATATGTATATCTATGTTAAAGGTGAGTGGAGATTAATGTGAATAGGTAGGAAATTGAAAATGGTAGAAGAAATAATCACACTCTATCTTGATATTATGATATATATTTATAGGGGAATTTCCTCTAGGAAAAAATCATCCACTATGAATATGATCATATTTATTATATTGTACCCCCACAAAACCGAGCGGGTAATTTCATACATTCTTGTCTATTTTAAAAATATGTATTAATACAGAGATAAATGATTATGTGGGTTCATGGACCCAAAAAATTCTCATTATTAACTCATCTATCGGAGGTACAATGTTCATTCTTAGAGAACATAATTTTGAATAATGGTATAATAAAACTAAAGGCTATTCCAAATAATATTTTACACCATTTCATTTTAAATAATAATTACAAGAATTTGATGAGGAAAACATCATCAGGGGGATGATATTCGTAGATTAATGACCACATATAATACTATATAATGACATATGTTAAGGATTTTGTCTCTTATAATTGAATAATTTATACCTTAATCCTAAAATATAGAGTGAAATACCATATTTATTAATCACGTAAAAGACTTTCTCTCCTGGAGAAAAAATACACTACTATAAAATCCATTAAAACACACATGAGGAAATGACATCATATATGTAAGGGAATTTTTATATGATAAAAGTAGTGCTCCCCTCACTAATTTGGATCTCATTATGGAAAATACATAAAAAATGCAAATTTTTGGATAGCCCTGTAACATAGGATTGACATGTCAATTCATATTAAAATAAAACAATAATTGGTGTTAATTTAGTAATTTTATATGGTCCCTATATAAATCATAATCTTATATATAGATGAAGATTTATATTTCATTCATTGATTGGAATCATATATAATGCATAAGAATTATGTATAGGTGTTTGAATAAGAATTAAATAAAACCGGTGTGGAAGATATTTTTGTGTTGGTACATGGGTGAGACTAAATTTCCCTAATATAGTGATATTGGTAACATTATTTTATGTGATAAACCAATTCCCTAAGATAATTGTACTTATATATGAATCATATATTTAATGGGGAATGTCTATTATAAAAAAATTCTTTTTAATATATTGTTACTAGGATGTGTAACATGTAGTTTATTATTTTTTGGAAACAACATTTCCAATCATTATAACACTATTTGACTTGGAATAATGTCTCCCTTGGTTTATTTTCACAATAAAACTTCCAGATATGCTGGGGAATATATTATTTTGCAGCAAGGAAAAAAGTGGTTTATAATTAACCACATTGTGACCAGGATATGATCCATGTAGTTTAACACAATCATGTACTGATTTTAAAATGAAATTTAGTTTAATATATTACCACTAAGGCATTTATATTGAGGGTGTAATGAAAATAATTTGTTAAAAACCTTGCATTATTGTGGAGATGAAGTGCTCCCTATCCATTATAGAAAATGAGTTGGCTCTATTTTAATAAAACATACCTATAATGTATGAACCTTCCCACTTGGATACATTTATAGAGCATTATTTATTATTATCCTTGGGGATCTAAATACTAGTAACTCACAAAAAATGAATGAGTGGTGGAGAACATTTTTATTGAAGTTTCCAGAAATGTAATTTTGATGGACATCGAGGTTTTTATTTGTAAAACTATAATTTTTTATTAATTATTTTTATACTATATTAAATTTTATTTTTTAATTATGTAAAAAAATAACCATTATAATAATTAAATACTTGATAAAACCATTTATAATTGTGCTACATGAAAATCTGGCTTTTCTTGTGTCACACAGAATACATAGTTATAAAATTTTACATATATTTTAGTAATATTGTTTTTTAAACTAGGCCATTATAACATACCCATTAAAAACAGTGATATGAATATAAATGAATTAATTTTAATATTATTCATAATTTTTTAAATAAATAAAACATAATTATAAAATGTACATAATTTTTAGTAATGTATTTAAATGATATAAGGCTACTAGACCCTCAAAAAACTATTTTTATGCCTTCCATCCAATAATAATATAATTAATATTCAACACTTTCAGAAGAATAATTTTAAAAGATAAAATTTATTTTTCAATTCATATTTGAAATATTATAATAGGTGGAATTTATTTATTTTACCAAAAAAGTAACATTATTTTATTAAAAGTGAAAAATAAAAAATTTATTTGAAAACTACATTTTCATTTAAATTATTTATAATGTTCAATAATATTGTAGTTTTTTTAAGATAATTTATTTATATTTATTACAAATTAATAATATTTATTTCCTCATAATTGATTTCATATTGGTTTTTTTAAACACGTTTCATTATTCTGAATGTTTTCTCCTTAAAATCCTACTTTCACATCTCACATGTAGAAATAATGTTAAATTAATTTTTACCAAATAATTTAATGGAATTAAGAGAAATAAATCTCCATAATTGAATAATAATAATTTAAATTATGATAAAATTATTATTTTTAATCAATTAATATTGACAGTATTAAAAAAAATATCTTTATTAAGGTAAAAATTGATTTATCGGGTATCTAAACTAAAAAGATAAGGGTACAAATAACCTATACAGTTTTTTAAACACTATAGCGTGGCAATATTTCGACCAATAAAACAATGAGGATTTATGATGGTCTAAATGTGACCCTTTTAACATATGTTACATATGGAAGAAGTGATTTATTTTAAAAAATACTAATAATTTTATCTCCTATACTTATCAAAGGGCACCCCCTCACAACCCATCTTCACAGCTTCTCACATCTTCATAATGGAAAATCCAAGCCCAAAAAATATTCCAAATTACCTATTCTGATTATAAATACATCAGTTATTTCATAAATTCAGCCTAGTATATATTTACTGAAAAAAATGGATAATATCTGATGAAGATGGCCTTCGAATGAGTATGAATAAAGTCAAAACATGAGTTAAGGTATTGTTATATCACATTTAGTTTTTTGAAACATAATAAATATTCAAAAAGTAAATATTTTATATGTTTTATATACTTATCATTAATTTATATCATGATAATTAAAGATGAAATAATTTTTATTTATATTTCCACTTGAGGATCTCTCTTTCATGGTTTTTTAATTTCAAATGATTCTAAATAAATAAGGTGTTTTTTTCTTGATTTTCATTTTATGAGACATACATTATGTTCTAAACATACAATAATTTTTATAGTTTATATAAAACCAATTTTGAAATTTTATAATATGAATTTATTTATCATCTTGAAATTTTATGTTTCCTTTTAGGTTCTTCCTTTACATGGATAATGATTCATTGTAAACAATGTGGAAAACTATTAATGATGATATATCATTATTTAATTTTTTATAATTTATCTTTAAATCCGAAATATTGAAAAAACATTGTCAAACTCTCAATATTTAACTTGACATTTCTAATAAACTATTTATTCACGATATTTTCCTCTAATGGTGGAATTTTTCCACACATTTGAAAACTAAAATTAAATTAAATGTTTCTATGGAAATAAATATCTATTGATTTCTTAGAACTCATATCTATTTAGTATAAAACTATGTTCTCTAAAACCTTTTCCACAAATTTTTTATCACAATAAAAATATTTTTTAAAGATAATATTAACCATTTTTTAAATTTTAATATTTTTTTTGAAATGAATATTTATGATGGATTTTAAATAGTACATGTTTGGATATCATCGAAAATATAAAAAAGAATGTGTTATGTCAAAATTTTACTTTTGACATTCATGACTTTTGATTTGGAAATCAAAAATCTCTTTATACTCAATTTTAAACTAATGGATTTATTTGGAATATGGTTTTTGTGTCTATCGTACTGACTCTGTGTATTGTACTTACTATGTCTATTGTACCGACTATGTCTATCGTACTGAATCTTTCTTTCATACTGACTCTATTTATCCTACTGACTCTGTATATCATACTGACTTTGCCTATTATATTGAATCTATCTATCATACTGACATTGTTTATCATACTTACTCTATCTATCATACATACTTTGAACATCATACTCACAATGTCTATCATGCCCACTTTTTTTCATATCAATATTCATAATTATATTTGTACATACATGTAATAAAATTCATACCCATGTTATATATTATTTCATCACATGAATTTTTTTATTCATTTATGAAAACACGTGTTTTATATCAATCATACTCATGTTATCATTTTTATTGAACTATTGTTTTAACCAAAAATTTCCATGGAATAATTTAAAAACTAATCAAAATGATGTCGTGTTTTATATTTCAATATGTCCATTACAGTACTAGGTGTATATGTCCCTCCATGATTTCCAATGAAATAAGACAGTTGTATAAACTTTGACCATTGGAACCAGGTGCCTATAAATAATATGTCATTGGAACTAGAGATAAAAAATTCAGCTACATAAATTTTCTAGAGAGAGGCTCTGCAACATTTCTCTTTCTTCATGTGAAATCCTTGATATTATTAAAGGTGAATGACTCATTTATATTTTTTGTATTTCAATAATTTCAATTTTTTTATTTTGTGTCCGATCAGGTGTAAATGCCTGGGAGATACCAAGGACAGTAATATGGTGCAACTGAACATCATATCGAGCGTTATCAACTATTGGAAAGATAGAGGTTCGATTACCTATAAAATCTAGTGCTTGATGGGATACCAAGATAGAAATTCCAATCATCATGTTGAGGTCTTACCAGTGTTGTTAAGAAAAACCTATTTTCCAAGGTGAAATGATACCCATCTCTTTGGGATAAAATAATTGTAATACCTTTTACTTTTCTGCTGTATATTGTAATAGAAAGAGAATATTTTTATTTCTTCTTCATATTTATGTTATTTTATATTGTAACTGTTTCAATTAAAGTTTACACATTTTAGTATTGATTCTATACACTATATGGTAGAATCATTTACAAATTTTATTACTCTGATATTTGTATTTAACCCGAACACAATTATTTCATAACTTGTGGTATCATTATTATATCATCTTACCAAGATTCAGTCTAATAATTTTTTTTCTTTTATAAGAGGACATGTGAAATTTTTTATTTTATGTTATAGTAATCTAAGAACATCCCTAAATATTTTAATAGAAAATTTTATACATAAAATTCACCCCCTCTGGTTTTTATGACATCTCATGTCCATTTTGATCCAACAACTGGTATCAGAGGAGGTTTTACACTACTTTGTATACAAGTATTTTATTCACAATTACAAGTTACATTTTTTTATTTTAAATACACTAAATTTTATTTGTGGAAAAATGATTTTGTTTATTTATGATGGCAGGAATGATGAATTCTAATTCAATTTATAATCTTAATAAAAAAGCCACCTATAATTGATGGTAATGATTTTGAATATTTAAGAGATCCAATAGAAAAATTTATTATAAATACTGGGGTAGATAACTTTATTTATACTCTCTGGTGAATATACGATCCTTGGAAAAGATTTTATGACTTTTACAGCACATAAAAAACATGAATATCAGTTAAACTATAAGGTACACAATAAATTATTGTGTAAAATGACCAAGAATATTTACAGTCAAATCTATTCATGTGATGCCGCGAATAGCATATACGAGGAATTAGAGATTATATATTTATGTAATTCCAATGTTGTCTAAAAAAGAGAAATTCTAAGACCTAACAATTAATTTCTTTATGGTGATCCTTTAGTTACAGTTCAACAAGTATTTTTGAATATTTTTAATTGTGATCATGCATTGGGAGAAAAAAATATAGAAGATGAATTCATAGTTGAGAAAAGTATAGACACTATGCCAAATAAATGTGAATCCTAGTGGACTATAGTTGATTAGTTTATAATGTTTACTAATCTTTCCCTTGATTAACTCTTTAGAACAATATTTCAATATAATGTATGTCTTAAGAGATACGTAGATAAATTGAAAAATAATAATGGTGGAGAATCATTCACATATATATCAAATCCAATCATGTCTCAATAAATCTTGAAAACAATGTCAAGAAAGATAATGGTTGAAGTCCAATCAGATTATAGTGATACTGAGAAATCATAGAATGCTATTGAACTTTTTTCTATAAGAATGAATAATATTGTTGTAATGAAGGATTTACAATATAGATATAGAAATACCTTAAAAGTTAATGAATACCTGAAAGATTCTAATTTCACCTGGTATGAATATATGTGAGAAGGAAACATTCAACCTGATTATCCTATAATAAAAATAAAGTATATAAAGAAAATAAATACAAAGAACAATAAGAAGAAATATTTGAAGTCCAACCGATAGAAAGTCTTAAATGTAAATGAATCTTGGAGTTCCAAAGAGAGTGATTCCTCTAAAGACTCTTCTAATAGGGATATATAAAGTCACAAGAATATTGGTCTCATTTTCAAAAAACCTTATCATTGCATAATATAAAAGTTACATAGTTCTAAAAGTCATACTAATATGACATTGAGTAATAATTATCCTGATAAATATTATTCTTCTGATCAAGAAACATCATAATTAGGGGATGAAAATTATTTACCTTATATTGAGGATGCTTCCATATTTTCTAATCTATAAGAAAATAAGAATCATATTGTTTATAGAAAACATGAAAAATAAAATACGAGGATTGGTATTTTAATAAGAGAAGTATCATATCTTTCTAAAAATCTTGATTCTAAAACACATGATATTGAATTTCTTTCTGAAAACCATTATAAAGTTAATATTGATAAGAAAAATATTTCAAATGATTTTGATAAAATAATTTTTGATAAAACTATTTTAAAATAAAACATAATTCTAAAACTAATACATATGATGATAACAATTAGTAACTTCGGACTAAAATTTGAAATCTATCATTTAATGAAACTCTTATCAAATTTTACATCTTGAAAAGATAATTTGTATAATATTTATTCTCAAATAGGACCACATAATAATATTCATGGAATAAGTTATACCCTCTCAAATCCATTTTTCAATAATACCTATTTTGTTCCTAAAAAGACCTCATTCTGCACAATGTTTCAATGTGGTGGTCATTAGAGTAAATATTGTTCTTCAAGTAAAAAAAATCGTTGGGTTTCCACAAATATCACTTTTGAGAAAAAAAAGCGGATTCCAAAAAATATTTAAATATCTCTTAATGAAAACAGGTTTTGAATAAAGAAGATTTAATGCTTTTGTTTTAGGAAAACAAAACAAGAAACAATAACAATATATGGTACATATATTGTAGATGTTCCAAGAACATTATTGGAATCAAAAACACAATTGAAAATGTTATCCAGATGAAAGGTAGGAAATTTACCTTCAGAGACAATGCTCAAGGTATGATTGTTGGTGTCGGTAATATTTATTTCCTCGGTAAAATTTTGATTTATAATGTTTTATTTTCTAACAACCTTATGAACAACCTCATTTGCATTTGTGATTAATATTACCATTTTAATTTTAGAAATAATAAATGTATAGTTTACAATTACAATGATGAATTCATTATATCTAACCAATGGAATAAGAATGTTTACACTTCGAACATAGAAGATTGTAGGAGCTAAGACTTACCTTGTCTAAGTGAAATATAAGACCAATCATGGTTATATATTAGAATACTACCACCCAATAATTTTATAAATGTATTTAAACTCTCTATGAAAGGGATTTCTAAATATTTCTCAAAGCATTAGCTTGATTCTTCTAATGTTTTTTAACATTTTCATTATGTAAAAATATATATGTCAAGATTTAAATCAATCAGTGAAGTCTCAAATATAGATGCATTACAGCTATTGCACATAGATCATTTTAGTCCAAAAAAAACTAAAATTATTAGAGATAAGTACTATATATTTGTTTTAGTAGATGATTACAGGAGATCTACATGGTTATATTTTCTTGCTATGAAAATTGAATTTTTTTTCCTTAAAACTGTTTTCATTGCGAAAGTTAACAATGATAAAATCCTAACATTGATAACTATTTGAAGTGATCATGGTGGAGAATTTGTAAATTCTGATTTTGAATTTTTTTTGTAGTAATAGGGTATAAATCACATCTTTTCTTCACCATGAACACCTTAGAAAAATGGTGTTGTTGAAGTATGAAATAGAATTTTTCAATAAATAATAACATCGTTGAGTGAATAATCAATAGAAATAATTTTTTCGGCAAAAGTTATTAGTACTTCTTGTTATACAATAAATTGATTTTTAATTTGACCATTTCTAAATAAAACCCCGTATTAGTTATGGAAAGGCCTAAAATAAAAAGTTTCATACTTCAATGTATTTGGTTGTAATGAATTTATTTTAAATACTATAGATAACATATAAATTTAATCACATAAATATGATGAATTTATATTTTTAGTTTATTTTAATACTTATAAGGCCGGTTGAGTTTTAAACAAAACACTTTTGTTTTCGAATAAACAATACATGTTATGTTTGATGAAAAATATCCTTTTGTTTAGAGAAATCCTCAAAATATTGCTTCTGACGTGTTTTCCAAAACTAATTATCATTCTTTGATAGAAGATTAATAAACCATAGTAAATACTCATGAAATGGTTTTTTAGACAATTATACATGAAGTAATTCTACATTTTTATCTTGAGAAGGTTTTACAAAATCCAAACCAGTTAATACATAAGAATCATCCCAGTGATAATATCATTGGTGATGTAAATCAACCAATAAGGATAAGAAACTCCATAAGAAATGAAATAGAACATCTTGGTTTTCTATCTCAATATGAATAAAAAAATCCATGTTTTGACTTAGTTGATGAGGATTTGATGATGGTAATCCATGATGAATGAAATGAATTATAAAGGAATAATGTCTGGAACATGGTAGAAAATAATAAAGACACACATGTTATTAGAGTAAAATGTGTTTTTAAAAATAAATGAGATGAAAAAGGTATCATTGTATGAAATAAAAAAAATTGTTAAAGGTTACAATCAACAAGAATGCATAGAATATGAAGTAACATACTCTATAGTACAAAGAATCAAATCTGTTATTATTCTATTAGCCTTTGTATAATTCTTTAATTTAATACTTTTTCAAATGGATTTCAAGTGTGTATTCATTAATGATTTTGTATGGGAGGAATTATGTAACACCCCAGGTAAATAAAGAATAAATCATTTTCATTTTTATTAATATTTATAAATTAAATATTAATTTTACTTTAATGGGTTTGCTATGTTCAATAGCGTAACCGATACTCAACAATGAGTTTCTTTGAAATCTTACGCTGCACACTAGTAATATAATAATATTATTTTAAATGGTAGTTAACACATAGCCGTTTTATTGGCGGGAATGGATAGAAATAACTAAAATATTATTATATATGTTTTTTAAATGTTTTTACATTTATCCAATAAAAGATAAAGACTTAAAATATGGAAAGAATTCAAGTTTATGCATATATACCCTAATTTTAACTAAATGTTCGCTTATCGCCTTGTGATGGAGAACCGTCATTAAATATAGTTTTTTTCACCCTTATACATTCTATTGGACCAAATAAAACTCTTCTATAGAATCGGAACATCAAAATTTACTTTGTGTAAATTTTTGGTATTTTTCCGATAAAGTTCATTTTTTTATTGAATAGTGAAAAATGTTGTATTTTAATTCAAAACCTCTTTATAATCTAATTCATTTATATGATTAGATTATCTTTTGAATTGGTTTTAATGTGAAATTAGAATATATTTTTACCATTAAATCCAATAGTGGTCATTGAAATTAATTTCACTTTGAAATTGGACTTAAACTAGTGTCAATCTTTTGATACTTATTGTTTCATAAAAACATGCTATTTTCTCTGAGAGCAGGAATTAATTTTTAAATTAATTAATGCAACTTATATGTTTTGAATTTTTTTAAAATGGACTTCCTTTTTGAGTACGGAATATCAAATATATCCTATGGTGAAGTTTTGGTATTTTTCTGAAAAACATCAATTTTTGATGAATAGTGAAACCACTAAGTGGTACTTATAAAAACTGATTTTTCTTTTAAATGAAATTTTAACACTTCTGTGATTTTATTTTCAAAAATCCGACAAACATGGTTGTCATTAAGAAGTAAAATGTGGTTCAATGGGATTAAAATAATTTTTTGATGAATAGTAACTTTTATGTTTTTAATCGCGATTAGAGGTAATTAGTTTATTTTAAGGTAAAAATAATGTTTTAATAATATGAGATGAGCTTGAAACATGTCCTACCCTTATTGGATGTGTCATGTCCGACCAAGACAATCCATGGGTCAACTTGGGGACCCCATAGAGCCTTTTTGGAAGGAAAATTTCATTAATATCTTTTAATTCAATGTTAAAGTAAAAATGTCACAAACATGAGTTATTTTACTAATAAATTTTTAAATGGGGTTATACAAGTCAAATTTTTGACTATAAATATTCATTATAAATATAAAACGATTTCCTTCATCATAGTATTTGTTTTATAATTTTTAGACATTAAATAAATTAAATTATTTATGACATCATGATGATGCATCGATTACCTCAATATTTAACGATTTAAATAAAATGAAACGATAATGTAAAATCTAAGACCTACACTTATAAAAAACCTATGGGTTTGGTATATTTGGAAACCCTATCACCTTAACCTCGAATTATATCAATATGAGACCTTTTAAATCCAAAACACATTTTAAAATAAAGTAACATTTCTTTACTTTCCAAGAGTGCCCCTCCTCTCCTCTTATAAATGGCCCCGACCTCTACCGCCTTACCCACACATCCAAAGCCTTTGGCTCGGCCAAAACCTGCCCATTTTGTCTCTCCACATACTTCTCTAACTCTTAGAAGCCTCACTTTGGGAAGAAGTCTTCCCAAGGAATCCATTGAGCTCAAATCTAAGAGAGTTACCCGATTTTATGGTAATGTCTTCACTTGTGTCCTTTTGTTTTATTTTGCTTCTCCAACCCCCAAAACTTTTTTTATTCATTTATTTTGTAACAACTACAGTATATTAAATATACTAGGATGTTGTTAGAAGAATATTTCTAGCTACACTTACACAAACCTACATCTAATGGTTAATGAACATATTGTTTCTGTGGATGGCGAATTTCTGCCTCACGAAACGATGATTGTTCAATATTCTTTCAACACCTTCAAAAGGTGGCCATTAAGATGTCACTATATTTATATATGATATATAATATGTTTATGTATTCCTTAAGCTTCTGTATTTTTCATTTATGGAACTCCTTCATGGATTCCATTATGGGTATACGCGATATCTATATTTTAAGAAGTGCGGACTACCGCCCCCTCAAAGTGATTTGATTCGTTAATGCCATATGTGGGATGTGTAAAGGATGGATTCAAAGTTATTATATATGATGTATGTTACATATAAATGATGAATATAATTCTGGAATTAAAATATACATACCTCTCATTTAGTTTTAATTCCCTTAATATGACAAAGAACTGAAAGTAGCGTTCATGCTTACGTACGGCTTACCGTCTCCAGGAACAGTGCATTTCATTTATTACCTCTAAATGATTATGCAATATTATAAATACATGTATATTTTGGATATATATGATATATATGATATCCAAATCATGAATATCATTCTGGATATAATGAAACTTTCACCACACGAACAACATGTAATTGTAAGAAGTTCACTTTTGACTCAGGTACCAAATATCGACAAATGACCGTTATCAACTTAAATGATTACATAACGTTCATAACATGGTAATAAGTGATATAAAAGGAATAATGTACTTGAAAATGGTTTTTAATCATGTAGAAATTAACTCACGTTTATTATTCAGGACGTTAAAGAACGATCGAGTCAAGTCGGCCCCGAGGTAATGGACTTCGTCTCAATATCCTTTCATTGAGGAATATTTATGTTTTATACACCACTTTCTTTAATACGGTGTATAAAACCCTTTTACTTTTACGTTTATTCAAAAGGAATCATTTTATACGAAGCGTTTTACTAAACGACAAAAGGGAATGTTTTTGTCGTATGTATGCGGTGATAATGACTTCTCCACCGCCGTGGGTATTATTCGGTCTTTGGCTTCCTCAACAAGCCGTAATGTTTTTAAAATGAAATAAATACCATATACTCATTTATGTATTTTGTTATTGAAAATGGTTTTTAAAATGGATTTGTTATGTCAATATATTTATGTGATATATTGTAATCAATGTGTGGAAATTTTTTCTTTCCATTATATTTGTTTTATGTTTTATTATTTTATATTGGTACATGGACATTTTACGGGTGGTTACATGATAAACCATATGACGGGTGGTGCCGTGAATACCAGGACGGGTGGTTACGTTATAACCTCCAATGCATTGGGTATGGAATTCGGCCGTATGGTTATTCTATTATGTGATATGTGTGCAAGTTGACCGTATGGTTATTCCATTTAAGTATGTTTATGTCCCAAGTTACCTTTATATGTTATGTGATCTTTATATGGTTTTTATGGTAATATTTTGGTTACAAAAGGGTAAGTAATGATCTTTTATTCAGTGAAGAGTTTTTACTACGTCATAAAGGTGAAAAGTATTACTTTGATAAAGTATACATGGTTTACTTGTTGTTTTGAAAAACTAACAGTTTTCATTCATTGTGTATCCCTTACTGAGCTTTTTATGCTCACCCCAAGTTTTTTTGAAATGGTTTTCACAGGACATAATGTGGAATAGGTTCAAGGATGGGATCAAGGGAAATTCATGCTATCTAAAACATGGAACTAGACATGTTTCCTTTTAAGAGTTTTTATTTTATGCAAACTTAGTAGAAGATTCTACTTTGTTATCTTTTAAGATGTAATAGTTATGTGCTAATTCTCTAAAACTCTAACCCGTGAAAAGATACTAAATTTGTATTATTCATTTAATTCAATATTAAGTAAGGTTTAAGGCCAGGGCCATATAGTTGGTATCAGAGGTCGGTTTAGACAACTTTAGGTGTTAGAAAATTGTTAAATTATAAGTTAATTTATGGTATGACTGAAATGATATAGCATTTAAAGATTACCATGTTGATTCACCTATGATATTTCTGTGTTCAGAATGGTTTTCCATAGAGGAAACAAAGCAGCAATGTTGGGACGACATCAGAAGGAAGGCAACCTTCCAAATCAACAACCTGAGATGGTCGGAATCGGAACAGAACAGTTTGTCGCAGTGATGGCACAGTTGAATCAGGCTATAATTGGTGGTGGTATCCATCCACGAGATCAGTCAGATCAATCGCATAGGAACATGTCAGTGGTGGAACATTTCATGAGGAAACATCCCCCATCATTCAGAGGATCATCTGTCCTTGTGCAAGATTAAGGGTAGATTAAAGCGTTGGAGAAGATTTTTGATGTCATGGGGTGTTCATAACATCAAAAGGTTAGTCTTGTTGTTTACCATTTTGGAGGTGAAGCTGATCAGTGGTCGTCGATGGTGAAAAGTATCAGGGATAGAGATGAGATTAGTGATCTTCACTGGGATGAATTCAAAGGTATGTTTCGTGAGAAATATTTTCCTAAGGTGGTTCGTCTTAGGATGGAAAAGCAGTTCCAAGAATTGAGGAAGGAGGATGACTCAGTGGCTGCTTATGAAGCAAAGTTCACTCGATTGGCAAGGTATGGTTCAAACTTCATACGAGATCTTGATAGTAAAATAAACTGTTTTTACTCAGGGGTAAAGCCAAAGTATCGAAGGGCTTTAGCTTCTCGTGAGTTAAAAAGTTATGAAAAACTTGTTCGATGTGAGGAGAAGGAGGAAATGGAATTTTCCGACGATCTGGTGTTCTTTGAAAAATGAGAGAATAAGAGGTCCAGTTGGCAGGAAATGGGGAAGAATTCATCAAAGAAGCAAGGAGGTATGAAAACCGAATATCCATCCTATAAGAAGTGTGGTAAAATGCATCCTAGAGAATGTTTATCCATGTCTGGAAAGTGCTTTCGGTGTGGTAAGTCAGGTCATATTGCTCGTAACTGTAAGGAAGATGATCAAGCAGGCAATGAAAAGTTAGCAGTAAGATGTTTTAAGTGTAATTAAATGGGTAATTATGAAAATGAGTTTCTAATAAAGAACTCAACTGAGGGAAAGCAGCTAAACTACAAGAAGAAAGGGGTGGTGAAATCCTTTGCAACTACTTCAGCAGATTTTGGGCCATCGAATGAAGTAGTATCAGGTACACTGTTTGTTTGTTCAGATTATGTCAACGTGTTGTTTGATTCAGGGTCAAGACATTCTTTCATTTCTGAGAAGTTTTCTAGTAAATCGAAAATTCATCTCATGATATGAATCCTAAACTTATGGTAAAAACACCTGGAGGAAACATTGAGACAAAAATGAATTATAAGATCTTTCTTATCCTTGTGTGCGGAAAGAATCTACCAGCAAACCTTATTGTTTTGCCTCTAGTAGAGTTTGATATTATTTTGGGCATGGATTGGCTTTCAGTTTATCATGCTCAGATTGACTGTATAGCTAAAATGGTTTCATTTTAGAAATATGTTCAGTTTGTGTACAATAATGAACCCTCTATTTTGATAACATGTCAAGAAGTTGAGAAACTAGTAAAATATGGAAATGAATGTTACCTTTCACATATTTATGAAAATAAAGGAACTGTTCAGATTAATGATGTGCCTGTGGTAAATGAGTATCTTGATGTTTTTTCTGATGTGTTTCCTGGTATTATTCATGATCGGGAAGTTGAATTTACTATTGAATTAGTTCCTGATTCTAATCCAATTTCAGAAACCCCTTATCGAATGGCTCAAGTTGAGCTTTTAGAGTTAAAGAAGCAATTGCAGGAGTTATTAGATAAATGTTTCATTTGACCTATCACATCACCATGGGGTGCTCCTGTCTTGTTTGTTAAAAATAAAGATGGCTCAATGATTCTTTTCATTGATTATAGAGCCTTAAATAAAATTAATGTTAAGAAAAAGTATCATTTTCCTCATATCGATGATTTGTTTGATCAGCTTCGGGGAGATCAGTATTTTTCAAAGATTGACTTGATGTTGGGGTACCATCAATTGAAAGTAAAAGAATCAGATGTTCCGAAGACTTCGTTCTGTACTAGATATGGCCATTATGAATTTGTAGTTATGCCTTTTGGGTTAACCAATGCACCTGTTGTATTCATGCACCTTATGAATAGAATTTTCCATGAGTTCTTGGATAAGTTTGTGGTTGTTTTCAGTGATGATATTTTGGTGTTTTATAAAACTAAAGAGGAGCATGAAATTAATTTAAGGGTAATCTTGAAAACCTTAAAAGAAAATAAACTGTATGGAAAATTCAGCAAGTGTGAGTTTTGGTTACAAAAAATTTCTTTCATGGGTCACATTGTTTCAAAAAATGGCATAACTGTTGATCCTGCTAAAACAAAATTTGTTGAAGAATGGACAAGACCAACAAATGTAACCAAGATCCGTAGTTTCCTTGGTTTGGCAGGTTACTACCGAAGGTTTGTTGAAAATTTTTCATGGTTATCTAGTCCAATGACTAAGATAACTCGGAAGGGTGTAAAGTTTATTTGGACAAAAGAATGTGATGATTGTTTTCAGGAGCTGAAAAGATGATTGGCGAATGCTCCAGTTTTGGCACTTACTTCCAGGAATGGTGAGTTTGTTATCTACAGTGATGCTTAGTTGAAGGGACTTGGTTGCGTCCTTATTCAGAATGATTAGGTAATTTCATATGCTTCACGTCAGTTGAAAACTCATGAGGTAAATTACCCTACACATGACTTGCAATTAGCTGCTGTTGTTTTTGCTCTAAAAATTTGGAGGCATCTTTTGTATGGAGTAAAGTGTGAAATATATACTGATCACAAAAGTTTAAATTATATATTCACTCATAATGAATTGAACATGATACAAAGGATATGGCTGGAATTAATCAAGTATTATGATTGTATAATTCATTACCATCCGGGAAAAGCAAATAAAGTGGCTGATGCTATGAGTCAAAAAAGTAATACTTCATTAACCATGCTATGTTTGGAATGAGATCCTTTGGTTTTTGATTTGATGAACTTTGGAATAGAAGTTTTTTGGTGTAGAAAGTTCTTTTGTTTTGTTTCAGGTATCAATGAGATCATCCCTATCAGACAGAATTAAGCAAGCACAGAGGGAATACAGTGAGTTGCAGAAAAAGGTAGAGATGGTTCAGAAGGGTATGTTGCATGAATTCAACATTGATAATGATTATGTTTTGAGGTTTGTGAAAAGATTATGTGTCCCTGATGATGCACAGTTGAAGAATGATTTGTTATGTGAGGCTCATAGTTCCCCGTTTTCAGTTCATCCTGGCAGTACTAAGATGTACAGGGATCTGCGGGAGTATTACTGGTGGGATTGAATGAAAAGAGATATTGTTGATTTTACTGTGAAGTGTTTGACATGTCAAAAGGTTAAAGCAGAGCGGCAGTTACCGAAAGGTATGCTTCATCCTTTACCAGTTCCAGAGTGGAAATTGGATAATATATCCATGGACTTCATTCTGGGATTGTCGTAGACACCTCTAGGTAATAATGCAATCTGGGTTATTGTTGATCGCTTGACTAAATCTGCTCATTTCCTTGCTATACAAGATACTTTTATGCTAGATAAACTTTCCCGTTTGTATCTTAAAGAGATAGTCTGGTTACATGGATTTCCTCTCTCCATTGTATCTGACCATGATCCCAGGTTTAATTCTAAATTTTGGAAAGGCCTTTAGAAGTCATTGTGTACTGAATTAAATTTTAGTACATCTTTTCATCCGCAATCAGCTGGGCAGTCAGAACGAACAATTCAGACCTTGGAGGATATGCTACGAGCTTGTTCTATGGATTATCAGGGATGTTGGGACCAACATCTTTCTTTGGTTGAGTTTTCTTATAATAACTGTTTTCATTCCAGTATACAGATGGCACCATTTGAGGCATTATATGGGAAGCGGTGTTGAACTCAAGCTTTTTTGGGCTGAAGTGGGTGAAAGGAAGCTGGTGGGAACAGAATTGGTAAAAGTGTTGGCAGAAAAAGTTCAGTTGACTCAGAAACACATGAGAATAGCTCAGAGCAGACAAAAAAGTTATGCAGATAACCGGAGGAAGGATCTATCTTTCAAGGTAGGTGATCATGTTTTTCTCAAGGTTTCTCCATGGAAAAGTGTGATGAGATTTGGTAAGAAATGAAAGCTGAGTCCAAGGTTCATTGGACCATATGAAATTATAGAGAGAGTTGGATCAGTTGCATATAGAGTGGCATTACCTCCTAGTTTATCTCAGGTACACAATGTTTTTCATGTTTCGATGTTGAGAAAGTATAAGCCAGATCCATCTCATGTTTTGAGTCCAGAGGTAGTTCAGCTAGAAGAGAACCTATCTTATGAAGAACAGCCGGTCCAGATTCTTGACCATAGGGAGCAAGTGTTACAGAATATGGTAATTCACTAGGTAAAGGTTTTGTGGAAAAACCATATGGTTGAAGAGGCAATGTGGGAATCTGAAAATGCTATGAGGGATAAATACCCCCACTTATTTTGATAAGTGAATAAAATTGTGAGGACGCAATTCCCAAAAGGGGGGAAGGATGTAACACCCCAGGTAAATAAAGAATAAAGCATTTTCATTTTTATTAATATTTATATATTAAATATTAATTTTACTTTAAAGGGGTTGCTATGTTCGATAGCATACCCGATACTCAACAATGAGTTTCTTTGAAATCTTACGTTGCACACTAGTAATATAATAATATTATTTTAAATGGAAGTTAACACATATCCATTGTATTGGCGGTAATGGATAGAAATAACTAAATTATGATTATATATGTTTTTTAAATGTTTTTAAATTTATCCAATAAAAGATAAAGGCTTAAAATATGGAAAGAATTCAATTATAGGTATATATACCCTAATTTTAACTAAAGGATCACTTATCGCCTTTTGATGGTGAACCATCATTACATATAGTTTTGTTCACTATTATACATTCTATTGGACCAAATAAAACTCTTCTTTAGAATCGGGACATCAAAATATACTTTGTGTAAATTTTTGGTGTTTTTCCGATAAAGTTCATTTTTTTTATTGAATAGCGAAAAATGTTGTATTTTAATTCAAAACCTATTTTTAATCTAATTTATTTATATGATTAGATTATCTTTTGAATTGGTTTTAAAGTAAAATTAGAATATATTTTTACCATTAAATCCAAAATTGGTCTTTGGAATTAATTTCACTTTGAAATCAGACTTAAACTAGTGTCAATCATTTGATACTTATTGTTTCATAAAAACACGCTATTTGCTCTGACAGCGGGAATTAATTATTAAATTAATTAATGCAAATTATATGTTTTGAATTTTGTAAAATATACTTCATTTTTGAGTTAGGAATATCAAATATAGCTTAAGGTGAAGTTTTGGTATTTTTCTGAAAAACATCAATTTTTGATGAATAGTGAAACCACTAAGTGGTACTTATAAAAACTGATTTTTCGTTTAAATGAAATTTTACAACTTCTGTGATTTGATTTTCAAAAATCCGACATACATGGTTGTCATTAAGAAGTAAAATGTGGTTAAATGGGATTAAAATAATTTTTTGGTCAATAGTAACCTTTATGTTTTTAATCGTGATTAGAGGTAATTAGTGTAGTTTAAGGTAAAAATAATGTTTTAATAATATGAGATGAGATTGACACATGTCCTACCCTTACTGGATTTTCCATGGCCGACCAAGAAAATCCATGGCTCAACATGGGGACCCCATGGAGCCACTTTGGAAGGAAAATGACATTAATATATTTTAATTCAATGTTAAAGTAAAAATGTCACAAACATGAGTTATTTTACTAAAAAAATATTTAAATGGGGTTATACAAGTCATATTTTTTACTATAAATATTAATTAGAAATCTAAAACGATTTCCTACATCATATTATTTGTTTTATAATATTTAGACGTTAAATAAATTAAATTATTTATGACATCATGATGATGCAACAATTACCTCATTATTTAACGATTTAAATAAAATGAAAAGATAATGTAAAATCTAAGACCTAAACTTGTCAAAAACCTATTGGTTGGGTATATGTAGAACCCCCATCACCTTATCCTATAATTATATCAATGTGGGACCTTTGAAATATGAAACTCATTATAAAATAAAGTAACATTTCTTTACATTCCATGAGTGCCCCTCCCCTCCTCTTATAAAAGGACCCCACCTCTACCACCTTACCCACACTTCCAAAGCCTTTGGCTTGGCCAAAACCTATCCATTTTGTCTCTCCACATCCCTCCTTAACTCTTAGAAGCCTCACTTTGGGCATAAGTCTTCCCAAGTAAGCCTTTGAGCTCAAATCTAAGAGAGTTACCCTATTTTAAGGTAATGTCTTCACTTCTGTCCTTTTGTTTTATTTTGCTTCTCCAACCCCCTAAACTCTTTTTATTCATTTCTTTTTTTAACAAATCTAGTATCTTCAATATACTAGGATGTTTTTATAATAATATTTTGAGCTACATTTACACATACCTACATCTAATGGTTAAAGAACATAATGTTTCCGTGGATGGCGAATTTCTTCCTCACGAAACGATGATTGTTCAATATTCTTCCAACACCTTAAAAGGTGGCCATTAATATGTCACTATATTTATATATGATATATAATATGTTTATGACTTCTTTAAGCTTCTGTATTTTTCATTTATGGCACACCTTCATGGCTTCCATTATGGGTATACGCGATATCTTCATTTTAGGAAGTTCGGACTACCGCCCCCTCAAAGTGATTTGATTCATTAATGCCATATGTGGGACATATGGAGGATGGATTTAAAGTTATTATATATTATGTATGTTATATATAAATGATGAATATAATTCTTGAATTAAAATATGCATACCTCTCATTTAGTGTTAATTCCATTAATATGACAAAGAAATGAAAGTAGCGTTCATGCGTACGTACGGCTTACCATCTGCATGAACCGTGCATTTCATTTCATACCTCTAAATGATTATGTAATATTATAAATACATGTATATTCTGGATATATATGATATATATATGATATCCAAATCATGAATATCATTCTGGATATAATGAATCTTTGACCACACAAACAACATGTAATTGTAAGAAGTTCACTTTTGACTCAGGTACCAAATATAGTCAAAAGACTGTTATCAACTTAAATGATTAAATAATGTTCATAACATGGTAATAAGTGATATAAAAGGAATAATTAACTTGAAAATTGTTCTTAAATAAGTAGAAATTAACTCAAGTTTATTATTCAAGACGTTAAAGAACGATCGAGTCAAGTCGGACCCAAGGTAAGGGACTTCGTCTCAATCTCCTTTCATTGAGGCATATTTTTGTTTTATACACCACATTCTCTAATACGGTGTATAAACTCCTTTTACTTTTACATTTATTCAAACAGAATCTTTTATACGAAGCGTTTTACTAAACGAGAAAGGGGAATTTTTTTGTCGTACGTATGCGGCGACAACGACTTCTCCGCCACCACGAGTATTATTTGGTCTTTGGCTTCCTCAACAAGCCGTAATGTTTTTAAAATGAAATAAATACCATATGCTCTTTTATGTATTTTGGTATTGAAATGGTTTTTATAATGGATTTGTTATGTCAATATATTTATGTGATATATTTTGATCAAAGTGTGGAAATGTTTTCTTTCCATTATATTTGTTTTATGTTTTATGATTTTATATTGGTACTTGGACATTTGACGGGTGGTTACGTGATAAACCATATGACGGGTGGTGCCATGAATACCAAGATGGGTGGTTACGTTATAACCTCCAATGCATTGGGTATGGAAGTTGGTCGTATGGCTATTCCATTAAGTGATATGTGTGGAAGTCGACCGTATGGTTATTCCATTTAAGTATGTTTATGTCCCAAGTTACCTTTATATGTTATGTGATCTTTATAAGGGTTTTATGGTGATAATTTGGTTAAAAGGGTATGTAATGATCTTTTATTCAGTGAAGAGTTTTTATTACTTCATAAAGGTGAATAGTATTACTTTGATAAAGTATACATGGTTTACTTGTTGTTTTGAAAAACTAACAGTTTCATTCATTGTGTATCCCTTACTTAGCTTTTTATGCTCACCCCAAGTTTTTTTGAAATGTTTTTCACAGGACATAATGTGGAATAGGGTCAAGTATGGGATTAAGGGAAAGTCATGCTATCTAAAACATGGAACTAGACATGTTTCCATTTAAGTGTTTTTATTTTATGGAAACTTAGTAGAAGTTTCTACTTTGTAATCTTTTGAGATGTAATAGTAATGTCCTAATTCTCTAAAACTCTAAACCGTGAAAAGATCCCCAATGTGAATTATTAATTTTATTCAATATTAAGTAAGTTTTAAGGTCGGGGCCTTATAAATTATATATAGACCAACCCCATGTTTTGAAGATAAAAAACCTTCTAAATATGTTTTCAAGATTACCAAGGCCCATTATGGACTTAAACAAGACCCTAGTGCTTGGTATGATTGACTAATGAAATTTTTGATAAAAAATAATTATATTAATGTAAATTATATTCCAATAATTATTATAAATAAATAAAATAAAAATATTATTATTGTTCAAATTTATGTTGACAACATCATCTTTAGATCAACTCAATATTCTTTAATAAATTCTTTTGTGAATCTAATGATGTCTAACATTGAAATGAGTATGATGGGTGAATTAACATTCTTTTAGGGATTTCAAATTTCTAAAATACCATATGGTACTTATATATCTCCAAAAAAGTATATAGAAGACTTAATAAAAAAAGTAAAGATATGAAAATACTAACATTATTAGTACTCTTATTGTAGACTTAAACACATTTTATCATGATGAAATTGGGAAAATAGTTGATAAAAAAACTTTTAGAGGTATGATTGGAAGTCTACGACACTTAACAGATTGCCATCCAGACTTAATGTTTTTTGTATAATTTTTTGATAGATATCAATCAAAACTAAAACAATACCATTTCAATGCTATGTAAAGGATTTAACAGTATTTAAAAGGATCATTGGGTTTAGATCTTTTTTATTCTTCTGGAAATGATTTTTAACTAACAAAAATTTCGTATGCAGGCATTGGTGGTTTTAGAATTGATAGAAGTAGTAATTTTGGAACATTTCATTTCCTTAGAGATTATTTAGTTCCATGGTCATGAAAAATGTAGCACTTGTTGACACTCTCCACTGCTGAAGAAAAATATGTGGCAGCTGGAAGTTGTCGTGCCCAGTGTTGTGGATGCAACACATACTTAAAGAATATAGTATTAGTTTTTCGAAAACTCAATTATTATGTGACAACACCAGTTCCAATGTCTAATGTAAAAACCATAACCATCCCTTTTGTGAAAAACACAAAGATATTAGACATTACCTTTTTAGGGATCAAACACAGAAAGAAGATATCATTTTTCAATTCACCAGAATGCTAGAAATTCTTTTTGATTTTTTTACAAAAACAATACCGTTTGATAGATTTTGATATATTAATCATAATCTAGGAATGATGACATTAAAATAATCATTCACATATAATTCGTGTTTTTATGATTATCCTTATATTATGAAAATCCTTTTCATAGTGGGAGGAAAATAATATTTTGTGCTTTGTATTATCAATTTTACATTATATTGTTTCATATTAATATTTTCAGTTTTCTATTAATGTTTATTGATCTATTTGATTTATTTTTTACTTAAGTATATTATTTATGTCATTCGACTTCCTTTTTTATTTAATCATTATATTTATTATTTTAACATTCTATTTTTTTACATTCCTTTTATTGTTTTGACACTCTATTATTTGGTCTCACCAATTATTTTCCATCCCCTTGACACCTTATAGTAATGAATTTGTTTTTCATCGTCTTGACAGCCTATGGTAATGAATTTGTTTTCCATCGTCTTGAAAACATATGGTAATGACTTTTTACCCATCTCCTTGACAACCTATGGTTATGAATTTGTTTTCCATCGCCTTTGCAAACTAGGGTAGTGAATTTTTATTCATCAAATTGGAAAAACTATGGTAATGAATTTTATTTCCATTGGATTAAAAACATATGGTAAGGAATTTTATTTACATTAGCATGACAACATATGGTAATCACATTGATTCCCATGAGTCTAACATCTATGAATATTCACTTTCTTTATCATCTGTTAGATATTTTAATAATATTTTCTTTCATTATTTAATCTATTGGATTTTTTTATTTCATTTTGTTTTTAATTTAATAATACTATGAAATCAATGACTCACATGAAATATTCTACTCCTATATTATCGTTTACAAGTACATTATGAGAGGGACATAATTAGTCTCTTGAGATTTCATTGATAGTTATGAATCTTATATTAAATGTATTATTCTCTTCTAATGTTGGGAATATAAATTTTTTGAAAATCCCTCTTATGGTCTTATTATTGTGGAAGAGGTTAGATAGTTCTAAAAAATATTGACTTTTGTTTAAGATATGATGATTAATTTTGTTTTGTATGATTTAACTTTTTCTATGTCAGTAATATAAGAAGCACATTATATCAATGTATTGATTGAAGGTTAATCAATATGAACCTCTGATAATTTACCTGAGTATGTCAGTATATTTAATAAGGACAGATATGAAAAGTCACTTTTGTTATCAATGAGGAGAAAATAAAAGTCGCTCATATCTCCTCGGTCAGTCATTTTATTGACCTATAGATGCAAGGGATTCTTATTCGAATGAAAGGGGATAATGAAACTCTTAATATTTATTATATATTCATGTATGAATATCTTGTGAATGTGATAAAGGAAAAATTTCAAGGTTTAAATTTTCTAAAAAATAAATAATTATATGTATAAAACAATTAAATCTCATCTAATCATGTGTCCTACTATTTTCCCAAAGATCATTTATTAGATTTTTATATTTTTCATTCTTCAAGAGAAAGGAATGTTGAAAATAATGAAAATCTCATTGATTATAAAATATTCAATCAGAAAACTGAATGTTCTTTTGATACTGATTCAAATTTATTTGTCAAGGATATAAAAGAATTAATACCAAATCAATCTGCACCGTTGTTAGTATAATTATCTCCAGAAATTATTTCTTCTCAAAAGTCATATCCTAAAATCATTGAAAACCCAAATAAGAAAAAAATAGTAAAGTGGTTATAGCCAGGTGAAGAAAGGAAAAAAAATGAAGATAAAAGAAATAGATCCTCATTTTGGTAGTGATATATCTGAAAATATAGATGAGAAGAAAAGAATTGAAGATACTCTAATATCTTAGAAGAAGAAGAAGAAATTTTTGAAAATAAAATCTAATGATTTTGATGTTACCAAGATATTAAAAGGGGTTGACTTAGAAACTGCTCAACTGACAGAAGAATTTCAACAAGAATTGATCGTATAGAGACTTCAAGAAAAATTTAAATTAAGAGAAATAGTTGAAGAAGTTATTCATTTGGATTTACAATAGGAAAGAGAAAAGGAAGAGGAAGAATACTTTCTCATAGAATATATTCTATGCTATAAGATAATTAAAGAAAAAAATTCTCTTCCAAAACAAAGTGAAGTATTTCAATAACAGAATCCCCATAACCATCCAGTATCTATACATTCAATAATACTAAATCTGAAAGTTTTATTTCACTAATAAAGAAAGTATCTCAATGTTCTTATTCTGAGAGAACCATCTTCATTATTGACAAATTTTAATAAGAAAATATTGAGAATAAGAATAAAGAAATGAAAACAAAATAAGATAATGGAAATGGAAAACATCTTGATAAAGAATCAAGATGATCCCATAAACATGAATTATATGATGTTGATACTAATTGAGAAAAAAACATTTCACTGAAGAAAAGTGATTACATTGTTCCTATTATGAGATGTATTTAGTAGAATTTTCTATTCCTTCCCATAATATACGGAAAAATTTATTACATCACATAGAATCAAATAAAAAAATTTGGTTTAGTAGGAGAGCATAGAAATTAATTGATGTCAATAGAGGCTGATCTAAAAGTATTGATTTATAGATCTATCTTTCATAAGAAGGATTGAGAGAAGATGACCAAATGGTTATACAAGACAAAGGTCTTAGTAAAAGAACATGAGGAATCAATTGAAAAATTATGGCAGCTTTTAAGTGAAATTAATATTTTATTTTTTTAAGCATGATAAGGAAAAATTTGGGAGATTGAATCAAATCACAAATAGTCATGGTATTGACAATCATTCATTGAAATAGTTGCATGAATGATTCAATTCTTTCTAGATTGAGTTTCTGAAGGTTTAATCTTTCAATGATGAAAAAGTTTTTTTTAAATAAAAAAACCTTTTTGACTGATTAAATTTTGAATATGTAGTAATGAATTGATACTCTTGAAGAAGTGATCATAATTCAAAAAGACATCATAAAAACAAGATAATGTTTTGCTGACCAAAAAGACCATCTCAAATCCTAGGGTTTTTCTATCTAAGAATACATTAAAGAGATAATGAAGCTGAAGATTGTTCATCTTGAGTTGATCATGACAGAGAAATAAAGAGAAAAATTAATGTTTTATATCTATTTATTTATATATTTCCCTCTTAATATCTCTAAACTTTTGAAAACTCAATCAACTAAATGTTTTCAGTTCCATTATATTGTATTTTTTCTCTATCCTTTTCTGACAACTAATTCTTAAGCATTATTTTTGTAAATCACAAAGGGGGAGATTTTATTATAAAATGGGATAATGTTCAACAATGGGGGGGGACTCATTAATGTTTTAAACCAAATTAATACATAAAAGAGAATAATAATTGAAACCAAGTAAAATCTACATGAATACATTCCTTATGAATTACAATACATAAGGAGAAGTTAGTTTTAGTTATTTCACTATTCGTAAAAGTTATCATAACTCAGGGAGAGATAATGATTTCATTCTAGTTTTACATTTAGTATTTTTCATTCCAAAAAGTGGGATATTGTTAATTCAAAAGTCATATTTTGGCATTCATCCCTTTTGTTTTGGAAATAAAAACTCTCTTTATATTCATTTCAAAAAAAATAATTATTTTTATTATGGATTTTTTGTCTATTGTACGTACTCTATCTATCGTAATGACTATGTCTATCATAATGAATATGTCTATCATAGTGACTCTGTCTATCATACAAACTCTACATATCTTACTAACTCTGTCTATCATAATGACTATATCTATCGAACTGACATTATATATTGTACGGACATTGTCTATCTTACTAACTATGTCTATTGTACATACTCTAACCAACATACTCAAAATGTGTATCATGCCATAATTTTTTCATATGATTATTCTGCATTATATTCGTAATGATAAGAAATACTATTTGTACTCATGTTATATTTTTATCATATTCATGTTTTTATTAATTTATAAAAAAAAATTGTATAAATTGTATTCATGTTATGATTTTCATATACCTATTGTTTTAACCAAAACTATGTTGTGGAGTTAGATATAATCTAATCAAAACTATATCAGGTTTTCTCTTCTAATATGACTGTTAAAATGGCAGGAGTACATACCCCTCAATTTTTTCTCGAAAATTAGACCGTTTGAGAGAATATGAATGCTGGAACCTGAAGCCTATAAATAGGATGTTATTTGAATGAGATACAAAAACATTAGCTAATTCCCAGTTCTATGGATAGACTGTGCGACTTCTCTCTTGGTTCATATGAAAGCCATAGAATTAGAAATCGTGAATTGTTCATTCTTAAATTTTGTATTTCTATAAGTTCTTTGTATTTATTTTTTCATCTGATCATGTGTTAACGATTCTAGGCTATAGTGGATAGGGAGATGGTGCAAAAAAATCATCGTATTGAGGGATTTCAAGTGTTTGAAAGGTAGTGGTTCCTATTACTTGTAAAATCGTGGGCTTGAGGGGATATCGAGACGAAATTCCAAATCATTGTATTGAGGGATTATTGGTGTCTATAAGACATACCTATTATCATAGGTGAAAGGATAACCTTCCCTTTGTGATAGAATAATTGTAATACCTTTTACTTTTCCACTACTTATTGTAATATAAAGAGAATATTTTTATTTATTCTTTATAATTGTGTTTGTTTATGTTGTAATTGATTTAATTAAATTTTAAAAATTTTAGTACTGATTCTATACACTATATGGTAGAATAATTTATACATTATATTACTCTGATATTTTTATTCCACTCGAATACAATTGGTTCATAACCTGTGGTATCTTTATTATATCATCAGACCAAGAGTCAGTCTAACCATTTGTTTTATATTATAGGAGGCTTTGTGAATTATTTTAGTTTAGGTTATAAGAAACTAAAAAAATCTCTAATGTTTTTAATATAAATTTATAAACATTCATTTCACCATCATCTTGTATTTGTTCTATATCATATCCACTTCTATCCAATAGAATAATCATTTTTAAACATCACGTCATCCATTATATTAATTTATGTGATGACCAAACAAAAATTTCTTGATTCCATTAGAATATTTAAATATTATTTAAATAAAAATGAATCAGTTGATATTTTCTATGATCATGATTTTAAATAAAATCTATCAATGAGAAAATGATTTTGAATGTATTTATGTTTTAAATATGGGGTTTAAATGAGAAAAGGGTATTTTTTCAAAAAAGGATTTAATTTTTTTAACAATTCTTTTATAAGTTTAATATATTATTTTCATAATTTTGTTGAAATAATTTTTTCATCAATGAAAATATATTTTTCTCTAAAAAAATTCCAAATATATTCTTCAAAATTATTTTCATTCTCTAGTGACAATTTTTTATGTTACATATTATTTAATGGGGAAATCATCCATGGTTAACTTTCATATTAATTATATTAATTATTTATGTTTATTATCAAAAGATGATTGTGAAACAAGTTTCACACCCACAAGTAATACTATGACAAAATGCTTATGAAACTCATTTATTTTTCCATGGTTTATTCTATGATAAATGATAAAATGATTATAAAACCTATTTATTTCACAGTGGTTTTGTTATCATGCAAATATTATGAATCCAATTTCATTTTAATAGGTTTTGATATGCTGAGTGTGTTATGATTTTATGTCACAAATAATTATGATATAAATTATGTGATAGTGGTAAAATTATAACAAAGGATAGTGGTTTCTTTTTAACCATAGATGTCTTCGACCTATATAACCCTACAATTAATAGGGTAAATATTTATATATCATGAGATATATAGGACTATAATGAAGAGTAAACACCATCATTATGGGGATTTTTCTTCTATGGTAATCTTGGTAATGAACCTATAATACTATGATGATAGGTATGGAATTGTCTTTCATGATTATAATGTTGTGCATGATCATAATTACATGTTCACAATTTTCGTGTGTGAACCTAACTATTGGTTCATAATATTATGTGTGAAGTATTATTTCAGGACTATAAAGTTATGTTTGGAATTGGTTGCATGTCCAGATATTTTTTTCTGGCCCATATTTCATGTCATTATTATAATGAGAGATCATGTATCTATTTATACAAATTTAAAAAGTGTTAAGAAAAATTCTACTCTAAAAATTTATGTTTTATTCCAATGTTATTATCTCTTGTCTCATTTAATGTGATTATCATATGATTGATGTCTTATGAATCTCCGAAAATAATACCATGTATTGTGATTATGATCTATGAAATTTTGGGAATGAATATAATAAGTTATGATCATTGTCACATAACTGTATGATTATATTAGTTATTAATGGGGTGAAATATTTATATCTCTTAATTTTACCTTTATTGATTATATAAATCATTCTATCTCATGTATTCTTTCCCTATTTTATAAATAATGGATTTATGTAATATACGTTTATGATAGAACTAATTTGAAAAATATTTTTGTTGAATATATACTTTCTATCACTTAATTAGAAGGTCGTTTCTATGTTACCAACGTAACTAAACTGTTTATTTTCCTCACTAATTTGTTTATGCAATTTAAATTATATACATCTAAATTGATGTTATATCCATGAATGAGATGTCTGGGACTCTATAATTCATATTAAGGGAATGTATTAGATTACCATTAGAAACTATGATGATAAAACATTAGGGAGATTCCATGACAAAATTTAATGTATATGAATAGTGATGTAGCTAATCATAATTCTAATGATGAGTTAAATATTGGAAAATGTTTATATTGTTTGTAAATGTTATGTCAAGTGGTTTCCAGGAGAATAAATCTATTTAATGAAACCAAAAAACTATGTATCTCTAAAACAAGATATACCTAGGGGTAACTGCCCTAAAATTATTTTATTGATTTATCCTTTACTAAGAACATGATCATGACAACTGGCCTGACTACAGACACATTTTGAAAATCCAAAGATATACGATATAAAAATTCACAAAATCATTTTAAACCATGATGAATTATTTAAATAGATGATGACTATGAAAGATCGTGAATAATCCTATAGTTTCCCATATTTAAAATAATATGCCATTAATTAGTCACCCACTAAATTATTTTTCATGATTATGTACTTCCAAAAACTTCTTTTCCATTCCTAAACTATGCTTCAAGATTTATTAAATGCATGGAATTATAATGAATCATGTTCACACTAAATCTGAATAAATATTCCATGAATACGAATAATCCAATTGGATGAATATTGGATATATATATATATTCACTATTCCTAATCTTCTATCATGGTATATTATTACCAACATGAACATCACTGAGATTCTTGAACTGTCAAATATATTGAATATGAAATTTAATTAATTTTTTTGTGGAAATGACCAATGAGGAAAAAAAATTAATAATTATACATTTAAATATGTTGGGAAGAAGATCCTATAGGAATATATCAAATGGAGGTGAATATTTTTTTATATCGATAGTAAGTTTGAAGAGTGAATTTTTTTTTCAGATATCAATGTATTATTTATAATGAACATGGGAATTATCCAAATCCAGGACCTAACCAAGGAATTGTATTCTATACCAAGAATTTACATCATCTATGTCTATCATAGATGTGTATGTATTAATTTATTAATTTATTTAGAATAAATTATTTTATTTAATATATAATTTCCAAATGTTATTTTTGTTTTTTAAATAATAAAACATATAAGGATAATTTTTTAGGAAGAATGTATTTCTCTAATAAGATTGATGACATCTATAATTGGTTTATAAGTCCGATATTGATCATTTTTTTAGTGTATTAGACACCCATCATGAGGTTTCATATAATGGTGGTTTATCAATATTAATGTTATTTTTGGAGATATTTATTGTAATATAACAATTTAGTTATGAAGTGAAGTTCTTTTTTTATGCACATGTGATTAAATGTATCATTAATATTTTTGATTTATGTTATCTTATATAAAACATTTACACCACATAAGTTGGGTGATAACCTTTTTCAGTTGGAATGTCTATGGGGCAGGAATCCATTATTGAAGGGTGATAAGGGTATAATGCCTTCAACTAGGATTTATGAAATATTAGTCCTCATGGAATAATATAATGTGATTTTTTTGTATGTATCATTATGATTAGTAATTCATCATGTTAAATATATGATAAAATGTTGTAAATGGATTATAAAACCAACATCAATACCATAAAAGAAATTGGAAAACATCAACATGGATTTTTTCATAGGACTCCCCTAAATGTCTAAATGTGATTATGATATATGGTTTGTTTTTGTTTTATTTTAATGTTTTTACACATCATTTGAGCTAGAGAAAATTTATCTCTATATCATACGGTCATAGTATACAAAACAAATGTTGTATGTTTTCATAGAGTATCATGATTGATTTTATTTGATCATTATCTAAGGATCTCCACATTTTTATAGGGATGTCTTGTGAATTGTCATGGTATGATGTTCAATTTTGGAACATTTTATCATCATCAATGAGATGACCAATAAGAATAAAATATTCAAACCATATATTATATGTTGATATCTTGATCATAGGATTTCCATGATGATTGGGACTAAAATCTTCATCTAGATTTCTTTTATTACAATAATAGTATTAATTGGTGAATTGACATGGCTTCTTCAAAATCCCTATATAAAAACAAATTTAGAGCTATAAAGATGTGGAATGATGTTGGAGAATGAACGATATTGGGAACTGAAATATAAAAAAGAATATTAGAGAATTTTATATCCATTCAGCTACTTAATAATACCGCTTAGAGTTTGAATAAATGTTTTAATGTCATCAATCAGCCTGATCAATAATATAATGTTCGTGAAATTGTGTTCCTAAGAATTATATATGGATGAATGTTATATTTATTGGGATTAATGTAAATCTAAGACATAGGAATATTAGTCTCTTGAAATTATATTTCATATATTGATGGAATCATGCAACATGATTATTCAACAAAAAAGATCTCATTTCCACAATGTGTTCCATGCATTTATCTTGATAAATGTACATGCATAAGAATAATATATAGTGAGTTTGATATAATACAATTGGAAAAATATATTTCATATGAGAAAAAACAGATTCATATTATGTTTCAAATTGAGAATGCTTTACAAAATAAACCACTAATATGGAAACTATTTTGATGAAATTCTATAAGTAAGATGAATATACATTGGAACATGAGGATATGATGAGGCATACGTAAACCCATTTTCTTCATTATAGGGATGAATTTTATGGGTAAAATTCATTTTAAGGGTTGTAGAACTTGACAACATATGTTATTACAACTTTTTTTATTTTTAAATTAAAATAATTTTTTTATCACATTCATTTCATGAAACACATTTTAATCATGAGATACACTACACAACATGATAAGAATAAACTACATTAACCAATAACTATGTTTGTGTTACACACAACCCATAGATTAAACAAAACAATAATATATTGTTAATATGGATATAAATATGAGACCATTATAACCTAGATATGAGACATATATTTATTTGTGAAATAATTAGAAAATTAAAAATGTTAGTAATAATACTTATATATAAATATAACATGATCATAAAATAATACCTAATTTTAGATAAAGTCATTATGTTTGTAGAATAAAATTTATTCATGGATTCTCGGACAACACACATTTTCTTATTTCTTTATCACCACAGTAGGATAATGCTGAATGTTTTTTATTCATTTCCCACTAGGTTGGCCTACATGGTTTCTATAATGTTGTTAATGATAGTTGGATGTATCATATTCAGGACTACCCTAGGCTATCCATCCACAACAAGTTGAGATGTATCAAACATAAACTATAATATTGGGAAAAGGAAATTCTCTATATTTATCAATAGATGGTAAATATTAAACTGGTGGTTGAGTGGCTGGAAAAAAACATGTGAATCTGCATATGATGATATGGTCATCATAAATAATTCTAACAAGAAAAATATTATTGTATAATTAATCATGAAACAAGAGATCATTGATTTGGATGTCACAAGGGTGAAATTTTATCATCAAGGGGTTTACAATTCATCCTAATTCCTAAAATGTATAAAAGAAAGACAGATTATTGTTACACAAAATATCATTCTTAAAGATCCATCATAATCAGATTATTGAAATATGGATAGAAAATTGTCCTTCTCATTTATAAAAAATTTACATATTAGTCCCAATTCAAGTATAGCTGATGGTTATCCCGTTGGTAATGCAGAACATTTGGAGGGAATTTTTAACATGATTGTCGAGCATGACAATACCTTATTGGAAGTGACACCTAACGAGATTAAGATTTATGATGGTATGATAAACCCCAAACCATAGAGTTCCCCAGACCCTGATGGATTTATATGTTCATTATACATATGGTCATGGATTGTGTTTAAGTCTTATATATGTATGACAATTCAAGAATTCTTATAGGGTGGTTTAATTCCACGGGTGGCAGGTTATACAGCTCAATTCAAGCTTATAAAGATCATGGATCCTTCTTTAATTAATGAATACATGTCGAAAAGCATGTGTGGTTTTCCATAAAAAATCATATTGAAAATTATTAATTCAGGGGTATTCCTCTATGTTCATATATTTATATCCATTTTTGCAACATGGTTTTGTTAAAGGTTGGTCTATTCAGGGAGCATTTGGCATTCTCCAAGGGATGATCTGGGATATTTTATTCAAAAATCAAATATTAAATATGAATATAATGATGGATATGAAGAAATAATAGGACTTAATGAAATGTGGTTTTATAAAGAAGGTGCTAAATTGTATTGGCCTCTCCCCATGAGCTTCAAGTATTATTTTCTGATTCTTTAGAAATCCTTGAATACTAGATTCTTTGCTGATGAAAACATACGTGTTTTTTAAAAACATTTCATGGGATTAGGCAAGGGGACCCCATATCCTTGTACCTTTTCATCAAAATGAATGATACAGTAAGATACCTTATTAATGATAAATTTTCTATAGGAATTCTTTTTTTGTACGAAAGGAAAATGAACCAAACATCGATATCTCATCAAATAATCATGGATAGAACACATATTTTTCTAAATGTAAGTGGAAGATTAATTATTGTGCTAAACAATTTAATGGATTAAAACTAATTTTGGAGTGGTATATTAATCAATAGATCCATTAACGGTATATAAATTTACAAAAAAAAGTGGTGATAGACAGGGTTCATCCCTGTGTAGTTGTTAGGATATGAGGAGGTGAATTTTCCAAATGGTTTACCTTGGATCTCCTATCACTCCAATCCATATCATGATCCAAGAATATGATATTATTTAAAATAATATTTTTATTCATGATCTCAACTGGATGAACCAATTCCTATCATTTGGAGGTTGAATAACATTAATCAGTAGTGCTTTATCATCCATCTCCATCCATGTGTTCTCGATGTGCAATGTGCTGAAGGGGGTTCTCAGTTATATTGAAAAAATTCAAGAAAAAAATATTTGGGACACTCAATCTTATGGGATGATTCATTGGACCTCATGGATTAGGTGTAGATACATTTTAATGAAGGTGGAATCAATGTGTGATGTCTGGAAGATATTATTCACTTCATGCTTGCATAGATGGCATTGGAAGTTGTAGAGGAATGTACTGTTTAGGGAAAAATTATATCTTATAAAGAGGAAATGATTGCTGATAATACTAAAACACATGGATCTACCTTATGTTAATTAATAATTTCCATGATACTAAATATTAGGAAGCATTCCTGATGGATTAAAAGAAAATTTAATATATATTTATGGCATCAAAACATGGAGGGATCGACCATCAACTTCTCGAGATGTCATGTAACTCTGATATATTTTAGGAAGGCCATGATGTATCAAACATTCATCAATTAAATTCTGGATATGGAATATTATGAGGTTTTTTATCTCAATAAATTGATTTCTGACCCTGATAAATGTGTGTTTACAGCTTCTTGTTCTGGGAATTTTTCAACAAAGGGATTTTATCGGATTTCTTTTCCTCAGGGATAACAGAATGAATGGAATAAAATGATGTGGTGTGACATAATTCAAACCAAGTTAAACATACTCTTATTGAGGACACAAAATCAGGTTTCTTCCACATATGAAAACATGAGAAGGATGGGTATCATTTTTGACTCCAGATGCCATTGTTGTAGGGCACATAATGAGGAGAGCTCAAATCACATCTTCTCTGAGGGTGAATTGGCTATGGTGTTTTGAAAAATTGTTTACATGAACACTTTTGTCATATCCTCAGAACATCACAGTGTATATTATCATGAGGAATGATTTCATGGTTCTTTTTTCACAAGCCTAGAAAAGTGGTGAGATATGATATTGTAAATGCAAATTGTGGGATTATTTGGAATTCTATAAGTAAGGCCCAATTTAAATTAATTTCATCCAAAGTGAGATCTATTATCACAGAAATGAAATATCTATTATTTGATATTATTAGTGGTCTCAAAAATTGGCACGATTATCCCCCATTTTGAACCATGCAGGTGAATTCAGTTGGAGTGTAGTAGTCATGGCCTTGGCTGAGAAGTAAATGGGTACAATGGTTAATTCCTATTATGGGTTTCAAACATAACATTAATCATTCAGGTATTTAGGGTATAATGTGTGGTGGTGGAGTGGTTAGAGACAAAAATGGAAGTGTCCTACTAATTTTTTCTACCTATAATGGGAGGGGAAGGTCAATATTAGGAGATTAAAATGCTATTTAATTGAGACTAATCCTAATCACTCAAAAAGAGGTTATTATGAGTAAGATTGAAACAAATCCTATGATATTCCATGATTTCATGTAGATAAAAATCTATTGAACTTAGATGATAACCTATACCATCAGGAGGTGTCATACTAGATTCAGTAGCAAAAACATCAAGTTGTTTCACACGTGGCATGATGGAAATAATATAAATGACTAGTTTTTATCCTTGGTTGGACAGAATTAGGGAACATACATTAACTTTTTCCACAGTCCTATCATAGGGATCGAGAGGTTGTGAATATGATTAAGGATTCTATATTAGTCTTCACTACTTTTGACCCCCCAAATAATGTATCTTGGGCCTTTCCCACTTACCTGTCTTTGTAGTAGCAATTCTCTATATTTAATAAAAATGAAATCAATGATTATGATTATACTATTTTTTAAAAAAACCTTTTATATCATTTTTGAATAATAATTAATATATATGTGATATTTTAGAAAATTAATTTGATAAAATTATATTCTATTTTTTATTCACAATGTCACATTTATTTTAGGGTATATTAATTGTGTTTTTCTGAAATTTTTTATTTTTTTAGGAATATTGAAAAATAAAAAATTAAATTTGGAAACAACTATTTTATTTAAAAATAATTAATTGTAAAATTATATTTTTAAATATTTATAAATAATAATTTTTTTTATTTTTATCTATTAATACAATTTTAGTCATTATAATAAATTTCATATTTAAATATTTAGACAATAGTTTTCATAATCTTGAATGTTTTCTCTTAAATATATATAATCTCATCTCATTTGGAGGATTAAATTATGATTAACATTTTCCACATATGAGAATGGAATTTTTCTAGATCTCTTACATGATTGGAATCAAAAAATTTATAAAATAAAATATTTATATATTTTTTTTTGAAATACATAAATAGTGAATGAATTATAAAATCAAATACTATGGTTATGGTAAAAATGTGATTACAATTTAATAATTAAAAAATATATTGGTGAAAATGACATATATTTTTTTAGTAGATACTATATTATGTTCAAATTTTTACAATTAAAACACTATGGTTTTTAATGGACTTATATTTAAACACTTTTAATAAGAAAAACATGTTGTAACACAACTATTTACAAAAAATCATAGTGTGTATTCTCCCTAACATATGAAATTCCAGCCACTCTTCTATATTTTTTTCACCTTCACACCTCCTTGATTCTCCTATTATAAAACCAAATCACATATCAACATACTTTCACTCATCGTATAATCCATTTATTTTGAATAAATAAAAAATATTATTTATTTAATTCAATACATAAGATATTAACTATAGAAGATGAGATATGAACAAGTACGACAGATGTTAAGACTTATTTAATGAAATTTGAGTAAAAAATTCTATATAAATGGGCATAAGAGAAATCCAGCACATGTTTCATTCATGTTTTATATATACATCCAATTAATTGATCTTATGATTATTATAATTTTATTATTTTTATTTACATTCCCAATTGAGGATCTCTCTTTCATGGTATTTATGACATAGATGTTACCAAATAGGGATGGGATATTTATCTCCATTTTCTTTCTTTGAGACATATGATTTGTCATAAACATATATTCAATAATGGTTCTTATATACAAACTTTATGACACATAATACCATGAATTTATTTATAATTATGATACTTTTATAATATTACTTTCTTACTTCATGGGAATCATTATTAAATAATATAAAGTGGTAATGGGTTCTTATTAAAATATCATCATTTATCTAGATTATTTTTTATTTGGACACCAAAATTGTAGCAACAAGATATATATCTCAATAATTATAATTAATTTTATTTATCATTATTTTATTCATAATATCACCATGTAATGATATCATTTTCCTACAATATATTTCTTAAATTAAATAATAATATTTTTTTCATGAAAATATTAGTTTAATTATTTATTCATTCTGAAATTTATTTCTTCCAAAACAATGTTTTATAATAATATTTTTATAAGGTTTTAATAGTAAATCATAATTTTTAAAAAAATTTATTACCAGTTTTAACTTTTCTATCATATTTTGAAAGAAATCTTAATGTCGTTTTCTGAATAATTCAAATTTTAATTTTTGAAAAAAATAAAAAAATATATTAATTTTTAACATGAATTAAATGATAATTATCCCCCAATGCCTTGTATTTTCAATTATTTTATGGTTACATTACAATTATTAAATTTGAATTTCAATGAAAAAAATATCATAAAAATATTTGGAAAAATTAGATATTCAAAAATGATTTCAATGTGAAAAACCTTTTGAAGGTTGTTTGTGTTTTAAATAATTTTTTTGAATAGAGATAATTACATTTTTCTCAATAAATTATTTTTAATGTTTTTTAAAAGCATAATTTATAATTTTTTATGATAATATTAAAATGAAATTTATTTATATAATGAATTGTGTTTTGACATTTTAATTTCAATGAAAATATCTTTCCGTCAAATAAATTTTTCAATTAGTATTTAAAATTTATTTTTTTATCTACGATGACATTCATAGAGGTTATATATTCATTAATGGTGATATGATCAATGGATTCCATTTATATTTTATCAATTAATTTTTTATGTCTATGGTTGAAACATGTTAATGAAACTTGTCTCTCTTCAATAGTTTATACCATGATAAAATGATTGTGAATCAATCTTCTATTGGTATTGATTATGCTATGATGAGATGATTACATAATTATCAAATGAATTTAGTTTTAACATGTTTTGTTATATTAAAATCATTATGAAACTCATTTTATTTGATGAATTCTAATAGGAATAGTGTTTTATGGTCTTCTATAAGACATCAATATTATTTTCATTATGTGAAAGTGGTTACGTTATAACCAATGAAGGTGGTCACATTGTAACCAATGTTGTTAGGGACCTTTATCAACCTCAATTTCATTGGACAATGATTTTTAAATCATTATATTGATATGAATGGAATGAATATTGAAATTTTTTAAGTAAGAGTCTTTGCCTAATATGATAGTTTTAGGACTGAACCATGGATACTATGATGTTATGTGTGGAGTAATATTTCATGACTATATTAATATATATGAACATAATTTCATGTATATAAATTTTTGTGTGAAAATGATTACATGGTTGCAATTTTATTCTCGGACTTATATATCATATCCGAAATTGTATTCATGGACATGTTTGTATTTCCATAGGATTATGCAATGGCCTAGTTTCCTTTTATTTACTTAATTAGTGATGTTTTTTCAATTTTTAAATGTTCATAGTGTTATAAGCATATTTTTATGCAACTATTATTTTTATTATGAGACTTTTATGTTCTCATGGCTCTTGTTTATGGATTATGTAGACATTAATGACTTAGAACTTATGATATTTTTTCCATGACTCATGTTCGTGATCAATGATATGTTGGTATGAAATACATAATTTATCTTCATTATCACATACCCATAGGTTCAAATTATTCATTCATAGGGTCATAAATTTATATCTCTTATTTTTAAAAATTCTATGTATCTTATCCCACTAATTTTTATATTTTCATTCCCTATGTTATGCTAGAATTTCTTTCATATAGGGAACATCTATGAAGACTAACAAATGGAAAGATATTTTCGGAAAATATTTAATATCATCAAAAAAATAGATATTATTCACATGTGTCAAATGAAACTACACAATTATGGTCCTGTAGAGTGTGTTTATAAAATTTAAGGAATATTTATAAAAAAATAATCAATATCCATATATGATAATCCAATAACTCTATATAATTTTTGTATAACCATTTATCATTGAGTCATTATAACTCATCCATCAACTTCTACGATTTTGTATCATTAGAGAGTTATGCTAATATAGTAGTTCAAAGTGAATGGAATTTCACAGAAATATGTGATACTATATATGATTCATAGATTATGGTGTATGGTATCACTGGGTTGGTAGTGTGGGTAATGGTATAGTAGAGCCATGAATCATGTAATATCATATTCTTCCAACACCCATTGTTATTATCCACCATTTTCATTGAAATATTTCACATAGTATTATTTAAGGCCTTCATCCTCCCACATTCAACAATACAATAGATAGATGAATGGTTAGAATCAATGTTATATTCATTATACAACCATTTCATCTTTAACGAACAATTATTGGTGTCATTGGAAAATTGTATTACTTTAGGGACACTAAATAATATTATTTAATTTTATTTCATGAATTTGGCGATACAATTTATCATGAAATACTTTTGTATTGTTTCCTCAAACCATCTTGAAACTAAATCAATTGTAATGAGGGTGAACTCTAACTTATTAACTGTGGAAGGAGGATATGTACCCAATACTTCCAACAGAATATATTAGATTGAAAATAATATTTATCAATATAAACTAATAGTATGGTATGATTAAAAAAGGCTGCATGGATCGTCCACGCATGACACCTCATACTGAAGTCCACACAATTATATTTCATAATCTTCTATATGTAACAAACTATCCTAATTTCATTATATATGACAATTATAGGAAATTGGGATCCACATGATCTAACATGCAATTCCTTCATGATGGTTTATGACTCTTCTTATTTGACTCATTTAGTGGTTTCTCTATCAAAGTCATGTTTATAGTGGGATTTTGGTTAATCTTCCCTATCTCAAATGGAGAAGTTCATTTTTTGATGTCAAATATATTCCCTTTTGTATTGATTAGAAGAGAGGGTCTCATTTTTTAGGTAATTTTTTTGTTCACTCACCCATACATGTATGGATATCATTTCATCATGACTTTTTTAATTATTGACTATATTGACTTCCACATTGTCGCACATGATAACTATTGATACAACTCATTTGTGTGTGATGATTAGGACAACCTTATTCTAATCAGGATCATCTAGGGATGTAAATTAATTAGGTAGTTAATCATGATTAGCATTATTTTATCATGGGACTTGATACAATAATTGATAATATGGTAATTCCATCATCCATCATCTCACGTCATCGAATATGTGGTGAAACTCTACATTCATAGAGACATATTCACCATTGATATTTTTTATCACCATCTTTGAGTCACCTGTAACATTATGTTAGTATATTGGTAGGTGGAGGGCTTAATCAATACCCATAATAAATAATTTTTTTCGGACTCATTATTAGTGAATCCAATGGAAAATTGATACTGAGTTTGGTAAAATTACATTGTCGAGGGAAAAAATACCATCCCTAATAAAATTTAGTAAATTATTTTTCATCAATTTTTGTTCGAGTACGAATTCAATAGTGCCTTACAAATCAGTGTACATTGTTTAAGTGGTGTCATGGGAAAACAAATCTTTTTCATATGGAATTTTTAATTTTTACTAATGTGCTTTCCTCAGTAGAATGTACCAAAAAGAAATCAGTATTTTCTGACCCATTGATTACCTTCTATATCCATAAATGGATTTCATAATGTATTATAATAACAATTAATCATTCTAAATTCCTAGTAAATATTTGGATGATAATATTATACATCGGAAGGATTGTATGATAGATCATGTGGACTTAATGAAAATACACGTAATGCATCATCTTTTTAAAAATGAATAAGAGTGTCTGTAATCACTGATAAATATCATAATATCGATCATCACTAACTAGAAACATAAATATATGATAATGAAGTAAATGTTAATTCCCTATAACATGTTTTTATGTGTGGTGGGATTTGAGTGGTCATTCCATGGAGGTGAGGTAGATGATGAATTGTTCCCCTCTTTTAGTGTAATTAAGACTGGTAGATGAAACAAGACTATCTTGAGGTTCTAGAATGATTCATGGAAATCCTTTCCCTTCTTGTTTGTGATTTTCCACATCACGAGCTTACTAATGGGGATACATTTAATAGCTATTTTTATATTAATGGAAATATATAGGAGACCTTCCCTTGCATATGCCTCAATTAATTGTGACCATTGAGATATGGAATCTATAGAGTTGAAATAGTCTTTTTTGTCATGGAATTCATACCATGAATATGTAAAACTAATTTGAGTAATTTTTTTATTTCAAAACCCAAATAACATATTACTGTATTTTTTTTCAAAACATTTCTACTACAAAGTATATAAAACTATTTTCTCATAATTGAGGTGATCACAATTTTTTTGAGATGTAAAAAAATATTTTATCAATATAGCACTATTGGATTCAATCCAAGAATGGTATAATGTTATGAAAAAATGTAAATTGATAAGTAGTTCCAAAATAATTTATTCTGAATGTCATGTCCTAGTAAAGAAATATTCATTTAGGTACATTGAAGGTTGTTTCATCATAAACATTATTGTCCATATTGATATGATGACACCCTAAACACACATCTATAAGTTAAGGGGCCGGGAAAAATGAAATTTCATCAATAAAATATTTTCTGATTGGAATTGGTAAATAATCATTTGGGTACTATCTATAAATTTCCTTAAAATCAATCAAGACCAATATCTTCTTATTATTTTTCTAAAACAAGATGTTTTCTGAAACATATTTTTGGTATAACACCTCCTTGGAAAAAAAATATTTTTTACATTTTAAAATTTTGATTAATACATTGTAGTGTGAGAGGGTTACATTCACATGGAACCATATTTTCAAATTTAGATAGAAATTATCAATCCAAGATAAATATAATCCACATCATGGTTTTTAATGTGAATCGTTATGTAATTTAAAAGAAACACATATGGATACTACTTCAAAAAGGATGTATTCTTCATTAGTCCTTCACAAAAATGATGGCCCATATTATTATAGGATTCAGGTCCTCTTCATTTCAATGTTTTACCTTCCATGGATCAGAACTGATGTATGATATTCCTTTATCAAATTCTATAGTAAAGTCCCTATGGATGTCCTCTTAAAATTCCATATTAATTTTTTTCAGAGTATCATCATGAATTGTGGATAAAATGGGAGTATTTATTCCCCTAATAAAAGATAATAGGCCATACGATGAGTAATTGAAATCCTAGATTTCTATAGACATCAAGGGAATCCTGATGATTTCATTATTCCGATACAGAACCAATGTTGAATGTATAATAATGTATATCACATGTTTTAGGGAATTTACTGGGTGTATTCTCAATTTTTTTAATGGTGCAAGTGAATCATCGGATATTAATAGTTCATTAGTCAACATATTCATTAAAATCCACATTAGCAATATAAATTTTTTTTAATTGAATAGATGAAGGATATTATTATTGTTATCATAGATAATACATTAGATATAGCTAATAAAGCTCTAGTGATTTAAATGTTCAGTTCCTCAGACAGTGGTTGATTCAACCTATATATCATCATTTGTAATTTGAGGTATTCATTCCATCTTGTATAAGAATGTCTCAATAATTTATTTTCATGATTTGAAGATGGAATTTTCATTATATAGTGTTCCAATCATTTCATGAAAGTGTATTTTAATAATTCATGTCATTTAGATGGTACCAACTCATGACAATTATGATAATCATATACAAGTTGGTCATTCTATCTCATGTCCTATAGGAAAACCACAATGTCAACAGTATACATGAGGTCTCAAAATTGGCGCCTGAGCTTGATTTTTATTAAAAGCCTTTTATTTCTTTTTCATTCACATTAAATTTCATATTTTTGGGATAAAAATAATATTTGATGTTTCCTAACCATCATATAGTCTAGAATGGGATGAGTTTGATCCCAGAACAGGTGTCAACCTCAGACTGTTGAATATCGATGTTGTCAACATATTTTGTGACATAAAAGTGTATAATATATCCATACATGAATTGATAAAAATCATAATCTCTTAGTAATGTGTTGGATTGAAACTCATATTGAGTATGTTCCATGAGATAAACCCTATCTATGCTAACTTCTTTCTCAATGTATATTTGACTATGATTGGAAATGATAAAAGCATCATCGATCACCTTCAAAGTCTCATATTATTGAACTATATGAAATTTAATAAAAACACATGGTTTATCTATAACATGTTTCATAGGGGAAATTTTCTTATGATATATGATCTCGGTTCTTGAATAGAGGTCGATGGTAAATATGTTTTACAATTCAAAGGTCGTGTTGGTCTACATGATTGTTTGGGTTCATCAATCCTTTGAACCTATGCCAACCTATAATCCAAAATTATTGTGTATGGGAATCCAATATATACACAAATTAATCAATAAATGATCATTTTTATTTCTAATTCACTAACTGAAAGGTCATTATTTAATATATAGCATTGGTTGGAATAAGACTGGGAAATTAGTTCATCCATGACCGCACTACTAGCTGTTCATTAGACTTAGGAAATATGGACATCCAAATCATTGCTGATGTAATGAAAACTCATACTCATAAAAATTTTCATAACTGTAGAATGGTTTTACTAAGTTAAATAAATTAATTGAGTAAAAATGGGAATTTTATCTGATGAGACATCTCTATTCTTAAATGGTTCTCATTCATCGGATGTTGAAGGAAATAATTCATCAAGAGACATAGATATTATAGTTATTTATGAGACTTATTTCCATGATCCTTTTACTGCATCTAATTAAAACATATACATATTTTGGATTTATTAAATTCAATATCACTGTAAAAAAATTTTAATTCCTTGATATTTTATAAAATACATTTTTTAAAAATAAATTTAATTTCATTGATTGTTGGTGATACATAAAACACAATTCTTGGACAAGAAAATAAATACTATTAAAATTAAATTATAACATTCTAAATGGACATAATGGTAATAATATTACTAACTAAATTAGGGAAATTTATGTTTTACTCAACATTAATTATAAATGGAAATAATAATCATTTGAAAATAAATTAAAATGTTTGTCGGAATATATTTATTTAATGTGCAATGACTTATTATCATGATAAATTAATTTATCATAATTGGGGAATTATTTTAATGAGATATATATTTTATATATCATTAAAATTCCCTAATAATTTTAAAAAAAATTACATATTCCTTGGGTAATAAAAAATAATGTTTTATGCAATAAATATATTCATATAAAAACTAGTTTTCATCATATCTAGAAGAATTAAGTAAAAATTAAATTAAGGAATATATATGTATTTAATTTGATAAAATGATATAAATATTTAGAATTATGAATTTCAATTTTCAATAAAATTCTCCATTTAGATCAAAATTCTATGAATAATATGAGTGTTAAAAATTATATCCTTTGTTAAGGGTAAATCAGGATAATCACATTTAAAACTAATTACTAAGGCCATATATTTTTTCAACATAATTGATAATTAACAAATTTAATTATTCCCTAAAGACCATAGGATATTAATTTATGAAATTAATATTTTTTCCACAAAAAATATGTATATGACCTTTGTAATAAAGAATTATATTTGAATTAACTCTCTTTTTCTTAATATCTATTATGTATTTAGATATGGAAAACATTTCCTTATGAATGGATATAAGTGTATATATTACGTTAAGAAACTAATTTTCTTATTTAATTTTTTTAATATGTTTTTATTACAAAATGAACATAACTTATTTTTCAAAACAATTTCACTATATAAAGATTTACTAATAAAAATATAAAAAATGGTATTAAATATATTAAAATTTATTTAATATAAATTATTTAATGTTTTAAATTAATTATATAGATCTAAATGAAATGTTATTTAAATTTAAATGGATTATATTATAATTTTTCATTTTTAGGGTGTATTTTCATTTAAATTAAATAAAATTTATTAAAATTAACATTAATGATATATAATAAAAAACAAATTTTTTAATTTATATAAAATTAAATAAAATTATAAATTTAGACATATGGATTGGATAAAGTTATAAATATTATAATTGTGAATTTTTTTTCATTTTAAAATTTTATAGTATGTTTATTGGCCATAAACGTGAAAGAAACATAATTATTATGGTAATTTTTAAAAGGGTAAACAGTGGGTAAAAAAAGATAAGGGTCAAATCGAGATACAATGATGACTAAATATTATTGGATGAGAATATATAAACGCATCCTCATCATATATATTAATAATATATATTTGGAACTATTTTGAAAAAAATATTAATTTCTATTACTTTGACATTTTATAAAATTCCAAGTGGTCCCTTCCCCATAATTATATAAGGACACCCCTCCTTTATTGTAGAGACCCGGAGCCTGACGTACATTGACATTACATTACATTCGCGGAATACTTAGTACATAACAAAAACACACACACAAGGATCGTAATAGTTTAGTGTCTTTGGAAACTCGGAACGTAATCTTCTAATCGTGGTGAATGATCTTCAATATCTCCCATAAAGATCTTCCCATTTTTTTTACCTAAAACTTTTCTTTATATCCTGGGGAAAAGAAAACATAAAAGGGTGAGCTCAAATGCTCAGTAAGGGTATACAAAAGAAAAATCAATCACATCATATTCATAAGAACAAAACTTTTGGAAATCATAACCTGCAAAAGAGAGCATAATTTCATAACATGGGATAAATCATAGAAGTGAAATATAATCACAATAACCATAACTTAAAACATGAAACTTTGTGGCATTCACACATAATCATAGAGAATCATTTCTTGTTAGTCAAGACTCATTGCCAAGACTATCTTAGTGGACAAAGTCCCTTTCTGAATCGAGTAACCCTCGTTTCAGTCCTGTTTTACTGAACCGGTATAACCTACCGTTCCAGCCCTGTCTATCTCATGAGATATAAAATCTTTACCCAATGCATTGGAGGTAGATATAGGTCCCACCCATCTTATAATGAATCCTTTATTATGTGTGCCACATAATCATAAACCATATATCATAGCGTAACCCATGTAAAAAAATGGGATTCTTAAACAACATGACATAATAAAACAATTCATATAAGATAAAGGAATTCATAAAATTAATTCCATCACAACACAATCAAACCAATGTAATAATAGGGATAAAAACAGAACCCTTTTATTATCTTAGATGGAAAATAATTTTGATAAAATACTTGAACTACATTCTTGAGGAAAATATCCTTTCTACTTCAAAAACATTTTTCCTTTCTTAACATGTCATACAAATTTAAACTAAAAGAATTTGATTAAAAATAAACATGAAAAATTGTAAAGGAAGCTTCTTGGAAATAATGTTTTAAAAATCCATTCATGCTGTATAAGTTAAAAAAAACATTCTTCGTACTTTTTTCGGAAAAGTCAAAAAGTACCTCGTATGAAAAATGACAAAAGATTCCTTTCATACATATTACTAAAAACTCACCGAAGGGTAAAAATGGATTTAAACAATTTTAGGTGGATGGAAATAATATTACATATTGATGAAACATGGATGTGGATGATAAAATACACCCTAGTAAATACTTACGAATAAACAATCTCGGATAAAATGAGATTGTGATATTTTCCCCTACCTTAGGTCCGACTTGCTTTGTACGTGTCCGAACCTCCTGTATAATGATTTACATAATGTTATTGACTTATTACAGAATCATATTCATTGTTAGGATATCATATATGGTTATATTCTTAGCTTCTTGTTAGTAATATTTCATTGTTACTCGTTACTCGGGTCTTTATTGCCTTTTGCTCTTATGCGTGTTTTGCCGAATAAATTCTTATTCTTCTTTTAAGTTTATAGATACCTTATATCCAGAATGGTATTTTTGTAACATATATCATATTTATTCATTCAATTCATTTATATAATTACTATGTAATGATGATCATGTAGAACGAGTCGCATCACATCGTGGAGCCGGTATTCCGTACGTACGCACGAGTGATGATATCGTTCCTATGATCGTGGAACTGTATTGGAGTATATATATATTATTTCAGTATCAATATTACTTTATAATAGTCATAAATAGTTACTCATTACACCATTATACCCATCCTTGTAAGGTAATGGTGGAAAATTGATTACACCACGGCGTGGAGATGGTATTCCGTACGTACGCACGCGTGGTGATTTCATTTTTCCGTAGGATGGATAGAAGGTGAATTAGGGTTGTTTCATATTTATAATAACATATCAGTATGTAAGTAATACTGGTTTTATTACTTTATCATGAAACAACTAAAGAAGAAGAAGTTGAAGAAGAAAGAAATTGAAAAGATCGGTAATGGATATTACCTCTTCTTTGGAACGCCTCTTTGAATCCTCCACTTAGGGAACTAAGATTGGTCTTTGAAGAAGACCAGGACCTCTAGGATTATTCTAGGGAAGTTGGGAGGAGAAAATGGCAGGGTTTGGTCGAGCTTGAGTGCTCAATTTGGTGTGAGGAGGAGGGGGAGGAGGTTCCCTTTTATAAGGGAGGAGATGGGCACCTTAGGAATATCTAAAAATATTATTTTATATTAAAGTCAAAATCGGTTTATAATTGTTCCAAAGGGTCTTATTTCGAAGATAAAGTGGGTATGGGTCGAAATATTATCAACCAATAGGATTTAGACAAGTTTAGGGTATTATTTTAACCTTATCAATTAGATTTAACTCTAAGTTATTTAATTTAACTTTTACCGTGTCTTTTTGTTTTCTTTCACTATATGGTTAATACACTTACTATAACATGCCAAACGAACCCCAAATTGTTTATTATTAATATATATATCCGTATCTAAGTCATTTGGCCGAACATTATATTTTTAGGAATAAAATAACAATTAATAATATAATATTTGATTTAAAAACTATTTTGTGTCAATTTTGATACTATTTGATATATGATTTTTGTGAAAGTCATAACAGAATTATATGTTCGAACCAAGCATATTAAATCAACACTAATATATCATAGTAACCTATAAAATTAGTGGAATTCATAAAAAGTCTCAAATTACATTTATTTTGGTGTTTATAACATCAATTATGTCAATATTTCATTAATAAGATAATTACTGCATCATCATTGTGTCATAAATAAATTAAATTATTTAATGTCTAAAAATTATAAATAAAATACCATCATGTAGGAAATAGTTTTAGCTTTCTAATGAATATTTACAATCTAATTTATCTTATGCATAACCCTATATTAAAAATGTTTTAGTAAATAAACTTTGATTTTAACTCTTTTAACCCTTCTTTGAATTAAATAATAATAGATGTCCTAATCTAATCCAAGTGGGCCGAAATGGTCATATTTTATTCCTAAGATTGTTTTCGGTCGAATTAAACTTTTCCAATAGAATTAGGACATGTGTTAGGGTAATATTTTACCCTTAGTTACCCTATTTACTATTAACCGCGGTAAAAAAAAAGTAAAAAGTTACTATTCCCCAAAAAATTATTTTCATCTCATTGAACCACATTTTAGTCCTTCATATTAACCGTGTCTCTCGGATTTTCGAAATTCCATTCACATAAGTGGTAAAATTAAGTTTTATGCAAAATTCAGTTTTTAACCTACCACTTAGTGGTTTCACTATTCATCAAAAATTGAAAGTTTTCAGAAAAGTACCAAAAATTAGGCCTAAGCTATATTTGATATTATGAACTCAAAAATGATTTCTATTTTACCAAATTCAAAACATATCAGTTGCATTAATTAATTTAAAAATTGACTCTCGTCGTCTAAACAAAAGGCGTGTTTTTAAGAGATAATAACTATCAAAAGATTGACACTTGTTTATAACTGGTTTAAATGTCAAATTACATCCATTGACCAACATTGTATTAAATTGTAAAAATATATTCTAAATATACTTTAAAACCAATTAAATTAATAATTTATCACTATTATTTATTTCGATTAAAAAAGTTGTTTTTAATTAAAATTTAGTAATTTTCACTATTCATCAGAATATGAAAGTTATCCGAAATGTACCAAAATTTCATCCCAATCTAATTTTGATATTACGAATCCAAAAATGAATTCCATTTTGAAAAATAAAATTTACAAAATTTCAAAAAGTGGTTATTACTATTCCTAATGGCTAGTTTTAATAATATCTTAATAGCATATCGTTGTTTAGCGAAACTCTGTGTTGCGTACAACACACGCTATCGTGGAAGGTCGTGATTGCGTATAATTCAAGCCAGGTCAGAGATTTGTATTGTGAAGGCTACTTTTGGTGTAGCGTATAACACAAGACATTAATGAAATTAAAATGAATATTTTTCATAAAATCTCAGGGTGTTACATTCTACCCCCCTTAAAATGAATTTCGCCCTCGAAATTCGTTGGGGTTATAAATGGTTTACTATTTGAAAGTTTCTTTAATCGAAACCCACATCATAAAAAGGAATACCAAAACTTGTCTTTAAAAAACTAAAGTTTGAAATGTAACGATTACCCAAATAAACTAATCACTGGGTTTCCACATAGGTGAAAATATGGATATGGAAGAAAAATCTAACCATCATGTTCTGATGGAGAGTGGTAGAGAACATGGCTATGGAAAAGACAGTAATCACAAATCCATAGATTTGTGATGATATAAGGTACCATCTGATTCCTCAGGTATAAGATCACTAGGACAACATTTTTGGTTTTCAAGATCATATCCCTAAAGTTGAAAATTTGCTTAGAATAAATACTTACTTTATTTTGGTACAATCTCACTGTTGTTCGTGCCTTGAACAATTTCCACTTCATCTCTTAAATAAATGAAGTTGAATTTGTTATTCATGAAGTGTTAGAAGATAATGTGATAGAATGACGGGTCATTCCATCTTTCTGAAACAAAAGGTTAGCAAAATTATATACATAAGTCGATCTATTGTGAGATTAATCATATATGGTTCTTAAAATGAACTTATACTTCATATATCATACCGCTTAATAAAATAAAACTAGTTTCTACTAAACAGGGACTTCCTGTAGGCCAGTGGTAGGCGATAAAGGCCAGTCGCATTTCGGTTTTGGGTTCGATTCCCACAGCCTTGTCCGACGCGATGGGCTGTCGCCCGTCCTCCAGGTTGTCCTTTTTCTAAATCTATATTACTATAACATCCCATCAATAATATCGAAAAACATTTTATCCTAACTTATGTCCAACATAATCCATTACAATATTTAGGCTCATCCATAATACTTTAGTACACTCTCATAACATAGTGAAAACGATTGCCAGAGATTTAATACTATCGTTGATCCCCATATATCATAAGATATGTTTTGTTGGTCACATTCCAAAAATTCAAAGTCCTTAATCATGTATTCTCTTGAATGCCCATTGAACCTTAGTGAAAACATGAATGCAGTTAAAAGTTAACACTTTCCAAATACCAAAATCCTCAAAATTCTATATACTCAAACCATGATATCACTTAGTCCTTATATAAATCATGAGCTCATGAATACTGTCTAACATTTCATTTTCTCCTTATCCCTTCAATATGCGCATATCATCTACTTTCCAAAAATATCTGAATAACCTTTCATGGTTACTGGTACCATTAATCATAAACATTCAAAACATAAGGAAAGACAACAGTGTAACAATCCTTAGATGTCTCTTTATTCCATAGTACCATGAGATTACTTATACAACATTACACATGATAAACATGTAATCATTCCACTACATTCTTAAGCCATTGACCGAGCTTCAACAATTCTTTCATCTCACATATCATTTGTAGTCTCTTCATCATCATCCACATAAATACTACCCATACGACCATACTGATTCTCTTCATGAGACTTTCCCTTAGGGCATTGGTTTGCATAATGCCCGTACATTCCACATTTAAAACATTTAACCATTGTTGATGTCTTAGCAATACCATTATCCTCATCCCTGGTGTTAACTGAACCTTTTCATTTGCACTTACTGGATTTGTGTCCTTCTTTTCCACACCCAAAGCATCTTCCAGTTCCTTTGAAACATTCTCCTTGATGCCTCTTCCCACATGATTTACATAGGGGAAATTGAACTTTCTTTCCTCTATGATCATCATGAAACTCCATCTTTCTCTTATTAGCCGAGTCAGGAAACTTACCAAATTTTACTTTATTGATCATATTATGAGATTGCTGATTCGGCATAATAATGATGTTTGGACTTCCAAATCCCATTTCATTATGAAGAATATCATTCCATTGTCCATCATATCCTCCATTATCGTGAATCATCTTGTTTCCAGCCATTTTCTAAAACCCAAAAAGAATAGTGTGAGAGGCAAAAATCATGCTAGGGAAAACAACACAATAAAGGGGGAGTACCCTCAATATCTAACATCTTAGGTTTAATTCTATGATCGTTAGCGAAATTCTAGTACTATAACCTATACGTATACTTAACCTTAGGGACATCCCTAGACATACCTTAGAAATATCTCTAGGGATCTCACTAAAGTTCTCGCATCCTAGTTTCCAAAGGTTGACTAAACCTTTCCTCTGATACCAACTGTAGAGACCCGGAGCCTGACGTACATTGACATTAAATTACATTCGCGGAATACTTAGTACATAACAAAAACACACACACAAGGATCGTAATAGTTTAGTGTCTTTGGAAACTCGGAACGTAATCTTCTAATCATGGTGAATGATCTTCAATATCTCCCATAAAGATCTTCCCCTTTTTTTTTACCTAAAACTTTTCTTTATATCCTGGGGAAAAGAAAACATAAAATGGTGAGCTCAAATTCTCAGTAAGGGTATAAAAAAGAAAAATAAATCACATCATATTCATAAGAACATAACTTTTGGAAATCATAACCTGCAAAAGAGAGCATAATTTCATAACATGGGATAAATCATAGAAGTGAAATATAATCAAAATAATCATAACATAAAACATGAAACTTTGTGGCATTCACACATTATCATAGAGAATCATTTCTTGTTAGTCAAGACTAATTGCCAAGACTATCTTAGTGGACAAAGTCCCTTTCTGAATCGAGTAACCCTCGTTTCAGTCCTGTTTTACTGAACCGGTATAACCTACCGTTCCAGCCCTGTCTATCTCATGAGATATAAAATCTTTACCCAATGCATTGGAGGGAGATATAGGTCCCACCCATCTTATAATGAATCCTTTATTATGTGTGCCACATAATCATAAACCATATATCATAGCGTAACCCATGTTAAAAAAATGGGATTCTTAAACAACATGACATCATAAAACAATTCATATAAGATAAAGGAATTCATAAAATTAATTCCATCACAACACAATCAAACCAATGTAATAATAGGGATAAAAACAGAACCCTTTTATTATCTTAGATGGAAAATAATTTTGATAAAATACTTGAACTACATTCTTGAGGAAAATATCCTTTCTACTTCAAAAACATTTTTCCTTTCTTAACATGTCATACAAATTTAAACTAAAAGAAGTTGATTAAAAATAAACTTGAAAATTTTTAAAGGAAGCTTCTTGGAAATAATGTTTTAAAAATCCATTCATGCCGTATAAGTTAAAAAAAACATTCTTCGTACTTTTGTCGGAAAAGTCAAAAAGTACCTCGTACGAAAAATGACAACAGATACCTTTCATACATATTACTAAAAACTTACCGAAGGGTAAAAATGGATTTGAACAATTGTAGGTGGATGGAAATAATATTACATATTGATGAAACATGGATGTGGATGATAAAATACACCCCAGTAAATACTTACGAATAAACAATCTCGGATAAAATGAGATTGTGATATTTTCCCTTACCTTAGGTCCGACTTGCTTTGTACGTGTCCGAACCTCCTGTATAATGATTTACATAATGTTATTGACTTATTACAGAATCATATTCATTGTTATGATATCATATATGGTTATATTCTTAGCTTCTTGTTAGTAATATTTCATTGTTACTTGTTACTCGGGTCTTTATTGCCTTTTGCTCTTATGCGTGTTTTGCCGAATAAATTCTTATTCTTCTTTTAAGGTTATAGATACCTTATATCCAGAATGGTATTTTTGTAACATATATCATATTTATTCATTCAATTCATTTATATAATTACTATGTAATGATGATGATGTAGAACGAGTCGCATCACATCGTGGAGACGGTATTCCGTACGTACGCACGAGTGATGATATCGTTCCTATGATCGTGGAACTGTATTGGAGTATATATATATTATTTCAGTATCAATATTACTTTATAATAGTCATAAATATTTACTCATTACACCATTATACCCATCCTTGTAAGGTAATGGTGGAAAATAGATTACACCACGGCGTGGAGACGGTATTCCGTACGTACGCACGCGTGGTGATTTCATTTTTCCGTAGGATGGATAGAAGGTGAATTAGGGTTGTTTCATATTTATAATAACATATCAGTATGTATGTAATACTGGTGTTATTACTTTATCATGAAACAACTAAAGAAGAAGAAGTTGAAGAAGAAAGAAATTGAAAAGATCGGTAATGGATATTACCTCTTCTTTGGAACGCCTCTTTGAATCCTCCACTTAGGGAACTAATATTGGTCTTTGAAGAAGACCAGGACCTCTAGGATTATTCTAGGGAAGTTGGGAGGCGAACATGGCAGGGTTTGGTCGAGCTTGAGTGCTCAATTTGGTGTGAGGAGGAGGGGGAGGAGGTGCCCTTTTATAAGGGAGGAGAGGGGCACCTTAGGAATATCTAAAAATATTATTTTATATTAAAGTCAAAATCGGTTTATAATGGTTCCAAAGGGTCTTATTTCGAAGATAAAGTGGGGATGGGTCGAAATCTTATCAACCAATAGGATTTAGACAAGTTTAGGGTATTATTTTAACCTTATCAATTAGATTTAACTCTAAGTTAATTAATTTAACTTTTACCGTGTCTTTTTGTTTTCTTTCACTATATGGTTAATACACTTACTATAACATGCCAAACGAACCCCAAATTGTTTATTATTAATATATATATCCTTATCTAAGTCATTTGGCCTAACCTTAGATTTTTAGGAATAAAATAACAATTAATAATATAATATTTGATTTAAAAACTATTTTGTGTCAATTTTGATACTATTTGATTTATGATTTTTTTGAAAGTCATAACAGAATTATATGTTCGAACAAAGTTGATTAAATCAACACTAATATATCATAGTAACCTATAAAATTAGTGGAATTCATAAAAAGTCTCAAATTACATTTATTTTGGTGTTTATAACATCAATTATGTCAATATTTCATTAATAAGATAATTACTACATCATCATTGTGTCATAAATAAATTAAATTATTTAATGTCTAAAAATTATAAATAAAATACCATCATGTAGGAAATTCTTTTATCTCTCTAATTAATATTTACAATCGAATTTATATTATGTATAAACCTATATTAAAAATGTTTTAGTAAATAAACTTTGATTTTACCTCTTTTAACCCTTCTTTGAATTAAATAATAATAAATGTCCTAATCTAATCCAAGTGGGCCGAAATGGTCATATTTTATTCCTAAGATTGTTTTTGGTCGAATTACACTTGTCCAATAGAATTAAGACTTGTGTTAGGGTAATATTTTACCCTTAGTTACCCTATTTACTATTAACCGCGGTAAAAAAAAGTAAAAAGTTACTATTCACCAAAAAATTATTTTCATCTCATTGAACCACATTTTAGTCCTTGATATTAACCGTGTCTCTCGGATTTTCGAAATCCCATTCACAGAAGCGGTAAAATTATGTTTTATGCAAAATTCAGTTTTTAACCTACCACTTAGTGGTTTCACTATTCATCAAAAATTGAAAGTTTTCAGAAAAGTGCCAAAAATTAGGCCTAAGCTATATTTGATATTATGAACTCAAAAATTATTTCTATTTTACCAAATTCAAAACATATCAGTTGAATTAATTAATTTAAAAATTAACTCCCGTCGTCTAAACAAAAGGCGTGTTTTTAAAAGATAATAACTATCAAAAGATTGACACTTGTTTATAACTGGTTTAAATGTCAAATTACATCCACTGACCAACATTGTATTAAATTGTAAAAATATATTCTAAATATACTTTAAAACCACTTAAATTAATAATTTATCACTATTATTTATTTCGATTAAAAAAGTTGTTTTAATTAAAATTTAGTAATTTTCACTATTCATCAGAATATGAAAGTTATCCGAAATGTACCAAAATTTCACCCCAATCTAATTTTGATATTACGAATCCAAAAATGAATTCCATTTTGAAAAATAAAATTTACAAAATTTCAAAAAGTGGTTATTACTATTCATAATGGCTAGTTTTAATAATATCTTAATAGCATATCGTTGTTTAGCGAAACTCGGTGTTGCGTACAACACACGCTATCGTGGAAGGTCGCGATTGCGTATAATTCAAGCTAGGTCAGAGATGTGTATTGTGAAAGCTCCTTTTGGTGTAGCGTATAACACAAGACATTAATGAAATTAAAATGAATATTTTTCATAAAATCTCGGGGTGTTACATTTATCGTCCTAATGGAACATTACTATTATATTTTGCTAAATCTGTAGAAATTTCACATCTAAAATTTAATGTACATGTCCTAGAAGTATTCTTACTTCTAAAATTCAAACAATTGGGCCAATAAGAGCAGATGTAAAAGACTCGTTTCAATGATGAGGTTTTAACCATAACTAATCACTTTGAATAAAAAAATTGTTTTACACACTTAAATGTATTTTATTCCTAATAAATTAATAATTTTTCTATAAAATATCAAATAAATTTATTTATTATTATGAAAAATATAATCATACACGCCTTTTCTCATATTATGGTATCTGAATGTAAAACTATTGTTTTTGTACAACATACCATCTCAACATTAAGAAAAAAGATCATTTTTGGTAGTCATATTTTATTTATGGGTTTAATATTAATATATGATATATAATCATAATTATATATCATTAATTAGTAAATAATTTCTATGATCTTACCATTCAATCCATTTTGAAATGATAAGGTTGCTAATGCATGAATGTGAACTCCCACCTCTATGAAGTGATGTGATTTTTTAAATTTATATTAATTAGGGATGGAAATCAATAAGGATAATGGTAAATTTATAATTATATATAGTATATAATAATGACTTACCTTTATATTGTTCCATCCATTAAAAAATTTATATATATTTCATACATTTGTAAAACACACGGTCTCTAGTTATTGTGTAATTTATTTTCCAATCCCATCATTTATTGTATGAATAGTAATATAACTATTTATATAATGATAATATTTAATATTTATTCCATTATTATCATTTTAAAGATAAATGATTGATAATCAATATAAATGGACCAAAACTCGAAAACAATAGTATACCTTAAAGTAAAGCAATTACAACCCAAAATAGTGATTTTAATGAATAATTTATAAAAACATGTGATAATAGATAAAAATTAAATAATATATGTTATGATATAAAATATTTTGTTTCGTGAGTAATATTTATAATCCTCCTACTTTTTTATACATGAGTTTTTAAAACATAAGATGGATTTTAAACATGATTTTATGTGTTTTCTATTACCATATAATTACTTATCAGATAATTTTTTGATTAAGTGATGATGATGAATGGTACTATGAAACACAAAAAAGGGCATTAAATTTTAATCATATATTTATATATCGTTAAAATAAATAAATACAATTTTTTATCCTTTAGCATTGAGGAAACTAAAAAATGATTTAATGAAAAATCATCAATATTTAACTATTCGGTAAAAAATTATTTCATGACATTTATTTCATAAAATGTTTTATTAAAATTTATTATTATTCAATAATAATATTTTAATATCATGTTTACACTAGTTTTATTTTAAAAAAAATTAATGGTAATATTCTTATCACTTTTTGAATTGGGTAATGTTATATTTTTCCAAAAAAATCAATTTCAATGCATTGTTTAATCTTATATCAAAGGAACTAAATTTCATATTTTCATGGCCAATTAATTAAGTTAATATTACATTACATGTTTACATATTAATTTCAAACAAAAAAACCTTCAATACATTTTTAAAATATATTTTTTATTTAATTAATGGATTTAAAAATAAAAAGTTTATTTTTATCAGTATTTTTTTAATATTCATTAAATTGAATTTCTATTAAAAACATGAAATCCTGCTTTTTCATTTGATGAATTGCAGATTTTATCCAATGATATCATAATTATTCATCATTTTTATGTATTATGTTTATTATAAAATTATATTTTCGAAACCCATTAATTTCTCAATGATTTGGATATGATGAATTGACGAAACCTTAATAACATCCTTCCATTTTCACATGTTATACAATGAGAAGTTTTTTTGAAAACCATATTTTAATTAATTCTAATATGATGAATGTTTTATGATATTATGACATTGAAATATATTTTTTAAATTTTTTAATAATTCAGAACTATATCTCCCTCTATCGTAGTGGTTAAATAATTATATCTCATGATATATATTGGGTTAGTATTGGGAGTTATCCTTATTTATTAGGAGAAAATTTCCTAGATTAAAATATTTAGAGTGATACATGACTAAAATGAAGGATTTGTTAAAAACCCATTATCCTATTATATTATTGGAAAAATTCATGATCTTCCATGGATGTGATTTTTTTATAAATATTTTTATGCCACAATTCTATGTCTTATTCAGGAATTATATTCTCATGGATAATGTTCATTGATTCTTTGAAGAATCATGTCTTATAATGAGCTAAAAATTATTCCCTGACATACTATTCTGAGTTGCTATATTCATGGTATAATTTTAAAATCCTAATCTAATTTAATTGTAAATTTATTCTCATGTATGAATATATTGTTATTGAAATATCCCTTGGTTATAATGAATATGGATTAAAGACCATCCTTTCTCATGATTCCTTTATATAGTTATAAAGAAACATTTTTTCCATTAAATGTCAATAAAGGTTGATAGTAATGAAGATCTCTCTCAGAGATGACACATAATTATTTTTAATCAATTGTTTAACTTTCAAATTTTACAATTATACTAGACCAAGATGATTCTGGTAGGGATCACTATGTTCTATGAATAATATTCAAATTAACAAATATAAAATACATTTATGAAATTTTTTGGATGCACTAGAATATATAATAGAAATATTTTGTTTAGAATCAAATACATATATAAGGTAAATTATGTTGGAATCCTAAGAATAATAATACATATAGGAAAAATAATAATAATTTTGTGATGATCATGGATGTCTTAGGTTTCAAATATCATTTAATATAATAACATTACAAAAATATAGATATCATAAAAATAAATTTTCATGAATAATATGTTACCTAATACTATTATTGTTTCATAGATAATGATTTTGGTCATAGTCAATGGATTAATCCCCCAAAAATAATGTTAATTATGAATATGACAAAAAAGTATGTGATTTTTCACCAAATCAAATTAATGTTATGATATTAAGAATGAATAATCTCATGGTGATATTCATTGAAAAATATCCTAAAATTAATCAATATAATATTATAAATGATTAAATGTGGTATAACATTATTCTAAGATAGTAATGAGGCATCCTACAACATCATTTAGTTATTCTAATAACCCACTATTCAATATACAATGAATCAGTTCCAATGAGAATGTTATTCTATAAATTTATATTTTATATGGTGTGGAAGAAAAATATAGGGCTCATACCATGAATAAAAAAATTAAAATATTTATCAACATAGTTGGATGTGAATAATATATTATTTCACATTAAATATTTTCAATGATTTCTTCATAAGAAAAATAGATAATGAATTTATAGATCTGATATAGAAGGATTATGAATCTTTTTTTACATTTAATGAAAATTTACAATCCATGTGATTTATTCTTTTATTATTTTCATTACACCTGAATTCATGGTTTATAAATTTCTTATTATCTTAAAAAAAATTAAAAGGGTGTTATCTATGTGGTACATTAGTATGAATGAATAAATACTTTGTTTTCTGTCATTTTGGCGATGTTTATTTTAGTAACCCATCGATCTCAAGATCATGATATGAATAAAAATATTTAATTTAAAAGATATTATAAAAAATGGTTAGAAGAATATGAGTTTTCTTTTATGCTAAAAATTTGGAACGAATCATTAGGAAAATTGATTTAACAGTACATGAAATTTTTTAATTTTTAAAAATTTGGTTATTTGTAAATTTAATGTAAATGTGATGAGGAGATGTAAGATAAATATTTGAATGGAGAGAGAGCACTATTTAACTAACCACAAAAATTATGTTGATTTAAATCTATACGGTATTGGTATTATGCAAACCAATTCCCAAAAGTGATGGAGTAGGATGATGATCGATGTCAACAACTTCATATAACAGTAAGAGATGGTAAAAATTATGGGATGTAAATTTTTTATGAGTTTTATGATAATTAATTAGTGAATGTTAGACTTACCATCCACTATTAAATTAAAAATGTATTTTTTATTTCTAGACAAACCCACTCATTTATATTAAAATAATATTCTATCGGTAACATAATACCATTTCAATAAATAAATTTTTACTTCAAATTAGAAACCACAATTGGTATTATGTTTGCAAAATATTTCCATAATAAATCTCATTTTTATTTTTTTTGGATTGTGATTCCAAATAATATTTTCAATAATCAACAAGTTGAATAAAATTTAGTTTGGGGAAGGATATTTGTGGAATTACCTAAGTCCCACAATAGTTTCTACGGAATCTTTTTTATATTTCTAACCATATTATGACCATTGATTATTGTGATGAAAAAAATAAAATACTGTTTGAAATTACATAAATCATGTGGGACATGTTTCCAATTAAAATGGGTCATTTATCTCAATTGGTTAGAGAGAAACTCATCATCAATGTTATTTCATTTTTATGGGTGTTTAATGATCTATTTTTGAAATAAATTCCCTTTATCTAACTGAATTGTGATGTTGACTTTCAAAAAGGATGAATACATGGAACTAAACCAATTTCGATTACTCCATTTATAATGGGATTGATTTAGAAATAATAAGTTACAAAGCATCTCCTCGAAAATATTGATAAGGGACTACATCAGAAATTTCTTTCAATATGGGGTTAACCTATTTTATTTGTTATGAATAAATAATAATTAATGAGACTCTACATTAATTTTTATGAACATATCAAGATCACAATCAATAACAAGTAACACCAATCTTGTATTTATTACTAACATGAACTATTGGGTGTGTCAAAATATCTTGCAACAATTTATCATTATTCCTGATATCATCAATTGATTTCCATGAATGATGATACGTCCTATAAAACAATATATATACGTTTTAGATAATATATATGATAGAAATTCAATCTAGACTTACTTATTCCCCTTTTGTAATAATTTATTTAGTGAATATTTTATTTATATAATTACTTGATCGGTTATTCGTACTTATTATATATGATATACAAATAAATTAAAATAGAATGAAATACATGAATTTAACAAAAGGATAATATTTAATACCCTGAGGAAATATGAGATTTACAAAAAAATAACCATTATCAATTTTTTTTCTTCTTATTGTTTCATTCATCGGTCATATAATCACATATAATGGTATATCAAATGACCATCCAATGATATAGGATTTTCAATATAGGGCCAGACAGACCACTATGACAGGTACATGTAGTTTTCTTCATTTGGATAGATATTCTATGTGATTTGGGTTGAATATTCCATGGATATCAAATTACCTCTCCACTTTCTCATGGAAGGAATCCATGATCCTTTTGATGGATTAATTTGGGAAATGTTTAGTAGAATTAATGAGAAGTCATGTCACTGCAATTACTGTCATGGTACCCTTCATTAAAGAATGGTTTGAAATCTGTAGTTATACCTCAAATATGGGACTATGATGTGTCTTCATATTAAAATATATTATAACATGTTATGCCCGATCATAATTGATAGTCCATGAAAAATGGTGACTAACTCTTGATTTAGAGTAAGATACTATAATTTTACATTACTGATATTGAATCATTATACCTATAGATAAAGGTATGATATATATAAATATTAAAAAAAATTACAGCATCTATTCAATCAAATGTATCTAATCATGTTTTAAAGGATTTGTTTAGAGTGTATTAAATATAATGAATTCTCAATATATTTCCACCCTTTGAATGTGAACAATGTGAGTGATTATGTGTGTTGAAAGGATCATGATAGTTTATCAAAAATGAGGATTAAAATAAAGGAGCTCAAATTTATGGACATGAAAAGGATGGATCGTAGAATATTTAAGGGAGAGGATAATCCTTATCTTCATCCAATGTGTGTTTAACCATATATATATAAGTAAATATTAATGTGGTATGTAAGGAAGATGAATATATACAAATTTATTGGAGGAATATTATGGATTTCAACCATGATTGGGATGTAATAATAAACATTATGATCCATTTATTAGTAGCTTCGCTAATTGATTTGTGTTATGAAAATTTTGATAATGATCATAGTTTAACATTATATATTTTTCATTATTGTATGATGATGTGTCATGATTTGAATGATTTTTTTGTGGGATGGAATGATGAGAGATAATTCATTGTATGTTTCTTGTTATTTGATATCCTATAAAGGTATGGAAAAGATATATAAATCTAATAAGACATTGCAACTATTACCCATACCATAATGTAAATGGTATATCATCATCGTGTATTTATTCATGATAAAAACCATAACATAAAATGAGAATAATGCAACATGGTTTGTAGTTGAACAAAAAACAGTGTCATCAAAAATTATTTCAATTAGATAAGATTCATTTTGGGACCAATCTTATCAGTTAAAAATTATGGATATAGTAATATCATTTCCATTATAAATTGTATGTGATATAATAAAGGCTACCATAACATTTTGAAGAAGTCTATAGAAGTCTCTGAATAAAGAGTTATGTATCAGAACATATTAACATCCATATATAGATGGAAAATCATAGAGTACTGACCATACCCATGATGAAATTTTGATTGGTCTCACTATACAATTGAAATGTTTTTTTGGGTAAAATAACTTATTTTCCTAAAATTTCCTTAAAAAATATATTTCACTCTAGCATTCATGTTTTTCCCTAAAAATATCTTTCTCAAATGAAGTAAATCACTCTAATGTGTAAGAATTATTTTAGAGAATTAAATTTATTGGGTCCTCAACTAACAGAGAAAATAGAATTAAATTTTTTATATTTTCAATAACTCATATTAGAATGTGATAGTAAAATTTTGTTTCTAATAATCATTCATAAAATATAGAGTTTGACGATGGGGAAAATGTATTACAATGAATAAATCCCATGTTCTGGGATTTCATATTTTATAATAAATGAAATCCAATCACTGGGAATACTAGTCCTTTTAAAATTATAGACCATGTATGAAAGGAAGTTGTTGATTGGTACTCCAACCAAATCTCTTCCATGTTCATGATCTATTATATATATCACACATAATGAACTATCTACCTGATCCAAAACATGTAGTAATCTCAAATTCCATACCACTTGTTAAATATCATTTTTATAAATAAATTAATTTAACATTATATATTGTCGAGATAATGTTATATGAAACGTGACAACTCACATAGTCATCAATTTTTATGAAATTGTAAATTTGAAGAATCTATATGTAAACCCGCTTATAGGATTAGGGAAAAGTATCCATAGATTTTGAGTCAATGTAATGTATTTTATTCCAAAAAACTGTATTATGGTTCGTCTATTGTAACACCCTTTTATTTTATGAAATATATTTCGTCAAATAAATTTTATTTTTCGATGTATTCAGTTACATGAAATAATGGGTTTATGTGTATAATTATATACTCTGAAAATATATTTCATTGATATATATTGTTTATGAAGGTATAAATATAAATAACTACAATGTAAAAATTTATTATTTAATCATGTATATATTAAATCAATCAGCTATCAAGTAATTATAAATAAATGTAAAAATCATTTGGAAAAAGGAGAAATTGTTTATGGAAAAATATTTTTTTGTTCCCAATATTTTTTTATCAAAATAAATTATATTTTTTATATTGTTTAATGGTATTAATGAATATTATATATTATATATTAAAATTAAAATTTTAAAAGACTTATATTCTCTTTTATTATGAATAGTCTAATAATACATCAAGTTATATATATAATTTGTTATTTCTAAATAGATTTTTTTCTGTCATTTTTCTCACATTCAATAAAATCAATTTATTAAATATTTAAGTATCATTTTATATAAAATAATTCATATGTCTAGTAGTATAAGATTAAAATATGGTAATTAGTCCACTTTTATTGTTAGTAAAAATGAATAGAAACCATGGTAAAATGTATAACCTTATAAAAGGGAATATCTGGTTAGTCAAGGTAAAAACAAAGTGGTAGGAAAATATGTTTCTATCTAAATTTTAATTTTATGATGAAAATTTTAAACATTCATCATTAGAGGTAAATTTTTTTGTATAAGGGACAAATTTCCACACAAATGACCTATATAATATTAAAATCAATGATATTTAGAAAATGTCGTTGTCTTTGTTATCATTATTTCTTTTGTATCCTCCAATGGACACTAGATTGTTATAAATGATTATAAGTTACTATTTTGATATTAATTAAATTATTTTCATTTATATGTTATTCTATATTTTTGTTATTTTATAATGACCTTAATTACATTTGGAACATCGATTCAGTAATTCTCTACATCATTAAAAAAATATAATAACTAATTTTACAAATATTTAATATTTTATAATTTGAATGAATTTATTATTCATTAAAATTTTATATATAAATATATCATTTAATGGTTGTTTGATATCATAAAAATTTAATTACAAATTTTTCGTGATGTGTTTAATTTTAAATAAAATAAATAACATCACTAATAACACTACTAAATTTCTTTAATAACTATTATCTTATTAAATGATAGAAAATATTTAAATATAGTATATTTGGAACAACTAATTGGATATGAATTTAAAAATAAAACATGATCAATTTTTATGGTTTTTTTAATTTTAGACTCATTAATGACCCTTAAATGGTGGAAAACAATAATATTACAGGTTATGTCCAAGCGAGTATTATTGGATTAAAAATATGTGATATGTGAAAAATGTGATTACAACATGTCTAACTTAGATTTTACAATAGGATCTCAAATCATCATCATATTATTTTAGAATAATATCAATTTGGTTAAATTTGTACATAAAAATAAATTCATATTAATATAATATTTTAACAGATTTCATGAGTTCCCCTAGCATTAATTGAAAAAGGGAAACACTCATTTATCTTCACAAAACAAATTGAGCCTTATAGCATGAAAAACTCTAAATTTATCTGTATACTCGTCCATATAGATATGATATATATTTTTTGTTTATATAATACCAATACATAGTCTGTTTAGAGGATATTTAATGGATCCATTTCAATGAATATTTAACTGCCATAACAGATCACTATCTTTTTAGTTAATCATTGCTATCATAAATATATTATATTAATCATAATATTATATGTTTGTAATATGAAATAAAATAAAATTATATTATAATTATTAAATCATTATTATAAACCAACTTTCCTATTAGATGGAATGTGAATGATTCTCTCATATATACATAAAACATATCATTCTACGTAGAGAGACAAATAATTTTTTTTCAAAATATTATATAGATGTGTATTAATATGGTATTAGTAATTATATATCATATAAAATACACCATTATAAATTTTCAGTTTTATAATCATTTCTATCTTTTAACCATCCAATCATTTAGGAAAACGATAACATCTCACATTCATATGTGTAGACTACCACCTCCATAAAGTATTGTGATTCATTTTTTCTCCATATTTTAAAAAGATTCTAATGATAATGAATTTTATTAATATAAATAATATATAAGAAATTTTATTTAGATGTGATTTTTTTATATAATTCATAAATTCCATCTTTTTGAAATGAAAATAATAGTCAAGTATGCATGACACATACAGTCTCCATGAAAAGTTTAATCCATATTTCAATCCCGAATTTGTATGGATGTATTTAAAAATATATACAATGAGTTTAGATGATATTTATTCAACAATTAAAACTATATATATAAAGTAACTATGATATATTTATAAGGGAAAATATCACCATACCAAAACATATATTTAAAATGAGGAAACCTAGAATAGTGATTTCTAAATATTAATTTTCTAGTAAAATGTTTTTATTTGTTTAAAAGTAAATTGAATATGATTTCCTATATAATACTATTATTCTAAAATAATATTTAAACAAAAAAATTATTTATTATTTGTGTGTTTGGAAGAAATATGATGGACATTGGACCTGATATGTGGGGTTTTATATGAAAACCTCGTCTTTATTAGGATTTTTTATGATTATGTTCTAATAATGAAAATTTATGAACAAACATAAAAAATATTCTTGAAAGTAACACACCTATGATTATTTAGTTAATATTTATTTTCTTCCTTTTATTTTCATTAACATATGTACTAAAGAGAAAATATTATTTTTATAATAAAAAAAGACATTATTTATCTGTCTGTTAAAAAAGAAAATTTTTACATTTATATAATATTGGTGAAAATATATTTTAATGATTGGTTTTATATTATTTTATAATTATTTAATATATTTTGTATCCATCATTAACGTTTTTAAAATGGATATGAATAATAATGTTTCCTTCTTATGAATGTTTTACTTTTGGATTTTCATTAAAATGTGTGTAACAAATGTTTTATTTTAACACATATGGAATGAAAAGAAATTTTAACCATCAAAATCACTCAATTATTGGAATATTTATTTAAATATTTACATTTTCATTTTCGAAGAAATTTTTTCCTTATAGTTTGGAAAAAAAATTATATATGTGATTTCTAATAAGAATTATTGTTTTCCTCATGAATTTTTTAATGAAATTTAATGGTATATTTATTGAAAAATGAAAAAAATAATTGATTTCTATTATGTTCTACTACATATATGATTCTAGGATTCCATAAAAACAATTTTTTGAATATTTTTTTCTTTTATGTCATGATTTTTATGAAACATGTTCTTTTTCCATGGGTTATTAAATGATTATATTTTGAAATATTAATTATTAAAAGTTATTTCTCCATCGGATATTCTATGATGAATTTATTATGACCCGAAAATCATATAAAGGATTTTGAAATGATTAATATATTTTGATCCTATAACACACATATATTTTATTTCATACAATTTGACTAGTTGGCCCTAAATCTCCCTCTAATTAAATGTGTAATGATTGTTTTCTTAGAAGAAAAACTAGACTAGTTTAGAGGTTGAACGTAGTCCAGTATGAGACTATGTTAACTATTAAAGTTTTTTTTTGAGCCTTTTCTACTATGAAATTTTATAGATTGAACCCATTCTACAATTTTATTCCATTAAATGATCTTTATCTACATTTTTAATTATTATCAATAACTATCGATTTGAAAAATACCTTGTGTTGTGCCTATATTAATCACTACTAGATCATGTTAATCTATTACTTTATTATTAATATATTATAAACATGAAAAATTGTTCAATTAATAAATATTATGATCTATGGTATACAATATATTTCAATTGTTGTGCTCATAATGTCTTACCATTTTTCTTATGTTATTATTGTATGATCATTTATATCTCTCCACGTTTCCAATACTGCACATTAGATATCACCCATTTTTATGATTACTTTTCTAGTATATGAAGAATGGTATTATTTATTTATGAATTAGAAGGTTGATAGTCATGAATAACATTTTAGGAGGTGATATATAACTATTATTAAACTGATTTTAATATTTAAATGATTCTAATGATTCTAGTCCTATTTGATTCTTCCCTGAATCATTACGTTATATAATGAATATCCATATAACAATTGGTAATATCTATGAATAAAATAATTTGGGTCTCTATATTTGTGATCCCTACTTGTTTGTGAATTTGTTCTCTCGGGGTTTTGTGATCTCTCTCAAATTTTTAGACGGTCAAACCCATAAAAAATTATTGATACTAAGTCAAAATTTCCTAATAGTCACCCACTTCTTCAATTTGTATCATGGAATAAAGGACACATGTACAATTATTTTTTAAATTATCACATATCATTAATCAACCATACCCTACAAGATATATATTATTACTAAATATTTATATATCATGTGACATAACTGTATAAAAATTTGACATTTTTAGTGAGGTATTTGATATATATATATTACTGAGTTTATAATTATCTAATTGATTATATAAATTTATTCCCAAGACCTAATGTAATAAAAAATAACATATTTGTTTCAGAAGTAATATAACTTATTCTTTAATTAAACAAATTATTAGAACAACATATATATCTATTACACTAATTGAGGGATGTTTTTCTACTCCTTCAATTCAGCAGGAGGTGTAATGTGATTTGAGCCCTACCTAGGTTTTCATGAGGTCATTTTAATTATAATGAGTGTGAATGTGGTCGTTTTTTCTTTTCGAGACCATTTACAATTTCATATGGTAATGTAACAATACATTAACACATTTATCTTAATGTAATATTCTAGAAACTATTATTTTTCATTGAACTCATTTTGTTGACCTATGTATTTCATAAGGGTTAATGGTTATTTCTTATAATCATGGAGGTTCTCATCACAAACACCTGATAGTTTCTTTTATGAGAGTGGGATTTTGATTGAGTAAGTTAGACAAATCCATATGGTGATAGGGTCAGAGAACCTATAATTTATACAATTTTTATCAAATTATTATGTAAAATTTCATTATTATCCTAACCATGGAGATGAATTGAAAGCAGAATTAATGAATAAGTTCTTCCAAACTGGTGATAGTTCATAAAATATGAATAGTGAACTAACAAATTATTTCTTAGACATTATATTTATAAATAATCTATATTTGTTCCATCATGCTCATCGAATTGGATAATCATAGGAACTTGTTAAGAATATTTTCACCTATATACCCCATACCAAACATGTTTAAAAAAATGGGTGAAAGAAATTGGATGGGGGACTATTCAACCACCAATTCAAGGTATTTATTCATCTCAAGATGTGTATGGGAACACAGCCCTTCCCTGACATTCTTATTGGTATCTAGAGATTTTATGGTTTCAAGTAAATATACTAGAACTATCATCTATGCCACCTCTTAATAGTGTTTTTTTGGGAGAGATTTCAAACATTTTCCTTCCATTCGCGTCATTCTAATTTTCAATTCTATATATGGCCATAGGATCTCCTCAATAAGAGTGTGGTAGACACTATAATGGACGTAAATCGTATTCATCCTAAATTTACATGTTTATATAAAATTCATTTTTGGATCTAAACAATATAATATACTTATAATTCATACTTTTAGAAGGGTCAACTCTATCTAAATGGGTTTGTCTGTGGTTATACATTTCCACTTAATGGGGTTTAGCAATTGAAATATTTCCCATTTTAAATTCATAATTAAGTTGTCTAAGTTAGTATATCATACTCTGGTACGGTTCTAGTCAAACCTACATGGAGGGAATAACAACCCTTTTAGGATATCAATGGTATTTTTCCATGACTATTCCTTTTCTCATTATTTTAATTCCTCAGAGGCTATGGAAACTCTTCATTTAGGGGTTTTATGTTCTTGTCCCTCCACTAATTCAGTGTTTGAGAAGCCTAATTTTGGAAATTATTGTTTCTGAATAGTTATTTTTTACAATTTCAATATTATGCACCCCAATAAAAAAAATTTCTATATACATTACAAAAATGAGGGTAAATATATTAACTAAACTGTATCATGAAATATCAGTCATTCCACCACCCTCTATGTAATATGGATTTTTCGTACCATTCCCCCACCCTCATCCTAGCATTATGATAAGGTATTTTATCTTTCCCATAGTCATGTAGTGATTTTTTTTTTCTTACAGAACATGGGGTATTTTATTTTATTTACTATATTCTCCAATGGTCCTTGTATTTATATTGTGGCATTAAGGTAGTTTCATACCATATATGTTGAGAATAACGCTAATTTATACTGAATGTAATATTGTAGTAGGAATATCTGGGTAACCATAAAATGGATGTTTCTCAATTCTATGATGAAATCTGGTTTCCCCATGAGATATAAAAAATACTCCCCTATCTCAATGGATTATGTAAGGTTGTTGCTTGTTGATTGAAGTTTATAATCATTTTTTAGGACTCAAGGCATTATATGATGGTGGTCATGTTTAAAATTACATCTTATTTGTAGAATATGGTTTTTTGCAGCCACCATTAATTTCTTCAAGATACTCTATGGGTGATATTACCCTGGTTGTGAGGGATGCGGAAAAAATACACCCATCCTAATTTGAATGGTTTTCTACCAGAAAACATACATGGTGCCTCCCATTAGGATTTTCTTATTTTTTTTGAAACTTCATTTTCACATGGGTCTAGATCAATCTCTTATATGGATGGGAGTCACATTCCTTGGGGATCCATAAAAAACTAAGAATTGTTCTTCATTTTATTAGATATATTCCTATTTCTTGTTGAGTGGCCTAGTTTTGGATTTTTTTGGATATGTATCCAACTACTCTTAGTGTTGTTATATTTTCAAACGGGGTGGCTTTATTGGATTGGAATATAGGAAAACATGTTACTCAATATCATGGTATCTAATGTGGTTATGAAATTATAGGAAACGAGGTCCAAGGATCTCTAATATCATGGAAATTGGGTGATATGTAATGCTTAAGACTCTCCACATCCATGTATACATGAATCTAACATAGATTTCATGATTATTATCTAGAGACTAGTCCATATATCGAGGAAAGGAAAATATAAGATTTTAATTTCACTTTATGATCACATGTCCATGGTAATTGATAATATAACAAATTTTATCTAACATTATAGAGAGATTATGACTTTGAGTTAACCTTAATTTCAATTTTAAGGATGGTTTATAGATTTTAACCAACCAAAGGACACATACATATTCTGTTTAAATAAATTTATTCACTCATACTTTAGATAATTTTTGAAATCAATTTCATAAAAAGAGATGGAAAAAGAACATATATGGGAGTATGTTTTTTTTACAAATCATTCAATATATCCTTGCTCGGATATTCATCATCATTTAAATATTCCTACACACTTTGAGACCATAGTTCTAACTTCTATTAGTTTTTTTTAGATCATGATAGTTGACACTTGTAATTTATACGGAAATATATATGGAATAACTTATATTTTTATAACCGCTATATTTATAGGTTTCCTAGTAAGAGAAGGATTTATTCACATGGGAGAGGTATCATCATGAGTAGGTTTTCAATTATTGTTTTTAGTGGTATCATCCCATATATCCATTAATATACATATGTAATGATGAATATTGTGGTAGATACTTCCCACTAGTTTATATGAACATAATTGACTCTTGGGTATAAAATATATGTGATGTATGAACTCAAGTTTATTAGCATCGATAAGTATAAAAATATGATCCTAAACTAATATCATAAATAGAATATACTATTGTTTTTTTAATAACAATATAATCCTACATCATGCTAGATATTGTATAATTATGATGACCATATGTTTATATGATAATCTCCGACCAATGCCATGAAGTTTATGGTTTATTCTAGTGATGTTTTATATTGTTGTTGTGAATTTATTAATGTATGTGGGTGATTCATTGAATATTACAACAAACAATGGTTGAAGTAGGAATTTGTTTCCAGTTTTGAAATGAATTAAACATCCTAAAATGTTAAAAAACCTTTATAATGTGAGAAAATATTTTGGCGTCCTCTTATAACAACATTGAATGATGGGGGAATATTCTATAATCTATGGGTAGTAGAATATGATATTTTCCTGGGGGATTTACAAACTTTAGTGATGAGATTAAATTACTGCAGTGATATGGGCCATATAATAGTCAAAATATAAATTATTCATTTGGGTTTTTTATTGGATTTTCCTTCTATGTGTTATTGTGTATGCATTAATTCATTACTTTTAGATCATTATAATCAGATAAAATTGGATAGGGAATGATCATCATTGACATTAAATATCATCTGATGTGACTATAATAATAAATATGTTATGATCCACTAGGGTGGGAAAATGTTTGGAAAGAATATACATACCCCAACTCACCCCAATAACTGTATCTAGGACCATTTTTGAAAAACTATAATCTACCATGGTTAATAATTATTAAATCAAAATGTATTCATAATTTTTTTAAAAAAAATTATTACCATCTATGTTTATTTTTTATACACTAATTGAAGGTTTGACAAAAACCCATATTTCATGAATGTATGATCATGGGTTATCTTATTGGTTGACATTGTAAATACATGGTAATATAATAATCTACCAAAAAACTTAATGTGGACATAAAATTCACTATAGAATTATCAAAAATAAGGGTAGAATATGTATTGATGGAATTCCATCAATATATTTTTTATTCATAGATACTATATTAATTTCAGTATTCATTATCATCGTATGTTCCTATCAACAATTTGTATTTAAAATTATTTTCGATGGATTCTTTTTCTTTTAATATTTTTTGTTATGGAAATTCTAAATTCAATGATCAAATTTTATTATTATAAATGGATCTCATTATATTTTTATTCTGATTTTTCTATATTATTAAATCCTTATTCAATATGAGTTAATTATTATGCCTAAATATAATTAGGAGTTCAATGAATATTTTTTATTTCAATTATTTTTTTTGTATCCAATGTAATAACTGATTTATCTGGTATTTTTATATAAAATAAAATATTATCAGAGGATTGTAGAAAAATGGTAGATATTGGGAAACAATTCACATTATGTTTAGATAGTAATGCAGTGATTATCTTTTTTTAGTATCATGAATGTTCATCTTTATCATAGTTTCTAGATAAATATAACATGAAATTTGACCCTAATGTCATATTAGTGATGTCTATGTCCAATGGTTTTTATTTATGTCTAATCATATGAAATGATAGATTTATTTTCCTAATTTACAATCATTTATATTTATTGAATATTTTATATTATCTATAAATGTTTATTCCTTGGAACTAATGTCACCTGCCTACATCCAAGGCATAATGGCTACATAATAATTAGTGTCTAATTCTATTAGTCATATTGTTACAAATATTATATTTAATGTAAGAATATTTATGATTTTATTCGGAGTATATTATATTTGAGAGATTGTATAACTAACATAGCACATATTTTATTTTCATGGGAAGATGATGCATTCAGATTCCACTATGTATCAGCTACCAAGGATTCCCTTAGAGTAATTGAGATAGTCCCATTGACTACATACATCATCAAAATAGACAATATATACTTTAATGTACATGACGTGATACACTAAAAGGAAAAATTGCAGTCAATAACACCATGTATTTTATCCCACACATAGAGTATATCAACTACAACACTCCATGCAGACTGCAGTATATGAATATATCTCATCTTTTGTGTTTCACTATATCTACCTTAAATGTATATGGAATATAATATTAATGATGTATTGTATATTTTTATATATTTTATAAGAATAATATATATATATATATTATAATCATCAATTGATAATTTTTTTTCAAATGAGATAATATGCTACATTAGAAGTCTTTATCAATGCTGATGAATTACGTGATTCACATTCATTAATATTTCATAAAATCATTTGGACATTGACAATTTTTTTCAGAGATGATTTGAGATGATATAATGTTAAAATATGACATACTGAGAAATATATGAATTTTTGAGAGACTCATATATAATTATTATATTATGTATGGAATATTTGAATGACTCATAATTTTATTCTATGTTACATGTGGTTTTATCTCTATGTAATTGATAATGAGTTGGTCATGTAGCCAACTGAAAATGTTATGTACAACGATGTATGATTTTGTTGTGGGTTTTTATCCATATATTTATTGTACTCCCTCATATAACATTCATGAAATAATGATGTGTATTTCCTCATGAATGGATTTGTAATCCCTCAATTGGCACATATACATCACCAAAGAATATCCACCCTTTTCAAATTATATAAGGTCTTGTTTGGTAACACAAGGATTATTATTCATTTATTGTTGGGTTAATAATAAATAGATTAACATATATTAACCCAATTTATAATCATGAATTCTACAATTATATTTTGAGGGATTTGAATGAATGAAATCAATACCCATATATTGATAAATAAATTTCACTAAGGAGAAGGTACTCAATTATTTATTCAATGATTCTATGGAAGTTGGTATTATTTTTCTATATAAATATATCGGTACATGAGACACCAAAACCAACCCTTAGAGGCCACACATAAATAACATGTTATGGGGATATCATATTTAGTAATTATAATATATCTAATACTCAAGTATCTAATGATACAAAGAAGCTATTAGAATTCGAATAACAGATATTAGAATATTTATAATTCTTTATCGACTTATAAAAATTAATGAATATAACATATATAAGAATTATTATCAAACTGGTCACCCAAAGAATGTATATTTTTGTCCACCATGTTATTTACGTAATTTGGGTTTCATGTAATCAAAAACATAATGATTATACATACATATTAATGGGATTCGTACCAATATTTTTTTATATAAGGAATTATTTTATGTTGCCTACATCGATTTTAGGGGAGTTTTTATTTTTGAGGAATGATTACATTTCATTTTTTTAGTAGAGAATATTTTTTTATGATAGTATTTTTGTCCATTGATGAACGATACTGGTTGAAGAGTACATAAAACTAAGGGGTTCAATCTATTCTTCTATTTTCATATATTTTATAAACTATTTTATAGGTACAATTTCAATGATATTTCTCTTATATAAGGGTGTACTCACCAGGGGTTACAACAAGAAATAATATATTATAGTTTATATATTTATATATTTCTAATTATAGTGTAACATGAAAAATTTTTAATTGGAGATATATGTAAATTTTTTGTTATTATTGGATATTGAAAAAACATTTATTTGGTATTTCAATGAATTTTTACCTGTCTTGCGTATAAAAAATTATCATGTCGTGGTGTGTAGCAATAATAATTATACATGGACAGGTAAGGAAATATTTAGTCTGGTCATATCAGTTACCTACTATATTTTTTTCCAATACCATATAAATTATCATTGGTGCATAATCAGATCTTTTGTTAACAAATATATTGAGGGTAATTTCCCAATAATTTATTGTTTCTTAGATGTTCTCATTAACAATATATAAATTTTTGTGATGTAACACCGAGGATAGTGGTTAGGTGTCAATATGTTTTCATCAATAATTTATGATCTAATTATTTTGATATACTACACTAATAGATAAATGTGAGGCATATGCGTTTATATTATATCAAATGGATCTATCTATTTAATAATTTTTTTACATACCCCATAAATTCAATTTATAAAAAAATTATTTTTTAGTCTGTGTAGATTGATGATATTTACAATTTATTCTTAAAAATATACTTGGTATTACAGTCATCCATATTTGATTATCAAAACCTAAATAGTATTCATTATCCTCTTCAATTCCTAGAGGTTTTCCTAATATATATATACAAGAAAATCTTATCCAGAGACAAAGTCTCTAACCATTTATTATAATAAAATAAATGTACAAGAAGAAAGTACCCCATTCCATAAAAAAAAACTACAAATCATAAAAACCATACACGTCGCTATATCCATGATCAAATACTTCATCCGTAGTAGTTGATTCTTATTACGAACATTCATAATGCATCAGAGTCTTATCATACTTACTTCTGAGATATAACTTTTCCAAATATAGAAACTCCTCAAAAGACTGTGTAACTTTTCCCTTGCAGACAGAATATCTGGTCGGCATCAGTTTCAAAATATAAAAATAATTTTTTCAATTAAGATCAAATATTGAGGGGACATTTTTTTCATGATATTGTAAATATATTTATAACATTTATTAATTGAACCAAATATATAAATTATTTACATCATTGGTCATTTTTTAAAAATTAATTTTCAAATTTTTTTGTCAAAAAAATAAAATGAAAATTCTCTTTCTCTTAAATTTTATGAAAACCAGAAATTGAACATATCATTTCCAATAGATTATTTGATTAACTTATATTAAATGAATATATTTTCTTCCAAAATCTTCAGTTAACAATAAAAAAACTATCATGATAAATTTTATATAAAAAATGAACTTAAAATTTTCTTCAATAACATGTATCATTTTCAATGTTCAATTGATGAATCATTTGATTGAAAAAATAGTTAACCATTTTATAAGTGAAAAAAATAATGATCATTTATAGTACGAGGCTAATAATAAAAAATTATTATAAACTATTAATGAATTAGTTTGATAAGAAAATTACAACTATAAAAAATAAATTTCAAAATAATCATTTATTCATGTATGTATTTTAACATAAATCTTACAATACTATCAATTCCACCATTTATATAGTTATTGACTCTAGAACTTTATTTTTTTACCATAGAATGTAATATTTCCCAATAATGGAATGTGGTGGAACCCAATTTGTTATTGATGAATACATAATGTATATTTTTATATAAGGGAATATATTGACAACATAGGGGAATGTAAAACCTGTGGATGGTGATATAATATAATATTAGGTTTCATTGGGTATTTTTTGTGGAATAGTAAATTTTAGGGTCGTACCAAGATTAATAGTGTGAATATATGAATACTATATTTCTGGGAGATATTTACTTTTTTGTTTTCAATATCTATTTTTTCTAAACTATAAAGAAAAATTATTTTTAAATAATATTACAAGAAAAACTATATTAAATCTAAGTATTTAAAACAATTTTTTGAAGAAAAAATCACATTAGTAATGATTAGTTAATGTTAGTTTTAAAAAAACTAAAACTAAAATATAATGTTCAATTTTATATTTTATAATAACTCAATGAAAAAACAATTTAATATAATTTCATCAAAACCCAAAGGTAAAATTTCTTTCTTAGATCGATTATAGAAAACATGTTAAAATTGAAATTTTAATGTCATTATATCATATCTGATGTGAAAATCTATTTATATGCAATTTATTTGGAATAAAATGTTAAATTTAATGTTATAATATATTTTTTAAAAAAAATAAATTTATTGTATTATTTTTAATTTCACTATTAATGATAACAATGTAACAAATACTAAATCGATAAAAAAGTTATTCACACTAAATTGCTATGAAATATTCCTTGAATTATTATTCATAAGATATAATATTTCATCATTTCATTATTCTTTATCATTTTTTCACCAAATCATTGATTGAAATAAAAAATTATATTATATTTTGTATTTAAAATATTAAAAAATTTAATATTATAGTTAACATGATATCATGTATCAAATAAATTCATCAAAAACACTATCAGTATTTATTATCAAATTTTTAAAGTAATCTTACACAAGTGTTATATATGTAATTAAAAATAGAATATAAAATATCAATGAAAACAATTTACCTATATTATTATCATTAATAAAAAAATTATTAATAATATTTATCTTTTAAAAAAATTTAAGTATAAGAGAAAAATCCTAATAAGATTATATAATAATAATGTAAATAATGAGATATCCCCATAAAAATCATATTTCAAGTCATTAGTTAGAATAATTTCATGTTGTATAAAAATATATAAAATCAATTTCATAGGTCAAATATAAGGCCTCAGCCTTAAACATTACTTAATATTGAGTTATTAAAATAATACACATTGAAGATCTTTTCAAGTTTACAGTATTAGAGAATTAGATCATAAATCATGCATTAAATTCCACATTTCAACAAGGTGGTTACATAAAAGACAGTATTCATTTTTTCTATCAAAGGAGACATATTTAAAATAAATCATGGATTGTTTCTTGACACTTCCTCGACACTATCATAACATCATGTACTTTTCACCTGACCTATGAGAAACATTTCAAAAACCTGGGATGGGCATAAAATGCTCAGTAAGGGATATAAAAATATGGAAGGAAAACCTTAGTCCTTGTAAACATAATAATCAATGAAATCATACTTTACTCATAAAACATAATTACATTATCATACCTTATAAAATCACAATATTTAGAAATAACTCATAGAAATCATAGGACAAAAAGGTAACTTGAGGCTTTCATAAAATTCTTATGTAGGAAGTAACCTTCATGGTTACGTTTGGAATACCCATCATAGTATATTCTATAAATCTCTTTGAAGAAACCTTAGCGTTTAACCCCTTTGCATTACCCAATGAATTGGAGAGCTATATCAGGCTCACCCACCCTTATTTCATCATGGAACCCCCCATATTCATAAAAAATTCCCAAGAGCCATAACCTAATCGTATCACATAAAATATGCACAAAGGGATCATAAAATTTCCACATTTCAATCCCAAGATATCAATACAACACATTGATATAAAAAACATAATCAAAACCATTTAAAATACCAAAATAAAAGAAAAGTAAATCATGGTATATATTTTCATTTAAAAAATTTTATGGCTTGTATTGGAATCTGTAACTCAAATAATGGTCACGGAAGCAGAGAAGTCGTTGTCGCCTCATACGTAAGAGAAAAACATTCCCTTTTGTCGTTTAGTAAAACGCTTCGTATAAAAAGATTATTTTTTAATAAAAGTAAAATTCAAGGTGGTTTTGAAATTATCGTAACATCAGGAACGAAGTATAAAAGTAAATTCAACTTCCTGATCTGGTATTATTCCAGGAAAATCATCACGAAAAACTTCAGGATACTCACTTACCACTAGATCATCATTAATATGAATGGTTCATTTGTTTTCAATAATATGTGAAATGTAACATTCATTTCCATCTTTTACAATTTTCCCAGTGTCTTGATATGTTATCAACTGGACGGGTTCATTAATGTACACAAACTGAAATTCTTTCTATAAATAAACATCTTTAGCTCTATAATCAATCTTAGCATGGTAATCAAAGAGACAATCCATAGACAGGATAACATCAAACTATACTAGAGGTAAAACAATAAGGTTTCCAAGTATGTTCTTTCCACGGATTAAGATAGGAAGATTATTATGAATTCATTTTGCCTTAACATTTCCCACAGGTGTTTTTACCGAAAGTTCAGGAGTCATTTATTGAGATGGTATTTCCAATTTACTAGAAAATTTTTCAGATATGAAAGAATGTGTAAACCTTGAATCAAACAACACACTGGCCTTATCTGAAAAAACAATATACCTGATACCACTTCATATTCTGGCCCAACATCTTCTGAGGTAGTTGCAAAGGATTTCACCACACCTTCTGTTTGTAGTCTGGTTGCTTCTCACCATTCGAGCTCTTTTTCAAACACTCGTTTTCAAAATGAACCATCTCATTGCATTTGAAACATTTCACTAACTATAAATCAAATTTGTTCTTACCATTATGCTAATCTATTCCAGTACAATAATGATCCTTATGTCCCATATTATCACATCAGTAGTACATTCCATAATTCAAAAGACATTCCCCAGTATGCTTTTTACCACATTTATCACAAATTGAAAACTTAATTTTCTTACCATCAGACCTCTTTGAAGGATTATTCCCTTTCACCTGCCACCACGGTGAATTCTTCTGTTTGTTTTTATGTAACACTTGATTATCGGTAAACTCCATTTCCAACTTCTCAACACAAAGAACAAGCTTTTCATAACTTTTTAACTCACAAGAAGCTACTTCACTTCGATATTTTGCCTTTAATCCTGAGTAAAACCATTGATTTTAATATCAAGGTCTCGGATAAAATTTAGAGCATACCTTGCCAATCGAGTAACTTTTCTTCATAAGCTGCCATTAAGTCGTCTTCTTGCCTCAATTCTGGGAATTGTTTTTCTATCATGTGTCAAACAGCCTTAGGAAAATATTTCTCAAGAAACATACCCTTGAACTCATCTCAATACAGAGCATCAATCTCATTAGTGTCCCTGATATTTTGAACCATCGACCACCCCTAATCTTCTTCACCCTCCAAACGGTAAACTGCAAGACTAACCTTTTGATTGCATGAAAACCCCATGACATAAAAAATCTTCTACAGTTCTTTAATCCACCCTTCAGCTAGAACATGGTCAGATGGTCCTATGAATGATGGGGGATGTTGCCTCATCAAATGTTCCACCACTGACATGTTCCTTTGTGGTTGATCAGGATGATCTCGTTTATGGATACCACCACTATTTATTGCTTGAGTCAAATATGCCATTACTGCAACAAACTGTTCAGTTACAATTCTGACCATCTCAGGATGCTGATTTGGATGGTCATTTCCTTCTGTAATCCTTCCTAGCACTACTTCCCTATTTCCTCTATGGAAAACCATTCTGAACAAACATTTCTTACATGAAGAAACATGGTAATATTCAAATGCTATATCATTTTAATTTGACCAAAAAAATATATATTTGGATAATCATTTAATATAATTATCACTCCTATAGTTATATAAACCAAACTCTGATACCAACTACAAGGCCCCAGCCTTAAACATTACTTAATCTTTGGTTATTACAAGAATACACAGTGAGGATCTTTTCAGTTTTATAGTTTTATAGAATTAGATCATAAATCATGCATTACATTCCACATTTCAACAAGGTGGTTACATAAAAGATAGTATTCATTTTTCCAATCTAATGAGACATATTTAAAATAAAACATAGATTCATTCTTAACACTTCCTCGACACTATAATCACACCATGTACATTTCCCTTGCCATGTGAAAAACATTTCAAAAACATGGGATAAGCATTAAAAACTCAGTAAGGGATATAAAAATACAGAATGAAAACCATAGTCCATGTATAAATAAAAATCAATGAAATCATATATTACTCATAAAACATAAGAACACTAACATACCTCATGAAATCATAATATTTATGAATAACTCATATAAATCATAAAACATAAAGGTTACTTGAGGTATTCATAACATATTTATGTATGGAGTAACCCTCAAGGTTATGTTTGAAATACCCATTACAGTATATTCCTGAAATCTCTTCGGAGAAACCTTAGCGTTTAACCCCTTCACATTACCCAATGCATTTGAGATCTATTTTGGGGTCACCTGCCCTTATTTTATCACAAACACACCCATCTTCATAAACAATTCCCAAGAACCATAACATAATCGTATCACATAAAACATGCATAAATGAAACATAAAAATTACACATTTCAATCACAAGATATCAATACAACACACTGATATAATAAAAACATTATCAATACCATTTTCAATACCAATATAAAATATTAGTAAAACATGGTATTTATTCTGCATTTAAAAAAAGTTATGGCTTGTAGAGGAAGCCAAAACTCAAATAATGGTCATGGCGGTGGTGAAGTCGTTGTCGCTGCATATGTAAGGCAAAAACATTCCCTTTTGTAGTATAGTAAAATGCTTCATATAAAAAAATACTTCTGAATAAATGTTCAAGTCAAAGGGTTTTATACACCATATAAAAAAATGTTGTTTAAAAAAATATGCCTCAATGAAAGAAGATTTAGACAAAGTCCCTTACCTCGTGTCCGACTTGACTCGATCATTCTTTAATCTCCTAAATAATAAACTAGAGTTAATTTCTACTTTCTTAAGAACCTTTTTCAAGTTCATTATTCCTTTTATATCACTTATTACCATGTTATAAACATTATGTAATTATTTATGTTAATAACTGATGTTTTGTCGATCATTTGTACTTGAGTCAAAAATAATATTCTTATAATTACAAGTTCTTCATGTGGTAAAAGATCCCTTATATCAAGAATTATATTCATGATGTAGATATCATATATATAATATATATCCATTATATACATGTATTTATAATATTACATAACATTTAGCCGTAATAAATGAAATGCACCGTTCATGGAGACTGTAAGTCGTACGTACACATGAACACTACATTCTTCCCTATTTCTAATATAATGGAATCAAATCATAATGATATAAAGGAATATTATAATTCCTGTATAATATCATATATAATATCATTAACTCTATACTTTATACGTCCCACATATGGCATTAATGAATCAAATCAATTTGAGGGTGCGGTAGTCTGCACTTCCTAAAATGAAGATATCGTGTTTACCCATAATGGAAACCATAAAGGTATTACATAAATGAAAAGTATAGAATAATATGGAAAAAAATAAACATAATATATATCATATATAAATATAGTGACATATTAATGTCCACAATGAAATGTGTTATAAAAAGATTGAACAATCATCATTTCGTGAGGCACAAATTCTCCATCCATAGAAACATTATGTTCATTAAGCATTAGACAGAGGTGTGTGTAATTGTAGCTCAAATAATTCTCATAACAACATCCTAGTATATTGAAGATACTAGTGTTGTTTCAAAATAATTGAATAAAAAGAGTTTAGGGGGTTTGGTAAGCAAAATAAAACAAAATAACATAAGAGAAGACATTACCTTTATATCGGGAAACTCCTCTTGGATTGAACCAAAATGGTTTCCTGAAGAGATTTCTGACTATGTTAAAGATTCTATGATAAAGAGAGGGACATGGAGAGATAAAATGAGCATATTTTGGCCGATACAATGGCTTGAGAGGTGTGGGTAAGGGGTAGAGGTTGGGGCCTTTTATAAGAGGGAGCAGGGGCACTCATGGAATGTCAGGAATTGTTACTTTATTATAAATTTTTTTTAGGATTTTAAAGGTCTCACAATGATATAACTCAAGGATACGGTGATAAGGGTTCGAAATCCACCCATCCAATAGGTTTGTGAACAAGTTTCAGTCTTAGATTTTACATTATCTTTTAATTTTATTTAAATCAATCATTAATTAGATAATCGCTGCATCATCAGGGTGTCATAAATAAATTTATTTATATAATTTATAAAAATTATAAAACAAGTACTATGATGTAGGAAATATTTTTATCTTTATAATGAATATTTATCATCTAAGATATCGTTTACATAGACAAAACTAAAATTGTTTTACCTGGGTGATACATACTTTGTTTATACATTCCTTTAAAAAAATAATATAATAAAAGGACACTATCACACTAAATTTATTCCATGGGGTCACAAAGATGGAACAAGGCATCCCATGGTCTTCCATTACTCAACCAGTAACATTGGACACATTTGGTGGTCATTTTATATTATTATGATATTATTTTATTACCCTTAACTACCCGATTACTAATTAACCAGGATAATTAAAGATAATTACAGTCGTTACTATTCATAATGTCCAAATACAAAAGATTCATAATTAAATAATTTGGACCTTCAGATTCCAAATATAGAATCCATTTTACCAAATTCCAAACACAGAAATTGCAGTTATTAATTTTATAATAATTCTCGTTGTCAAAACAAATAGCGGGTTTTTTTGAAACAACGTCTATCAAATGTTTGGAACTTGTTTATGTCCAATTACAAAGTAAAATTATTTAAAATGACCAAAATTGGATTAATTGGTAAATATATATTCTAAATAAACTGTAAAACCAATTTAAAGTACGTTCTATCTATATAATTAAATTAGATGAAAAAGCAGTTTTGACGTAAAATGCTGTATTTTTCACTATTCATTAAAAAATGTCCATTGTTAGAAAAACGTCCAAAAAATTATCCAATGTAAATTTAAATGTCCCAATCCAAAATAATATGTTTATTTTGACAAATAGAGATTATAAAATTGTCAAAATATTGATTTAAAAAAGTATTAAAATAAAATGGTGGTAAAACGATATTTTAAAAAAATATTAGGGTATTCTATGATTATGATTGGATTTATTCTCATTTGAAGCCTCTAAAACACTATATAATTAATAAATAGTCAAAGATATTAAAATACATAATTCATTACATAATTGGGATGTTACACAAATATTCCATTTATAGATTAAGCATAAGATCATGTATTATTGATGGCTTTGTTTAATCACCACGAATCACTATAGTCCCTTTAGATAAGAAATTACTAATAAGAAAATATTTTGAAAATTAATATAAAAGTTTTATTTGATAACATTAAAAATATAGCCTAAATTATTATAAAACTCAACAATTTATTTATCACATAGGAAGGATATTATCATGAGAAAGCTTGTGATTTTTTTGTTTAATTATCGCAGATATAAATTATTTTTTCAAAGAGAATATTACTATCAAAACTAAAGACCAAACCTCACAATGATAAATTTTTATCTATGTTTTTGTTATTTTAAAATACTAAAAATATTTTTATAAACTCTTTGATTTCATATGATAATTACATTCATAGATATTACTATATTGGTATGTATTAAGTTATTGTTCTATTAATTTTTCTTAAATATATAAACCCTCATCCAATTTTACTTATTAATCATAATTTATTGTTACATCAAATATTTTCAAATAAATTGACACATTATCTATAGAATATATTCATATATTATAGATTAATAATTATATATAGATTATATTTAACAAAAAAAAATTTCCACATCAGTTATATAATTAATATTAATATTTTATAATGGGAACCATAATATATTATAAAAAACATTTCTCTCAAATAGTTAGATGATGATTTTTTTACCGTGTTTTAATAGAATTTTTTGTTTTTATTTTTTTATAAAAAAAACTAAATAATACATTTGTAAATAGAAATATAATTGATTTAGATCAATTCTATCACAATATTCCCTTAATTATTTCCAACCACATATTTAAACAACAATCAATAAGAAAAATTATATCATAAAAAGTATATTAATCCTAAAACTATTGTTTCCAAAAATAATAAATTGTATAACAATCACAATTTCGACAACTAAACAACGCATTGTCCTCCCAAGGCCTCTGGGATATTACTAAAAAGAATATAATCCATTCATGTGGGAATATAATCTATAAAATTAAATAATAAAATATTATAAATAATATTTACTCAACAAAATATTAATGATTAAAAAAAGAATGTAATTTAATATTTTTTTAAATAGTAATATTGCATTTAATTAATCTTGATTATTAATAGTGACAAAGAAAAAAACAATTGCTTTTGACATTAAGGGTGGCATATATGATACACAATTGTAAAACAATAACATTCCTCAAAAGAGTAAATATTATTTTAATGGAAAATACATGAAATATTTAAAAATACTATATTTTTCTTTTTTTCCATATTATGTTAATAAATGTGTGTAAAAACATATATATAATTTTACTATAATTAGAAAAATTCTGTGATAATTTGACATCCCATTATTTATACCCTGTAAAAATATTTTTCTTATCTGGTATTATATATATATTAAATGTTTCCAAATTATAATATTGGTTAGATAAAAAAGATCATATTTTGGATGAATTTCATTGATAATCATAAAATAAAATGTTATCACTATATAAATAAAAAAAATTATCTATTCTGAAACATAACACATCACCCATAATCACGTGATAAGAATAAAACATCATATAAAATTAAAAATTAAATAAGTTGTAGATATCATGTGTATAAAAATTTTCATTCTTTAAATAGATATATTGAATCTGAAAAATATCATTTTCTAATAAAACACCTTAATTTTTCTTGAATGAACCTCATGGGTCTTTTATTTTTTTTAATTTTCTTTTATTAGATATATATTGAATTATTAATGAATCTTATAATTTATAAATAAATTAAAATAATATTATTGGGATATTTTTAAATGACTGTAATCATGGTTGAGTATACTTATATAAACCTCCTAAAAAATCAATGTCAATATGTTTAGTAAATAGTTTTTTTTAAAATTTTACAATTTAAATTATGATTTTTATTATAAAATATTTCCAATTTTTTTCTAGGGAACTCCAAATATATGTCAAATATGTGAAAAATAGTAGAGTGATTATAAATACGTTATTCAATGACTTTGCTAACCATGTCAATAAATATTTCTATTAGATAACACTAATATTTAAGATGAACTGAGAAATCTATTTTAAATCAACCAGTAAGAATACTTGCAAATATAAAATGGAATAAATATTATTTTTTTCCACTATTATAACTAAAAATATAATATTATAATTAAAAAAATGTATATAAAATTACTTCCTTACATTTTTTGATGTATTTGATAAATATATTACTTGGTAAATAATAATTTCCTACCCAGTGAGTTGCACTATAGTTTATAATTTCAAAAAAAATTGAAAAATGGTATTATTATTATAAGATGATAATTTTTAATTTATTTTTATTATATCTAATCCTCAAACATTAATATAATTAATATGAGTATCTATCAGAAATTATTAGATATGGTAAAAATTTATACACTATCATGATATAACACTTGTATTATAGGTACATTTTTCTGATTGAATTTTAAAATCAACAACCATCATCTCATTTTTATATTGAAATTTAATTATATATTATTCTCACATAACAAGGTACTATATCCATTTATGTTAGTACTACATAAATATATGGTTATTTATGGGTCTATAAAAATAATTTCATGCCTCAAATCATTACTATTTCTTTATTCATAATATATATTACTAATATAGTGTCATAATCTAATATAAATGACTATATATTTTTGAAATGTGTTGTTTTTATAACAGTTATTGGTTTTCTAGGATACCATAAATGATTCTTCGGCATATAGAGACCTAGGTTTTCAACATGTTAAATATTATAATGGTATATATTAGGAAAATATCCATCAACCCTAAATCTAATATAAAATGACATATTAAATAAAAAATATTTATATTTTTCTTGACAATAAATCTGGTGAACTAAATATTATTGTTCACAACTCATGAAAATTAATTAAGCATTACAAAAATAAGAAATATACACCTAAATATCTTTATATATATTGTGATCATTTTCCAATCTAAATAAATTTATTTCTACTATTTTATTTCAATTAACTTAAAAATCACCATTTTTATATCATTCCTGGAATGCATACATGAATAATTGTATGAGTAAAAGTATAGAGATTTTTATTTTAAATTTAAAATAAACTAAAAGGTTTTCCATATGTGGATCTAGTTTTCTAATACTAACATAATTATTTCATCATTTATAATATGTCAATTTATTGTTCAACTAGTGTGTTGATGATATTAATTTGATATTTATACCACATTAGATATAAATTATTGAAATAAATTGTAATTTAGTTATATAAATCATTAAACAGTGTTGAAATAAATAATTTAATTTTCTAAAACAACTACATCAATATGAATTTAAATTTTTAAAGGACACAGAATTTATGATGTATGTAGTTTTTAAAAGAAATCATTCCTCATTGTGAGGTTTTATTGTAAACACATAAAATTATATTCCTTTTAGTATATGATTTTATTGAATTTATAATAAGACGGAGATATATTTTAATCATAAGTTAATAAAATTTATTCCTGAATATTTATTATTATTTAAATAGGAAAAATTACGTTCTTTATTATATTCTTTTCTATTATGATTTTTCGGTATGAAAGTTTTCTTTATTCATTTTTTATTAATCTGATAGCCTCTTAAATATTATTAATTTATTTTATTATAATTAATTAATTATTTTTTAGTTGTTAATATATTATAATACATTATAAAAATGAACATTTTCGTTTTTCCTTTAATATAAAAAAGATTATTGTTAACATTATTTAATTACTATTTTGACTGTTTTTCTTCATTACAACATTGTAATTATTTTCCTCTTAAATAAAAAGTTCACATTTATATTTATTACTATATATATGTTTTCAAAAAATTGTCTCAATATTTTTTATTACAAAATAAATATAAAATTAAGCTTTTTTATCTTTGTTCTATTCCATAATTTTTTAGTTTTTCAGAATAATTGTTTTGATAAGAAAGATATATTCCCCAGAATATTAATTAATTATATTAAATTTAAATAACTTTTATTGATGTAAAATATATTAACAATATCAATATTTAATTTTTAAATAATTTTATGTTTATTTCAATATATTTCATTTTTTACTTGATTATCGAATAATTTTATATATTAAAAATAATTGGAGCTATTGAAAAAATTATTCCAAATATCTTTTTATTTAATGTAAAATTGAAATTTTACATGATATCTAATTTAAGAATAATAATTATATTATATAATTATATTTTTTATATAAATTATTAATTTTATTAAATATTAGATTTAAATAACTCAACTTAATAGAAAAATCATCAAATTATAAAAAAAATTGTCGTAAAAATATATTGATAATAGAAATAAGAAGTACAAGATTTTTATACATGCAATATCATAATATCTAGATCCTAAATTGTTCATTTGGATTTTATTAGTTTTAATTGGTTGGTGATAAGATTCATTGGAACATTGAAATTTTTAAAAAAATTTGCAAATTTGAAATAACTTCCTAACAATTGGTTACTTCATTTTATATAATTATCCCTGTATTTAAATATATATATTACTAAATTTTTTCATCATATAAAAAAATTAATTTATTTCATAATATATGTGTGTAGTATAGTTCTCAAATTTTTCATATTCTACAAAATGTAAGGGATATTGATAGTTCCCAAAATTATATTTTTTCTTAAATAATATGATAATGTTATTATTGATGACGATGCTGCTCTTTCATTTCCAAATATATAACCCATGAATTAGAAAATTATCTTTATTCATTATGAATAATTAAATTTTTTTATCTCACTAGAATTAATGAAAGAATATTATATCACAAAAAAATACATATTATATTTACACCCATTTTTCAAAAATATTTTACAATGCTATATATTATAAATTTAATGTATGATTCCACAAAAAATGATGAGTTACGCATTCTGTATTTATGTTCGATAATAACATGAAAGGTTAACAATTTCAAATTAAAATTGAAGTATATAATGGTGTATAAATAATATATTTAATGTAACCAATGAAATACTGAAATTGATTGAAATTTATATTTTATGAGATTAGAATTAAATTAATAATGATGAAATGTATTGAATTATGTATTTTAATAATCACAATATTCATTAATTAATATATAATATGTTAGTTAAATTTTCAATAATAATTATTGGATACTATTTTTTTCTTAATAATTGGGCATCCTTATATTGAACTATTCTACAATAAACCCATTATTTGTTTATAGAACATTACATAATTGTTAATTTTTTTATTTTTTATGATATTATATGTGTGAATTTATTTTCTTGTATGTTTACAGTTTCAGAAAATAAAAGTATGGTTTAAAATAGAAAAGTCAATAAACAATTTGAAATAAATTTAATCTAAATAATTTACAATTTTAATGATAAATAAATCAAACAATATTTACTCTTCCATAGTAATTGTGCCAAACTTTGATAAAATCATATCATTATAGATTATAATAAATGAATTGAAATTACAAATATATTATACATAAACATAAAAGTGTTAATGGATAAACAGTAATTAGTGTTAGTATATTCAATATGATTTCACAATAATTTAATAATGTAGAATAATTAGTCAAAAATAATAATTTATAACCAATAATGCTATAAAATCATAAATATTTTTTTATATAGTAGTAATTGAGAAACATAAATGAATAATTTAATGATTCCAAAAATAATTTGAAAAATATATGAATAATTAATTAAAATACTATAATTGGGGGATGCATGGTCTCTAATAATAAACATTTGGTATAAAATAGATTAATATTACTGATTTTTTTAGTATTATGTAGAAATAGATTCATCATAATCCAAGATAACTATTAAATAAAATTCTACTCTAAAATTATTCAATACTATTATAGATAGGGAAATAAACAAAATAACTATATATATGGTAAATAGTAATGTATAAATCATTGGGTCATTTAATTTTAAATTTTATATATTTTATTTATCAATATAAAAATATATAATTATAAAATATACAAATTTATTTATATTTTAATTAAAATTGGTAATCATCCTTCAATATTTCACACATTTAATAAACACAATGATTTAAAAATATATTTCAAAAAACGATATCATTAATTGAATGATATTAATAATATTAGTCACTAGTTAGTGATATAGTATTTTTAAAAGGATGAAAAAAATCATGATTGACATTAATTATGAATTCAAAACAATTTCATGATATAAATGAAGGATACCTTTTCTACTAAATATTTTACTGCTATATAAGAAATGCATAGCCAACTTAAATATCATCCTATTATATGAGAACTGAATCTTATTACACATGAATGAACCCTAAATCTCCAAACATAGTGTCTTTCTACGAAATCATACAAGAATAAACAAAAAAATACTACATATTAACGAATATTTTTAATTATGTGGTTTGAATTATCATCCTACATAAATGTGATGATACTTACAATGTATGTTTCTATTTAAGAATAAATATTACAGCATATTGACATTATATGAATGTAGATCACTCTATAACTGTTGTAAATCTACACATCATCATGTTTTCCTATTATATAAATATACAATTATCCATGTGGTCATGTAGTTCTGTCGAATTACTATAATATTTGGAATTATTTAGTTTGAAACATGACCCATTATTATCCAAAATAAATCATTAACACAATTAGTTGTATCGTGTATAGTGAAAAAATCACTATCCACTACCTAAGTTATCATACTGAATGATCCAATATCTATTTCACTGGAACACCCATTGGTATTTCCTCTAGAATAAAATACTAATAGTTGATGTATCACTATTGATATCACATTTCAATGAATAAAATATGGAAATTCAATGAGGCTTCCAATACTAAGAATTATTAAACTAGAAGCATAATTCAAGAAATACCATGTTTGATATATCACATAGATGGATTTGAACAAAAATTATACTTCTACATATATGATGTACTATCCACAATAAATTGATAACCCCAATTTAAATGACGCCCAATACATTCTTATACATTCTTAGACAATAATAATAGTTTATATGATAATAAAGTTATTATTTCACAGAAATTTATTTTAATTCAGTCACATTATCCTTAATTAACATCAAAATATATTATTAATTCGGTACAATATTCATTTTCCCTTAATGAAACATTAAATCATTCTCTAATTAAATCATAATATTTAAATCACAGTAAATAAAATACATTTATGTTTCATATTGTGTCACATGAACAAGTGCCTCCTCCAAAACATATCCTTTGATAAATCATTTATGACTATACATTATTCTTTTATTAAAGAAAGTAACACTTCAAAATTAAATAGACATATCATGTTAGATTTATTACCTAGAAATATAAAGATGTATTTTGTTATATTTTTTCATGTGACAGAATCACCAAAATAATCGTCATTAACATTTATTTATAATGGATATAATATCATGAAATAAATAAGAAATATATTTTATAGACTTTATAAAAATAATGATCCACTAACCATAATTTCTTGGATTTTTACATGAATTTACCATAAATCTTATTATGCACCCTAAAAAATGTAACGTTAGGATGAGTACCTACAACGACATACATAAATCATTTGACTATCACAGTTAGTATATTATTACCATGTATCTTAATGATTCAATAATTTGGTATTATTTCACCATTAAAATTATTATATTTTAGAAATAAGAGTTAAATGTGATTTTCCTTTATCAATTCCAAAATACTCAGTAACCTTATTGGTGAACTATATTTGGGGGAATAATGAAATATCAGTGATTATATCTTGTTAAATCATCATATGAAGAGTATAATTTGATAAATAATTTTATTAATTTTAATGTACTAGGAATTCCAAAATAAAATACATGATCATTTGATTATATAGCCCCCCATTATCGTTGAATGGGCATGTAGATAGTGGATAGTAGTGAATTTTTTATTCAAAACAATTATATGGGGAAAATAATAATATATATTATATGAAACCATTATAACCCACGAATACACTAGTTTTTATGTTCTACTTCCATGGTTCTATATTCAATATGTATGGAATGTGTATCCACTTACCTAAAATTTCCTAATTTTGATCAACATCAAATATAGTTGTATTTTTATCTAAATATGACTATCACAATTACCATGAATTAATCAGTCTTTAAATACATTTATCTTGAATAAAAATAATCATTTTTTAATAAAAATAATATGTACTTGGTACATAATTCAATTATAAAAATCAATCTATTGTATTAAAAAATTAAGCTAATGTGATTTCAATCAACATGGAAACTATGTTAGCTCCCATGATTCAATAGAATGTAAGGAAATAGTTTCATCATCAATTGATTATTTCGACTATCTAAAAATACTATTTAATGCCTATTCATTCATGCTCATTAGATCAATTTAGTTATTTTTGTGGAAGTAAAACAATTCATTAAAATATAATTTCCCTACTAATCTAAATCTATGAGGCTATAGAAATTAATCCGGACAAAATAAGAAAATTTATATCATATATTTATGTGTCCTTCATTAGGAGTCCAAAACATCATCGATATAATTGTTACTCTCTAGTCCTTATTAATTATTTTATATTTTCAATTATTCTATCTAATATATTAATTTATACAAAATCTAAATTCACCATTTCTTGTTTAATTTCGACGATAATATCCGAATGAAACAAATACAATCATATTGATTAATTGAACTTAATATTAGACTTTATGAAGCTAATATCTCTATATAAATCACTAAAATTTATAATAAGATTCTAATATCTAGTTCTTCTTCCAAATAACATCATCCCATATGTGAATCACAATGTTCTTATCTCCATATACCGTAAATATATAATTCAATCACTAATCTCTAATATTATCACAATTATTAAAATCCATGTGAACATATAGAAGGTGCTAGAACATTAAAATAATGAATTATTTGTGTTCTATAATCCCATAAATTCTCATAAAACTCTTGAATGAAAACTGGTGAGAGCAATTTTTTACATATGTTATTTGAAAAATTTAGTGATTCTAGTATAAATTCAATCTATATCATGTATTTCAATATCATGATACATGCGTTCATAGTAATATTTTTTTTATTTGAGGCACATCATGTGTTTTTACTGTTACAAGTATATTTTTATCATAATAAATAAATTTACCCCAATAGTATTGTTATAAGGCCTCAGCCTTAAACCTTACTTAATCTTGAGTTAATTACAAGATTACACATTGAGGATCTTTTCAGGTTTAGAGTTTTAGAGAATTAGATCATGAAACATGCATTACATTCCACATTCAAACAAAGTGGTTACATAAAAGACATTATTCATTCTTCCCATCAACGGAAACATATTTAAAATAAAACACGGATTCTTCCTTGACACATCCTTGACACTATCATCACATCATGTACCTTTCCCTTGACCTGTGAAAAACATTTCAAAAAAATGGGATGAGCATAAAAAGGTCAGTAAGGGTTATAAAACTATGGAAAGGAAACATGAGTTCATATATACATTAGAATGAAATCATACATTACCGATAAAACATAGGCACTTTAACATACCTCATCAAATCATGAATTAACCATAGAAATCATAAGACATAAAGGGTAACTTGAGGCATTCATAACATTCTTACATAGAGAGTAACCCTCTTGGTTATGTTTGGAATACCCATCATAGTATATTCCCTAAATCTCTTCGGAGAAATCTTAACGTTTCACTCCTTCGCGTTACCCAATGCATTGGAGAGCTATATCGGGCTCACCCTCCCTTAGTTTATCACGGAACCACCCGTTTTCATAACAATGCCAAAGAACCATAACATAAACGTATCACATAAAACATGCATAAAGGAAACATAACATTTCCACATTTCAATCACAATATAACATTTTAGTATATTGAAATAATGAATCCATTCAAAAAGAAACCATTTCCAAAACCATTTAAAACATTTATTAAAGATATTTTTGAATCAAAGTGTCCCATACCACCTTGAAGATTTTAAAATTTTAAACCATTACTATCCATATAAATAAATCCTTAAAACCACTATGAAAACATGGATATTAATAAGAACAAATAATTAAAACATTTAAAGCGATATTTTGGTTAAAGGGGTTCTACCAAAATTTGAGACACTTGAATACAATAATTGAGGAATAATATTTAGTCAGAACTTTATAATATCATGAGGATAAATGTATTCATGATATAATATTCCAAAGGACATTATATACACCATATAAGTGTGAATTGGTGCATAACAACAAACAAGTCTCAATAGAAATGTCAAATGTGATGAATTCCCTTATAAAGAAGGTATCCTTAAAATAAAGATAATTCAATCTCAAAATTATGTGTGAAAAATATAAATACACCCAATATAATTGGATATTAAGTTTAAAACAATAAAAGGTCATTCACACATATTCAAAAGGTGACATATTAAATAACTACATGTTGAACCCAAAGAAATCGAAATTGGGTTAAAAAGTTCCCTTGGAAAAATTCGACAGCCTAATGGAATCCCTTCAAAATTCAGAAGATGAGTTTATGAGAGATAAAAAGGGTATCACATGGACATAAAATTTAAATCAATATGGATATAGAAGAACATATCCCAACATAATAGAATGTTAATTAAAAGACATAACAAAAGAAGTTTTTTGAAAAGAGGAGGGTGAAAGGTCCCTTTACTGAGTTGGGTAACTTTAGAAACGTACACCCCATGGAATAAGGGTCATACAATGAAGATGATAATACCCATAAATGAAATTATACTACACAAGGTTTATAATATTGGGCAGTACATACACCACTGAAAGGAAATTGTGGCAGATGTAGCATAAATCTCACGGGAATAAAAGTGAGATGAAAAACCCCTTACGAAAACTCGGCAGCCTAACGGATCCACTTAAAACTTCCAAAATGGATTGATGAGAGGAAATAGGGTCTCTCATCATATGAACATAAAAATTACAGTAATAGTAATATAAAATAACATCCCAATCTCAAGAAATATGATCTTAAAAGGAATGACATAAAAGGGTGTACTTAAAAAGAAAGAGAGGAGTAAGATCCCTTACCTTAGGTCCGACTTGACTCGATCGTTCTTTAATCTCCTGAATAATAAACTTGAGTTAATTTATACTTCCTTAAGAACCTTTTTCAAGTTCATTATTCCTTTTATATCACCTATTACCATGTCATAAACATTATGTAATCATTTAAGTTAATAATGTTTGTTTTGTCGATATTTGGTTCTTAAGTCGAAAGTGGACTTCTTACAGTTACATGTTGTTCGTGTGGTCAAAGGTTCATTATATCCAGAGTTTTATTCATGATGTAGATATAATATGTATCATATGTATACAGTATATTCATGCATTTATAATATTACATAATATTTAGAGTTAAGAAATGAAATGCACCGTTCATGGAGACGGTAAGCCGTACGTACGCATGAACGCTACTTCCATTTCTATTTCATATTTAATGGAATTAAAACATAATTATACATAATATTATTTTAATTCCAGTATGGTATCATGTATAATATCATTAAATATATCCTTTATACTTACCACATATGGTATTAACGAATCAAATCACTTTGAGGGGGGCGGTAGTCCGCACTTCCTTAAATGAAGATATCGCGTATACCAATGATGGAAACCATAAAGGTATGCCACAAATGAAAAATACATAAGCTTAAGTAAAACATAAACATATTAGATATCATATATAAATATAGTGTCATATTAATTGTCACCTTTGAAGGTGTTAGAAGAATGTTGAACAATCGTCATTTCGGGAGGCAGAAATTCGCCATCCACGGAAACAGTATGTTCTTTAACAATTAGATGTAGGTGTGTGTATGTGTAGCTCGAATACTTATTATAAAAACAACATAGTTTATTTAAGATACTATAGTTGTTACAAAATAAATGAATAAAAAGAGTTTAGGGGGTTGGAGAAGCAAAATAAAACAAAAGGACACAAGTGAAGACATTACCTTTAAATCGGGTAACTTCCTTTGATTTGAGCTCAAAGGCTTCCTTGGAAAGGATTCTTCCCAAAGTGAGGCTTCAAGGAGTTATATAGGGATGTGGAGAATGAAATGGTCAGAGTTTGGCCGAGGAAAAGTCTTGAGAAGTGTGGGTAAGGAGGTAGAGGTGGGGGCCTTTTATAAGAGGAGAGGAGGGGCACTCTTGGAAAGTAAGAAAATGTTACTTTATTTGAAAATGAGTTTCGGATTTAAAAGGTCCCACATTGACATAATTCGTAGATACGGTGATAAGGGTTCGAAATCCACCCATCCAATAGGTTTCGGACATGTGTAGGTCTTAGATATTACATTATCATTCTATTTTATTTAAATCATTAAATAATGAGGTCATCGCTGCATCATCATGATGTCATAAATAATTTAATTTATTTAATGTCTAAAAATTCGAAAAAAAATACTATGATGTAGTAAATCTTATTATCATCCCAATGACTATTTATAGTCAAAATTATTACTTGTATAACCCCATTTAACAATTGTTATAGTAAAACATCTCATGTTTGTGTCATTTTTACTTTATCATTAAATAAAAAGGAATTTATGTCCTTTTCCAACCAATGTGGCTCCATGGGGTCCCCAAGTTGACCCATGGATTTTCTTGGTCGGCCATGACACATCCAATTATGGTAGGACATGTTTCTAGGTCGTTTCATTTTATTAAACCATTATTCTTACCTTAAACTACACTAATTACCTCTAATCGCGATTAAAACCTTATTAAGTTACTATTCACCAAAAAATTATTTTAATCCCATTGAACCACATTTTACTTCTTAATGATAACCATGTATGTTGGATTTTCTAAATTCAAAACACAAAGGTGGAAAAATATCATTTAAACGGAAAATTAGTTTTTATAAGTACCACTTAGTGGTTTCACTATTCATCAAAAATTGATGTTTTTCAGAAAATTACCAAAAATTCACCCTAAGCTATATTTGATATTCCGAATTCAAAAATGATTTCTATTTTAAAAAATTAAAAACATATAAGTTGCATTAATTAATTTAATAATTATTTCCCACTGTCAAAACAAATAGCGTGTTTTTACGAAACAAAATGTATCAAAAGATTGACACTAGTTTATGTCTGATTTCAATGAGAAATTAATTCCATCGACCACTATTGGATTAAATGGTAAAACTATATTATAATTTCACTTTCAAACTAATTCAAAAGATAATATAATAATATGAATAAATTATATTAAAAAGAGGTTTTGAATTAAAATACTACATTTTTCACTATTCATTAAAAATTGAACTTTTTCATAAAAATACCAAAAATTTACACAAAGTAAATTTTGATGTCCCGATTCTAAATAAGAATTTTATTTTGTCAAATATAACACATAAAATTTCCAAAAAGTGTATTTAAAAGAGGTTCTCCATCAAAAGGCGGTTAATTGACCTTTTAAAGAATATTAGAATGTTTACGCTTAAAATTGGATTCATTCGCATTTTTAATCCTCTAACATATATTGTAAAAAGTAAAAATATTTGACAAACATATATAATAATTTTGTAGTTAGTTATGTTCATTCCTGTCATTACAACGACTAGGAGTTAACTACCATTTAAAATAATATTATTTTATTATTAGAGTGCAACGTAAGATTCCCAAGAAACTCGTTGTTGCATATTGGGTACGCCATCGAGCATAGCATCCCCTTTAAAGTAATATTAATATTTTATTCACAAATATGGATAAATATAAAGATGGTATATTCTTTATTTACCTGGGGTGTTACATCCTTCCCCCCGTTTGAGAATTTCCTCCTCACAATTTTAAAATTGGGCTTGGAAACATCCTTGAAAGTCCCTCATCGGAACAAGAGTCGGTAAAACAATCCCTTTAAAATAATGAAAGATAAGTACAAAGGTCACCCAAGTTAACCCATACTAAGATTCCAAGTAAGAAGATATGGACATAGAGGAAAAAAACAAAGGGTCATGTTTTGATGGAGAGTGATAGAAAACAGTTTTAGGAGAAAGTTAACCACAAGAAAATCACAAACTTGTGATGGGTTAAACGGTATTTGATTCCCCAGTAGTCAAAGTTAATAGACAACATTTTTGTTTTAAGTTACTTTTTATGGAGGAATTTATTCATAAGGAAATATAATCAGTTATCATGTTGACATTTAACTTTTACTAGATTCCTTAATCAAACTCATATTTTCTCCAAAAGACGAGTATTTAGGAAAACTTTTTCGCATTAAGAGTACTATAATAAATTTATAGAGAATCACCTAATCCACAATAGAGAACTATATACTTTCCAATGCCTTTAGACTCTAACCAAAACCAAAACCAAAAAGGTTAGTACAAGATAAGATAATCCCAAAAAGGATAACCCTTTATAAAAAGAAAATCTGTTCTTAACCTCAAAAATTTGTCCAACAAAACCCAAAGTTCAATGAGGACCATTAGATAAACAAATTGTCCATAAAATACTTCAAAGTAAACAAAACTAAGATTGAAACCCAAATATTTTAAGGATTTAGTCACATAGTCTTCCAAGTTAAATCGTAACTTTTATCTCCAAACAACATCAGTTGCTCTTAATGTCTTGTATTGAAAAGTAATTAACCTAAATACATATCCTCCATGATAGGTTAATAAATATCCATAGATAACCCAAAATCAACTTACTCTTAATTCATAAAATCATCTAACTAAAAATAAATAGTCAAACTAACCAGGGACTTCACGTAGTCCAGTGGTAGGCGATAAATACCAGTTGCACTTTGGTTGTGGGTTCGATTCCCACAGCTTTGTCCGACGCGACGGGTTGTCACACGGTCTACGTGTTGTCCTTTTTATAAAACTCCAAAAATAACCCTAACATGTTTTAACCTCAATCGTTTCCTTATGCCTTTAATTTTCATCCAAATTCGTTACGATCTCAACATCTTAATTCTCGAAGTCTTATTTCACAACCATAAGATAAAATAAAACGATTCCCAAAATGAATAACATCATACCTTGGTCATGGCGTCCACTCGGTTTCATCGTCATCTTGCTCATGCAGGTAGAAGTCCCATACATTACAACAATGATTTAGATATCATTCTAAATCATTTGCTTCCTCCATCCAAATACACCTCGTACAACATGGGTCATATGGGTGTTCACAGAAAAACTGTTTTGGAAAATAATCATGTATGACATATAATTCCAAAACATCTGATAAAACCTGATTTCTATAAAATAGTCGGACCGAAATTGAGTTGAAACTTTCTATTATTGGTCCTTTTAAAATACCATAAGTATGTGATGTGAGACTATATTTTAAAAGAAAATATAAATAGGTTGCGCAAGGGTATCCTTCCTCAACACCATTTTTAAAATCATAATATGCTTCAAATTCTTGTGATAAGGTAAAATATTTGAAAATTCCTTGATAATATTTACCTTTCTTGAAAATTTGAGAATATTGTGAAAATATTATTTTTCTAAAAACAACCCATGATCCACGATGACAACGAGGTAGAGTGGAGGTGTTTGATATCTCAAACAACTACTTGCAAGTGAGTTGTATACTAGAAAAAGTTTCACAATCATCCGAAGATGACTTTGCAATAATTATTGCAAGCATGTCATCAGGAAGTGAAAGGAATGTCGTTTGAGATCCTTCTCCTTCCATTCGTAACCGACTTTACTTGACCTAAAAAAAGTTATAAAACTAGGATTTAACTGAAATAATAGATATAGGGACTAATCAGGTGTCTCACAAGAACTCCTAATCCCTAAAGTTTTCTAAACCGACCTCGGATACCAACTATAAGGCCCCAGCCTTAAACCTTACTTAATCTTGAGTTAATTACAAGATTACACATTGAGGATCTTTTCAGGTTTAGAGTTTTAGAGAATTAGATCATGAAACTTGCATTACATTCCACATTCAAACAAAGTGGTTACATAAAAGACAGTATTCATTCTTCCCATCAACGAAAACATATTTAAAATAAAACATGGATTCTTTCTTGACACATCATTGACACTATCATCACATCATGTACCTTTCCCTTGACCTGTGAAAAACATTTCAAAAACATGGGATGAGCATGGAAAGCTCAGTAAGGGTTATAAAAATATGGAAAGGAAACATGGGTTCATATATACATAAGAATGAAATCATACTTTACCCATAAAACATAGGCACTTTAACATACCTCATCAAATCATGAATAAACCATAGAAATCGTAAGACATAAAAGGTAACTTGAGGCATTCATAACATTCTTACGTAATGAGTAACCCTCTTGGTTACGTTTGGAATACCTTTCACAGTATATTCCCTAAATCTCTTCGGAGAAACCTTAACGTTTCACTCCTTCGCGTTACCCAATGCATTGGAGAGCTATATCGGGCTCACCCACCCTTAGTTTATCACAGAACCACCCATTTTCATAACAATGCCCAAGAACCATAACATAAACGTATCACATAAAACATGCATAAAGGAAACATAACATTTCCACATTTCAATCACAATATAACATTTTAGTATATTGAAATAATGAATCCATTAAAAAAGAAACCATTTCCAAAACCATTTAAAACATTTAATAAAGAGATTTTTGAATCAAAGTGTCCCATACCACCTTGAAGATTTTAAAATTTTAAACCATTAATATCTATATAAATAAATCCTTAAAACCACATTGAAAACATGGATATTAATAAGAACCAATAATTAAAACATTTAAAGCGATATTTTGGTTAAAGGGGTTCTACCAAAATTAGAGACACTTGAATACAATAATTGAGGAATAACATTTAGTCAGAACTTTATAATGTCATGAGAATAAATGGATTCATGATATAGTATTACAAAGGAAAGTATATACACCATATAAGAGTGAATTGGTGCATAACAACAAAGAAGTCTCGATAGAAATGTCAAATGTAATGAATTCCCTTATAAAGAAGGTATCCTTAAATTAAGGATAATTCAATCTCAAGATTATGTGTGAAAAATATAAATACACCCAATATAAGTGGATATTAGGTGTAAAACAATAAAAGTTCATTCACACATATTCAAAAGATGACATATTCAAAAACTACATGTTGAACCCAAAGAAATCAAAATTGGGTTAAAAAGTTCCCTTGGTAAAATTCGACAGCCTAATGGTATCACTTCAAAATTCAGAAGATGAGTTGATGAGAGATAAAAAGGGTATCACATGGACATAAAATTTAAATCAATAAGTATATAGAAGAACATATCCCAACACAATAGTATGTTAATTAAAAGACATAACAAAAGAAGTCTTTTGAAAAGAGGAGGGTGAAAGGTCCCTTTACCGAGTTGGGTAACTTTCGAAACGTACACCCCATGGAAGAAGGGTCATACAATGAAGATGTGAATACCAATAAATGAAATTATACTACACAATGTGTATAATAATGGGCAGTACATACACCACTCAAAGGAAATTGTGGAAGATGTAGCATAAATCTCACGGTAATAAAAGTGAGATGAAAAAAACCTTACGAAAACTCGGCAGCCTAACGGCACCACTTAAAACATTCAAAATGGATTGATGAGAGGAAATATGGTCTCTCATCATATGAACATAAAAATTACAGTAATATTAATATAAAAGAACATCCCAATCTCAATAAATATGAGCTTAAAAGGAATGACATAAAAGGGTGTACTTGAAAAGAAAGAGAGGAGTAGGATCCCTTACCTCGGGTCCGACTTGACTCGATCGTTCTTTAATCTCCTGAATACTAAACTTGAGTTAATTTATACTTCATTAAGAACCTTTTTCAAGTTCATTATTCCTTTTATATCACCTATTACCATGTCATAAACATTATTTAATCATTTAAGTTAATAATGTTTGTTTTGTCGATATTTAGTTCTTAAGTCGAAAGTGGACTTCTTACAATTACATGTTGTTCGTGTGGTCAAAGGTTCATTATATCCAGAGTTCTATTCATGATTTATATATCATATATATCATATATATCCAGTATATTCATGCATTTATAATATTACATAATATTTAGAGTTAAGAAATGAAATGCACCGTTCATGGAGATGGTAAGCCGTGCGTATGCATGAACGCTACATCCATTTCTATCTCATATTTAATGAAATTAAAACATAATGATACATAATAGTATTTTAATTCCAGTATCGTATCATATATAATATCATTAAATATATCCTTTATACGTACCACATATGGTATTAACGAATCAAATCACTTTGAGGGGGCGGTAGTCCGCACTTCCTTAAATGAAGATATCGCGTATACCTATGATGGAAACCATAAATGTATTCCATAAATGAAAAATAAAGAAGCTTAATTAAAACATAAACATATTAGATATCATATATAATTATAGTTTCATCTTAATGTCCACCTTTGAAGGTGTTAGAAGAATGTTGAACAATCATCGTTTCGGGAGGCAGAAATTCACCATCCACGGAAATAGTATGTTCTATAACCATTAGATTTAGGTGTGTGTAAGTTTAGCTTCAATACTTATTATAACAACATCATATTATATTTAAGATACTGTATTTGTTACAAAATAAATTAATAAAAAGAGTTTAGGGGGTTGGAGAAGCAAAATAAAACAAAAGGACACAAGTGAAGACATTACCTTTAAATCGGGTAACTTCCTTTGATTTGAGCTCAAAGGCTTCCTTGGAAAGGATTATGCCCAAAGTGAGGCTTCAAGGAGTTATAGAGGGATTTGGAGAGATGAAATGGGAAGAGTTTGGCCGAGCCAAAGGCTTGAGAGGTGTGGGTAAGGAGGTAGAGGTGTGGGCCTTTTATAAGAGGAGAGGAGGGGCACTCTTGGAAAGTAAGAAAATGTTATTTTATTTGAAAATGGGTTTCGTATTTAAAAGGTCCCACATTGACATAATTCGTGGATAAGGTGATAAGGGTTCGAAATCCACCCATCCAATAGGTTTTGGACATGTTTAGGTCTTAGATATTACATTATATTTCCATTTTATTTAAATCGTTAAATAATGAGGCCATCACTGCATCATCATGATGTCATAAATAATTTAATTTATTTAAAGTCTAAAAATTATAAAAAAACTACTATGATGTAGGAAATATTATTATCTTTCCAATTAATATTTATAGTCAAAATTCTTACTTTTATAACCCCATGTAACAATTGTTTTAGTAAAACATTTCATGTTTGTGTCATTTTTACTTTATCCTTAAATAAAAAGGTATTTAAGTCATTTTCCAACCAAAGTGGCTCCATGGGGTCCCCAAGTTGACCCATGGATTGTCTTGGTCGTCCATGACACATCCAATTAGGGTAGGACATGTGTCTAGGTCATTTCACTTTATTAACACATTATTCTTAACTTAAACTACACTAATTACCTCTAATCGCGATTAAAAACTTATTAAGTTACTATTCACCAAAAAATTATTTTAATCCCATTGAACCACATTTTACTTCTTAATGATAACCATGTATGTCGGATTTTGGAAATTCAAAACACAAAGGTGGCAAAATTTCATTTAAACGGAAAATCGGTTTTTATAAGTACCACTTAGTGTTTTCACTATTCATCAAAAATTGAAGTTTTTCAGAAAATTACCTAAAATTCACCCTAAGCTATATTTGATATTCTGAATTCAAAAATTATGTCTATTTTAAAAAATCCCAAACATATAAGTTGCATTAATTAACTTAATAATTAATTCCCGCTGTCAAAACAAATAGCGTGTTTTTATGAAACAAAATGTATCAATCGATTGACACTAGTTTAAGTCCGATTTCAAAGTGAAATTAATTCTATAGACCACTATTAGATTAAATGGTAAAAATATATTCTAATTTCACTTGAAAACCAATTCAAAAGATAATCTAATAAAATAAATAAATTAGATTAAAAAGATGTTTTGAATTAAAATACAACATTTTTTACTATTCATTAAAAATTGACCTTTTTCAGAAAAATACCAAAAATTTATACAAAGTAAATTTTGATGTCCTCATTCTGAAGAAGAATATTATTTTCTCAAATATAACACATAAAATTTCCAAAAAGTGGATTTAAAAGAGGTTCTCCATTAAAAGGCGGTTAATCGACCTTTTAAAGAATATTAGAATGTTTACGCTTAAAATTGGATTCATTCGCATTTTTAATCCTCTAACATTTATTGTAAAAAGTAAAAATATTTGACAAACATATATAATCATTTTTTAGTTAGTTCTGTTCATTCCTGCCATTACAACGGCTAGGCATTAACTAACATTTAAAATAATATTATTTTATTATTAGAGTGCAACGTAAGATTCCCAAGAAACTCATTGTTGCGTATTGGGTATGCCATCGAGCATAGCATCCCCTTTAAAGTAATATTAATATTTTACACAAATATGGATAAATATAAAGATGTCATATTCTTTATTTACCTGGGGTGTTACAATTGTTTAACATCAATTCATCAATACTAACTACTGCTATCGGGAATTCAAAATTTAACCATTTTGTTCAGTCTCTCTTGTGGAAATTACTCTCATTTAGTGGAACACTGTGAATTTCTATGATATGATTCAATGAAATATATTATAGTTCTTCTTATTACATAAAAATTAGATGTGTCAAAATATAAAGGTTGTGCATGAAAATAAATTTTGGATTTCATTGATCCTTATTTTGAATAATGTAAATATTCTTATTGAGATGTTTCCCTATAAAACAAGTAAGGAATTATTTCCTCTATTTAACATTTATATAACTCCCACAATCTCCAACATATGTATGAATTATATTTAACACGGCAATTTCCATCATATCCTTTATATTTCATTAATTATGATGACAAAATGTGTTGTGACATATCTTATGACATTAAAAATATAATGATCATCCCATCAGGATTATACTTTATATTTTTATCTGATTATAGATCTCATTCATAAACTCACCTAACACAATCAGTGTTCCTAAAGTATCATTCAAGGTATTAGTAGCGATTATTATCTCATATTACTATTCATTCCACTGTGAAATTTAATTTATTTTTTATCATATACTATAGATCCAACTCACTACCTTACACTTAATAATGTTTCCCTTCACACATTCAGATGCTCACATAATAAATTATAAAAACATTATAAACCCTTTGATTGACATTCTACATCATCCCGAATTAGATAGGTACAAAATTTTCTAGGGATTCTTATAAAAATGTTTAATTTAATCAGATTAAAAAACCTCCCAATCAATATTATAATACAATACAGACACCTAACAACGTAGTGATTCATAATTTTAATACATTTAACGATGTGTAACATCTATAAATATTTTGTAAATTGAAACCTTCAGTATTTATAGTTACACATCGCATGCCACCTTTCACTATAGGGAAAACATAAATGATTGGGACTAGTATATTTACCTTTCCTGACAGCTATATACTTTTTGTAATAATTTGACTCATTTTCATATTTTTTTGACCATTCTATAACATTTATCTTCGATGAATTTATGAAATTATATTTTAAATACCTCTATGTGAGATATTTCTTTAGTATTTACTTACGTAAGTCACTATATAATATATTATATCATACAATAGAATTTCTAATAGTGGTGAAAAATTCATTTCTTATAATTTTTAGTGATTAAATAAAAACAATTTCAATGACATAATTCATTTAAGTTGCATTCACTAATTGGAGAAGACTCATTATGATATAAAATCATCAACCTGGATTTAAATTGGACAACCTTCAGAAAATATAATGATTAAAAAAAATGCCAGGTTGTTTTATGATTCCATTTTTTCATAATATTCTATATTCTATCATCGTTTCTAAATTATTTTTGTTCCTTAAATATTAAATGTCAAATTATTTAAAAATTAAATTGTTTATATTTTGATTATAATATGATATATGCCATCCCATTAAATTGTATCCATATTAACTAGTGTTAATATAGTTAATGGAACAACCATGTGTATTTGGATGACAAAATATACCACCTTCAGCATACAAAATTCATCCTCCTTTCCATAAAACATAAAAAATATGATCATAATATATTCTGATATAATTATATTGATGTAGTAACAGAATATAAATTATGTAAAATTGAGGATAAAATAAATTAAATTTACCTAAAATATGTTTTTTTTACCATGTGGCATTATTTGATAAAAATATTTAGATAAGTATAAGAAAACCCAACATGCCAAAATCCAAAAAATAATTGAATGTTCATCCACCAGAAGTGGTATATTGTTACAAATTACAATTCAAACACTATACATCATGAACATAAGACACTCAAATCCTCTAAACCATAATAATCAAAATAGAAAAAACATGAAATAATCGATATTAACCGCACATAATATAATTATGAGAAACATATATGAATATAAAAATTGAAAGAATTTCCAAATTAATCCAAACATTGACTATCATAGTTCATATATTCATCCCACATTGGCATGAGATTATTTAACATGTAAATATTTATATGATTATATTTAATTAAATATGGGGAAATAATAAGTACATAGATAACTCATAATTATTATTCATGTTACACATTCCTAAATTATTCCACCTAATATTTAATTTAGTGTCAATTTGATAGTTAAATAGCACTGATCAAATTTATTTATAAAAAAACATCCATTATTAATTATAATATCTAATTTTTTATAATATTATCATGATGACATGAAACATCAAAAATATTAATCACATAACCATCCATTTCACTAACAAACAAAAAAATTAATACACTTCATGTTTAAAATATACTTTAATTTCAATTCAATCAAAAAAGATCTTATTTTGGTTGTTATATCATTGAAACATCCAATTTTATATGAAATAAATCTACATCATTGATTAGGATAATAAATCAAATTTAAAGTAAAGAAATACAAAAAATTAATAAAACCCTATAAATGATATAAAACTTTTATTATCAATTAATAGTGTATGAATTGGTATATTTTTTTCATAGAGTTATCTCTTCCTCTTGTTAGGGTATTAGCTACAAATTATTTAATTGATATATAAAATCTATTTATATTTCATAATAGATAGATTATGAATAAAATTAATGATAAATTATCATAATAAAAGAATCATCACTAGAAATCTTATCAAGAATTCATTGTACTTAACATTTCCATGTACTTAATATTACGTCCACAATATTTAAAACCAAAATTTATTTTTATGAACGTTTTACCCTCTTTTTAAACCTTAATTCTATATACCTCCATGTTCCCCAATGGAATTTTAAAAAGATTTTTTTTCACCAAATATTTGAATATAAAAAATATTTTTATTTGCATCATCTCATTTTATAATATATATTAATCCAATAAATTCCCACATTTCATCATCCATTTAAATTCAACTATTACTACTACACCACTCATCTACACTTTTCCCTATAGTTAAACTCATTCCACAAAATCAAAATCGATGATACACAACCTCAATAGTATGATAAAATAAATATTGTAATGTGATCAAATATCATTATAATAGGTTTGACATATATGAACCATATCATTCATATGGTGACAATTTTTTCTAATGATTAACATTCATGGTCAATATAATTAAAATTTATGAATGAATTTTAACCAAATAAATTAAACATAATGAAATGGATTCACATAATACTAATAATATAATTACTCTCAATTAATATATCTATAGAATGTATCATATATTTATTATTGAGGAACATGACAATCATGATAAAATTTGATTTCATATTAAATAGTGTTTTCTCCTTCATGATTTTGTTTTTAAATATATATATTAAATCAGGTTTAATATTTTTTTTATGACAACCCTGCTTTCTATTACAAATTAAGCATGCTTTATTACATATAACGTCAATTGATAAAAAAAGAATATCGAGAGGTTTAGTGTCTTTGGGGCTTAGGATCATTACATAAAAACTTAAAACTTGAAATACAACATCTTTATTGAAAACATCCTTTACATGACCATTACATTCCTTCATACTTAGCATTGCATGGGATAAACTGAGGACATGCATAAGAAAAGGGTGATCTATAAAGCCCAGTAAGGGAGTACACAATGAATAACACGAGGAGTTCAATACATGTTAGGAAATAGGAATATCAATAGAGCATAAGAGTAACATGAACATAAAGGCATGATAAAGCATGATGATCATAACATGGAAATGTGGCAACAACACTTAACATTGAATTAGCATGAGCCAAGGCTCATTGCACATGGAGCATGAGTAAACCCTCGTTGCACTTGAATCACGAGTAAACCCTCATTGCACTTGAATTAGAATGAGTCAACACTCATTGAACATGACGTATCATGATACTATACTTTACCCAATGCATTGGAGCGCCATAAGGGTGCACCCTTCTTAAACATTTCATTTCATGCTTAAGTGTGCCACATGGATCATAAAACATGGATTCATAAAACATAATAATTTATTCCACAATAAAGGAATGTGGAATTAATACATGAATATTTATAATAAATAAGTAAATGTGCATAAAGTTGAATACCCTTGATGGAGAAATGGGCATGGTATTCACTACACAATGATATTGGCTTAGAAAATCGGTGTGATTTCGGCAGCGTAACGGCGTGACATAAGAATTCATAAAAATGGTTGATGAGAGAGAAAAGGGTTCCTCATTATATTTACATGTAATGGACAGTAAAGATTTCATATAGATACATGTCCCAACAATTGAAAAGGAATTTAGATTCATGATACAAAAGTATTGCTTGAATATAAAAGAGAGAAAAAAGTTCCTTTTGGAATTTCGATATAGTAACGGGTGTACATGGGAGGCATTTAATGAGAGAGTAATGGGTCTCCCATCATTAAAACAATAAGAGGGAAGTATGGGGGAGGTGCTAAACCAACCCCCAACATTCATAATTGAAATTAAAAGGGCAATACAACTTAAGGAAAATTGACAAAAATGAGAAAGGAAGAAAAAACCCATACTTGGAAGTGTGCTTCCAAAGGCTAGAGAGAGGCTTGTGGGAGGCTTCTTGGGAGCTTGGGGCACCTTGAGAGGATTCTATAGAGAGTAGGTAAGAGTTTGGACGAACTCCAAGGGCTTTGAGTGAAAAGAAGTGGGATCTTGGGTGGGTTTATATAGGAAAGGTGAGGGATTTCTTTCTTATTTAGGATTGGGACCCCTTATATTAAAATAATCCAAACCACAAACCATCCCATGGTATTTACCCATGGTTTCTGGAAAAGGAAAGAAGAAAACAACATTTTACAAGGCCAAGGTCCAAAATTATTTAAAAATTAGGGTTGTTTATGTGGAGGTGAGTCACACTCCCATGGAAATTAATTTAAAAAGGCAAAGTGTTGAATAAGTCTTGAGAGCTCCATTAATGCTTTGAAAAGTAATTCAAAAAAACCCAAAACCTCATTATTCTAATGATAAAACACATATTTTCCGAACATAAGGATTATGGTATTTTATTACATCATCATTGGGTCATTATGATGTCATAAAACACATTATATATTTAAATGGTATTTAATTTTTACCCAAAAATTTGACTGTCTCAGAAAATTATGAAAAATTCACCGTTGGATAATTTCGATGTCCTGATTCCAAAAATAATATTTATTTTATCTAAATAATTTTCTAAATATGTGAATTTTAACTTTTAAAATAAAAACCGACATTTATAAAAAATTCCCGGGTTTTGATAGAAATGGCTTTCAAACCTTAATAAAAATTTTAATTGCATTCATAAAATTATAAGATCATTTATATTTAATAAAAATTAATTTAATATTAATAATAATATTTTATTAAAACATTATTTAATTCAAAAATACTTTAATTTAATCAAATATAATTCAAAATAAAATAATAACTAAAAACGCCATTTGAACTTTAAAAACTAATTACAATGTTTCAAAAATGACTAGAAATTATATTCATTATTATATACAAAAATAATGTACATGAACATGGTGCTACTTAATTGTTAATAACCCCTTAAAATATCCGCATAAGACCTAAGGGTAAGGTGTGCGATGGTGACAGACTCTTGGGGCAGCTCGGATAACATCGCTCGAGTGGTAATCTCAATCAACTTCCACTTTTCCCGTAGACGGTCCCGTTCAAGCTTGACATAATGAAGCTCATCTTGGTCTTGGTCAAGGACGAAGCCCAAAGACTCCATCTCTTTTCCGAGCTCCGACAAATGGGATTCATAAGGGGCAATTCTACTGGATGAGGCCATCACATCCTTTATCTGAGTAGAAATGGGTTCGTTAAAGCCTTATATTTATACTACTCAGATGATCACTGTTCAACGGCTATAAAAGTAACGGTCACAAATCTTAACGTAAAACTAAAGAATTTGACATCTTATAAAAACATTTTTCATAAAGAAACATTTAACTGGATCAAGAGGGATTTTCCATTAATGGAACTTTGGGTCGTTACAATATTCCCCCCTTAAGAAATTTCTCCCTCGAACTTTTCCTTTTCCCACACTAAAACAAATGTGGGTAACTCAGCTTCATCATATCCTCTGACTCCCAAGATGCTTCTTCAAACTTGTGGTTTCTCCACAACACCTTGATGAGGGGCATTGTCTTATTTCATAGAACATTTTCTCTATGATCGAAAATCTTCACTGGTTGCTCCTCATAAGAAAGATCATCTTCCAATTGTACCACCTCGGAAGAGAGTACATGTGAAGGGTTCGGTATGTACTTACTTAAGAGGGATACATGAAAGACATCATGTACCTTGGACATAGTAGGTGGAAGTGCTAGTCGATAGGCCACAGCCCCAACACGATCAAGAATATCGAAGGGGCCAATGTACCTTGGACATAACTTCCCTTTCTTTCCAAACATCGTGACCTTCTTCCACGGAGATATGCGTAAAAACACCATGTCTCCGACTTTAAACTCAAGGTCTCATCGACGATTATCTGCATAACTCTTCTGTCGACTTTGGGCTGCCTTGATATGCTGTTGAATGGTTTTCACCTTCTCCACCATTTCTTTGACCATTTCTGGTCCAAGCAGCTTACGTTCACTGACCTCATCCCAACATGTCGGTGTTCTACACCTTTTCCCATATAGGGCTTCATATGGTGCCATTTGGATGCTCGAGTGGAAACTATTATTATAAGAGAACTCAAACAGAGGAAGATGTTGATCCCATCCTCCTTTAAAGTCCATTGAGCATGCTCTCAACATATCCTCAAGTGTTGGGATAGTCCTCTCGGATTGGCCATCAGTTTGAGGATGATAGTCCGTATTGAAGTTCAGTTCAGTATTCAGAGCTTGTTGAAGACTCTTCCAAAACATAGAGGTGAATCTTGGATCTCAGTTAGAAACAATAGATAGTGGTACTCCATGCAACCATACCACATCCCTGATATATATCTGTGCCAGTTGATCCAAAGAGATATCCTCTCGAATAGCAATGAAGTGTACAGTATTTGTAAAACGATCCACAACAAGCCATATTGCATTGTTTCCTTTGGATGTCCTTGGAAGTCCAGTGACAAAGTCCATGGTGATGTTCTCCCATTTCCATTCTGGTATGGGCAATGGTTGCATCATCCCCTTAGACTTCTGCCTCTCTGCCTTCACTTGCTGACACACTAGGCACTTTGATGTATATTCAGTGATCTCCTTCTTCATATTATCCCACCAAAAGTTTTCTCGGAGATCTCGATACATCTTTGTGCTCCTTGGGTGAATAGAGAAATTTGAACTATGTGCATCATCCAAAGGTTCCTTCTTCAGCTCCGAACATGATGGAACACATAGTCTTTTCCCAAACCACACAATTCCTTCTTCATTAACATTAAACACTGAGGATTTTCCCTTTTTGATATCTTCCACCTTTTCTTGGATTCCCACGTCATCCTTTTGATCATCCTTTATCCTTTCCAAAAGATATGGTTGAGAAAACATTTGTGAAAGGATTGATGATGTTCCCTTATTAATGATTCCCACATCCATCTTCATTAAGTCTAAGAAGATTGGATCCTTCTCAATTCTCATCATTGATAGAATCGCTGGATCCTTTCTACTTAGGGCATCTTCCACCTTGTTCACTTTCCCAGGGTGGTAATGTATTGAACAGTCATAATCCATGATGAGATCTATCCATCTTATCTGGCGCATATTAAGCTCTTTCTATGTGAATATATATTTAAGAATCTTGTGGTCAGTATATATCTCACATTTCTCTCCATAGAGATAATGCCGCCAGATTTTCAAGGCAAAGATCACCATCGCCAACTCTAGATCATGCGTTAGATAGTTTCGCTCATGGATTCTCAATTTCCTTGAGGCATAGGATATCACTTTATCATTCTGCATCAGCACACATCCTAAGCCCCTCTTCGAAGCATCACTGAATACCACAAAAAGCTCCCCACTTGTGGGTAAAGTGAGCACGGGTGCAGTGATAAGCCTCCTTTTCAACTCCTTGAATCTTTCTTCGAACACATCACTCCAAGAAAACTTTACTCCCTTTAGAGTTTGCTTGGTAAGAGGGTTGGAAAATCGTGGGAAATTTCTCACAAATCATCAATAATATCCAGCTAACCCCAAGAAGCTACCGATATCAGTTACCGATGTTGGCCTCGGCCATCCCTCAATTGCATATGTTTTGGAGGGGTCCACAGATATCCCATTGCTTGTGATGATATGGCCCAAGAATGAGACCTCCTTCAACCAGAACTCACACTTTTTGTACTTGGCATAGAGCTTCTTTTTGCAGAAAGTCTCCAGTACAGTTCTTAAATGCTCCTCATGGTCCTCCTTGGTTTTGGAGTATATTAGAATATCATCTATAAAGACTACAACAAATTTGTCTAGGTAATCTCTAAAGACTCTATTCATCAAGTCCATGAATATTTTCGGAGCATTGGTGAGTCCGAAAGGATTTACTATGAATTCATAGTGCCCGTATCTTGTACGAAAAGCAGTCTTGGGGATATCTTCCTTCTTCCCCCTTACTTGATAATATCCCGACCGCAAGTCCACCTTGGAGAAGTATTGCGCTCCACGCAGCTGATCAAACAATTCATCGATTCTTGGGAGAGGATACTTGTTCTTTATCATGATTTTGTTAAGTTCACGATAATCGATGCAAAGCCGCATTGACCCATCCTTCTTCTTGACGAAGAGGACTGGTTCACCCCATGGTGATGCACTTGGGCGTATAAACCCTTTATCCAGATTCTCCTGTAGTTGTTTCTTCAGATCTTCAAGCTCAACATGAGCCATTCTATATGGAGTCTTGGATATTGGTAGCTCCCCAGGTATAAGTTCAATTGAGAACTCAACATCTCTTCTTGGAGGAAGACCAGGAAGTTCCTCGGGAAATACTTCAGCGAATTCCCTCACAATAGGCATTTTTTCAAGGGTGGTTTCTTCCTTGGACTCAATCATCTGATCCAGATATGGGTTCTCATAAGGCATTAATATCTATGCTTGAGATGATGGAGCTAAAGGAGATTCATCTTCCTCCTAACACTTGTAAATAATCGGGGGTCAATTCTCCATATGGAGTGTGATTTCCCTCTCCCGACAATTTATGTTGGCTCTATATAAGGAAAGCCAATCCATGCCAAGAATTGCATCAAATTCCACCAAAGGGAGTATGATGAGGTTCGCTGGGAAATTCAATCCACAGATTATAACAGGGTAGGACTTATACTCATGGGATGCAATGATTGCCCCATTTTCCGTAATCACCGACATCTTTACTTCCAGGATTTGTGGTGGTGCAGGGATTGTTCTACTAAACGATTGAGATATAAAATAATGCGTAGAACCTGAATCAAAAAGTACGTTCGCTATTCTTGAATGAATAACTAGCATACCTTTCACCACTTCTTTGTCGGGGTTCACTTCGGCAGAAGTGATGGCAAAAGTTCTTCCTTGTTGTCTTGGAGGTTGCTGGTTGCCTCCGATAACCATTGGATTAGGGCACTGATTTGCAGAATGACCTGGTTCTTTGAATTTGTAGCATTGAACAACGCGTTGAGGTTCTAACGGAGTGTTCCTCTCCTCTGTCGCAGCTGTGGGTCCTTCTTGCTGACAGTTAACAGCTAGGTGCCCTTCTCTTCCACACCTGAAGCATTTTCTTGTCCCCCTAAGGCAATTTCCAGGGTGCTTCTTTCCACACTTTTGGAAAGTGGGGTGCTGGAACTTCTTAGAGCCGTTTGATTTATCCATCGGACCACCAGCATTGAAGTCCACATTACGCTTCTTGTCCCCATGATACCCCTATGATTCTCCGATCTCCATTTCAACCTTGAGGGCACATCGGACAATTTCCTCATAGCTATCGAAGTCACGGATCGCTAATGCTTTCCGCAATCTAGGCTTCAGCCCACCAAAGAAGCGGTCAACCTTGCATTCGGGGGTAACGACAAAGCTGGAAGCGTATCATGCAAGCCTTTTGAAGTTTTCCTCGTACACTCCCACAGATTCTTTATCTTTCTACTTGAGGGAAAGGTTGTCCCTTTCCATCTTAAGACGGAGGGTTCGCGGAAAATATTTATCGAAAAAGATCTTCTGGAATTCCTTCCATTCCAAAGCCTCGATCTCCTCCTCAGGCTTCGTATTTTTGATCAACGTCCACCATTGATCAGCTTCACCCTCCATACGATAATCCGCTAGGAGAACCTTCTCTTGTTTAGAACATTGAAGGATAGAGAAGATCTTTTCAATGGAGTTGATCCATTTCTCAGCGATCGTGGGATCAGATGATCCACTAAAAGTAGGAGGCCTTTGTCTCATGAATCTCTCGATAACGACTTTTTCTTTATTAGGGGGGTTGAACATTCCTCTTGACCCTTGTTTCTATTCAAAACATGAGTTAGCTGAGAGAGAAGAATGACAAAGTTCGTGATTCCCACTCCCATTGGATTGGGCATCTCATTAGTACAATCATCACACTGATCTTCACAACGGTTGTTAGCCCGAGTTCTCCTATTACCGGCCATTGGCTGTAATGAAAGGAAAGTTAGGGGTAACACATAAAGAGTAATCCAAAGACAAAAGTTGATGAATTATAAATAAACTTTAATCTCTTTAACTCATGAGTCTATAGGATTCAATCCAGGCTTTTCATGATCTTCCTTCTAACATATATTCTTAGGGGAATTTGTCCCTTAATATGGGTTCATACTAAGATTGTGAATTTATCAGAAACTATCCCCCGGGAGTGTCGTAACCAAGAGTGCAGCAAGGCCCGTTTTCGTGCACCAGTTCCCGTTCGAGTCTTGCTCAAAGCGGTGTTTTCAGGTTTTACCCCTAGGATACATTTGTGCCAGAGCCGCCTCTACCTGCTTGTATCCAGACAGGGATGTATTTGTTTGATAAACCACTTAATTAGTATTTACCAAAACTTAGGGATGTTTTTATTTTACTTAATCTTGTATATAAGGCTTTACTATGGTTTCATAATCCCAAAAATAACTAAACCTATCCTTTGGTACCAACTATGACAACCCTACTTTCTATTACAACTTAAACATACTTTATTACATATAACTTCACATGATACAACAAAGAATAATGATAGGTTTGGTGTCTTTGGGGCTTAAGATCATTACATAAAAACTTTAAACTTGAAATACAACATCTTTATTAAAAACTTCCTTTACATGACCACTACATTCTTTCGTACTTAGCTTTGCATGGGATAACCTGAGAACATGCATAAGAAAAGGGTGAGCTATAAATCCCAGTAAGGGAGTACAAAATGAATAACATGAGGAGTTCAATACATGTTAGGCAATAGGAATATAAATAGATCATAAGAGTAACATGAACATAAAGGCATGATAAATCATGATAATCATAACATGGAAATGTGGCAACAACACTTAACATTGAATTAGCATGAGCCAAGGCTCATTGCACATGGAGCATGAGTAAACCCTCATTGCACTTGAAGCAAGAGTAAACCCTCGTTTCACTTGAATTAGCATGAGTCAACACTCATTGCACATGACGTATCATGATACTATACTTTACCCAATGCATTGAACCGCTATAAGGGCGCACCCTTCTTAAACATTTCATTTCATGCATAAGTGTGCCACATGGATCATAAAACATGGATTCATAAAACATAATCATTTATTCCACGATAAAGGAATGTGGAATTCATACATGAAACTTTATAATCTATAAGTAAATGTTAATAATGGTGAATACCCTTGATTGAGAAATGGGCATGGTATTCACTACACAATGATACTGGCTTAGAAAATCGGTGTGATTTCGGTAGCGTAACGGCGTGACATAAGAATTCATAAAAATGGTTGATGAGAGTGAAAGGGGTTCCTAGTCATATTTACATGTAATGGACAGTAAGGAGGTCATATAGATACATGTCCCAAAAATTGAAAAGGAATTTATATTCATGATACAAAAGTATTGCTTGAATATAAAAGAGGAGAAAAAAGTTCCTTTCAGAATTTCGGCATAGTAACGGGTGTACATGGGAGGCATTTAATGAGAGAGAAAGGGGTCTCCCATCATTAAAAAAATAAGAGGTCAGTATGGGGGAGGTGAGAAACCATACCCCAACATTCATAATTGAAATTAAAAGGGCAATACAACTGAAAGAAAATTGAAAAAAATGAGAAAGGAAGAAAAAACCCTTACTTGGAAGTGTGCTTCCAAAGGCTAGAGAGAGGCTTGTGAGAGGATTATTGGGAGCTTGGGGAACCTTGAGAGGATTCTAGAGAGTGTAGGGCAGAGTTTGGAAGAACTCCAAGGGCTTTGAGTGAGGAGAAAGTGGGAGCTTGGGAGGGTTTATATAGGAAAGGTGAGGGAATTCTTTATTATTTATGTTTGGGACCCCTTATATTAAAATAATCCAAACCACAAACCATCCCATGGTATTTTCCCATGGTTTCTGGAAAAGGAAAGAGGAGAAAAATATTTTACAAGGCCAAGGTCCGAACTTAATAAAAAATTAGGGTTTCTTATGTGGAGGTGAGTCACACTCCCATGGAAATTAATTTAAAAAGGCAAAGTGTTGAATAAGTCTTGTGGGCTCCATTAATGCTTTCAAAGGTGAGTAAAACAAACCCAAAACCTCATTATTTTAATGATAAAACACATATTGGCCGAACATAAGGATTATGGTATTTTTTACATCACCATTGGGTCATTATGATGTCATAAAACACATTATATATTTAAATGGTATTTAATTTTTACCCAAAAATTTGACTGTCTCAGAAAATTATGAAAAATTCACTGTTGGATAATTTCGACATCCTGATTCCAAAAATAATATTTATTTTATCTAAATGATTTTTTAAATATTTCAATTTTCACTTTTAAAATAATAACCGACATTTATAAAAAATTCACGGGTTTTGACAGAAATGGATTTCAAACCTTAATAAAAATTTTAATTGCATTCCTAAAATTATAAGATCATTTATATTTAATAGAAATTAATTTAATATTAATAATAATATTTTATTAAAATATTATTTAATTGAAAAATCCTTTAATTTAATAAAATATAATTCTTAATTAAATAATAACTAAAAACACCATTTGTACTTTAAATACTAATTACAATGTATCAAAAATGACTAGAAATTATATTCATTATTATATACAAAAATAATGTAAATGAACATGGTGCTACTTATTTGTTACATAAACCCTTAAAATAGCTACATAAGACATAAGGGTATGGTGTGCGATGGTGACAGACTCTTGGGGCGGCTCGGATAACATCGCTCGAGTGGTAATCTCTATCAACTTCCACTTTTCCCGTAGACGGTCCCGTTCAAGCTTGACATAATGAAGCTCAGCTTGGGCTTGGTCAAGGGTGAAGCCCAAAGACGCCACCTCTTTTCCGAGCTCCGACAAATGGGCTTCGTAAGGGGAAATTCTACTGGATGAGGCCATCGCTTCCTTTGTCTGAGTATAAATGGGTTCGTTAAAGCCTTATATTTATACTACTCAGATGATCACTATTCAACGACTATAAAAGTAACGGTCACAAATATTAACATAAAACTAAAGAAGTTGACATCTTATAAAAACATTTTTCATAAAGAAACATTTAACTGGATCAAGAGGGATTTTCCATTAATGAAACTTTGGGTCATTACATTTTTTACTCTAAAATACATTTAGATGAGATCTTTGTAGTGATATAATATGAATATTTATAATAATTATATATTTAATCTTTGGTCCATATCGTTTGGATTTTAACCAAAATCATTAGATAATTACCTTGGAGACTTATATATATATTTATGAATAGAGATGATGGTATATGAATTTAATAACTATTTGGATAATTCATAATATATATAAAATATTACAGATTAATCACACCCAAGCAATTAATTATTAAACATATAATCATTGTTAAAATTATTTATCGTACATAATAATGGAGGAAATATTAATCTATATGGTGCTTGATACTGAGTATGAATGTATATCATAAAAGAGTATAGAATAAATATTCATTTCATTCTGATAAATGATTAATTTTAAGTATGAGGTCCATATTAAGAAGTGAGCTCTTTTAAGTTGAATTGAATATAAAAGTTATTAAATAGAATTTTAAGAAAAAGCATATTAATATAAATAAAAATATAATGCGTTATCACACACTATCATGGATTTATTTTATAAAATATTCCATAATACTAAATTCTTTTAATTTTTTTCAAAAATTTAAACACTGATGATATATTTTTTTCGAAATTTATTTATTTCATTCAGAAAAACCATTATATTTATTATTCTATTTCACATGGATGATTTTTTAAAAATAATCAATAACTAAAATTGAATAATATGTATATTATAATTTAATGATATAATGTACATTAAAAATAGTTTCATATAATTAAAATATCTTATATGAATAAAATTTATAATTTTAGGGGAATTAAATTTAATTTTCAATAAGAAGTAGTAAAAATTATTTCATAATTGCTTCTCATGAAATTATTTATAATATGTAATTTTAATAGAAAATTAGTTGAAATTTTATTTTTATTTTTCAACATATGTAAACAAATATACATAACATATATAGTTGGAATGATTCAAATTGGAATTGATAATTTAACATTAAAATGTAAATTTGACTATGTTTAGTCACAACACATTTCAATAATAGGATTTAATTGAATTTTAAATAAAATTTTTTATATGGTACACAGATAAACCATTCATATGGTTTACATTAGTGAAACATTAATCATGTAAATCCATGTAATTGTATTTCCCATTATATTTTATCTGTAATTTTATTTTAGAATAAAATGTAGAATACAAATATATATTATTTCAATTTCATTTACTATGTTCTTCATTAGATGGGAAATGAAAATTTTCATAAATTATTATAGATATGTCACTATAAATATATAATGTTAAAATTTAAATGACTAATTTGGTGAAATATGCATGTTTTAAGATAGTATAAATAGATTATAAATAAAAAAATAAAAAAAGGTCAATGTTAATAATAAATTTTCTTCCACATAATTATTCATGAATTTTACTATTATATTAACTATAAGAATATATTTTATTCTGAGAAGAAGAAATAGTTTTAAACTCATTTAAATAAATTTCTCATATAAAAAAATTAAATGGGAAAATTATAAATTTTGTAATCTGAATTTGAATAAATTAAAAATACTTTTAAATTAAATTTATTAATATTATAATATTTGAAAATGTTTAATTTTTTTTGAAAAGAAATATTTTTCCACGAATAATGAAAACATTCATTTTTGTAATCTATTTATTTAAAATGTATAAATTAATTAAGTTAAAAGTACAATTTGATCATAATGTATCATAAGACTCATTTAATTAAAAACATTTCAATAAATTACAAATGAATAAATAGTATATCAAATTTTATAATTAGTTCATTTTTTATTTGGAAAATATATTTTTCACAAAATCAATTTTTCATTTCATTTTGTTCATTATTTCATTAACTAATTTCCACAACCTATAGAAATATAATATATAATAGTAGATACTATATTTGTAATTATTTGGTAAAAATTAATAAAATTGATGTCTTTTATTTTTGTTCTATATAGATAGTAAAAGTATAAATAATCATTCACATAAAGTTGATGTCTTTTATTTTTTTCTATATACATTGTTATATAAAATTTTGGATTATTTGAATGTTTTATACTATTGTAATATTATTTTAACATTATATTCAATGTAAAACATGATTAATAATTCCAAAAATGACATTAATTATATTTTATAGAAAATAATGTTTTATTAAATGATTAACTTTTGTAAAAAAAATTACAGGAACTGTTATTGGGATATAGTCTTTAATATCCACTGTTTTCTATGTTTTATGAACATTTACATTTTTTGTATATTTATATAAAGCATCAGTGTAGAAAACTATGATATCATGGGAATTGAAAAAAGAGTTAACAATCGTATAAAAATTGTAGATAAGGTTGAACATGTCAGCAATGATTTTGAAACTTATACTTTATGAGATTATTTTGACACATACACATAAAATATTATATATAAATATGTTTGACTGTATTTCTCAATGATAATTATTTTATAATAATTTAATACAATATAATATTAGAAGACTATCCATCCCCTCACTTATAACTGGTCCTAACATCTCCTATAACCTATAAAATTTAAGACCCTTTTATTCATCAAATATCAATATAAATACATTACTTTAATCCCTCTATTTCTTTATTTGTCTTATTTATTAACATTATCCCATAATTATATGTCTTAACATGTAACGTAAAGGGATTCTCATAAGATGTAAATATTTTAACTGAATGTTTTAGTTTTATTTCATTTTCAACCACATTATAATTATACAAAATAGTGATGAAAAAATATATTATTTTAATATTATATACAGATATGTAATTATTACTACATTAAAACTCTCTTTCATATTTTTTTCCACCCAATAATGATGAAACAATTCACATGTCTGTACAAAAAGATTACCTCATCCAAGAAGAGATACTATTAGTTTTCATTATCTACCTCTTATAAATAAACTTTTTGGTAGATTTAATAAGTAATTAAAATAATAAAAATAACATAATAAACGTTCTATAAATAAAATACGGGATAAACATTCCTACCATTCCATCGGTTAATAATTAAAAACATATTTCGTGTGTATATATTGACCACCACCTCCATGAAGTGTTGTGATTCATTTTAATTCACTACATCATATAGATGATATATGTGTGTGTGTGTGTGTGTGTGTGTATGTGATTATTTATAATAATATTTTGATATGTTGTATTTAATAATAATTCTATAAGAATAATATAATACATTTCTTTTTTTACAATCATCACTAAATATTAGAAATGCTACTTATGTGTTTGTGCAACCCACGGTCTCTTTCATTGTATCATATATAAATTCTCATAACAATAATTAATTGTTTATTAGAAATTTATTATTACTATATAAAAATCATAATTATGTCCTCATAATTATTCAGTATATGATTGAATAATGAACTATCTCACTATAGTCATTTTACAAAATTCAATTTAGATATATATGATGAATATCATCATAATGTATGAAAATAATGTTAAAAATTTAGAAATTGAATATATAATGTTAATAATGAAAAAAAATATAACCAACAGTATATATTAATCATCAATATATTTACCACATAAATATTATTCATAAAGATAATGAACGTTCATGATGATTGGGATTCAATGTAATATACATAATGACATTAAATCTAATATTTAATTAATCTCAATATATAAATAAATGTATATTCTATATACATATATTTATAATTATTTTACGAATCTATTTACATAGTCATAAATTAATAACATAATATATTTTATTTCACATTGGAAATTTATTCATTTGATTTAATAAAAATATTATATAATTAATGTATTGATCTTATTTTGGAAAATTTGAGATAAATGTTTTATATTATCATACCAAGTGTTAATGACATTACCATCTACCACATCTATTATTAGATGTTTGGATTCAATTATAATATTTCATGATTTCTTTTAATAAATATACTTCTTATATTTTTATGGTTGCTTTGGTTTTGAAGCTGTTTTTATTGATGGAAACCATAGTTTTCAATATGATAATGTTTACTATGTGTTAAAATATCCTTTTCATAGTTTTTAAGATAAATAAGATAAAGAAAATGATGTTTTATTTTTTATATGGAACTTGAGAAATGTATACGATGATGGGTGATCTAAAAAAAACATATATTAATTATTGGTCCATATATATTAAATGAAATGGTGTTCCTAATACTACGTATACAAATGGGTGAGACGAGTATTCATTATTTATTAGGTATGCTAAATATAGCTCTCTAATTAATTTGTAAATATTCCTTATCGTCCAAGGGTAATAGATGTAGTTAACCGAGATGTTTTCTCCAATAAATTTAATTTGATTCTATTATCGGTGACATAATTTTAACATGGTGTATATATAAAATTATCCCTAATTTCAATGAGGATTTCTATTTTATTATTGTCGGAATTAAGGGTTTTATTTGAAAAATCAATGTGTTTATTCATGTTTTATGATTTATTTAAATTTATCAAGGAATTTTTAACATAATTGAAAAAATTTAATGAGTCACCATGTTTTCCAATATAATAATAGATTTAATTTTTAATCTAACTTATTGGGATTTTGTAAATGTACAACATTCTGAAATATATTTGAAAAAAATTACATAGGATTCGGAAAAAAATGAAGAGTTATTTTTCAATGACACATAATTTTTTAAGTATATAAAACATGATTTTTTATATTGGTGCTATATTTTGTGGATGATGTATCCAAATAATAAGTTTATTTATTTTATTATAAAGGATTTTAATATAATATTTAAGACAATATTATCTAAATATATAAAATCAAAATATTTTTGGGATTTAATGAAACAAAATTATAGCCTAAATACACTATATTATGTAATTACTAAGGATGGATCATTATAGTTTTATTGGAACAAGAGTTTAGATAACATTAGAGGTTAGTATAATGTTGATATAATACCCATGAATGTTCCTATAATGTTTTTTTAAATTATATAGTATTTGGTTATTAAAATGTTACCTCATATCATCCATGTCTTTTCATAATAGATTTTTGAAAAAGAATCATGGATAAAAATATAGAAATGTTTTAGGAGGAAAAATATCCTTTTAATCTTATATGTTGGAATAGTTAGAATTTATATTTTCAGTCTTGTTGGTGTTTAAATAGTTTAAACTATCAATAAATTTTATAATCATAAATCATATATAGATTATGGAGTTACTATAATGGAATATTTCGATGGATAGTCATTTCATGGAACTGTACCCCCATGCATTATATGGATCCTCATTTATAGTGGTAGTCAAAGGATGGGTATCTACATTAGAAAACATATTTAAAATTACTGGATGATTAAAATTTCAAATGGAATATCATTACCTTAATAATTTTTATGGGGAAGCTTCTTGATGTTTTATGTTTGTTAATAATAATATATAGAGAGAGAAGTGATTGGTATCATATATTGTGGCAAATTAATGGATTTTTTAATAGACAACAATTTTTCTGTGTTTATTTATCTATCCTTATAGGATGAATTTATTAATTTAATTAAAAAACGATAAATATTTAGGAGTCATGTATGAAGAGGATTTTACAAGATTATACATGTACAAATTAATTTTTTTTGTGGACTATGAGTATTAAATTAAAACAATTTCTAAAGATTTAATTAATGTATATTAATAGAATTATAATGATGGTAACATTAATGTTATTAGAATTATTTTCATCATTTTGAGAATATTTTAAAAGAGTTTCTGATATTTTTGGACCCTAGGAAGACTAGATAAATACGTTGTAAATGACGAATGAAATGCTGAAGATTCAATATATGGAATCTAGAGATAGGATCTCAAAATATTCCATGTGCTATTAAATAACATTAATGTAATTTTTAATATTTTATATTATGTGATATCGTGGTTTATGGATTGGTTATAGGGCTCATGAGTTCAATAATAATTTTCATATAAAACCCTGATTGGAGTAATAGATATATTGTCAATGATGAAATCTTTTTATTGAAATGGGTTGGGGTATTATCCAAGAATTAGTCAAATGATAATTAATTCTAGTTTATATCATTATTCTTATAATTTAATATTGTTTTTAGATATTATTATCCACTTCTAAAATTTAGTCAGGATGGTTAAATGAAGTGGTGATAGGTTTGCTACTACAATATTTGTATTAAATCAACACTATGTTTCGATAACATTCTTTTCATTTCTTTTAGAAATTTTAATAAAATATGTGAATATAAAATCTTAAATTCAAGAAAAAAAATTGTGAAAATTCATGATGGAAGTATTAATCAAGAAAATAATAAATAATTTTTTCTATTAGTAACAACGAGATTGTCTTTACTAAAGATCATTTTACAATTGTTATATTAGAATTCGGTAACATTTTGGGTATGGAATATATTTCATTTAAAAATGGTACAATTGATTTCAAAATGAATAATGTTATGTTCATATATTTTAATGCATTTATGAAATATATAGTTGTTGAGAAATTCAGTAGATATAGTTGTGTATGATACCTAGATAATTTTATAAAAACCAAGGAGGCCATTATAAAATTTTTTATTGAATAGTGAATAAATATATTCATGTTTTTTTCTAATGAATTTCCAAGTGTTATTCTGGATGAGGAGGTTTAGTATATTATTTACATAGTTCCTTGTGAAACTTTCATTTCAAAACCCCCACATCAATTGCCTCACATGTATCATTTATAAATGAAATATAATTGGGATAACTTTCATGATAATGGATTTATTCAACCTATACCATCACCATGCATTTCCCCATATTTATTAATTATAATGAATTGTGGTTAAATAAGACTATGCGTTGATTATAGATCCATGAATAACATATCTATTTTGAACAATTATCTTTTTCCTAAAGTTTGTGATTTTTTTTATAATATCATTAGAGAAATATATTATTCAAATAACATGTTTGGTGAGGATATAGTGAGTTTAGTTTGAGAGTGGAAGATATCATAAATATGGAATTTCATACAAAATATCATAATTACATATTTTGTATTATACTCTTTATCTTGTCAAGTGAACCACATATATTTATTGAAAATAAGGATATTGTTTTTAATAATTATTTGGATATTTCAAAGGTTATTATTATTGATGATATCTTAGAATATAATATATCACATGTGGACGATGTAATAATCTTTTTTATTATTTTAGATAAAATATTTTTAATTAAAAAATATTTAATAATCGGTAGTGCTGATTTGATTAATTAAAAATTCTTACCATGGGAATATTGATTATAAATATCGTATAATTATTGACCCTAATAAACCTATTATTAATATATAATGGTTAATATATATAAATGTCATAAGATTCATATTTTTTATTACATGTCAATATACTATCTTCAAATTCCAGAAAACACTTATCAGTTGTCTATCTCATAAATTAATTATATCTAAAATGGATTTAATTAATATATATGTATGATAGTGGTGGTTTTTTTATAGAAAATAAATATAATATTAGTGAAAGATCGCATATTTTTCTTTCTATCTTAAAATGTTGAAATGGTTATCAATATTTATTATTTATTTATGGGACAAAATTTCTCTATGAAAATAAACGATCATTAAATATATTATGTCTGATGTTAACTATATCTTAATGATTAAAAAAATTTATGTACATTATTTTAAAGTAGATTTTGTGGTTTTTTATTTTAAAATGTGAAGGAATCATTTTAATGGATTATTGTTTGAAATATATAATTATCATAAAATGTGTATATACCTATTAACTCTTGTAATTTTTTACATGAGGTAGAAAATATTATTGGGAATCAATAAAGATTAAGTATAGATAGTTCATTACCATCATGTGAAATTAAACAATATATATAATGATTTGAGTTGAAAATATAATTATAAATTAACCATGTTATGTTTCTAAAATAACCATTTTCATAATTATTTATTTAATTTTTGACTAAAAATTATTCTTTAATAATATTACATTCATTCAGTTGTCACTTCAATAATTTTCCCTTGAAAACATTATGTAATAAAATAATTGAGGATCATGTATTATTGAAAATGTTAAAGCATATAATTAAGGAAATTGATGAAGAGATTAATAGTTAGAGATGATGTTTTTATTATATTTTGAATGATAATATTCATGCCTTTTGATTTTGAGATGATGATAGAATTTTCAAATGATTCTAATATTTCATCTTTTTCTATTCATCATTGAATCACTAAGGCAGAAAAATTTATTTATGCCTATTACTAGTGGGATTGATTAATGTATTATATTTTTTAAACTACTATGAAATGTTTTACTTATCCATAGGTAATATAAGATTGAAAATTTCAGAACATGATTCTGTAGACACATCCAGTGATTGAATGGATATGGGAGAATAAAAAGTTGTGTTTTAGTGTGGTATTTACAAGTACATCATGGGGTTATAAAATAATTAGGTTTATTATTGATAAATTTTCATGAAATTTAAATTTATATCCTATTTGAGATATTTTTCTAATAGATCATACACATTCATTAGTATCTCATGGAGATATATAGGTTACATGAATTTTCACATTCCATTTTATCATACCCTGATTCTAATTTACATCTAGGATTTCATAAGTCTAATTGATGTTATTTTGTGATGTGTTAAATTTTATTATACTATCACAAACTCATTCTAATCGATAATCTGATTGAAAAATTCATACGTTGAAATAACATCATTGCTCGTGTTAAATGTATTTCTAGGATATTTGGGATTATCGTCTTTCAATAGGTGATTTTTCATAGTTATATTTTTCATTCTGTATACATATGGGAAATCATAAAAAATATTTATAAACAAGTAGTAAAACTCTATCATCATAGTATGAGGTTAGTGAATTGAATTATATGGGACTACATTTTTTATAATAAATAAATGACAAATTGATGATTACTAAACAAGCTTTTTTGGTTGAAAAAAGCATGAAGGAAAGGGATATTGATGACCAGATGAATGAGATTTCATTTGAATTATGTGGTCATGATTTTATTAAAGTATCACTATGCAAATTTGTTAATTGATTTTTAAGAATTGGTGGATATTTTTGGACTGATTTAACTATATAAAGTGAAGCAAATCTAATTATTCCATGTATTTATTTGGAAAATTATATGGATTAGTTATAGTGTTAGGAATTTAGACATCTTGAGATTCTAAGACCCTATGTTCTGAAAATATTTTTCATAAATATATTAAATACATTCACATGAATTTGTTATGAAAAAGCATAATAAACTCTAATTTAAGGCTCATATTGAAAATATAAGGACACTACTAAGTTCATAGTGAGGGTTTGACCCTAGTATAGACACAACTACGGTGCGATCCTGTAACATCCCATGTAAATGAAGAATAATATATTTTCATATTTATTAATATTTTTTAATTAAATATTAATTTTAGCTTAAAAGGGTTGCGATGTTCGATAGTGTACCCGATACGCAACAACGGGTTTCTTTGGAATCTTACGTTGCACACTAATAATATAATATTATTATTTTAAATGGTAGTTAACTCTGAGCCGTTGTATTAGCGGTTGTGAATAAAACTAACTATAATATGCTTATACATGTATTTATATTTATCCATTAAAAGTTAGAGGATTATATATAAATGAATCAAATTTTAAGCATAATTTACATTAAAAGGCCTATTTACCGCCTTTTAATGGAAAACCCTTTTTAAATCTAGTTTTGGTCACATTAATAAATTATATATGAATAAATAAAATTCTTAATTATAATGAGGACATCAGAATTTACTTTGGGTCATTTTTTGGTATTTTTCTGATAAAGTTCATTTTTTAAGGAATAGTGAAAATATTGTATTTTAATTCAAAACTATGTTTTAATATTATTTATTTATATGGATATATTATCCATTTAATTGGTTTCAAAGTTTAAATAAATTATATTTTTACCATTTAATCTAATTTTCGTCATTATAAGCAATTTTACATTTAAATTGTATATAATCAACTGTCAATCTTTTGATAGTTAATATTTCTTAAAAACATGCATTTTGTTTTGACAACGGGAATTAATTTTAAATTAATTTCTGTCACTTCTGTGTTTTGAATTTGGAGAAATGGATTCCATATTTGGAATCATGAGGTTCAAATTTTGTAAATAGGTAACTTTTATTTTTAGGCATTTTAAATATTTACCTCCGTAAATATTTTATTTGCCATGGTTAAAGGGTAAATTAGGTAAATAAGGGTAATGAAATAATATTATAATAATATAAAAGTATCCTTAAACATGTCCTAATCCTATTGGATTAGTCATGTCCAACCATGGTCATCATTGGGTCAATTTTGGGACCCCATGGAGCCACTGGGGAGTGATAATGACAATTTAGATTAATTAATTTAATGTGAACACAAAAGTGGCATTAACAAAAATCATTTAGTAATTAATTTTTATATGATGTTATATAAGTCCTATTTTAGAATATAAATATTAATTGGAAATATAAAAAGATTTCCTACATCATGGTATTTGTTTTATAATTTTTAGGCATCATATAAATTAAATTATTTATGACACAATCATGATGTAGTATTTACCTCATTAATAAATGATTTAATTTAATAAGATTATAATGATTTAACTATTATCCAAAACATGTCCAATTCTGATTGGATGATTTTATTTCTATTATGAGTCATCTTAGATTCTACCGAAATGATTTTTGGACCATTAGAACCCGAATATCATTATATTATAAAATAATATTTTCAGTTTTTCCTGAAGAGCCCCTCCTATCCCTTATAAAAAGAGACCACTTCTATGCAATTCCTCACACCTCTCAAGCCATTTGGCTCGTCCAAACTCTACCCAATTAATCTCCCTATATCCATATCCTCCTCCTATAATCCCTACCTTATGAGGAAGGCACTTCAAGAAGTCCTTTGGTACAAACAAAATTGAGTTACCCAAATTAAAGATAACAGTTTCTCTTAAATTGTTTTCTTTTATTTTGCTTCTCCAACCCCTAAACTCTTTTTATTTACTTTATTCTGTAACAACACCAGAATACTCAATATAATAGGATGTTGATATGATAATTATTCTAACTACACTTACACACAACTCCATCTAATGGATGAAGATCATAATGTTTCTGTGGATGGAAAACTAACACCTCACGAAACGATGATTGTTCAATTAGATCTTACTACCTCTCATGGTGGAAATTAGGATGGAACTATATTTATAAAGGATATATATTATGTTTATAATTTATTTATTCATCTATAATTACCAATTATATCTAAATATTATGGTTTCCATGGTGGGTAAATACGATAATTTCATTTGAGGAAGTGTGGACTACCACCCCCTCAAAGTGATTGACTCGTTAATTCCCTATGTGGGATGTATAAAGGATAGAGTTAATGATATTATATATGATATTATACTAGAATTATAATATAACTATGCATCGTTATGTTTTAATTCCATTAAAATAATAAATAGAAATGAAAGTAGTGTTCATGCGTACGTACGGCTTACCGTCTCCATGAACGGTGCATTTCATTTCGTACCTCCAAATGTTATGTAATATTATAATTACATGTAAATTCTGGATATATATGATATATATGATACCCAAATCATGAATATCATTCTGGATATAATAAACCTTTTACCACATGAACAACTTGTAATTATAAGAAGTCCATTTTTGACTCAAGTACCAAATATCAACAAAATGAACTTTTTTAACTTAAATGATTAAATAATGATTATAACATGGTAATAAGTGATATAAAAGGAATAATCAACATGAAAATGGTTCTCAAGAAAGTATAAATTAACTTTAGTTTATTATTCAGTAGATTAAAGAATGAACGGGTCAAGTCAGACACGAGGTAAGGGACTTCATCTCAATCTCCTTTCATTGAGGCATTTTTAGTTTTATACATGACTTAATTTTATACGATGTATAAAACCATTTAACTTTTAATTTTATTCAAAATGAATATTTTCTCTATGAAGAATTTTACTAAATGAGAAAAATGAATGTTTCTTTAACGTAAGCGGTGACAACAACCTTTTCTCTGCCACGTGTATTATTTGATCTTTGGGTTCCTTAACAAGCCGGAATGTTTTTAAAAGGAAAAAATAAATACCAAGTACTCTTTTTACATATTTTGGTACTGAAAATGATTTTGATAATTTATTAATTATTTCAATATCTTGAAATGACATTTTATGTGTTAATGTTATCTTTCCTTTGTTCTTATGTTATGTGTTAAGATCATGTTATGGTTCTTGGGAATTATATACGTATACGGGTGGTTCTGTGATAAACCTTGGGCGGGTGAGCCCAAGATAGCTCTCTAATGCATTGGTTAATGTGACGGCGGTAAACGTGAATGTATCTCCTAAGATATTTATGGAATATACTATAATGGGTATTGCAATGTAACTCCATATGTAGCTGTGATAGCTTCAATGTAAGTATGGTATGAATGCTGCAAGTTACCTTTATGATTTATGATTTCTATGAGTCTTTCATAGATCTTATGATTTCATGATGTAAGTAAAAGAGTTCATGTTTTGTATGTATTTATGAAAAAATGTTTTCATTCACTGTTTTATAACCCTTACTGAGCCTTTTATGCTCATCCCAAGTTTTGATATGTTTTTCACAGGACTTAAAGATGAATAGTGTCAAGGATGGGATAAAGGAAATGCCAAGCTCTCATTAACATGGAATTAGACATGAATTTTGTTTTCAAGAGTTTTTATTTTATGAAAAAAAGTGGATTCTGGGTAGAAGTGCCTACTTTGTAATATTTTTGAGATTTAATTGTTATGTCCTAATTCTCTAAAACTCTAAACCTAAAAAGATCCTCAATGTGTATTATTCATTTAATTCAATACTATGTAATGTTTAAGGCCAGGTCCTTATAGATGGTATTAGAGGTTGGTTTAGATAACATTAGGAGTTAGGATATTGTTAAATTAATATCCATTAAGTAATTTATGTGAATATTGACATCATATAACATTTCCAGATTACCATGTTGCTTCGCCTAAGATATTTCATTGTTTAGAATGGTTTTCCGCAGTGGAAATAGGGCAGCTATCTTGGGACGACATTAGGAGGAAGACAACCTTCCAAATCAGAAACCTGAGATGGTCTGAATCGGAACTGAACTGTTTGTTGCAGTGATGGGATAACTGACGCGGGCTATAAATGGTGGTGGTATCCATGTACGAGATCAGCCAGATCAACCATAGAGGAACATGTCAGTAGTGGAGAATTTCATGAGGCAACATCCCCCCATCATTCAGAGGATCATCCGATACGGTGCTAGGTGAAGGGTGGATTAAATCACTAGAAAATATTTTTGATGTCATGGGTTGTTCAGAACATCAAACGGTTAGTCTCACAGTTTACCGTTTTGAAGGTGAAGCTGATCTGTGATGGTCGATGGTGAAAAATATCAGGGATAGTGAGGAGATTGATTCTCTTGATTGGGAAGAATTCAAAGGTCTGTTTATGGATAAATATTTTCCTATGGGGGTTCGTCTTATGATGGAAAAACAATTCCTGGAATTGAGGAAGGAGGATGACTCAGTGGCTTCTTATGAAGAAAAATTCACTCGACTGGAAAGGAATTCTCCAAGCATCATACGAGATCTTGATAGTAAAATCAACCATTTTAACTCAGGATTAAAGCCATAGTATCGAAGGGATTTAGCTTCTCGTGAGTTCAAAAGTTATGAAGAACTTATTCGTTGTGTGGAGAAGGTGGAAATGGAGTTTGCCGATGATCAAGTATTCTTTGACAAACAAAAAAATAAGAGGTCAAGGTGGCAGGAGAAAGGAAAGAACTCTTCAAAAAATTCTGATGGCAAGAAGCTTAACTTAACAGTTTGTGAAAATTGAGGTAAAAAGCATGATGGGGAATGTATTTTGAATTCTTTTAAGTTCTACCGATGGGGTAACATGGGACATAAGGCTCGTAATTGCACTAAAAAAGATCATGGTAATGGTAAGACAAAATCTGATTTACAGTCAGTAAAATGTTTTAAGTGCAATGAAATGGGTCATTATGCAAATGAGTGTCCAACAAGGAACTCAACCGAAGGAAAGCAGCCAGACTACAAGCAGAAAGGGGTGGTGAAATCCTTTGCAACTACTTCAGCAGATGTTGGGCCATCAAATTAAGTTGTATTAGGTACATTGTTTTTTTGTTCAAATTATGGAAATGTGTTGTTTGATTCAGGTTCTACACACACTTTCATTTCTAAAAAGTTTTCTAGTAAATTGGGAATTCCATCTCATGATATGAATACTTAACGTACGATAAAAACACCTGGAGGAAATGTTGATACAAAATGAAAACATAAGAACATTCCTGTCCTTGTGTGCGGAAAGAATATACCTGCAAACCTTATTGTTTTGCCTCTAGTAGAGTATGATGTTATTTTGGTCATGGATTGGCTTTCTATTTATCATGCTATGATTGACTGCAGAGATAAAGATGTTTCTTTTCAGAATGATTTTTAGTTTGTGTACAGGAATGAACCCTTGATTTTGATAACATATCAGGAATTCGAAAAACTGTTAAAAGATACAAATGAATGTTACCTTGCACATATTGTTGAAAACAAAGGAACTATTCAGATTAATGATTTGACGGTGGTAAATGAGTACCTTGATGTTTTTCCTGATGACTTTCCTTGTATTATACCTGATCGGGAAGTTGAATTTACTATTGACATAGTTCCTGAAGCTAAGCCAATTTCAAAAAAAAAACCCTTATCGAATGTCTCAAATTGAACTTTTAGAGTTAATGAAGAAATTGCAGGAGTTATTAGATAAAGGTTTCATTCGACCTAGTACATCACCCTGGGGTGCTCCTGTCTTGTTTGTTAAAAAGAAAGATGGTTCAATGATAATTTGCATTGATTGTAGAGCATTGAATATCATCATTGTTAAGAATAAGTATCATTTGCCTCATATCGATTATTTATTTGATCAGCTCGAGGGAGCTCATTATTTTTCGAAGATTGACTTGAGGTCGGGGTACCATTAGTTGAATGTAAAATAAGCCGAAATTCCTAAGACTGCTTTTCATACTAGATATGGCCATTATGAATTTGTAGTTATGCATTTTGGTTTAACCAATTCACCTATTGTATTCATGAATCTTATGAATAGAATTATCCGTGAGTTCTTGGATAAGTTTGTGGTTTTGTTCATTGATGATATTTTGGTTTATTCAAAAATTATACAAGAACATGAAATTCATTTAAGGGTTTTCTTGAAAACCCTAAAAGAAAAGAAACTTTATGGAAAATTAAGAAAATGTGAGTTTTGGTTACAAGAGATTTCTTTCCTTGGTCACATTGTTTCAAAAAATGGAATAACTATTGATCCTACAAAAACAAAATTTGTTGAAGAATGGCCAAGTCCCAAAAATATAACCGTGATTCATAGATTTCATGGTTTGGCAAGTTATTACCGGAGGTATTTTGAAAACATTCCACGGCTATCTAGTACAATGACTAAGTTAACTCTAAAAGGTGTTAAGTTCATCTGGAAAAAAGAATGTGATGAATGTTTTCTGGAATTGAAAACGAGATTGGTGAATGCTTCAGTTTTGGCATTGCCTTCCAGAAATGGTGAGTTTGTTATTTATAGTGATGCTTCGTTGAAAGTATTTGGTTGAATCCTAATGAATAATGATCAGGTAATTGCGTATGCTTCATGTTAGTTGAAACCACATGAGTTAAATTACCCTACACATGATTTGGAATTAGCTGTTGTTGTTTTTGCTTTAAAAATTTGGAGACATCATTTGTATGGAGTAAAGTGTGAAATATATACTGATCACAAAAGTTGGAAGTATATATTCTCTCAAAAAGAATTGAACATGAGACAGAGGGGATGATTGGAATTAATCAAGGATTATGATTGCATGATCCATTACCATCCGGGATAAGCAAATGAAGCGACTGATGCTTTGAGTCGGAAAAGTAATGTATCATTAGCCATGCAGCGTTTGGAACAAGATCCTTTGGTTTTTGATTTGATGAAATTTGTCATAGAAGCTATTGGTGCAAGAAATTATTCTATTTTGTTTCAGGTGTCAGTGAGATCATCTTTATCAGACAGAATAAAGAAATCTCAGAAGGAAGACAGTGAGTTGTAGAAAAATGTATAGTTGGTTCATAAGGGTAAGTTGCCTGAATTTAACATTGATAATGATTGTGTTTTGAGGTTTGGAAAGGGATTATGTGTGCCTTGTGATTCACAGTTGAAGAATGAGTTGTTATGTGAAGCTCATAGTTCTCCGTTTTCAGTTCATCCTGGCAGTACTAAGATGTACAGAGATCTTTGGGAGTATTACTGGTGGGATAGAATGAAAAGATATATTTCTGATTTTACTGTGAAGTGTTTGACTTGTCAGTAGGTTAAAGCAGAGTGACAGTTACCGAAAGGAATGCTTCACCCTCTATTAGTACCAGAGTGAAAATGGGAAAATATATCCATGGACTTTGTTGTGGGATTACCAAAGACATCTCGATATAATAATGCAATTTGGGTTATAGCTGACCGATTGACTAAATATGCTCATTTACATCCTATTAGAGATACATTGCCTCTAGATCAACTTTCTCGGTTGTATGTCAAAGAGATAGTCAGGTTTCATGGAGTTCCCCTCTCCATTGTATCTGGTCGTGATCTCAAGTTCACTTCTAACTTTTGGAAAGGCCTTCAGAAGTCATTGGGTACTGAATTAAACATTAGTACAGATTTTCATCCTCAATCAGATGGGTAGTCAGAATGAACAATTCAGACTTTGGAGGATATGTTATGTGCTTGCTCGATGGACTACCAGGGAAGTTGGGACCAACATCTTTCTTTGGTTGAATTTTCTTATAATATCAGTTTTCATTCTAGTATACAGATGGCTCCATGTGAGGCATTGTATGGAAAGCGTTGTCGAACTCCAGATTTTTGGGTTGAAGTGGGTGAAAAAAGATGATTGGACCAGAATTTGTAGAAGAGATGGAAAAGAAAGTTCAGTTGATTCAGAAGCACATGAGAATAGCTTAGAGCAGACAGAAAAGTTATGCGGATAACCGGAGGATGGATCTTTCTTTTGAGGTAGGTGATCATGTGTTTCTCAAAGTTTCTCCTTGGAAAAGTGTGATGTGTTTTGGTAGGAAGGTAAATTTGAGTCCAAGGTTCGTTGGAACTTATCAAATTCTGGTGAAAGTTGGATCAGTTGCGTACATATTAGCTTTACCTCCAAGTTTATCTCAGGTACAAAATGTTTTTCATGTTTCGATGTTGAGAAAGTATATGCCAGATCCATCACATGTTTTGAGCCTAGAGGTAGTTCAGTTAGAAGAGAATCTTTATTATCAAGAAAAACCAGTCCAGATTCTGGACCATAGAGAGCATGTGTTGCAGAGTAAGTTAATTCACCAGGTAAAGGTTTTGTGGAAAAACCATATGGTTGAAGTGGCAATGTGGGAATCTGAAAATGCTATGAGGGATAAATAACCTCACTTAATTTGATAAGTGGATAAAAATTTCGAGGACGCAATTTCAAAAAGGGGGGAAGGATGTAACATCCCAAGTAAATGAAGAACAATAGATTTTAATATTTATTAATATTTGTGAATTAAATATTAATTTTAGCTTAAAGGGGAATTTATGTTTGATAGCGTACCCGATATGCAACAACGGGTTTCTTTGCAATCTTACGTTGCACACTAATAATATAATATTATTATTTTAAATGGTAGTTAACACCTAGCCGTTGTATTAGCAGAAATGAACAAAACTAACTATAATATGATTATCCATGTATTTATATTTATCCAATAAAAGTTAGAGGATTAATATATATATATATAAATCTAATTTTAAGCATAATATACATTAAAAGGCTGATTTACCGCCTTTTAATGGAGAAAGCTTTTTAAATATAGTTTTGGTCACTTTAATACATTCTATATGACCTAATAAAATCCTTCTATAGAATGAGGAAATCATAATTTACATTGGGTCATTTTTTAGTATTTTTCTGATAAAATTCATTTTTTAAGGAATAGTTAAAATATTGTATTTTAATTCAAAACTATGTTTTAATCTAATTTATTTATATCATTAGATTATCCTTTTAAATGGTTTTAAAGTTTAAATATATTATATTTTTACCATTTAATCTAATTTTGGTCATTATATGTAATTTCATATTTAAATTATATATAATCAACTTTATATCTTTTGATAGTTAATATTTCATAAAAACATGCCTTTTGTTTTGACAGCGGGAATTAATTTTAAATTATTTTCTGCAACTTCTCTGTATTTAATTTGGATAAATGGATTCCATATTTGGAATCATGAGTTTCAAATTTTGTAAATAGGTAACTTTTATTTTTAGGCATTTTAAATATTTGCCTCAGTAAATATTTTATTTACCATGGTTAAAGTGTAAATTATGTAAAGAAGGGTAAAGAAATAATATTATAATAATATAAAATTATCCTTAAACATGTCCTAATCCTATTGGATGAGTCATGTCCGACGATGGTCATCATTGGGTCGATTATGGGACCCCATGGAGCCACTAGGAGTGATAATGACAATTTAGATTAATTAATTTAATGTGAAGACAAAAGTGACATTAACAAAAATCGTTTAGTAATTTATTTTTATATGATGTTATATAAGTTCTATTATGGACGATAAATATTAATTGGAAAGATAAAAATATTTCCTACATCATGGTATTTGTTTTTAATTTTTAGACATCAAATAAATTAAATTATTTATGACACAATCTTGATGCAGTATTTACCTCATTAATAAATGATTTAATTAAATAAGCTTATAACGATTAAAATATTATCCAAAACAAGTCCTATTCTGATTGGATGATTTTATTTCGATTATGAGTCATCTTAGAATTGACAATTATTATTTTTGGACCATTAGAAACCGAATATCATTATATTATAAAATAATATTTTCACTCTTTCCTAAAGAGCCCCTCCTCTCCCTTATAAAAAGAGACCACTTATATGAAATTCCTCACACCTCTCAATCCATTTGGATCATCCAAACTCCTCCCAATTTATCTCCCTATATCCCTATCCTTATCTTATAAGACTTACCTTAGGAAGAAGGCACTTCAAGAAGTCCTTTGGTTCAAACCAAAGTGAGTTACCCAAATTAAATGTAACAGTTTCTCTTAAATTGTTTTCTTTTATTTTGCTTCTCCAACCCATAAAATATTTCTCATTTCCTTTCTTTTGTAACAAAACCAGAATCCTAATTATACTAGTATGTTGTTAGGAAAAGTATTGAAACTACACTTACACACACCTCCATCTAATGGATGAAGAACATAATGTTTCTGTGGATGGAAAACAAACACCTCACGAAACGATGATTGTTCAATTACATCTTACTGCCTCTTATGGTGGCCATTATGATGGAACTGTATTTTTATGTGATATATATTATGTTTATGATTTTATTATGCTTCTGTACTTCCCAATTATATAAAACCGTTATGGTTTCCATGGTGGGTAAATATGATAATCTCATTTGTGGAAATGTGGACTACCGCCTCCTCAAAGTGATGTCCTCGTTAATTCCCTATGTGGGATGTATAAAGGATAGAGTTAATGATATTATATATGATATTATACTGGAATTATAATATTCCTATGTATCATTATGTTTTAATTCCATTAAAATAAAAAATAGAAATTAATGTAGCGTTCATGCATACATACGGCTTACCGTCTCCATGAACGGTGCATTTCATTTCGTACCTCCAAATGTTATGTACTATTATAAATACATGTACATGCTGGATATATATGATATATGTGATACCCAAATAATGAATATCAATTTGGATATAATGAACCTTTTACCACATGAACAACATGTAATTATAAGAAGTCCATTTTTGACTCAAGTACCAAATATCAACAAAATGAATGTTATTAACTTGAATGATTACATAATGATTATAACATGGTAATAAGTGATATAAAAATAATAATAAACTTGAAAAAGGTTCTTAAGAAAGTAGAAATTAACTTTAGTTTATTATTCAAAATATTAAATAATTAACGGATCATGTCGGACATTAGGTAAGGGACTTCGTCTCAATCTCCTTTCATTGAGGGATTTTTAGTTTTATACCTGAATTTCTTTTATACGATGTATAAAACTCTTTGACATTTAATTTTATTCAAAATGAATCTTTTCCCTATGAAGAGCTTTACTAAATGACAAAAATGAATGTTTCTTTAATGTAAGCGGTGACAATGACCTTTCCGCCACCGTGAGTATTATTTAATCTTTGGCTTCCTTAACAAGCCGGAATGTTTTTAAAAGGAAAAAATAAATACCAAATACACTTTTTACGTATTTTGGTATTGAAAATGATTTTGAGAATGGATTTATTATTTCAATATATTGAAATGACATTTTTTGTGGAAATTGTTTCTTTCCTTTATTATTATGTTATTTGTTAAGATCATGTTGTGGTTCATGTGGATTATATACGTATACGGGTGGTTCTGTGATAATCCTTGGGCGAGTGAGCCCGAGATAGCTCTCCAATGAATTGGGTAACGTGACAGAGGTAAAAGTGAATGTTTCTCCTAAGATATTTAGGGAATATATTGTGATGTGTATTCCAAAGTAACTCACTATGTAGTTGTGATAGTTATAATGTAAGTATGGTATGGATGCCGCATGTTACCTTTATGATTTATGATTTCTATGAGTCTTTCATAAACCTTATGATTTCATGAGGTAAGTAAAAGAGTTCATGTTTTTTATGTATTAATGAACAAATGTTTTCATTAACTGTTTTATAACCCTTAATGAGCCTTTTATGCTCATCCCATGTTTTGAAATGTTTTTCACGGGACTTAATGATGAATAGTGTCGAGGATGGGATCAAGGAAAAGCCATGGTCTCTTTAACATGGAATTAGACATGACTTTTTTTCAAGAGTTTTTATTTTATGAAAAAAGTGGATTTTGGGTAGAAGTGCTTACTTTTTAATATTTTGATATGGAATAGTTATGTCCTAATTCCCTAAAACTCTAAACCTGAAAAGATCCTCAATGTGAATTATTCATTTAATTCAATATTATGTAATGTTTAAGGACGGGTCCTTATAGATCCATATGATCATGTTTAACATGTATGTTGGTGTATTTGAATATTAATAAACCAAAAATATTAGTTTATTTAATAAACAACTTTGAAGTATTAAATTTTCTATGTAAATTCTATTATTGGTTATTTTTAGTGTTATCTATATATCCTTAAAAATTGAGGGGGACTATTGGAGGGAATTAGAGCAGCTTTCTTTTGTGATTGACCTCTACATCTTGGATCATCGATTGGTTTTCCCTAGTTCTTGAGTATATTTTCAATTACAAGGAAAAAAAATACATTTCAACTAGAAAATGAACCATTTCTAGGTAGGTTTTTTTTATTTGTATTCATTCCATTTTCAATATTTATATAAGGAAAATAAATCAATCAACCAACGGATAGATTCATGGATAATTCATATTTTTTGTATGGGATTATTTATTTGAAATATTTAGTGATTTTTTTTATTTATGGGGATAATTTTTCATCATTATAACATCAAATATTTTTTGGAAAACTAAACACAATCTATTATTATTCCTTCTTTGATTATTTCATATAATTATCCCCATTGTTATCAATTATTCGTATTCAATTATTTTGTCCATCCATTTGAAAAATAAAGGTAAAACTATAGTTTATCACCTTCTACATGTAACAACATATTTACATCACATATTTGGGTTTATATTGATGATGGGATCAAGCTATAATGAATTTTGAGAGGTCAAGGATGAATTTAGGGATATTGTTCTTCATTTCATTAGTATGTTATGACGAAAAACATGTTTGGATGATATTCGATTAGATTCGATTTGTGGAATAATAGAAATATAAATCAAAAATGCCTATTTGGTTTTCTCAAGTTATTTTTGGAATGGTTCATGGATTCATTGACATTCTGATGATAAGATTATAATGTGTGAACCATATTAGAGATTCTAGGAAATCTCATAGAAAATGGTGTGTAATCCAATATTAAACAGCATGTGGGAACCAAATTACCGTTCTAGGTTTTTCTCCATAATAATTTTTACATAATATGTGATGAATAGAACGTGGAATTTCACCCATTACTAGTGGATCAGCATGTACATGGGATGGTACATGGACAATGGCCAGAGAATAGCTAGTGGTACTTGGACACGGATTGCTGGACACTGAGTGTGCTAGGAGAAGAGAGGCTCGAACATTCCATGTACATAGGAACTGACACATACACATAAACAATGATTGATCCGTGGGATGGACCATATTACAAAAATACAAATTTGTTATGGTAGTACATGTTTTTTACTCCTTCATGAATGTCATAGTTCAATGTTCTGCATCATCGTGGAAAAGTGTTTTTAGGGAGATTTCCCCTAATCCATTCTCTAGGGGTAGTATGGAATCATTTTCTACATATAAGATAGTTATAACCTCAGTGGAATGTATTGTATAGAGTTGTGGTAATCCTTCCATTAGTATTGGATTTATATTTTCTATCATCATATTTCCATATTTGTAGATCGTGGTATAATCATTACCAACAGTATGTTGTCCTAAATCCATTAATTAATGGTTTATCCTAGAGTGAGTTGTTAGTATACCACATAGATTTAGGTGTTATATTCATATGTGTATGTCTATATTCATACTTCATGTATATATAGATTATGGTTGGACATAGTTAGATTTATATCTCAGAAGGATTCTATACGTACTGTCTGACTCGAGGAGCATGTTCTTCTGGCAATGTTATAAATGGAACCATCAAACATGAATCCTAGATAGGCATTACATTTGTAATTTTACCATGTGATGGTGTGTCTTCATTTATATTATTAGAATATTCTTGTTATATGTTTTGTATACAAAGGCATATAATTATATGAAAATTAGTTTTTATATGGTTAGAGATTTCGAGGGGTCCTAATGAAAATTTTTATACTCACCCCTAAAATATCTGTTGTAATAGGTTTCATGTCTTATATAGACAATCAATCATTAGACGGAGTCCAATAGGATCATGGACTAGATATAGATTACTGATTTTTCTCAAACTATTGTTTGTTCTAGTGGTTTTATTGATTGATTTCCCCATCTATAATTTGATAATGGACTTGTTTTAAGACTCTTTGTGGGGGGGATATTATTTGGACCAATAAGATATATAGTACATATTGTTGTACATTAACATTAGGATTTATACTGATGCATACATTTTTTATGATTATTTTTACATTTCATAGCTATATAGTCTTTGATATGTTTCTATGTATACATGTTCCTTGGGCTATGGCCTTTCATGTTAGTGATATACTAATTAAACGCTAGACACCAACCTGTAGAAAAAGTGATGTGGTCTTGGGGTAGTTGTAAAAATGCACCAATGGGATTGATAATCATAAGGTTGTATTAAATGTATGTTATATAATAGGTTTGATGTATGTGAGATTGGATTTTTAAATAGTGTTAAATGTTTAATTTTTAGATTTTAGCTTAGATACTCCATCATTGGTGTGGCCACAAATATATCAGTAAATCCAGACTCTGATCACCAACCATTTGATTTCGTCCATAAAGACCTTGTTTTTATGGAATATATTAGTACATGAATTAAATATAAATGGTTTGTGATTTCCCTATAGTTATTGAGTTATCTATTGAGATATAATCCTTAAATGTAATACATCTTGTGTATTTACAGATACCTCCACAACATATGCCTTCTAGGTTTAATCATCAGCATCACGAAGGAGATCCCAACTTGGGATAATCATCCATACATGGGAATTTTCATAAGGTGTTATCACAAGGTGTTTCACTAGTTATACCACTACATCCATATCATTAGATGGTTCATGTAGTACTAGCTAATAAGATGCATACGCTGAGAATGAGTCGTGTGTTTTATAGATAGAGAGCCCTTACGTTCAAAGGAAGTCTTAATCTATAGTTGGTATATTATTTTATAGAGGTTAGGATGTGATTTTTTCCAATTTTTAGTACACCAACAGATCATATAGTAGTCCTAGATATAGATACTACAACTTTACATACATGGATATTACATAATTTTAAATGAATAATCGATATATTAAAAAAATGCTTGGGGACATTAATAATTAAATATCCTTGGAAGCATAGAATCAAAATATTTTATCCTCCTGATAGATCATCATCATCTCCCATAAGGATATCCAATTTTAATACATCTACCTAAAACCATTCATCATAATCTAGGAAAATGAAACATAATAATTGGGTAGGCTCAAATTCTCAGTAAGGGTAAATAATGGAAATGAATTAACCTAAAATCACAAAAAAAGGTATGTTAGTTGAAAATACCATCTGAAGATAATAAAATTTATATTAGATGTCATAATATAAATAGGAAGTTCAAAATATATAGATTTTATAATACATAATATAATATTTCATTAAAGAATGTCAAAAAAATAAGACATGAATTATATGGAATGAAAATTATTTTATACTGTTGTGAACATATATAAGTTGAAACATTTTCACTCATTATGTTAAGGAAATGAAATCAAGCCCTCGAATCAACATGTGGAAATGTAAGTTTTACCAGGATTAACCTTGTGAACATGTAATCATGTTCACATATAACGCAGTGAACATTTAATTAGGTTCATCTATAAAATACATTGTAATGAGGTAGTCATCATTACCCGGTGCATTAGAGGTTGATATAGATCAAACCCATGAAATAAAAAACTCATACACATTTGTGTCACAATATTTTAGACCATCCTATCATATCCCATTAAATGATTGATGCATAAATAACATCTATTCATATCATTACATCTGGTAAATAGGTAGGTCTCATAATCACCTCCTTTTAAAAGAATAGTGTTTAAAAAGCATATAACTCGTGAAAGAGAAATCAATTTAATTATAATAATGTAATCAAACCAATTAAAATTCAAAGAAACAATATAAGTCGAAGCATTAAATCATTTCCCCATTAATTAATAATTAACACCAACAGATGTCATCATAAATGGGAAGTGATTTAGACAGATATTTTAAAGACACTTCATGATGCATTAATCCATTATGCATTAAAAATGCATATTAAAATGTAAAAACACTTTAAAATCACTTATTTGAAAATAATTTTATTGAGACATTATTTATAATTATCCATTTAAAAATGAAATTTAATCTTCAAAAAAATGATTATGGATTAATTTCTGCAAACCATATGATGTAAAGATAATGTTTCATTTAAATATTAAAATGGGTATAAAAAAACATTTTTTGGAAAGAGAACAAATGATTCCATTGAAATCATTGGTAATGAAAAAAGAAAAATTACATTTCATTATTATAATATAATTGTAGAATATTCATGGAAATGATTTTTAAAAACATATATTCAATAGAACATAGATTTCCGATCATAGAGAGGGAAATGTTGTCCTTTCATAAAAACTCATTTTTAATTATATTATATACCAAAGAGTGTAACAATTTCACCAATACAAGAATATATCATGAAATACTAGATTAAAAATAAAATCAAGAGTATTATTAAGATATGTATCAAAATATTTCATAAAAGGAAGAATAATTCATAAAAATCCTAAAAATGATGGTATTGTTTCAATAATCTCTTACTATTTGGTAACATTGGATGATACTCTCCATCTAAGAAAAGAAAATTTTATGTAGAATAAAATAACCTGAGAAGAGTGATATTCATGATATAACATGCAAAAATGAATTATATACACCTCGAAAAATAATTTATGTACATTTGCAGATCATGAGTCTCAAATAACGTAGATTGAGACAAATCTGTCTTACTGATTTTTTATTTTAGGAAACATAATCCATATGAAAGAATTTTTAGAAAATTAAATGTAAATAGCCATATATTTTATTATAAGAGACATATTATAACGTCATTGGTATATTATTTACCCAAAAAAATAATTAGTGGTGAATAAGATATGTGTATCATTGAAAAAATGTGAGATAATATTTCACATACATTGTGTCTTGAATCTTTGTATACTCAGTCAAACCACATCTTAATCAAGTATCGCATTTTGGATTATAGAAAATTCCTTCCTTAAATTGACTTTATACCCTAGAAATGATTCTAAGAGGAATTGTTGTATGTTGGGAGCCTACATTAGTAGAGATTAGGGGATCCGGTGATATTGATAGGTGAGATGAAATGGAAGGAGATGACACATTTTTATAGTGGAGAAGGATTGGCACTCTTGTAAATATTTGAATAGGGAATTAGATCAATGTTTTTATGTTTCAAATGGATCCAATAATAGACAAAAGTGATAAAATATATTTATAGGATCAAAATATGGCCATCTAATTTCTCTAATACATATTTCTATTCTTTTTTATGTCTAGAATTAATGGTTTATCCCTTATTTAAGCATAATATTACCTTAACTAATGTAATCAATTTTAATTGCATTCACAAATATTTTTGGTCAAAAAAAATGTTGACATAATTAGACAATATAAATTTTATATATTAAATGTATGGAATTATTTTTTCCAAATAACTAACACATAATTGGAATTAATTAAAAAAATATTAATTGCAATAACATGATTGTAATACATGTTTTTATTGTAAAAATGATCAAAAGGGTGCTATGTTTTTTAGTCCAATTTTAATGTGAAAATTGTTCCAATGAACTATATTACAATAATTGATAAAAATATTATGTATTAAAATTATAAAGCAATTTAAAATATAATTTAACATTATAAATAAATTAGATGAAAATGATGTTTTATAATTAAAATCCAGATTTTTTACTAATCAATAAATAATAAAACCTTATAGAAAAATAAGAAAACATTATCCTAACATAATTTTTATTTTTCACATTCAATTATAAGGTTTATTTTGATAGAATAAATCTATTAATGTTCCAAAAATTGAATTTAAATTTGGGTCCCTGTTAAAATGTGGTAAAAATAAAAAAATATGGTTTTAAGCATGCAATATGGTTTGTTTTTATAGAATTTCTATAATGTATTTTAAATGTAAATAAAAATATTATATTTAATATATACCATATATTAAAATGAAGGGAATCCCCTACAGTGGCCTTTTCGAACCCTCCACACTCGATAATCTTCCTCCCCATGAAGAGGTCCTCCGGAGAAGCCCCAACTGGGGAGGAGCCGTTGCCAGCCGAGATGAAAATGTGTCCCACGGGGTAAGACCTCAATCAGCGATGGTTTGACACATTAAGTCGTTATCCAGGTGAAGTGCGCCCATTCTTCCCACCCGATGAGACACCAGGTGACCCGGCAAGATGAGTGGTACATGGGAGGTGGAAATTCCCCCAAGAGCGGGATCCCATGAATAGAACCCCTGACCTCACCGAACATCGTTTCTCTTGGCCCATGACCTTGCACCACTATGCCACCGCCAAAGTGGAAAAATATGTTTTTTGGGTAACGAGGTATAGTACTTATAAGTCATTAAATAGAAGTCATTAATAGATGTCATGAAATGTATTTAATCTAATTTTTTAGGATAAAATATCATTCTGACTATTAAAATAAAAATATTTTCTTTTATATTCAATATATTTTCATATTAATTTTTAATTAATTGGTTACCTATGTGTTCATATTATATTTTTTATTAACCATATATTTTCCTAAATTAAATAATACTCTTAATTGACATCAACTAATCATCCATGTTATATCTTATTATTGTAAATTATATTTTTAAGGATATACAGTTGTTTGATAAAAAACAATCACGTGTCTTATGCAAGCCATTGAAGAAAGTCATTATTTTCTATAAGTAAAGATAACAACATTGATTCATATAGATAAAGTAATAATTTTTGTTTCTTTTAACTCATGATTAACATGGTGTTGTGTATAATGGAACACAAACAAAATAATTTATAATAAGATATAATATTTTTAGTATTGTGTGAACTAAAAAACATAGAAAAGGATTACATAATTCATAATAAACAATTCAAAAAATATGATGGTGTTGCATTCTAACACCTTAAAATGAACTTCTCCCTAGAAATTCATATATTTTATCTAAAAATTATTACATGAAATTGTCATTCAAAGAAACCCACATCGTAAAAAATGATTACTAAAACATAAATTTAAAATAGAATATTAGAAACATAATGGCTAGCCAAAGTGATATATGACTTGGTTTACACATAGTATTGAATAGGTGGAAAGAGAAAACATTGACCTTAATTAAAAATATTGCAATCCTTTTCTAATAGAGATTGATTGAGAATAAGGTTAGGAGAAAGATAAAAATCACAAGGATGTAAATCAGTGTTGACTAAAAGGTCTATCATTTCCATACGAAACAATTTTAATGGGGATGATATTTGGGATTTGAAAACCTTTTTCGTATTTTGATGAATTCCCTTTAAAATATATACTTTTATGATTTCAGGACAACCTCACCCTTTATTTTTTCCTCGATCAACTTCATTTGTTTCCTCAAAACCTAAGGTGAATTATTCATTCCTGAAACACCAACAGATCATGAGATCCATGATACACCATCCCATATATCAACTATTTTCATAAACATGATCAATAATTCATAAATCATCAAATGGTGAGATAATACTTTATTCTCACAAACATCAACAAATGATAAAATTATCCATTCTATGAATGATTATCCTTATATCTATTAGAAAATATTAATATCAAAAATTTAAGAAAAGATAAACTATATTATCTTAGCATTTACACCCATATATCACAATGTATCTATTTTTTTCCACATTACAAAAACATGTGAATACCCTCATTATATATTCTCTTGAATCATGGTAATAACACGAGTTACCAGAAATAGTTTATCAAAAAATCAATGATTTATTATTCAAAAGGAAACTAAATATATTATCTACATCCAATAAGTTGTTAAATAAATCCATGATGACATGGACTACATTGAAAACCAATAAATTATTAGATATTGGGTAATTAGTTCTATCAAATTTATATTATCTAAATAAATCATTTCATTATTCGTGTGATGAAAATTGATATCAAGATCTTTTTAATATTAAGGGTTGCATAAATTTAATCAACTTATCACTTCTCTATTTTTTTCATCACCATTAAACATATCATTTTAATCCATAAAGAAAACATAATTTTTGTCACATTCCAAAAACATGTGAATACCCTCATCATATGTTCTATTGAAACATGGTAATAACATGAATTACCAGAAATACTATATCAAAAAAATGAATGCTTTATTATTCAAATGGATACACGATATATTATCTAGATCCAATAAGTAGTTATCTAAATCTACGATGATATAGAATAAATTTAAAACCAATAAATTATTAGATATTGGGTAATTAGTGCTATCAAATTTACATTATCTAAATAAAAAATTTCATTATCCGTGTGATGAAAATTGATATTAAGATCTTGTTAATATTAAGGGTTTTATAAATATAATAAGGTATCACTTCTCTGTTTCTTCATCACCATAAAATATATTCTTTCAATCCATAAAGAAAATATAATGAAAATACTTATATATTTTAGGATTTATATAACATAATCATTGAATTCCATAACATTTGTACTCCATTCATCCAAAATTATTCTTAAACCATTACTCATACTTCATCAAATTATTACATAATAAATATTTCATAGATTATGAACTATGAATAATGTTATATTGTTCCCCAAACACAATGTAATCAGGCTTCCTATGATCAATATAAAAAATACTAGAAGATCCTCACATAAATTTCAAATGACATTTGTGGTCCCTTTATCTTCACATGTATAACCATAACTCATATCATCTTCATAATAATAATTATCATATTTCCACTTGGGAAATAAATTTTCATTATTCCCATACTCTCCACAACAAATAAGTTAAATGATAAGCATGTTCCTTATAGTTCTATCCCCTGAATAAAACCAGAAATCATAGGGTGATAAACACATACCATATAATAAATCCATATAATCTTGAAAAATTATTTATTTATATAAAATGTATGAAACATTACATAATATATAAACCCTTTGGATTATCCGAGATTATTAAATTATAAATTATATTTATATTTTTCATGATGTTTCTTTTAATGTTTATGAATTCCCAAATCAAATCCATGAGGATTATCAAAAAAGGTGTGCTGTAAGACATATTATTCTGTAAAAAATTACCTCGAGTTAAGCCTGGTACATATTTTTAGAGTTTTTACTGCTACATACATATATTCCAATGAAATATCCAATTATAGTATCTATATAGGGATTTATTTCTAGGATACAACTTACTTTATCCTTTACAAAAAATCAATGAAATTTTCAAATACTTTTCTTTAACCTTAGACTTACCCATCGGGATATCCCTAGAAATATTCATTGAAATACCCATAGGGATATCATATATGTTTTCTAAGCCTAGTTTCTAATGGTTTAGTAAACCTTTCCTTTGAAACCAACTATAGAAACCCACACGTAAAAGACATGGATATTACAACATTTTAAATAAATATTAAGTTCATTCCAAAAATATATTCCTAAGGATCATAATTGTTTAGATTCATTAGAAATAGGGAAATAAACCTTCTATCATGTTGAATGACATCAAATATATCCCATAATGAACTAAACCATTTGTACTTGTACCTAATTCCATTCCTTATAACAAGGGGAATTGGAACATAAGAATGGGTGAGATCTGGTTCTCAGTAAGGGTAAATAAAGGAAATTCATAAGTAAATCATGGACTAATGTGTACAAAACATGAGTATAACATTTTATGATTATACCCTTCAAATTAGAGATCGTAATAAATATTGGTAGTCATAAGAAATAGATCAAGAGAAAATTTAGAGCATAATTCATGAAACTATGACATAGGAATAATACATGGAATTTTTGGCATTCAGATTAGTTGATAATTCTTTGAACATGTATTAGAAGAATCAGGTTAACTAATCAATATAATGACATGAAATTAGGCCCCGACATCAGCTATTGGACATGAAACTAGGTCCATGCCTAACATTTTGACATGTAATCGGGTTAATACATAACATTTTTAACTTGTAATATGGTTAACACATAACATACATATTATGAGTCAACCATCATTACCTAATGAATTAGAAGGGGATATTGATCAAACCCAAAACATAACATCATCATAAAATTTAGTTACACAATATTATAAACATTCATCTAATCATAACCCATGAAATGGTATATTTATAATAAACATTTAGTCATATCCTTAACTATTTAAAATAGTTAGGTCATATAATCACTACCTATGAAAATAACTGGGTTTAATAAGAATATTATCTATGAAAGAGAAACATGTTTCATAAACATCATGCAATACAAACATCAACCATTCAAGAAAACACTCTAACTAGAATCATTTTATCATCTCCATAAAAATCATGCATAACACCAATTGTTGTCATATTAACTGGAACATAATTTGGAAATTATTCTTATAATACATCATGGGGAATTTATCATTTATCCTTTGAAAAACGATTCCTAAAACAAAAAACCTTTTGAAAATAATTTCTTTGAAAATTACTTTAGAAACAGTTTTATAAAAATGAACCATTTAATCATGAAAATTATTTTTCATGGAAATGGTGTTTAGTAAATCTATTCGTACGAGGTATAGAGAACATAATTTTTACATTGTTAAATGTATTTTAAAAAATTACTATGTTAGAAATCGATAAAAAGATTACATTGAAAATATTTTCAATAGAAAAAATAGGAAAATAATTTATTCTATTTATTATAGGAGAAAACAATAATTATTAAGGAAACTTGTTCTAAAGAAAATGGTTTAGAGGGAACATATTTTTCTAATTAATGAGATGGAAAATATAGGATTTCTTAAAAACACTTTCTTATCTATATTAAGTGAAAAAGAGTGGAAAAAAGTGTTTGAATACATGAATATTTCATGAAATAATATAGAAACTCATGATAGTTATGGATATATGGATCATAATATTTCATTAATTTATTTATAATAATTAATAATCTTAAAAATGTTGTGATTTTTTCAATAAACCCTTTCCATATGTTTACTTGGTATCACTCACTCTGTGTAAGAAAATGGAATTAAAAGAAGCTTGCAATACCATGAAAAGGAGGATATTCATGATATAACAAGTAAAATATATGTATATACACATCTATAAATAATATAGTTGAATAAAAAACATGTGTCTCAATGAATAAAAATAGAGAAAATGTTATCTTTTTTATTTGGTGACTTTTGAAACATAAATCCCATGAAACAATGTTCATAAAATGGATATGTAAATACCCAATATTGTATGTACAAGATACATAAAATGAATTCATCATAATTATGTAATTCCCCGACCCTAGAAGCCTGGAGTCAGTGCATTATATTAATATATTGTCATGATTAAAATGAATAAAATCTTAAACAACTGATCCATTTAGCAGACATGGAAAATAGATTACAAACATGAATGTTATATTACACTTTATTACTTACACCACAATATAAAAAATCCTTTGAGAATGCTATTATTCTCTTACCTTAACCCTGCATACCAATCATAATACACATCTTGGATTCTTGGGAAAATAAAATATAAGAAAGGGGTGAGATCAGATTCTTAGTAAGGGAAAATAATTTAACAGAAGCTATAAAAATTTAAGGAAACATGTGTAATTAAAACAACCTTTTAAACATAAACGTTAACTTAATACGGGGAAAATAATTCAAAAATTACCTTATAAACATGATAGTGTATATTATACTAGTACTATAATCACATGTAATAATTATTTTTATAATGAGGGAATACCTAACGTCAGACATCATTACCACATAGTCAATGCCTCGTTCCAAAGGTACAAATAATTTTTTTTTCAAGACCTTCTACAAATACACTAATTTGTCTAATTATACCTACCGATGCATCGAGGGGATATAGTGGGCCCCACTCATCACATACTAATTCTACTACATTCTTTAAATGAAAATTTGAAATAAAACATAAAACTTCTTTTTAAAACTAGCATACGAATGGTCAATACTTCAACCTTAAATCTTGAATGGTATAAAAATAGCACATTCATAGTCAAATATATCATAACTCATTCAATAAAATATTGAATAGTATATTTATAATAATTCAATCTCAATCACGAATAATATCTCAATAGGATGTTTACATAGTGGAAAATAATTTGAAAAAATCCTTTTAGAGATATATCCCTTTTTTCAAGAAATCATTTAAAAGTATTAGATTTTATAAAGGAATTCATTTAAAAGATATTTTTGAATCAAGGTGTCCCATACCACTTTGAAAATTTTTAATGTAATTAACATTTTAAAACATTCATGTCCATTTAAATAAATCATAAAATCCATTTTGAAAACATGAACATTAATGAAAAAGATTTAGAAGAATAAATATTTAAAACATTTAGAATGATTTTTTAGTTAAAGAGTTCCATAAAAGAATCAATTTGAAAATTATTTTATAAAACATGGACATGGATAATAAAAATGTCCCAAAAAATACTTACACATAAATAATCTCGGATATTAATGGGATTGAGGAATTAACACTTACCCTGCACATTCCATTGGTCGAGGGTATGTTTAACCTATTTTATAATGACCATATAAATGTTATTAAATTATACCAGAACCATATTAACATTTATTATATCATAAAAGATTCATTTATTACTTTATACTACCCATTTAAAAATTATTTCCATGTTAAATTGACATTTCGAGTAATAATCGCTTTCTTTATCGTACATGATTAAAAATATTATTATTCATCGTATCATCTATATCATGATTTAAATACATCCATAATATAAAAAATTATTTATATATAATATATATTTAGAATATAAATATGTATACTAGTTATATATATGAAATAGAATACACTGTTTCTGGATACGGTAGGCCATACGTATGCATAAACGTTGTTTCGGTTTTCATATCATTTTGAACGAAAGTAATTGAATAAGATATATGTAACTATATATATATATATATATATCACCATTAAAATTATTACTACATATATTAAATACTTATTCGGAATATATATTTTTATAATCATCGTTTAATGGTGAACCTGGAAACGAATCTAATCGCGTCGTGGAGACTGGTAGTCGAATGTATACATGAGAAACAATATCATTTCATTAATGATTAAAACATGTGGAATTGGATGGTATATTAATAGTAAATAAAAATTAACATTTTATTTTCATTATTTATATACATATTACCAATCATTATACCCATCAAAATAACATTGTTGAATAAAAAAATACACCACAGTGTGGGGATAATAAGCCCTATGTACGCACAAATGGTGAAATTATTATTCATAGGATGGATTGAATAATGATTATTGTGGTAACAGATTTATAATAACATCATAGTATGTAGAAGATATTGGATTTATTATTTTGGCATTGAAATAACAAAGAACAAGAATTTGGAAGAAGAAACGAACATTGATAGGGGTGAAAAAATAATAAAAAATTCTTTTGGTATTTCCTTTTGATTTGAACAAAAGGGATCCTTAGGTTGGATTTCTACTCAAGGTAAGGCCACTAGGTTGAATTGAGGGAAGTTGGGAGGATCTCTGGGATGGTGTTGGCCTATCCAAATGAATTTAGAGGTGTGATTTTGAGAGAAGTAGATGTACCCTTTCAAAAGAGAGGTGAGGGTGACTTTAGGCATGGTTTGAAATATTATTTTATTATAAAATAAATTTAGGCTTATAATGGCTCAAAATTGATTTATTTCGAAGATAACGTAGAGATGTATCGAATTCATCTCAACCAATAGGTTCTAGAATAGTTTAGGTCACCATATTGACCCTATAGTTTTTATTTAACTCTTAGTTAAATAGGATAACTTTTACCTTTCCCTCTTGTATTATTATAATAAATGATTACTAAGCATAATATAAAAAGCCAATAGAACCCCCAATTGGTTCATTATTGATATATCTAAAATTATCTAAGTACTGTTTCCAAACCATAGATTTTTATAAATATTATATCAGTTAATAATATAGTATTTGTTTTAAAAACTCATTTATGTCAATTTTGACATAATTTGATATTTTGTTTTGGATAAAGTAATAAAAACTTCATCACTTCAAAGAAAATTATTTATTAAACCCAAAAATATCTTACTAACCTTGAAAGTTCGTGGATGGCATAAAAATCCTCAATTAACATTTAATTTTATATTTATAAAATAAATTATTTTAATCATTCATTGATATTATAATTACTCTATCATCATTGTGTCTTAAATAAATATAATTATTTAATGTATAAAAATAATAAATAAAATTCAATTATGTATGAAATATTTTTATATTTATAATGAATATTCATATTCAAATTTATATTATTTATATCCCTGTATTAAAAATGGATTAGTTATTAATCATTGAACTAAATAATTTTAACTCTTCTTTAAATAAAATAATAATAAATTTATTAATCTAATCCAAGTGGGAAAAAAGGATCATATTATTTTTATATGGTTTATTTATGTCGAAATAATCTTATCCAATAGAATTAGGACATGTGTTAGGGTAAATATAATATCATTTTTACATTTAATTACCCTATTTACTTTTAATCGTGGTAAATAAAAGTCAAAAGTTACTATTTACAAAAAATACATTTCATCTTATTGAGACAAATTTTACTCAATGATTTAAACAGTATATCTCTTATTTTTGTAGTTCAATTCACAAAAATGGTAAAATTAAATTTTGTGTAAATTTTCAAATGTGCCTAGAAGCTGGGTACAAGACATTAAAAAGTTCAATAAAATTATATTGATATAATTTTATTATAAAATGACTCTAATGGTTTATATTGGACTTATATAGGTAATATATATCTATTTTGAATTAAAAATATTTAAATAAAGTAAATATTTCTTAAAATAAAAAGTTAGTTTTAAACATTAACACTCTGTCTTTCACTATTCATAAAAAATTGAAAGTTTTCTGAAAACTACCAAAACAATTCTATAATAAAATTTTGATATTTTTAATTAAAACATTAATTATATTTCATTACTTAATTTCAAATTAATTCCTATTGTCAAAACCAAAAAGAAGGTTTTTAAAAATTAAAAACTATCCAAATATTGACATGTATGTATCTCAAATTTAATTGTGAAATTACTTATAATGAGATAAATTGTATTAAATGTTAAAAATATAATCTAATTATACTTCCAAACCATTAAAATCCATAATTTAACACTATAAATTATTTTGATTAAAAATGTTGTTTTAAATTAAAATTTAGTATTTGTCACTATTCATCAAAAGATGAAAGTTATTAGAAAAGTTCCAAAAAAATTTCCATATTGAATTTTAATGACCTGCTTCTAATGAAAAATTTAATTTCATTAAAATTAATATATTAAACTGTCAAATATTGGTTTTAAAAAGATATAACCATTAAAAGGCGGTAAAATTTCATTTTTTTTCAAATTCTTCTTTTATCTGAAAAAAATGAATTTGTTCTTATATTATCTCTATGAAACACATAATATGGGTTCTAAAATTATATGGATTATATAAAAATTAAAATTTAGTTAGTAATTCACATATGTTCTTTTTGAACATCTTGTTCGGTAAGTCGTGGTGCTCTCGGACGTAGTATTGTGTGTGGAGCAAGTTATTGAATTACTTTGAAGAAATAAAGTACTATGAAATATGGGGTTGTAACATTCTCCCCTAATTCAATAAATTGTGTCCACACAATATAAAACATTTCTTCAAAAATAAATGCTTAAAAATAAAAAAAATATCTTTCTGTAAAATCCACATAATAAATTGGGATAATAAAATTTATTCTTAATAATAGGTAATGGAAAATGAAAAAGTCCCCACCAACTTATGATTTCAATTATGTGAACATTTTTGTAAGTTAGAGACAAATTATTGGAGGGAATACGAAAATATTTTTTTGGAGTGATTGAGGTCATCAATCACAAACAAGTGTAAAATTGAGGGCCTCAAAGCCATCAATTTACGATGATTTAAAATATCATCGGTTAAAAAAAACATAGTGTATTAGGATGACACATTTTTTGTATTAATATCCCTTAAATAAAGTTTAGGAATTAATTTATTCATTTAAAATGGGGAAAATACTTTACAAGTAGAGTTTCATACTACAACTAATTCATACCACACAATCATCATTCAATCCAAAAGATAATAGATTTAAAAAATAATCCAATTATCCTAATCATATAGGGTTGAAAAAATTGAATTTATAATTCATGTATCATACCTTTTAAATAAACTACAGTATAAAATCTAGGACATCACATATGCCAGTGGTTGTTGATGCACATTTTTCGCCCTTAGGTTGTGTGTTCAAGTCTCGCGGCCTTGCCCGACGAGACGGGTTGTCGCCTGAACTCTAGGTTGTATTTTTTAAAATAATCAAAAAATAATTTTAAGAAGTTAATTAGCCTTAAAAGTAGTATCCAATTTCAAACATAATACATTCCATCCTTTAGACTTATCCAATGTACTTCTGTCTAAACTCACAGACTAAAATTTCTAAAGAAGGTAAACATAATGAAGATCTCTTTTTCCATGTAATAACATGCCAACACCTTTATCGTGTATTCTTTTAAAACATGGTAACACCCTGAATTTCCATTAAATATTATTCATTTCATTAATTATCCCTTATTCATTATAGAATAATAGACATATTCCTTATATTTTAATACTCCAAAAATGATGGAATAAACAAACCATTAATTAGTTCCAAGGTATTCAATAATATCCAATATAATTTATCTAAATCAACCATCTCTTATTCAAAAATCATTGCCTTAGTATCCTAACCATAATAAGGTATATCATTCCATAAACTATGTATTTTCCAAAAAAAAATATCTTGATGTTGGGTCACTTTTCTTAGTACTATTTAATCTCAAATCCTTAATGAAATAGTACTATAGTACAATCCTTATTTATTTCCATAATTAATGTAACCAAAAAATCATTGATACAATACTCAAATGACATTATATTATAACACTAATAATTCCTCTTCATCTGTAGTAGTATCAAAACATGATTATTATCTAATTGTATCATTTGAGGTATACTATAATGACTGGGACTTGGATTCGCATAGTGTCCCAACTCCTTGCAGATAAATCATCATACATTTGAAACCATTTTCATACCATTGAAATCACATACTTGGTGTCCTTTTCATCTATAATTATAAAAAACTCACATTACCTTCATGAATTTACCAAGGTGATTCTTTCTACAGTTATCACATACTGGAAAATCCTTATTTCCCTTCTTCCCATTATCTATCTTTCTCGATACCTTCCTTGTATTCTCTGGATTCCCTTCAAATCCATAGGACTCGGAATATTGTTTACTTAATTTACCAAAACATGATACTATTTACTCAAATGATGAGAATACATGGGAGAATATATTCCATCTAAATGTTTCATTAATACAATGAAAGATACGGTCCTTCTTACTCTTTGGACCATGAACATTATTGGAGTTCACATTCCTTCTATTGGGAAACATTTCTAACCAATGGTATACACTAGATTAGTTTATGAATCATAATGAATAATTCAAAACTTGTAAAATATCTAATATAAATTGAACAATCTATACATATAATCCGTAGTCATAAAAAAAATTCTTTGAGGAGTTATTTACACATAAATCCTTATAATGGTTTGTAAAGTAAATCTTAATTATCCTGAGAATAACCGTTGGTAATTTCATAACCAAGAGTGCAGTAAGGCCATTTTTTGTGTACTAGAATACCTCAGGTAATGCTCGAAACTCCTTGTCAGAGTTTTGACTCCTAGTTAAATCTGTTCCAGAGTCACCTCTACCTGCTCGTATCAATACTGGGATGTATTTCATGGAAAATTCACATAATCTCTACAGTAAAAAAATTATTGGAAGTTATTCTTTACTAATCCTCAATGCCTACATTATGGTAATGTTTCAAATCATAGTTTATCTAAATTTATGAAAAAGGTTGTTGCTAAACTTTCTCTGATACAAACTGTAATTCCCTGACCATAGAAGCCCGAAGTAAATGGATTATTTTAATACATTAGAATGTTTACAAGGAATCAAGTCTCGAAGGACCGGTCAGTTTATCATTCTTGAAAAATATATTACATACAAGAATGTTACATTGAACTTTATAAAATATAACACATCATAAAAAATCTATTTAGAATGCTATTATTCCCTTATATTAACCATTCATACCAATCATAATACACTTCTTGGAATCCTTAGAAAATAAAACATAAGATTGGGGTGAGCTCAGATGCTCAGTAAAGGTAAATAATTTAGTGGAAGCCACAATTCTTTAAGGGGATATGTGTAATAAAAAAAACATCCTTTTAAACATAAACATGAACTTAAAATGGAGAAAATAAATAAAAAATTACAATATAATCATTCAAATGGATATTCCACTAGTCGAATAATAAAATGTAATAATTAATTTAATAATGATGTAATGCCTAATATCGGACATCATTAACACATAGTCAAGGACTTGTGCAAATACATCAAATAAATTTTTTGTCATGGCCTTGTGCCAAGACTCTAATTTTTCCCATGAGACCTACCAATGCATCGAGGGGCTATAGTGGGCTCCACCCACCACTTACTAATTCCACTACATTCCTCATAAGAAAATGTTGAAACATAACATAAACATTCATATTAACACCAGCATATGAAATGTCAATACATCAACCATAAACCATGAATTGTATAAAAATATCTCATTCATAGTCAAACATATTATAACTCATTCAATACAATATTGAAGATTGTTTTTATAATAAATCAAACTCAATCAAGATTAATATCGAAAATATGATTTTTACATAGTTGAAAATAATCATTAAAACCCTCTGAGAAAGATATTTTTTCATGAAATCATTTAAAAGAAACACAATTAATAATGGAAGACATTTAAAATAAATTTTTGAATCAATGTGTCCCATACCAATTTTAAACATTTTGAAATATTTAATATTTTAAAACATAAATATCTATATAAATAAATCCTTAAAACCATTTTGAAAGCATGGACATTAATGAAAAATATTTTGAAGTATAAATATTTAAGAAAATTAAACTGATGATTTAGTTAAAGAGTACCTTAAGAGATTCATTTTTAAAAGTATTTTTTGAAACATGGATGAATATAATAAAGATTCCCTAGAAAATTCTTACAAATAAACAATCTCAGATAATAATGAGATTGGGGAATGAACCCTTGCCTTGAACTTTCCTTTGGTCAATGGTATGTTTAACCTCTGGTATAATGACCAATGTATATTATTAAATTATACCAGACACATATTCATATTTATTATTTCATAAATGATTCATTTATGACTTTATACTACCCATTTAATAAAGTTTTCTATGTTAAATTAACATTTCAGGTCATAATCACTTTCTTTATCGTACGTGTTTTAAATTTTTATTCATGATCATTTCATTTAGATAATTATTTAAATACTTTTCAAATATAAAAATTATTTTATCTATAATATATATTTAGAATATAAATATGTATAATAGATTGATATATTAAATTTAAAACACGGTTTATCGAGATGATAGGTTGTATGTACGCATAAACGTTGTTTTTGTTTTATATATCATACTGATAAGAAGTGAATAAGATATATATAAGTAAATACATACATATATATATATATATAACCATTACCATTATTTTTTCATATGTTACATACATATTAATAATATATATTTTATTATCATTGTTGAATAGTGAACCTGGATATGAATATCATCACGTCGTGGAGACGGTAAGTCAAACGTACACACGAGCAACAATATCATTTCCTTAATGATTAAAATGTGTGGTATTGGAAGGTAAAAAAACTTTACAGAGAAATTATCATTTTATTTTCGTTATTTATAATCATATTACTTATAATTATATCCATTTGAATAATATAGTATTGAATAACAAATTTAACCACTGTGTGGAGACGTTAATCCGTGCGTACACACACATGGGGACAATATAATTCATAGGATGGATAGAATAATGAGTATGATTATATAATATTTATATGTACATCACAATCAATAAAAGGTACTGGATTAATTTTTTTGGTATTAAAATAACAAAGAAAGATAACATGGAAGAAGAGAAGAACATTGATATAGGTGATAAAATAATTACCTTTTTCGGTGTTTCCATTTGATTTGAACAAAAGGGAACCATAGGTTGGATTTCTTCTCAATGGAAGGCCACTGGGCTGGAGTGAGGGGTGATGGGAAGAGATTTTAGCAGGATTTAGCTGATCCAAATGGCATTGGTGTTGTCATTTTGAGGGAAGTGGTTGTACCCTTTCATAAGAGAGGTGAAGGTCACTTTTATAAATGATTGAAATATTATTTTATTATAAAATAATATTCAGTTTATAATGGATAAAATTGATTTATATTGAATCTATTATTGGTTTGGGTATAAATCCTATCAACCAATAAGTTTTATAAATGTTTAGGTCACTATAATAACACTTTCTTTTATATTTAACTCCTGGTTAAATATATTATGTTTTATCATGTCCACTTGTATTATTATAACAAATGGTTATTAAACTGACTATAAAAAGACAAGATGTAACACCCCGAGCTTCCACGATACGCTTCTCTTTCAATAGTGCATTGTACGCAAGTTCGAGATTCTAACGCACTGCGACCAATAATAATAGCCATTATGAATAGTAATACCCACTTTTTGAAATTATATATATATTATATTTCAAAATGAACTTAATTTTTGGATTCGGAATATAGAAATTAGCCTATGTTGAATTTTTGGTATTTTTCTGAGAACTTCCAATTTTTTATGATTAGTGAAAAATACTTAAAAACAAATTTTGTAATAAAAATAATTTATAGTGATAAAATATACTATTGAGTGGTTTTAGAGTATAATTAGAATATATTTTTACCATTTCATCCAATGCTGTTCATTAAAATTAATTTCACTTTGAAATTGGATATAAACAATTATCAATATTTTGATATATATTGTTTCTTAAAAACACGCTATTTGTTGTGACAGTGGGAATTAATTATAAAATTAATTAATGCAACTTATATGTTTGGAATATTTTAAATAGTCATCATTTTTGAATTCGGAATATCAATTATAGCTTAGGGTGAGTTTTTGGCATTGTTCTAAAGAACTTCAATTTTTGATGAATAGTTAAACCACTAAGTGGTAGTTAAAAAACTGATTTTTCATTTAAATGAAACATTACCACTTCTGTGATTTGATTTTAAAAAATATGACATACATGGTTTTCATTAGGAAGTAAAATTTGGTTCAATGGGATTAAAATAATTTTTTGGGTGAATAGTAACTTTTAACTTTAATTAATCTTGATTAAAGGTAATTAGTGAAATGTAATGTAAAGATAATGTTATAATAATATGAAATGACCTTGACACATGTTCTAACCTTATTGGATGAGTCATGGCCGACCATGAAAATCCATGGGTTAACTTGGGTACCCCATGGAGCCACTTTAGAAGGAAAATGAAATTAAAAACTTTTTATTTAATGTTAAAATAAAAATGTCACAAACATGAGTTGTTTTACTAAATCAATTTTTAAATGGGGATATACAAGTCATATTTTTTACTATAAATTTTAATTAGAAATATAACAAGATTTACTACATCATGATATTTTTTTTTATAATTTTTAGACATTAAATAAATTCAATTATTTATTACACTATGATGATGCAGTGATTACCTCATTATTTAACGATTTAAAAAAATGAAACGATAATATAAAATATAGGACCTACACATGTCAAAAACCTATTGGGTGGGTGGATTTTGAACTCTTATCACCTTATCCTTGAAATATATAATTTTGGTACCTTTTAAATCTGTAAATCGTTTTATGATAATGTAACCTTTTAAAACTTTCCAAGAGTTCCCCTCATCTCCTCTTATAAAAGCCCCCCACCTCTACCACCTTACCCACACCTCTCAAGCCTTTGGCTCAGCCAACCGCTACCCATATGGTCTATCCACATCCCACACATAATCCTAGAAGCCTCACTTTGGGAAGAAGACTTCCCAAGGAAGCCTTTGAGCTGAAATCAAAAAGAGTTACCCATTTTAAAGGTAGTGTTTTCTCTTGTGTTCTTATGGTTTATTTTGCTTCTCCAACCCCCTAAACTCTATTTATTCATTTCTTTTGTAACAACACCAATATCCCCAATATACTAGTATGTTTTTATATGAAGGATTCGAGCTAAACATACACACACCTACATCTAATGGTTAAAGAATATATTGTTTCTGTGGATGGGAAATTTCTCTCTCATGAAATGATGATTGTTTAACACTCATATAACACCTTAAAAGGTGGCCATTAATATGTCACTATATTTATATATGATATATAATATGTTTATGTTTTACTTAAGCTTCGGTATTTTTCATTTATGGAATACTTTTATGGTTTCTATTATGGGTAAATGCGATATTTTCATTTTAGGAAGTGCGGACTACCGCCCCCTCAATGTGATTTGAATTGTTAATGCCATATGTGGGATGTATAAAGGATGGATTAAATGGTATTATACATTATATTATAATTTAATTATATAATAACTTTATATAATTATAATTTCATTCCATTAAATACGAAATAGAAATGAATGTAGCGTTCATGCGTACGTACGACTTACCGTCTCCATGAACGGTGCATTTCATTTCTTACATCTAAATGTTATGTAATATTATAAATTCATGTATATACTGGATATATATGATATATATGATATCTATATCATGAATATAATTATGGATATAATGGATATTTCACCACATGAACAACTTGTAATTATAAGAAGTTTATTTTTGACTCAAGTACCTAAGATCAACAAAACGACCATTATTAACTTAAATAATTACATAATGTTCATAACATGGTAATAAGTGATATAAAAGGAATAATTAACTTGAAAAAGTTTCTTAAGAAAGTAGAAATTAACTCTAGTTTATTATTCATGAGGTTAAAGAACGTTCAAGTCAAGTCGGATACGAGGTAAGGGAACTTCTTAACCCAATTTTCGTTCTTTGGGTTAATATCCTACTTTCAAATTATGTCATGATATTATTATGTCCTATCTTGTATTTATACTTTATTTTTGTGTAAATATATTGAATACACATAATAGATCTATTTTATTTAAAAATGATCTTTGTAAGGGACTTCGTCTCAATTTCCTTTCATTAAGGCATATTTTATTTTATACACAACTTTATTTTATACGGTGTATAAAACCCTTTGAATTTAATGTTTTTTTTCAAAAGGAATATTTTTATTCGAAGAATTTTACTAAATGAAAAAATGGAAGGTTTTTTTTGTCGTACGTATGCGGTGACAATGACTTCTATGCCGCCGTGTCCATTATTTGAGTTTCGGCTTCCTCTACAAGCTATAACTTTTTTTAAATGGAAAATAAATACCAAGTTTTAATTTTATTTTATTTTTGTATTGAAAATGGTTTTGATAAGATTTTTATTATATCAATGTGTTATATTGATAACTTGTGATTGAAATGTGGAAATGTTATGTTTCCTTTATTCATGTTTTATGTGATACAATTATGTTATGGTTTATGATATGTTTAAACCTATTCATATGAGGATTTCATTGTACTTAATAAGTGATGGGTGGAGGACGATATAGCTCCTCGATGCATCGGCAGGTCTCATGAGACAAACTAGTGTCTTGGCACGAGGCCTTGACGAAATCTTATTTGTAGACTTGGCACGAGGCCTTCGCTACGTGGTTATGATAGTCTGGCATTATGCATTCCATCATTATGAAAGTGGTTATTGATATTGCATGTGATTATTCGACCAGTAGAATATCCATGTGAATAAGAAAATGGAATTATCTCATTTTACTTTTTCCATATTATTTTTAAGTTCAAGTTTAAAAGGCTTTTGTTTTAGTTATACATTGCCTTAAATGTTTCTGTTTATTTATAAAAGCTTCTGCTATATTGTTATCCTTACTGAGAATATGATCTCACCCCTTCCAATGTTTTAATTTTTCCAGGATGTGAAGAAGTATATTATGAATGACCTGCAGGGATAGTATGAGGGGATATGAAGACAAGATGTTTTTGTAGTTTTGTTTTAATTTATGATGTAATGTAACATTTAAGAATATATCTAGTGTTTCCAAGGATTCTAAACTAATCGGTCTTTCGAGACTTGATCTTTTGTGATCATGCCAATGTTACGCAATAATGCACCGACTCTGGGTAACTAGGTTCGAGGCATTACACAAGAGAACCCCAAGTTGTTCCTTATAGATAAATATAACCTTATCTATTTAATTTCTCCAATATATAGATTTTTTTAAATATTATATAAAATTATAAAATAGTATTTGTTTTAAAAACTCATTTATTTCAATTTTGACACTATATTGTATTTTGTTTTTGTTAAAGTCGTAAAAATAGTAACACATCAAAAAATTTATATAATAAACTTTAAAAGGTCATATTTTCCACAAATATTCATGGATGGAATAAAAGGAAACAATATAAGTTTATCATTATATTTATAATATTAATTATTTTAATCATTCATTGATAATGTAATTAATACATCATCACTGTGTCATAAATAAATTTTATTATTTAATAGCTAAAAATTATAAGAAAAATAACATTATGTAAGAAATAGCTTTATCTTTCTTATGAATTTTTATATTCGAATTTATATTATATATGACCATATATTAAAAAAAGTTTAGTTATTAAACTTTGAATTCAACACTTTTAACTCTTCTTTAAATAAAATAATAATAAATATCCTAATCTAATATAAGTGGACCAAAAGGATCATATTTTATTCCTAATGTTGTTTATGGTCTAAATACACATATCCAATAGAATTAAGACATGTGTTAAGGTATTTATAATATCATTTCTACCTTTAATTACCCTATTTACTTTTAACCGTGGTAAATAAAAGACAAAAGTTTCTATTCACCAAAAAGTATCCTTATCTTATCGAACCACATTTAACATAATGACGTAAGCCGTGTCTCCCATATTTTTGTAATTAAATTCATATAAGCGGTTAAATTACGTTTTATGACGTTTTTCAAATGTGCTTAGAAGGTGGGTAAAAGACGTTAAAAAATTCAATAAAATTTTATACATCTAATTTTATTATAAAATAACTCTAATGAATTACAATGAACTAATATATTTATTATATATCTATTTTGACATAAAATAAATTTATTTAAAATATTTGATTATTTAAATAAAAAAGATGATTTTAAATAATAGAGTAGTGTTTTCACTGTTACTCAAAAATTGAATGTTTTTAGAGAAATACCAAAAATTCAACCTAATCTAATTTTTATATTATGAATTCAAAAATAAATCCTATTCTACCAAATACAAAACATAGAAGTTTCAATAATTAATTTAAAATTAATTTTATGTGTCAAAACCAAAAAGCTGGTTTTTAAAAAGAAAAAATTATCAAAAGATCGACATGTGTTTATATCAATTTTAGATGTGAAATTACTTATAATGTCCTCAATTGTATAAAATAATATAATTATAATATAATTATACTTAAAAAACATTTAAATTCATAAATTAACACTATAAATTATTTCGATTTTAAACGTTTTTTTCTATTAAAAGTTTGTATTTTTCACTATTCATCAAAATTTAAAAGTTATCCAAAAAGTAAAAAAAACTTTCTCCAAACTAAATATTATGTACAGAATTTAAAAAAAATATTTTCTTTAAATTGAATATATAAAAGTTTCAAATATTGGTTTTAAAAAGGTTTCTCCATTAAAAGGTGGTAATATTGTATTTTTTTTAAAAATACTTCTTTTATCTGAAACAAAATGAATTTGTTCTTATATTTTGTCTAAGAAACACATAATATAGATTCTTAAATTATATTGAGTATATAAAATTTAAAATTCAGTAAATATTATTCATAACAACTTTTTGAACATCTAGTTTGGTATGTCATGGTGTGCTAGCACTCGATGTTGCATATAGCGCATCTTGCAGAATTATTTAGAAGAGATAACATACTATGAAATCATGGTTGTTACAAGTAAATATTTCAAAAATGTAATTGAGTTGTAAAAAAGAAATTTATCTCTCATAAATAAAAGTGAGATGAAATTTCAATTATCTAGTGTCTTTACTCCCGTCACACTCTTTCAAACCACGTCATAATAAGGTAACAACTTTTGGTTTACTACCAAAAGTCATCCGTGGATTTCATTCTACCTAGGAGGAATTTTATGAGTATGGTATGGTTTTTAGGAGATTTTTTATAATACTTTAGTTTATCCATGTGGATTGTGAGGTGTGAGTAATTTGGGGGATAATCTTCTTTTTACAGAAGTAGAGGAGTGACAAACATGTAAATATTTGAATAGGGAACTAAATCAACATTTTTCAAGTTGTATGTAAATCCAATAGAACACCATACTAAATAAAATGGATGATAGGTTAAAATATGGGTAGAAAATTTCTCTTGGAAAACTGTCTAGGACATTTGGATTATTACATTCAATGTTTAGCCATAAGTCATGCATATTTTACCTTAATCGATGAAATTAATTTTAGTTACTTTCACAAATATTTTTGGTGAAAACTATTTTTAAAAAAATTAGACATTATAAATTATTCTGATTCAAAATATTTAACTCATTTTCCATATTATAATCACAGTTGTGGAAGTAATTGATTTTAAATTAATATTGTTGACAATACAACGCCTTAGGTTTCAAATTTAAAAATAATCAAGAGATTGCAATGTTTTTGTATCTAATTTCAATATAAAATAATTTCCAATGACCATAATTGAATTATATGATAAATGTATCATATAATTTATATTTCAATCTAATTTAAAATATAATTAATCCTAATAAATTAATATTATGAAAAATAAGTTTTGAATTAATATCCAGTATTTTTTATTATTCATTAAAAATGAAACCTAATATAAATATACTAAATAATTTATTGTAACCTAATTTTATGTTTCATTTATAATTATATGTATTATTTTGAAATATTAAACACATAAAATTTCAAACAATTGGATTTAAAATGTTTTCTCTATTAAAATGAGTTAAAATTAAAAATATAGTTTTTTAGAACAAAATCAGATTTCATCTTATATGATGTCATTCAAATATATATTATGGATATAATTTTTTTATTATATAAAATATATATTAAATTAATATCACTAATTATATTCATTTTATTTTAATTATTGTGTTAAATTTTTTTCCATACCATAAAAATAATAATATTTTCATTTATATTAAATCAATTATCATATTCATTTCTATTTTATTGGTGACCTATTAGTTCATCTTATATTTTTTAAACAATGTTTTTTCATAAATTAGTTAAATTTGTTCATACAAAATTATTAATTATATATTTTATATCTTGGAATATTAAATAATTTTTTTATTGATATACAGTTGTTCGATAAAATAGGATATGCGTGTTATGCAGAGCATCAATGAAATTCATTATTACATGAAACGTAATACAGACTCAGTCATTCACATGGATGAAGCTAAAATTTATATTCCATGTAGTGTGCTATTAACTTGGTGTTTCATATAACTCAATCCATATAGAGTTCATTAATAAAATATTACTTTTTTTCAATGTTGTGTAAGCTAAATTTTAAAAAAAAAGCTAAATTAATCTCAAAAAATAATTCAAAAATTCATGGGGTGTTACAATGGTAATGAGCCTTCTCTATGGATCCACATGAGAATTGTGGGTTTTAGTAACCCAGTCTTATTATGATGTATCTCTACCATGATCATTGTTTGAGTTCCTTTTTAGAGAGGAGTTGTATCTAAATATGAGGGTTGTACACATGTTGGAACATCTACAGTTTAGGATGTGTGGTATAATAGTGGATTAGTATTCATCAATGTTCATCAACAACTTTTGATAATTGATGGATATATTTCATGATCAGTTATTTTGGGATTGGATCATAGAACGAGGACTATATACAGACAAGGGAGTCATTGTTATACCTATATTTATTCCTACCAACACTATGGTGCAAGAGTGTTATTTCATTGTCACAATTTTCCTAGTTTAGTAAATGTAGAAAAATAATGTCCCTATTGGGAGAAAAGGAGCACGAAATTTGGTATCTATGAGACAATGTTGATGTCCAGAACCTGGAGCGCCGATACATTTTATTATGTGATATACTATAAGAGTTTCTATAGTTCAGGGCTAACAAGAAGGGTATATTCATCCCAATGATAGGTTTTATAGCTCTTTATAGGGTAGGGTATATATTTCATGATATTTTCTATCCAATTTTATGGATGAAATAGATATATAAAATGGGATTCCTATGATGAGGAAGAATAAGGGGAACATTGTCCCACAAGTTGGAGTATATGTCATAAGTGTTTTGGAGAGCATATTGAGGTGGTAGTCATTTTGCCCTATTACCAACTCCACCCTCACAAATCCCATGCTATGACGAGGGACCTATGTGATAAGAGCGAGAGTAGCTACAGGTGGATGTGGATTATAACCCAGGGGCTCCTCGGAGTATAATAGTTATGATATACATCTAAATTGCATAGATAAATCATTGATAGGTACTTGTGTGAGTAATTCTATTATATCCACTTATTCAGTTCTATAAATAGATATTCTACTTGATCTTTTAACTCTGCACATCTGATTGGATACTCATGTTGGAGAGGACTCAGTGATCACACACTTGTGCTAACTATGTGACCTATATTTTTGTGGAAATAGGTTCATTATTGATCTTTTTTAAGTTGTTATTAGGCCTTATTATGTAATCTATGGTATTGAGTGGTTTTATAAACATCATTCTCAGAATTTTATTTCAAGATATGGATTTGATATTTTAACAATAATGGGACCATGGTTTACTTATTGGGTTAAAAAGAGACCAATACTTTGTACGAAAGAGACACACATATGAGTTTATATCTGATTAATAATTTGTTGGCTAGAAAGGCCCATGGTGAAGTGGAATATATGAATTTCCAATACCCTACAGTTGTTGTGAGGTGTGAGGGAATATGTCATGGGGACTTTATAGGATTACCCCTTAGCACAAATATATATTTCATCATTGATCATCACTCCTAGGTTTATCATAATATCTATTCATATATATATAATTTCTCATGTAAATTATTTTCATCTGAGGTTATATTTGAATAATCTACAGAAGAAGGATATTGATAAACATAATGTTTCACTCTAGAAATCCCACGAGTTGTTCAGAAGGAAGCTGGTTAGTGTATTGAGGTTTTTTTGTTCTACCGTCCCCTAAACTAGGTGACCATAATAAAATTTTATACACAATCGAGGATAAAAAATTGCATCAGTTGATAAGGTCATGATAGTTCTTATAACATGACCTCATATCAGTCTGTCACTAGTTTTGAATACGACATAAGGATATACAGAATATCGTATTATGGTGTTTTTATGGTTACTATGAGGAATTGGTGATTCCCTTTATAAAAAATAATGCCCAAATATTTTTCTTGGGACTGATGAAACATATCATTCTGACCTTATTTGGAATGTTTCTGATAGTCTTAATCAAAGATATCATAGTGTTGTTGTATTTTAAGGAGGGGAACTCGAGACCCTAATGTATATTTACGGACATGATTCGAGAGAACTTCATATAAGGGAAGCTCTCGATGTTCTAATTCATGATTATGGAGGTCCTCATTCTGGGACATGTTATCTCACTCGATGGTCTGGTAGTGGACCCGGTGAAGGCTGAGAGAGTCCTTGGTTGGGAGCCAACAATGATCGGGACATAGTTACATGGCTTCCTTGGGATATTAGTCTAATATTAGAGATAAATACCTTTTTTATGGATATCATCTCCCTTATATAATTTACATTAAATGGGAATCCTTTAATATCATAAAAGGGGTAGTTGATATAGTGATTGAAGAGGGATCCCATATGATATTTTTAGGTTATAGTGTTGAGTATATAGTGTCTTATGATGAAAAAGGAAACATGATTGATTGTTTTCAGATTCATATGCATGTAGAGTTATCATATGGTTCTTGTTGGTTGAGTCCACAAATGAATAACCTTATGATCCATGAAGTTGAGTTAGAAGTGGTTTCCGGCTCACTGATGATGTTTAAACATTTTTTTATGTTTGAGTGGTTTATCATTTATTCAAACCACAATAGTCTAATATATATCATAATTTTTATTGATCATATCATGATACTGTGGTAATGGAATGTTTTCATCCAATATTATGAATTTTAGATTCAATAAACTCCAGATAAAGAGAATGTTTTATCAGATTCTCAATGTTCTATATCTTATTCATAGACAATGGGAGAGATATCAGAGTGGAAATCATTGTTGCAAATATCCAATGGGGATAGGGATAAAGTGTATTTCCTCATTTTGAATTCCGCTACCCATCTACATGTATAATATGTCAGGGAAGAAAAACATGGGGATACGGACTTTGGAACCCTATGTATTCAAATATACATTGAACATGCGCATGATTTATTTTTTTAAGTATATGAGCATTTTTTTTATTTTCAGAGGTTATATGATGGTACTAGTTGTGTTACGTGAAGAGGTTCTGATAGTCCTTCATACGTCTCCATTCATGGAACATTCATGTGTGGAAAATATGTTACATGACCTGCAATATTTCTTTTCATGTCCATGATTGAATATTGGAGTTTCATATATTATCACACAATTACTTACTGGTTAGAAAAATATAGAAGGGAAACATGTTATAAAACATTTATTTCATCCCATTGAGGTACCAAAGTGGGTGTGGTATTTGATGTCTAGGGAATTATTGAAAGGTATACCACAAACATAAAAGAGATTTGATTCCACATGGGTTATTGTGGACAAACACACCTTGTTATACCACATACTACTAATTCATGAGAAATGTTATAAATAGATAATGAGATGCCTCTATGTTCAAGGGATACTCTGAATCAATCTATTTCACACGAATATTGTTTTGGACTATGATATTAGATTCACATCTCATTTATGGATGGTTTTCCAGGAGGCTATTTCGACTAATATATGGTTCATCACTATGTTTCTACCCCAATATAACAACCATATTGAGTGTACCATTCATGCCATGGTGAAAATTTTGTAGGCCAAATTGTTATTCTTTTTCTATAGTTTGTGGGAACACAGAGAGTTGTATTTTTTTCTTGAAATAATATCTAACATTCAACCATTTTTATGGAACCATTTAATTCATTTAATGGAAAACACTATAATTCACACCTGTTATTGACATCCCTATGAGAGTTAGCACATATAACTTCATAGTTATTGTAATCCACTATCTAGAAGTTGTATTTTATATAGGAGTTTTTTTTTACTACACAAAGACACTATAAGTCCAATTAGTAATAATGACAGGGGATATTGGAGTTTGATGGAGGGAATGTGTTCCTATGGGTCTCAACTAAATGTGGATTATATAGATTTTTTTAGAAATAAAACCATTCCTTGATAATCCTTATCCCTTGTAGATACCTTATAAAATTGATGAGGTTGTGTACCAAAAATCTCTACCCCTGCCTTTAGACTATGTACATAAAGTATTATATGTTTTAAAGTTAAGGAGGTGCAACCATAATATATCACATGTTGTTGATTAGGGAAATATGGATATTATGGATGAATCTACCATTGATGAGTATCTAGATTCGATTGAGGATCAAAATGATGTTATTTTTCAAGGGTGATTGATTACCTAATTTTTTTTCCTAGTGTATACTATGGAATCTGTAGGACATCACCTAAGAGTTGGAGTCCTAGATGTGTGATCGTTAGCCTCATATTTATATTCAACAATTTTTATTAAAGTTTAAGGGATATAAATCCCCATTTTGGGGAGTATTTAAAATTTTAGTTTTCTCTGTATTTTATTTGATTTTTATATTTAATATTAATGGAGATAGTTTATTGAATTAGATGATAGTATGATACCTATAGTTCCCAAAATTATGTTCAAATATATATTAAATATTATAAACCCATTAAAGCATTGTTTTAAGGAAAATTCCTAAAAACATCAATATAAATTCTCTAGTAAGAAATATGATGATGTCATTGATATTAGAGTGTGGGACATAACATAGTCGTTGTATATCCAAGGAGGATGTTGGATGATCATGTTGAGCGTGGTAATGAATGGATGCTGAAATATATTGATTTAATTAATTAGATTATTTAGTTAATTTTCCAGATATATTATATTATCTATATAAATCATAATATGGATGGTTTTTTATGACTATAAATATAACCATGAAAATCTCACTATAAATTGATCCATGTTGATGTAGTATTTTTTTTATTCTTTCCCCGTTTATTTTTATAGTGATCACAAATCATCTAAAAATTGGATTTATTTGTGCTTTAGTCATATTGTGTATATTGGATCATCTACAATAATTGTTATGAGAATAGTTTATTTTTATTGGATCTTTATTCAAAAAATTTAATAGAAAAAAAATTAAGGCCAAATTAATATGAAAATTCACATTCCTCAGTTGTACATTTCTTATATTTCTCACCACTATTCATTATTCATCATGGGAGATTCATAAAAGAAATGGTACAAAATATAGTAGAAATAAAGTCATTTCACACCCATTTTATAGTGAAATAGATTGATATATCATATATAGGCTGAAATCAATGACAAGAACAAGCTACAATAATAGATAATTGTTCTAGGGTGTATCTAGGCATGTAATTATGCATATTTTTCATGTTTGATAACATATTGAATGGGTAGAAAATAATCAAATGGATTATAAGTGTTAGATCATGATAATAAATGAGGGAATATAATGGTTTGTTTTTGTCAATAATTTATATTGAGGATAATTGCAATTTCTATAAACCGAAGAGTGGATGATGACATGTGAACAAGATTTGGGATTCTAAAATATCCCACAAAATATAGCATGTACCCAAGTATTCATGATGTAAGGTTTCCCCACTATGATTCCTTGGTTTCTGTGAGATAGTTATATATCACATGGATTGTTACACCTATCACATGGCATGGGAACCTTATCAGTCAACTCGTTGAGTATTTGGGATAGTACAGACACATAGACACAAGAAAGACTATTCATATACAGAAATAACCAGCTAGATGTAGACACAACATGGATTACATGGGCTTAGAAACTCTATGTACTCATGTATGTACTCACACAGGGTCATGAGGCATGTTTAAAGAGAAAGACCCTTTGCTGATTGGACATTATATGTACATCATGTACACACTGTGTGAACCATCAAATCGTTTTTAGAGACCTTTTAATCATTATGTTAGAAAGTTTTCATTACAGGGAGTTACATTGATCCACAATTCATGGGATTTTATGAAATCACATAGTACACAAATTAATGTGATACTTTTAGATGGACTTCATAGAAATAGTTTTTGGAATACATCCATGAGGAACAGATTGAGATCCTATATCATCATCATTCCCTATGTGCAGCTCTTTATATCATCATAACCAATTGTATATGGGAATAAATCCTCTTCATAGCACATTATTCCAGAAAGAGTTTTTGATTTACCCACAATGACTTGGTTGTGATACGCTTATGTGTATTACTATCTTAAAACATCTAGCGTATACATATTATGGATAGACATAATCAACATTACATCTCATATTGACTTCACTGGTGTTATCTGATATGAGAAGAATGTTATCCATGATGAGGATTTTGTAATGCCTTCGAACATGATGCCTATAAAATTATTATATTTGTTACATTACATTGATATGGTGTTAATTTTTGAGTATATTTGGATAATCTTGGTATGTGTGCTATAGACATATAACTATGTTTATTGTACCATTATTCTTGTTTTTAATTCATAGTGATTTAATGGTGTCCTACTAGATATTGTTATACTCATCGGTTGATGGGATTTTCCAAAACATGTTGTGTCTTAGGAAAATGATATACCATTTAATGGTGTCTAAGAGGGATTATGACTAGGAAAATCGTATTGATCCAAACTAAATGAGTTTTGATCCAGAGGCTACAAAAACACAAGTACCCTTATATAAAATATATTAGAAATGTATTATTTATAATTATGGTGGTCCTATAGTTTTTTAATTTCTTTTTGTAGAACATATATTTATACTCTGGTAGTGGGATTTAGATATTTTCTCCCATTGTTTATCATTTGTTTTACATTTCATCATTGTATTTTCTTGGTGATGTGTATGTGTACTAGTACATTGGGAAAACACCTCCCTTGAGTTTTATTTTTGTAATATTTTCTATTCCCCATACCTATTACTATTGTAGATTGGATAACTATTTTCGTGAATCAAGCCCCATTTTTATTGGGTATAACATGGAAACCAAGATAAATATTGACCAATATGATATAGAGTGTTCTTGATTATATGTATTTATATCATACATAAATTAATTAATGTTAGATTATTTAAAAAACTCATGTCTACTACTTCTCATGTTTTCATCTCTATGGTAGTTTAGATGAAGAAAATATAATCTTACGATAAGTATACATTACAGATTCATGATATCCAATTGCATGTTTTGTGGAAAAAGTTAACTCATCATTTTAATGATTTTTTTTGTAAACAATATTTTGATGAATAAGACAAATGAAAAATAGGATAATTATATTATGAGAATATATTAACACTTATTTAGGTAATGATTAAAATTATGATGAAGAAACCACAAAAAAGGTTGACAAATTTGATAATCCATGCAATGTATATAATCAGTTTAGTTATATATTAGTTCTCATTATTTTTATTGTAATATTTATTATGAAGAAGATATTTTATTAAAAAATTAAAAATTATATTCATTTAAATAGGAATCACCATTATTTCTTATTTTGGTATATGATCAATTTTGGGATAAAATAACATTTTCTAAAAAAATATATAATTGTGTTTTATGAATTGATTATAAAATGAATTTCTATGAAATCTCAAAATTTAATAATTATTAATATCATACACGTTTTAAATATATATATATTAATTTATTAAATATGACCTTTTTAGATTTGGTCAACAAGAACATTATCCTAGTAAAGATTTGTCTACCCGATAATGGTAAATATAAAAATTATTATTACAAAATAATATTTTACAGATAGAAATGAAACACTGAAAAATCCATATATTCATTGTATAATTGAGGTTAAATTTTCCTCTTTCATGATATCAGTTATTTTAAATTTTTTTCAGTTTTAATGATATTGATTTATACATTATTATATGTAAAAATATATTAAAAATTTCCAGTCATTTTAATTGTAATATTATGTTTTGATGGTGATAGGAAAAAAACTAATTTATAAATGGTATTATTAAGTTAAATGATTTATTAATCATGTTAAACTTTTTATTTATTATGTCTTTCGGTTAAAAACTTATGCAATGCCCACATTGTTTTTCTGTGTGAAGTAAAATAGCCATATAATTATTATTGAAAACATTAAAAGTAATATTTTTTGGGTTGAGTTATATTAACCCACATATTTTATAGTTGAATATAATAATTTTTTTGTGTTATAAGGAATATTTTATAATTTATTTTCATTCATGTTTTTTTACAATGAAAAATAAAATGAATAGTTCAAAAAATGTCATTATGATATTTCAAAAAAAATTATTACATGAATCCAAATTCATTAAAATTATAACATCTCCCATGTATATTTGATATAGTATATAATATCATCCATGTTTCCTATTTTCTTCGCAGATCCTTTAATATTAAATTTCTCCCACCCCCGACTATAATATTCATTCACAATGTGATAATCGGAAAAGGGTTAATGTTTGTAAAAACGTAGATATAAGGGTGACTTCATCTACATAAAATAAAAATAATTCTATTCATTATAAAATATTATCCAATCTAATACCGACATAAAAATTTGTCCTTTTTATCCATTTTTAAATGAAAAATAGTTTATATCAATTTAATACATTGAGAAATTTGAGGAGTGAACCGCCCCACACTTATAAAATGAAACAACCGCTACTCTTTCATATTATCATCTTGAGTATTTTTTGAGATATTAAAAACAAAATAACTAAATTCCATCCACATGTTCTTGTGTTAAATTTTATGGAATAATTCCACCCTTATAGAACATAAAGTGTACAACAGTTGAGTTTGTCTAAAGAAGAGGTAATGCTTTTAACTGAATCTCTTATTATTATTTTATCTTAAAATTATTAGAATCAGAAAATACTAAGATTTAGTAATAACATATGTATCTTCCATTTACATATATGTTATTATCATTACACTATAACTATTTTTCATTTAATTATTCATCTTTAAAAAAATAAAAACATCACTTGTGCGTACATGAGGATTACTATCTCCAAGAAGAAAGGTATTTATTTTTCAATCACCGACTCTCATGCATATTTAATATGATGGAATTAATGTATATATATGGAATTCATTATAAAATTATAATAATATAAGTATAACATGTCCTCTAATTTAATAACATTCCAACCATGGAAAAATGATAACATATTTTGTGCATACATGTGGACTACTACATCCTGGATAAAATGTTATTTTTTTATATATCCACATCATATGGATGATATATTTTTGGTTTATATAAAGAAATAAATATACAATTATAATTTTATAATAGATATGTCAGAAATAAAAATGAACACAACTTTTTTCATCATTATTGTTGATAAATGGAGTCATTAATCAAGTGTATTATAGGCCCACTGTCTATATGATTAGAACATTGTTAATTTTTTTAAAAAAATTCTATATTTTTAAAATAAATTTGATTAATTTATAAATATAATAAAATTTCCTTGATTATTATTTAGTAAATGATGTAATAATTACCAATTATTCCATATATATTTTATCAAAGTCATTTTCGCTATACGAGATGAATAACATTGAAGCGTCCAACAAGAACATAAAATATTAACTAATTAAATATAACATGGTAATAAATAAGATAATATAAATAATAAAATTGAACAAAAATCATATTAATGTATATAATTGATATAATTTTACAGTTTAATGGGATAAAAAAATTACATGATGATCTTGAATCAAGTTAATACAATACAATCCTTTAAAATCCCAATAACATGGTTTTGTATGATTATCATTGAAATATTCTTGTTATATGTAAATATCGCAAAAAAACTATTTTTATATATTTATATGGTTATAAATGATGTAAAAAAGAATTGTTTAGGTGTATATTACATTCTTTATAATGTTTTTAAAAGGAATATTTTACTTGTATTTTATACAGTGTTTTGAAATTATTTAAGAGGCTTGAAATGAATGTTCCACTTTAACATATACTGTGGTGAAAATTATAAAAAAATTACAATACTTATTTTTTATTTTTATAACATTAAAATTTTCTCTTTTTTCCTTCAACGAAAATTAATTTCACCATTAATTCAAGTAATTTTAGTTTTGAAACTGGGGTTTTAAAGGACTTTTTATTTAAATTTATGAAATATTTTTCCTATGTCTTGCAATGGATATGAAATGTGATTTAAGGAAAAAATATACAGACATAAAATATATTTTTATGATATTTTAATTGAAATATTTATATAGATTTATATTATATAAAGTGGTCATAAGGTATCTCAAAGGAATTTATGAGTATGATAGAGATTATACAAATTAGTGAGACCCATACAGCTTATACAAATGGGTGAGATCAATAAAACATATAAGAATTATTTTGATAGATTTTTATTATATTGAGGGTGAGATTGATATATATCTTTAATTTGTGGGTTAATATTAGATTTCCTCAAATTTAAGTAGGTGGGAGTTAACAAGAATGATTTATCCTAAGAATTTAACAGAGCTCTAATTATTTCTAACTTGAGATTATCATGAATTATTAATTTAATTATCTATGTTTTATAAAATGGTTTCTATATTAATTTTATTTTATTATATTATTTCAGTGAGATTTGTTTTAACATATTGTTATCATTTATTGCATAATCACAATGAATATTGTGTTAATCAAGAAAATTTTATAGTGTCTCTTTTTTCAGTAGATTAATATATTTATGTATTATTAATCCCATACAATGATTTTTGTTCTTTTATATTGTTTTTAAATGTTTCCATAGGTTATAAGCCTGATATTTTTCTAATAATATGTCATTTTATAATTTAAGAATATTTTTCATGAAATGGAAAATTGATTCTTTTTTCCATTTAATATTATGGTAAAAGGATACTAAATATAAGTGTCCTATTTATAATTTATTTTTTCGTTATGTAAGATTTGTGAAATATGTTTTTCATAAAATTAACCAAAAATAACATTGGGAATGATATAATGTTATTTACATTAAAAAGTAACTATATTATCTAATGATTTATCCTTGGTCAATATATATATATTATTATATGGAGGTTATGATCTAGAGATATATGGTATAGTTTTAATGTATAATTAGGAATAAAACATTAAGGGGAAATATATTTTTTATTATTTCTATATATTTTAGTGGAAATTAGTTTCAATGTCTTATATAGGTAGAATTTTTAATCATTATTAATTATGGATAAATATGTATAATAATCGATATATTGGGAGTATATAGATAAACATTTATAGAAAGAGTACAAGAAAATATTTCAAAAGATCAATGGGAAAGTGGAATAAATATGGACTATAGTCCAAAATAAATAATTTTTATACTCCGATTATGGAATTTAGATAATGTTTGTCCAATGGTTTTGGGGTACATCAACAAATATGGTGTCATATAGTTACATATGTTTTTAGCATAAATATGTTTACCCATTTCATATGAAATCAAAATGTTTTCATGGTGTGAGTGGGGATACAAATCACACATAGAAATTTAACTCCTGATTGGAGTGTCAATTATTGTTTTATCTTAAAAAACATATACATGATATATTTTATTCTTGGAATCATGTTCATTATTTGAATTATTATTATTCTTAATACTACAATATATATTTTTTCATAATAATAATTCTAACATATTCATGGTCCTTATTTGTGTGAGGAGATTTAATTTAAGATATAGAATATAGAGAAGAAACATTTATATTTTAATAATGGAATATTTTTTTCATGTTTAATATCAATGTATACCCTAGAAAAAAATAGTACCTCATAGATATAATGTGTTATGGGATATAATCTTTTAATTAATTTATATCTATGATATTTTCTTAGTCATATACATGATATAATATGTTTTATTTTCAATATATTGATTTTATAATAGTTTTATGACACATTCTCATGTCTAACTAATAAAATTTTATTATAATGCTTTTAGATTTTATAAGTAAATATTATGTCCAATAAGATAAAAGATACACAACACTAAGAATAGATGAATAATTAATTAATATTATTTATGTATGGTCGCTAAACCCAGACATTAATTTTGTTTGGAATATATATTATTCAAAAAATTATTATAAATATAATGGATGTAATTATTTCAAATATATTAATTCAATATTCTTAAATAAGAACTCAATTTTCTCACAGTCATTTTTTCCTTCAAAATTTTGATCTCAAAATAATATATTTATATTATACACTTTTTTGAATATTATAATTAATTTAAAAAAAATAATACTAAATTTAATAAAATAATTTATTTTTTGATTTCATAATGTCAAAAAAAAATTTAAAAAAAATTTAATATTTTTCAGAAATGATTTCTATTTTAGTGAATTTCAGAATATATTTATTTTTATTGAATTGTCATGTTTTTAATATTAATACAGACATTTATTATTTCTAAATTTTTCCAGATGTTATATAAGTAATATTTAGTTTTTGATAATATAATTAGTCGCATTTAAATAGTTATTATACCATATTTTTCTAGAAGTTTATTTTTGGCCTTAAAATTCGCATGTATGTGGAAAAAATTTGGATGAATTTACAGGATTAATCATAAATTAAATTCTTCTAATTATGTGTGTTGTGCCATGAAAAATTGATTCCATATTAGGAATTTGTGTTTTCAAATTTAGTAAATATATATAGTTGATATTTGGTGAATTTTAATATTATCATTAATAATTTTTATTGAAACGGTCAAAGGGGAAATAATTTAATGAGTTCAAAAAATTAAATAATAAGGAATATAAAATAACCATAAAACATTTCTCAATCATATTTTATGATTACATTACATACATAGTAATACAATATTATCTTATATTGTATTTTTTGCCTATTCTTATTAAAAGATTACCATTATCGTATTTAATTTAAAAAAATAAAATCATATCGCACAATTGTTGTTAGAAATATACTATTTTTATCATGCAGTTTTCTAGTGGATACACATGACTATAAATATTATTTTAAAAAAAATTATCTTCATAGTTATAATTTATTTATACTTTATAGTGAAGAAATATTAACCATAAATTCATTCACTACACTTATGCAATAATTATACAATGAATGAGAACTCCAAATAAATAATATTCAAATAATAAATGTAATAAAATTTGAGATTATAATCGTAATACGTGAAAATAATTTATTACCCTGAAATGTTTAGAAATTTGATAAATATTTATTTAAGATATTTTTGTTTGATCTTGATATTATTAAATACAATGTAATCAAAATTTCTAAAAATTTACCTTATTGTCATTATAATATATAATATTTTATTAAATGATATGAAATTCACTAAAATCGTATAATCAGTCAATCTATTTCACTATTTTTTATAACATAAACCATGCTCCATTTATTGTAATTTTATCTATTGGGTGTAACAATATTTTCAATTAAAATCTAAAAAGTATTTCTGTGAAAGATTTTTTTAAATGGGATAATGAAGAGTTAAAAACAATGAAAAGGTTATAAACATATTAAAAGGATGTCTAAATTATATTTTGTGTGATTATCTCTTCCCATAATATTATTATATTTTAAAATAATTTTTTTTGTGAAATTATGAATTAAAAAATAAATTATATTAATATAATAATTTGATGAAAGAATACAATTCCCTTTTCATATTATAACACCCTCGGATTATGTGAAATAATATTTATTAAAATACATTATTCTGTTCTTTTTTTTCATTTTTCCACAACATAGAAAATTGTTTATTTTATATTACTGTAATGTGTGTGTCTTTCATTATATGAAAAAACAATTAAATCCTAAGCTATAGATAACATATATACTTTCATTTCTCTACAGAAAACACAAATGATAGCTTACATTACACAGAATAATGAATTTCCTTAATAATGTGTGTAATGTGTAAGACCGATTCTTACAGAAAAATAATGTTTTATTAAATTATTATTATTTAATACAATTAAGTATAACCTACTTATTAAAATAACACTTAATATTAGTATTAAATGATTTATGAAAATAAATTTCAAACACAAATAACATATAAATTCACATGTCACCAATTAATTATATGTGAACATCAAAACTAATTGAATATAAATAAAAAATATAATATATTTTATTTTCACAATGTTATTTTACCCTAATAAATTCTATTAATAATAATTAGTGAGTGATATTAAATTTATATAAATTTCAAATATTCAATTAAATATTTTTGATATTCATCAAACAGATTTGGTGCACATAAGATACAAACCAACCCAATTTTAGGCATAAAACATATATTTGTATAAAAGTATTTTTTTAGCCTTTTAATTGAGAACCCATTTTATGTATAATTATGGGAAATTTAATAGATTTAATAATTCCAAATAAACATAATAATTAAATTATAGACATATAAATTTGGATAGAATATTTTTTTTTATTTCAATAAGATTTCATTTTTATTGAATAGTTAAAAATACAAGATTTTAATTCAAAACTACATTTCCATTAAATTTATTTATAAAATTAAATTATATATATAATTGGTTGATAAGATTAATTGGATAATTATTTTATGATTTAATATAGTTTAGTTCATTATATCATATTTCAAATTGGAATTATACATAAAATCTATGAAAATATTTGATCATTTTTAATTGAGAAATGTGTAATTTTTACTAATCAGTGGGTTTAATTTTAAATTAATTTCATTCAATTTTGTATTTAGAATTAGAAAATTGGATTGAATTGTTGGTATAATAATAATTAACATCTTATTAAAATATCAATTTTATTTATCAAAATGATTAATGAATGTGATTAAATTTATTTATAATGGTTTAGAGAAAAATTATGTTGATAAAGTATTACACCATAAAAATAAGAAAAAAAAGATCAAGTCTGTCCTTTCCCTTCCCTATAAAGTACCACCATCCCTCCATATTCTTCATTCCTCTCATGCCACATAGATTTGGAAAATTTCTTCCCAATCCAATTTCAATCATCCCTCTATTCATTCTTTTATCCACCATTTGGGTAGAAATATATCCTAGGATACTATTTGTCACAAACCAAAAGGAGTTACCCGATTAAGAGGTAATATCTTATCTCAAGTTCCATTAATTTATTTTCTTTCTCCACCCCATCCACTATATTTATTCAATTATTTAAAAACGTTAATTTTATCCTTAATTAAATTTTATATTGTTTTCTATGGGTTTTTCTAACACTCGCACACCTATATATAATGGGTGATGAAAATGTTGTTTACCTATAAGGTGAGGTACGACCTTATGAAATGATGATTGTTCGTTTTTCTTTTGTCACCTCTCATGGTATAATTTAGGGTGGACACTCTACTACTATATTTATATATTATATTAATTATGAATTTAGTATTTATTAATTAATTTTCAACACAATAATTTATGTTTTTATTTTTGTAATACAATAATTTCAGTTGATGTAATGTGGACTACCTCCCCCTCAATGTGATGTGATTTGTTCATAGAATACATCGAATGTATTAAGAATGGGTGTAGTATAGTTATATGATATATATGATATAATATTTTTAATATAATAATTTTATATATAGATATAAATATAGATATGTCATTTACCTTACCTCTTTTGATATAATAAAAAAAATAAACATTGTTCATGCATACGTACGACATATCAACTCCAAGAATTGTGTATTCCATTTAATAGGTATATATTTTTTATATTAATATTATACCAATATAATGAATATAAATGGTATCTATATAATGATGTAGATTCTGTAAATCATATTATAATTATAATAACAATAATATAACCAATTTAGACACATATGACTAATAAAGAGAATATTTCCTATAGTGAAACCTTTACATATGATTTTTAACGAGTGGTTAATATATGTTAATAACCATACCATATATGGTATTAGATTTAATAATATAGTTCTGTAAAATATGTTTAATAAATTTCAATTATTATAGAGGTGTTTTGAATTACTATAATGGGAGTCAAGACAAAAGGTAAGTTAATTTCATCCCACTTTTTATTTCCATGAGATACAGGCATTATACCACATCCACTGGATTTTTGCAGAGTTTATTGTACAGATGGATCTGTTATATGATTTTTATATGTGCTTTTTATGTGTATTTACATATCCATTTGAATATATGTTATTCATGGGGACAAACATTCAAATGTTACAAATCAGTAAAATTATTTTGAATCAATTTATCTAATTTCAGACACATTCCAGGTTATTCACCTATATTTTTCCATGATGGGTATATGAAACCTTTTAAATGATATATCAAGAATATATTTATATTAATAATATTTTAAGATTCATGTAATATGATTTTCTTAAATGTGGAGTATTTTTGGAGGTTACCATGTGGATCTAGTTTACTAAAATAATATCATTGATTTTAGAGATTGTTTTTTACTATATCTATTTTGATAAAATTTATCGATCAATACCTCAAGAACACACATGAATTTTATTATCCTTTGTTTATTCCTTTTATCGTCATATATTAGTACCATTTTATACTATTTTTATATAATATAGTTTAAAAAAAATTAACAATGTCCAAATTTACCTCTCTCTTCTATCAGAAATATATGTTCGTTAAATAAAATGTCTTATAAATATTGTTTCAAAAAATATTCTACAATTCTCATATCATTATTAAGAGGAAATTCTAAACATCTTTTCTTTAACCAATGTTATCAATGAAATCTCATTATCTCATTCAAATAAGCAATTTTTGATTCCTTTATATTATGAAGATGTAATTTGTTTTTACATCGTACAACAATAAAGATTTCAAGGTAACCATTACTATAATTATTCCATTCCTTGATTAAAAGGGTAATTAGTATGAAAATGTTTTTCAAAAGAAATTTTCAAGGAAAATTATTTTCAAAATCTTTCCAGGTCTCTTTAATTAGTTTTCATGTAAAATTTCCACTGACTATTTTTCATGATTTTATTTGGTCTATTCAAATTATTTTCAATGAAATGTGTTTCAAAATGATTTAAATCGTTCTTTTGATGAATTAAATATGTTTTCACAAAAAAATATATATATTTTAATCTTATTCTTTTTTTTTCAAGGAAAAATGTTTTCAGAATGATTTTATGTATTCATTATGAGCGTTCAAGGTATTGTGCAAGGAAATTATTTTAAAATGGTTTTATTATTTACATAGCTCTTTGTTAAGAAGAAAGGATATTTTACTCCGAAATGTTTTTCAAAATAAATTTTATTTTTTTCATCTACTATGTCATCTTTAGATGGTACATGTTCTATTGTCGGAAATGATATCATGTTTCAATTCATATTATTTCTTTTAATGGGTTATTCTTGGTGTCCTGGTAATTAAGAAACCCATTTCCCTTTCACAGTTTATATGTTTATCAATACCATTTCTATTTTAGGATTTTATATTTATAAAATCTATTTATGTTTCAAATGATTTATGATTAAGAATTTTTTTTTCTTCAATGGGTTATATTCTTTTGAATCCCATTTTTTCATGGGTTATAATTTAATTAAATGATTAGAAAAACTATAAATTTTCCATAAGATATGATGTGTTGAAATGTTAATGATTCCCATTTCATTTCGTGTGTTTATTTGTTGTTTTTGAAACCCATCTATTTTTATGGTTCATGATATGATGCATGTTATATTTTCTTATGGTACAAGTATGTATGGTTTTTTATATGATGGTTGGGACTTATATCTCCATCAAATGAATTATGTAATGATAAATGATATATGAGATTAATGGGTTCATCGAAGGGCATCCGAAGAACAAAACAAGGGGGTACACAAGAAAAAATCACACGCCTGATGTTAGTGGGTACATGGGAGGATATCCCAATACCAAAAAAAGAAGTAATATGGGAGGAAATACCAAACCTGACGAAATATGGTACTTGGGAGGACATATTGTTCCTAAAACAAGAGGTTATACAACATGGAATCCCATTCATGAATAAAGATGGTACAAGAGGAAATCCAAATCCCAAAACAATTGTGTACAAAAGTTTATATACCAAGACCAAAACAATAGGGTACATGAAAGTAAATCTAAAACCTAAAACAAGAGGGTACACAGGAGGGAATCCAAATCACAAATAAGTTACACATGTGATTATCCCAAGAATAATATGTTACAAATTCCAAGGTAGGACACTTTGTAATTTGGTTATTATATGCTTATATGTCTTCAACTATTCAATTTTTTTTCTATGTTATGATTTCATGGTTTTTTATTTATATTTCCTTTTAATTATTCTCATATCAAATAAAAATATTTATTATGATCTCTAATAAGAAAGGTATGATCTTCAAATGTTATTATTATGTTTTAAATCCATTTTTCATTTTATGATTTCACAATTACATTATTTACACTTTCTAAACATTGAGAACACCATATTCTTACATTTCCTTTTTCAATGTTACGATACTATGAATTAGGTATAAGTATTAAATGTGGAGACAATTGTGAGATATTTTTAATATCATTCATCAAAATCAAAAATCATTTTTGTTTGATTACAAAGAAAATTAACTATTATGGTCCTCGAGTCTGTATTTCTTTTATGTATTGAATATTTATAAAAAATGATGTAATATCCATATATTCCAATCTGGTGTCACTATAGTGGGTTTAAATGTAGATGATTAGTCAATATTTAGAGACTAGAATTGGAATGATTTAAAGATATCCTATTATAATTCTAAGGATAAGTATAGGGATGTATCAAAGGCTAAGTTTAAGGTTGAGTCAACGTTTTAGGAAACATTCCTTACATATTGGTAAAGGATAGAGTGATTGGTTTCTTAGAAATACATCCAAGTCGGAAGAATACAATTTCATGTGGTTCTGGAAGACATGTACCTATGTGTAATAACCCCGAAAAGTTGTTCTAGCCCCTACGTACCGTAATCTGGTATATGCAAATGGTCCATGATACAGACATTGTTCGAAATGTTGGGTCAATAAGGTTTTCCTTATGACTTTACCATTCCTTCGTGTTTTGAAAATCGCAAACACTATATCTCAAGGAAAATTCCTTTTACACCTTGTTTTACTTATTTAAGGAAAAATTTCCTTCCACAAAGAAATTTATCCTTACCCTGTTTTTATTATTTTTATAGTAATTTCTCAAAGTGTAAAATTCGGTTTGAAACCAAAACCTCGAAATCCTATAAATATCTAGATATGATGCATTCTGTTTTAGGATCTGAATTCATAGAATTCTGGTTATGAACTCATCTGAGTTCTGACTCCGAATTCTGAATCAGAATTCTGGTTATGAACTCTTCTGAGTTCTGACTCCAAATTTTGATTACGAATTCTGGATATAAACTTTTCTATATTCTAACTCAGAATTCTAAATCATAATTTTGGTTATGAACTCTTCTGAGTTCTGACTCTAAATTCTGATTACAAATTTTTGATACTAACTCTTCTGAGTTCTGACTCTGAATTCTCATAAAATCTTACTCCGATCATTGTAAGTTTAGGTTTCGATTTCTTGTTATTATAGATTTCGAATTTCATTGAAATTCAAACTCTGGAATTCTACAATGTTCTGGTTCCGAATTCCATGAAAACAGAATCTGAATATCCTTGTATTATAGACACTGAATTAAATTTTGTTAAGAGTCTGAACATTTATTTTCTTACATTTTGAATATTGAATTTAGTTATATAACCGTATTTTTTCGTACACTTGTTTTTTTATAAAACAATGTCATGATTTCGGTTACCCACTAACCGTTGTTTGAGTGACACGTGTACATGTCCCTCTGATATTAAAGGTAAAAAATGACCATTGGTGGAGGGAGCCGACTGTTGAAGTCATGCCTATATATAGGAGCTCATTTGAAAGAGCTCAAAAATTGTTCAATGACTCTAGATATTACATGTTGTTGAAGTGATTTCTAGAGAGATACTCTTATTGCATTGTGTGTACTGAACTTCTTGTTAAGTTTTGATTTATGTGACTCTGATTGTTGCTGTGTACAATCAAGGGCTTCTGGGGATAGGAAGACAGAGGTTCCAACTACCTTGAATTTTTGGTCTTCCTTGCTAAAGAAGATAGAGTTGCCGACTACATTGAAGTTGAGGGCTTGCGGGGATAGCAAGACAGACTCTGATCATTGAATCGAGGGATTACCCTAGTGTGGGTAAGACAGACATTCATGAAAGTATAAAACAAAGGACCTTTTTCCAAAGTTGTTGGATACCCTTCACTTTGGGTTAAAAGACTTACTTCTTGTTACATGTCTATTTCATGTTTTCCACTGCATTTGTATTTTTGAGGAAAGTATAACTATCTTATACATCCTTACTCTTTTACATTGGATAATTTTGATTCTATATGCTTTATGGTGGAGTCATTATCTATGTAAACATTCACTAAGTTTCATTTTTCAGAACCATCTTTTTGGATCCACATTCTCGGAATCATATTTCCGTAATCAAGAAATCAATTTGAACTTAGAGGTGTTGTGAATTTTGGATGTGAAAAATTTCATTAGTGATTTTTAAAGTATACAATTCACCCCCCTCTGGTATTTGAGCATCTCATTTTTACATATTCAATCCTACAATTGGTATCAGAGTAGGTGGCCTTTGAATTAATCTCACGATAAGATTCAGAAGAGAACTATTCTTCTTCTTATTTTCCAGAATCAGTTTTTCAGACTCATATAGTTTGGATTCATTTTTTCTTAGAGATACTCTTGTTCTATATTTTCCATTCTTAGGAATCTTCTCCCTATTTACGAAATTTTTCTATTAACATGAATTTGTGGAAATATTTTTCATAAACATGGCAGGAATCAATGTTAGTTCCATAGACAATATCAATCCAACTATAACACCAATTTTTGATTTGAATGATTATGAGTATTGGAGAGGTCGTATGAAGACATTCATTTTCAATAATGGAGTTGATAATTCTGTTATTCTTACTAGAGGATATAAAATCCCTGACAAAGAAGTTAGTACCTTAATCAATCAAGAAAAGAATGAATATCAACTGAATTATATTCTACACAATACATTTCCTTGTTCTACGGCTAGAAATATATATATATATCCGAATTTCATCTTGTGAAGCAGCAAATTCTATAAGGACGAAACTTGAAGTTACTAACTTTGTAACTTCCAATGTTATTGAAACAAGAAGAGCAATGCTCAGAGATGAATATCATGGTTTCTACATTCATTATGGAGAACCCATATGTAAGGTGCAACAATGATTCATGACTATTTTGAATAGTTTACAATCCATGGGTGAGAAAGGATTATGTGATGAATCCCTTGTTGATAAGATCATAGACATCATGCCCAATGAGTGGGAATCCAAGAGAACTATTGTTGATGAGAATAGAAAGGTTACTCAGATTTCCATAGATGATCTTTTTGGAACTCTACTTCAGCATGAGACTAGAATAAAGAGAGATTTTGATAACATAAAAAGGAAGAATAGAAATGTAAGTGTTTCATTTACAACAACTTCAAATCATATTAAAACTGAGACTCCTAAGAGAGTTACTATATCCAAATTTAATAAAGTCATTATCCAATCCAAATCAAGTGGAATTGAATATTTAGAAAATGAATAATCAAATCTTGCTTGAAGATGAACAAGATAGCTGGATAGAGGAACTATTAATCCCTATATAGGAAGAAAGAAAGGAATGATAAGAAAGTCTTAGAAGTTACATGTTATGAATGCAAGAGAGCTAAACATATAAGACCTGATTCTCCTTTGATTAAGAGAAAAGAATGAAAGGAATGGCATTCAGAGAGATACAAAAAGAAGTATTATAAGGCTATTGTTTAGAACGTATTGAAAGCTAATGACAGCTGGAGTGCCAGTGGTGGAGACTCTTTAGATGAATCATCAGATTTTGAATCTTCTAGAGTGATGAATCTTGGTTTTATAGCCAAACTACCAATTGACAATCATTTCATTATGTCTAAGGTACACAATGTTGAATCAATGACCAATGTTTCTTTAAATCCAAATTATAGTAATGATAAATATTATAACTCTTCAGATGAGGAATCTTCTTCAGATGAAGATGATCCTTTACCTTCCTATGATGATGTTTCTTGGTTTTCCATACTTATTGAGATTGAAAATTCTGAACTCATAAAAAACTTGATAAGGAAAATTCTAGGAATATTATTCTTACTAAGTAAATATCATATCTTTATAAAGATGTTGATAAGAAAAATGTAGATTTTGAAATTATTTCAGGAAATCTTGATGATGTAAATTCTGAGAATAATAAAATTTCTAAAGATCTAAAAAACGTAATTTATATGAAAAAAATTTTCGAGCCTAGCTCTAGTTCAAAATTAAATGTTTTAGAAGGCAAGAATTTAGTTATCAGACTAAAATCCGAAATCTTTTCCTTTAGAATGTGTTTTTCAAACTTTACCTTAGGTAAAGAAAATTTTGAGAAAATGTATTCTAAAATCCATCCTTTGAGGAATAGACTTGGTTTTGGTTATACTAGATCTCAAAAAACATTTAGTAACAATTACTTTGTTCCTGAATGTTTTACATTCTGGACTATGTGTCCGTGTAGTGGAAACTGGGAAAATAATTGTTCTTTATAGAAAACCCAGTCTTTTGGATTTCATAAATCCTATTTTTCTAAGACGATGTGGCTGCATAATATTTTTCTTTCTGAAATTTCAGGTTCTAAGAAATTTTGGATTCTGAAATTCTAACACTTTTGTTTTCAAGAAAATAGAGGAGTTACCAACAAAAAAACACGGTGCATGGATAGTGGATGTTCCCGGGATATGACTGGTAACAAAAACTATTTTCAAAAAGATTATCAAGGCGAAAGGAGAAAAAGTAACTTTCGGAGATAATGTTATGGGAGAAATTATTGGTATAGGTAACATCGTTCTTCTTGAAAAAAATAGATTTCAAATGTTTTATTTGTTAAGGGACTTAAGCACAACCTCATTAGCATAAGCCAATTATGTGATGAAGGTTACCTGGTGAATTTTATAAATGACAAGTGCTTAGTACACAATTCCAAGGAAATGTTCATTATTTCTTCCCATAGGCAAGATATTATTTAAAAAATAAACATATAAGACCCTAGGACCCAAGACTTACCTTGCCTTAGTGAAATGGAAGATCATTCTTTGTTATTAAATAGATGGTTAGGTCACTGTAACCTTAGTAACTTATGCAAACACTCTAAGAAAAGGTTATTTATGGATATACCATAGCTTAGATTTGATTCCTCAAAACTTTGTGACCCTTTTCAATTTGGCAAGCAACATAAATCATGTTTTAAATCAGTCAGTGAAGTCTCAACTACTAATCCATTATAGCTAGTGCATATTTTTCTTTTTGGTCCAACACAAACTAGAACCAATGGAGGCAAGTACATTGTATTTGTTCTAGTTGATGATTACACTAGATTTACATGGGTCTATTTTATGGTAAATAAGTATGAATATTTTTTGTATTTCAGATGTTTTAGAGCTCAAGTTAAAAATGAGAAAAATCATCCATTGAAAACTATTCATAGTGATCATGGTGGAGAATATCAAAATTCTGATTTTAAAACCTTTTGTAGTAGAAAAAGCATTACTCATAACATCTCATCACCCATAACACCTCAACAGAATGGTGTTGTTGAAAGAAGAAATATAGTTCTTCAAGAGATAACAAGAACCATGTTGAGTGAGTATTCGATAGCCAAACATTTTTGGGATGGAATATGTAAGTACTGCTTGTTATACTATAAATCGAGTTTTTATTAGACATTTTCTTAATAAAACCCCTAAAGAGTTATGGAATGGTAGAAAACCAAGACTTTCTTACTTCATGGTTTTTGGTTTCAAGGTATTAATTATGAATACTAAAGATAATCTACATAAATTCACACCAAAATCCAATGAAATAATTTTCATAGGTTATTCCATAACTTCTAAGGCTTATATGGTATTCAATAAAAACACTTGTACTATTGAAGAAACAGTACATGTAAACATTTATGAAACTGATCCCTTTGTTTTTAAAAAACATCAACCTACATCTTCGGATGTGTTTTCAAAAACTAATTATCAACCTTTGATAGATGATCTTTCTAATAAGTAAAATGTCCATGAAAATACTTCTGAAACTTTAACCCTAGAAAATTTTATACCCTATGTTGATGAATAGGTTTTACAAAACCCAAATCAGTTGTTTCTAAAGAATAATCCTAGTGATAGCATCATTAGTGATGTAAATCATCATAAAAGGACTAGAAGTTACTTAATAAATAAAGTAGAACTTCTAGAATTCCTTTCCGAATTAGAACAAAAAAGCATTGATTAAGCTTTAGGTGATGATGACTGGATAAAATCTATACAAGATGAACTAAATGAATTCTAAAGGAATAATGTCTGGACCTTGGTTGAAAGACCAAAGGAAAAAATGTATTATTGGGGTAAAATGGGTCTTCATAAATAAGTGTGATGAAAATTGAATCATTGTAAGAAATAAATATATATTAGTTGTTAAAGGCTATAATCAACAAGAATGATTAGACTGTGAAGAAACCAATGCTCCAGTAGCTAGACATGAATCTATTCATATTTTACATGCCTTTGCAGCATTCTTAAATTTCAAACTTTTCTAAATGGATGTGAAATGTGCTTTCATTAATGGTTATGTTCAATAGGATGTTTTTGTTGAACAACCTCCTCGTTTTGAAGATACAATGCGTCATAATCATGTTTTTAGACTTATCGAAGCTTTGTATGGCCTTAAAAAATCCCCTCGAGCTTGGTATGATAGACTTACAAGATTTTTACTTCAAAATAACTATGCTTAGGGAATGGTAGATTCTACTCTTTTTATAAATAAATACAAGAAAATGTTTTGATTGTTCAAATTTTTGTTGATGACATTATATTCTGTTCAACTCAGCAATCTTTAACTGATTCCATTGCGGATCTAATGAAATATGAGTACGAAATGAGTATGATGGGTGAGTTAACATTTTTCCTTGGATTTCAAATTTCTCAAAAACCAGAATGAATATATAAATATCCAACATATGTATATTAAAGATCTTTTTAAATCGTATGGATATGACAACACTAAAAGTATACGTACTCCCATTGGTACCTCAAACACAATTGATCTTAATGAAGCTAGTAAACCGGTAGATCAATTATCTTTTAGAGGTATGATAAAAAGTTTACATTATTTGACATCTAGTCATCCAGAACAAATGTTTTCATTATGCTTATATGCAAGATATCAATCCAATCCTAAGGAATACCATCAAAAGGCAGTGAATATAATTGTTTGCTACTTAAAGGGAAGAATTTATTTAGGACTCTTTTATACTTCTGGAAATGATTTTTTTTAAAATGTTTTTCAGTTTCTAAATTTTGTGGAGGTATAATGGATAGAAACAGTACATCTAGAACATGTCATTTCTTCCTAGATTCATTAGTTTATTGTTCATTCAAGAAGAAACACTCAGTAGCACTTTCCACTACTGAAGATGAATATGTAGCAGCGGTAAGTTGTTTTGTTCAAGTGTTGTGGTTACAAAACACACTCACAAACTATGGTATTAGTTTTTCCAAAACACAAATTGTTTTTGATTATACAAGTGCCATTTCCCTCAGTAAAATCACTGCACATAACTCTCGTGAAAAACACGTAGATATTAGGCAAAACATTCTTAGGGATCCCAAAAAAATAGATATCATTCTTCAATATATCGGAACTCAAGATCAACTTGCTGATATTTTCACAAAATCTTTACCCTCTGTTAGATTAGGATACATTAAACAGAAGTGAGGAATCATAACCATAAGGTAATACTTCTCGATTAACAATCTGTTGAAACCAATCTCCTTAGAGTAATAAACTCTATTTCATAGAGGAAGTACATTTTGTTGTTAGTTTTCAAAAAAATTGTAATGGTGTTTTCAATATTTATCATAATGAAGTTTTTCATATTTTTCATAATAATATTTTTAATATTATTCCTAATGAAGTATTTAATATTTCTCATAATGATGTTTCAATATTTATCGTAATGATGTATTTCATATTTTTCATAATGACGTTTTTTTTATGATATTCGTAATGAAGATCTTCGTAATGAATATTTTCATAATAATGATCTATGTTCTCAAAAAAAATTATACTCAGGTTTTTTTGGAATCTAAAGTCCTTCGAGAAAAATTTCCCTCAATATGAATAATTCTCCTGACAATCCAAAAGGTATGATTCTTCCTTGAATTTTTGTAATAACCTTTTACTTGCTGTTAGTTTCCTTTTTTAAAAAAATTCACATATTTTAGTCAACTTAATTATGAATCTTTTCTTTTAAAAACCTCAAAAGATAAGATCCTACCAAATTTCCCTTGTGGCTATATTTTCAACCGTTAAATCAGATCAGATTAATTCTCAACCATTGGATTCAAATGGGAAGTTCAACCGTTGTTTCAACACCTATAAAAAGCAGACCCCTGATGATTGTCCCACATTGGTTTTAAATGCATTTGTGTGTCGAAGCTCTTCCCAAATTCAAAAGCCCATTCTGGATTTTCAAAGATTTCTCAAGTCCAAATGTCTGCTAATGTTCCTTCTCAAGAAATGTCTTCTGTCAAGCCAATTTTCAAGTGACGGATATACAGGGAGTGGTTGGTGAAGCTAAAATTCATCAATAAGTATGACTCTATTATTTCAAGGAATATCAAGCTTAGTGGATGGGATATTGTATCCATATCAAGTCCATGATTTCAGGATGTAGTGTATCCGTATTTGATGATAGAGTTTTATGAGTCAGTTAGTTTCTTAAAGGAAGATTGTAGGGAAAATTGTTTTTTCAAGAGTTATGAAAAAACAAATGCACATTCTTATACTAAGGATGATAGCTTGGTGGTGATATATTATGAAGGGGAAGCCGAGTTTAGTTTCAAAAAATTACCGAATGTGCAAGGATGTTTTCTAAAGGTGAAGGCTTTGTAGTATCTTGGACTTTCAGATGTCAAGACTGCAAAAATTACTCACTTATCTACCAACAATCGGATCCTAGAGTTATGGTTTTAGGCTCTTATAATACTAAGAAAGGGTGACAAAGACACTCTTATCAAAAGAGATATGTATATCTTTGATTTTATGGTAAATCTTAGGAAAATAAATCTGATGAAGAATATTTTCTTTACGATAGAGAATATCAAGAATGGGAATTCGAGAGCACAAATAATCATGTATCCTGCCCTACTCTCCAAATTGATAGATCAGTGCCTTGAATATTTCAAGATAACTTGCAGTTCCATGTTGAGGAATTTCAACGTAATGCTAATCAATGATGATACCCTGAAGAGGATGAAATTTTTTTCCTAAGGAGTCAGGTGAGTTTTTTGATCTACCAGAGGATGAAGCAGAAGTCGTTTCGAAAAATGCAGAAGAGGATGAAACATCTAAGAAAGAAGGAAAGAATATGAAACTAAAGGATGTTGAAGAAACAGAGAAAACCCCTAAGTACAATGAAACCAAATCTGCACCTCCAAATCCCAAGTAACAAGAAAAGCCTCTCTGGCTGAGGAAGAAGCCAAATGGAGGGAGAGTAAAAAGAACTGGAAGTAAGGGGAGACATAGTTTGGCCTAGACCCTACTGAGGCCAAAGAATTGAAAGAGAAAGCTGATGAAGAGAATAAACATCAAGCCAAAGAGAAGAAGCATAATAAGATAATGGCAGAGGCAGATATTGTGCAATGCCTTTTTAAGGCTACTGAAGTTGCATCCGAGAACATTCCCGTACAAAAATCGTTCCTAGTAGAACCATTACCTGAGACATTGGGGAATAAGTTCATGACTGCGGAAAATGTACTAGAAAAGGGTGTCTATGAAAATCAGGTTCAAGAAGAGGTACAATATGCTCAAATCACTGAATATATAGCTGATCTGATAAAGTAGGTAGAAGACTTTCATGAGAAGGAATGTTCTCTTGAAATATTTTCAATCCAAACTTCTAATTTCGGATCTTCGAAACATGGAAATCTTTAAATGGATGAGAAATCTGAAGAGGATGTGATCATGTTATCTGAGGAAGAGATTCATGATCATGACTTCATTCTCCCTAAATATATTGAGGTAAGAGATGAGAAAGAAAAAATTGATGAAGATAAAATTTTTTAGTTGTCTAGAAGTGAGCATGAGTCTCTAGATAAAGATGTTGTTCCAAAAATCAGTAAGGGCAAACAAGTGGTTGTTGATACCCAATTGAATGAAATCTTTATGTTGAAGGAAACTGGTGGAACTTCTAAGAGGAATCTGGTTGAGATATAAGAAGAACCATCACCACAAAAAATGTCAGATTCGGAGTCATCATCTCTAGGACAAGATTTTTTCATTCAGTCACTAAAGATACTAGTGGACACCATTTCTATATTTCCAACAATTAACTCTAGATGCCAGATGGTCTAGCACAGCATGAATTAGAAATAAGACTTTGTATCCATGGTGATGGATATGGGTCTAATGATTGAGGCCGAACATAATAATTTCCTTATCAACTATGAATCCCACATAATATCATGCATGAAAATGATCAGCTGGTCGATGAAGATCATTGAAGATTTGAGAGAGCTTGATCAATTTCAAAAAGATTTCAAGGAAGATTTTGATACTGTAGACACCAAAATGAAGGATCGTACAAATTAATTTTTGAATAAGCTTACCCTTGAACAAAATACTCAGATTAAGAATGTAAAATATCTGAATGGAAAGTTAAATTATGTTTTCCAAAGTTGGATGACAGAAAGGGATCTCCGGATCGAGATTCAAGAAAAGATAGTGAAGCATGATGAATTGCTGAAGGCTCAGATGGAAGATCTGAAGGCTCAAGATGATAGGATCAAAGCCTTAGAGAAGAAAGCATAGGAGGATCACAAAGAGCTAAAAAAGCTGAAAACCATTGTGAAGAAGCGGATAGCCAAGTAAAAAGAAGAAAAATAGTCCCAAATCCGATCTTTTGTTGTCTCTGTTTTTCCTTGTACAAATTCTTCCAATCCTAATGAAATTGTGGTTGCTTGTTTTGTTTCGATATTTGTACTAATATTTCAGGTACTATATTTTTTTCCATTTCCCTCAAACTCTTTTTTAAAATCACAAATGGGGAGAAGGAAAAATAATTCTAAGTAACGAAGGAATATCCCAAAGGTTGGGGGAGTTTATCTAAGGGATAGTTTTCCATTATGATGTTTTTCATACCCAAGATGATGAAAATTATTATTCTGGAAATCTATAATATGATCCTTAATGTTCATAAGCCTAAGAAGGATTTAGTCATATTCATCTTCGCCAATGTAAAAAAGGGAGATAAGTTTTATTTTCAATGTCTAGAAAAATATTTTCTAAGCCCTTTTATTTTTTTCGTAAAAATGATTGTGCTTTCCAAAAAGGGGGAGATTGTTGAGCCAATAAGGTTTTACATATAACTTTACCATTACTTATTGTTCTGAAAATCACAAACACCTTATCTGAAGGAAAATTACTTTTTACCCCTTGTTTTACTTCATTAAGGAAAAATTTCTTCCCCAATGAAATTTATACTTACGATGTTTATATTGTTTATATCATAATTTTTCTAATTGTGAAATCCTGTTTGAAACCAAAACCTTGGAATCCTATAATTACCTAGATAAGAAGAATTCTATTTTAATATCTGAATTCTTAGAATTTTGGTTACGAACTCTTCTGTGTTCTGACTCCGAATTCTGAATCAGAATTCTGGTTATGAACTCTTCTGAGTTCTGACTCCAAATTCTGATTACGAATTCTGGATACGAACTCTTTTGACTATGGACTCAGAATTCTGAATCTAAATTCTGGATATGAACTCTTCTGTGTTCTAACTCTAAATTATGTTTACGAATTCTGGATATGAACTCTTTCGAGTTCTGACTACGAATTCTCATAAACTTTGACTCTGAACATTTTATGTTCAGGTTTAGAATTCTTTTGAATCTAGATTCTGAATTTACATGAAATTCAGACTCTAGAATTCTACAATGCCCAGGATTCGAATTCCTAGAAAATAGAATCTGAATATCCTAGTATTATAGACACTGAATTCATATTTGATTAGACTCCAACCTTTTATTTTCTTATATTCCAAATATTGAATTCAGTTATATAACCATATTTTTTCCTACACTTGTTTTGTTATAAAACGATGGTTTGCTTTCAGTTACTCACTAACCATGGTTTGAGTGACACGTGTACAAGTCCCTCCAAAATTCAAGGGAAAATATAACCATTGGAGGAGGGAGTCGACCATTGAAGTCGTTCCTATAAATAAGAGCTCATTTAAATGAGCTCAACAATTGTTCTATAACTCTAGAGATTACATGCTATTGAAGTGATTTCTAGAGAGAGACTCACATTTCTTTATGCGTACTGAACTTATTTTTCAGTTTTTCTTTGTGCGACTCCAATTGATTATGTGTACAATAGAGGGCTTTCGGGGATAGGAAGCCAGAGGTGTTGACTACCTTGAAGTTGAAGGATTCCTTTTTGAGGAAGATAAAGGTGTCGACTACCTTGAAGTTGAGGGCTTGCAGGGATAGAAAGACAAAATCTGATCTTTGTATCGAGGTATTACCCTGATGTGGGAAAGACAGACTTTATTGAATGTAAAAATAAAGGGGCCTTTATACATGGTTATTGGATACCCTTCTCTTTCGGTGAAAAGACTTACAACTTCTTACTTGTTTGTTTCAATTTTTCCACTTCATTTGTATTATTGAGGAAAGTATAGCTATCTTATACTTCCTTATACTTTTACTCTGATTTAGATAGATTCTATATTCTTTAAGGTAATATCATTATATATGTAAACATTCATTAATTTTCATATTCTGGAACCATCTTTCCGGATCCACTTTCTTAGAATCATATTTCTGAAATCAATCAAGTTATTAGAACATAGAGGTATTGTGAATTTTGGTTACGAAAAAGTTTCTCATGGATTTTTAAATTATACAATTCACCCCTCTTGTATTTGAGGATCTAATTTTTACATATTCAATCCTACATGACATTCCAGGGGGATATTCTTCGAAAATTAACAATGTGTTTAAAAACAATCCTGATGTATTTAAATATATTTTTTCTATTAAAAACCAAGATAACACATATAGTTTTATATATTTATGATGGCTTCATGATTTGAACATCTTATAAGTAATTCCTTTTCATGATTATATGGTTTTCACTATTCTAATTGTTGATCACACTATGAATTGAGGTTTTAGTAAATGGTTAGATCTCAAAGTAACTGCGTTAATATAGAATGTGATGGAAATTGTAATGATGTGACCATTGATAAACATAATTTTATGGAAGATGGGGTGAAAAGAAAAATTTTGATACAACATTATCAATCCATTTCACATTATCAATTTCCAAAATGACCTAATGAGGGAAATATTTTTTTCTCAAATCATTTTTAAGGGAACATCCACCTTCATTTTGTGTAATTTCAAATACGTTGGTTTCTATGAAAATGAAACATACCACTGAAAATAGATTTTTAATTTAAATTGTTCAAAAAATGAAAACGTTATATTGGGGTCTTATCACATAGATGTCAAATCCTAAAAGTTGGGTAAATCCATCAATAATGTGAGGGAATAATCTAAAATTGATTCCATGTATTGGGATGAGTTCAATAATATATTTTTTAGTAAAAACATTCCTCATATTCATCTTACAAAAATTGAGATTCAAGACTCCCATAAATCTATTGGTTATGCTATGCAATGATATATATAATTAACAGGAAACTATAAAGACCATTTAGGAAAGAATATTATTATTAATGTATCCAGAAAATGTGGAATGAATAAGAGGGGAAATTTTCTTAAGGGAATTGTTAAATGTTTTTACGTGTGGAAATAATGGACATCAAGTAGTTGAATGCTGAGGTAGTGGGAATAAAATGAATTATCCATAGAAAAAACATCCCACGATGAATTTTTTTCGAAAGTATGTAGTATTTTTATTATTTTTTAATGTACTTACAACCAATGGTCATAGATGATCGAGATGAACAGTCTGTTAAGATGACATATAAAGGTAAAGTTTGTGAAATCACAATTGATTAAGTGAAAAATAAAAATTTGGAAAAACATATCCTTCCCCCATTAGTTGGGATGTTAATATTTGGTTTCATAAAAATAATACCTAGGATAATTTTTTTTGTTCATCCTTTAGTGAGGTATAATTTGATTATATCCCTATACACGTATTTTTGAACAATAAAATCACATTAATTATTCTATCAGTACATGGATGAACACAAGTATCCAATATTTTATTCGTCGTAAAATATAAAATCATATTTAAGGATGGAAGTGAGAATTATATTTTGGATGGGTTTTGTGGTTTACCATTTATGGAAAATTTAATTCCAAATTCAAATAATGTATTAATATTTATGTATTATATCACCACATTGGGACTCACGCATATTATATTACATGTTGGTGTTTTTGGTAACTAAAGAAAGAATAGAAAACCTATAATGGGTCTCGTGAACTATTAGTACTTTATGAATGAAAAAAAATGTTCTTAATAATTTCTTGGGGTAAAATATTAAGTTGTAATATATTAAGGAAAAACCAAAATATTATATTTTATATATTAAAGGGATTAAAATAAAATATGTATAAATTCTTAGGAATTTTATTCCACTCTAGGGAATGGATTGTGAAACTGAAAGGGTCATCCTACTACCTTCATTTTTGATGAATCTAATGTCCCCATAGATCATATTAGATTTATATATTTTTTATTGTATTTTTTCTCTTAACCATGTTCTATATCACTCCTCATCCAAACATGAAGGCTATATTTCTCTTCCATAATCATTTTATCACTATCCACCTATGTTACGTAATGTATAAACTTGATTATATATTAATTTGGGTAACCATTATGTTTTAAACATTCCCTTTTAATAAAATCTTTTAGTATTCATTTATAGGATACGGGTTTCATTGAAGGAAACCTTTATGTCCTAATCCTTTGATAACCCAAAATAATTTTGAAGGAGAAATTCATTTTAAGGGAGGTAGAATGTAACACCATAATATTTTGTGACTTTTTTCAGAATTTATCTAATATTTTGATATTTATATTTCATAAAGCACTTAAAATAGTTCCATTTATATTAAAGCATTAGGTTTGGCATGCGTTATAAACAACACCTTGTTAATTATACCCTACAAGAATATAAAATTTTATCGTGATCCATATGGAACACCGAGATTATCATTCATTATACGCAACAATGAAATTCCTTCAATGTCTTCAATAGCATGCAAGACCATGTTTTACCAACCAATAATATATTATAAAAATATTATTATTTAATATAAGATGATAAAACCATACCATTAAATTAGAATTTATGAATAGTATTAAAAAATTATTGAATATAATTTTCTTACATAAAATTAATATACATTCATAGGTGACATGTTAATTCGAAATGAATATCAGAACCTATTTAAGAAAAAGGAAAATATTATAATATTTATAACCACAATGATATTATACACTAATAAATTATATTTATTAAAATTAGTGAGGTTTATTGATGTTATATATATATTACATATTCAATTAAATATTTTTGATATTCAATGGATAGACTTGATAAACATAAGATTCAAATAAAAGCCATTATACGCATTAAAACATATATTTTTATTAAAGTCGGAATTTCGCATATTAATGTAAAATAAATTATAAATATAATATTTGTCCCATTTTATAGATTTAATATGTCAAAAAATTCATATTTAAAATATAATCTTATAAATTAGGTTTATAAAAAAATTTGGTATTTTTTTGTATGTCTTCAATTTTTAATGAATACTTAAAATAACCCGATTTTAATTAACAATTTATTTTTCATTTAATTAATTTACAAATATAAAATATTTTTAAATTGGTTAAAAATTATAACTAGATAGTAATTTTTAAAATTAATCTCAATATAGTTCATTTGAAAAAAATTCACATTTAAGTTGGATATAAAAGCAAATAAAACTATTGATCATTTTAACATTAAATATCCACAATATCTTTCTATTATCTGGATTAATTTAAAATTAAATTCAAGAATTTCTATGATTAGAATTTAGAAAAATGGAATATATTTTTGGATTCAGAATAAATTATAATTTCTATCTAATTTGACATTATTTTTAACAAAAAATATTTGACAAATTGATTAAAATAAATTATAATTGTTAAGATAAAAATTACGTTATTATGCAACTAAGCATAAAATACCAAATGTTCCATTTCCCTTCCCTTTATTCAACATCCAGTATTTTTTAGTGGTTTGTATACTACCCATGTATGTATTATATGATAATTAAAATTAAAATTTTGTGTATTTAAAAATCCATTTTAATAAATTTGTTTCATTATGACTATGTTTAAAATGTTACTAACTCAATAAAATGATTTGTCACAATTTTCCTTATTTTAGGAATATTCCATGTTATGATCCATTATTGTATTAATGATGTTTATACACTAAATTTGAAAATTTATATCATGAATATTTTTATATTCTTAAAATTTTAAGCTAAATGTAACTTATTTTTATTAATTGGGGAGTATGACTAAAGGATACCAATTATTAAGAGTTAATAAAAAAATCTAACTGCTTTTCAATATTGATTATGATTATGTTTCCATTAATGAAATATTATAATACATTTCTCAAAATCACTCATTAACTTCATTCTCCTATGGTTATTAATTATATATTCATATATTGCATGCATTTTTTTATTAATTTGTACACAATATAGTTAAGAAAGTGTTTTTAAGGATGTATGAAATTGCATATCTCTTATGTCATAAATCTATGTTCATTAAAAACATTGATTTATAAATATGGTTTGAAGGATTATTTTAGAAATATCCTATAACAATTAAAAGTAATATTTTACCTTTTTAAATTTTATGAATGTTTTCAAATGAGTCTTCTTGTCAATTTCCAAACAAGGAATTTTTATTATATTTATACTATGAAAAAGAAATATTTTTTTTACCTCATATGACATGGAAAATTTAAAATAATTTAATTTCTATGAAGCATAATTTCCATGTTTAAATGGAATGATTATTAGAAAACATTTTTTATAATAAATGTTTAGTGAAAACTATAATGAATTTTTTAGCTTCATTAAAAAAATGTCACGTAATTTTTTTTGAAAATTTGTTAATAATTTTTTTATAATTTCTCAATGTATTTTCAATGATATAGTTTCAAAACCATTTCATTAATTATTATAATTCATTAAATGTTTATTTTTTAAATAAAAATTTGTTGATAATTTTATAAATATCCTTTTATATTTTTCCACATAAAATGGATTTTAAATTGATTTCAAGTATTCTTTATAAATTTCAAGGTATTTTGTGTGAAAATGATTTTAATATGGTTTTATGGATTAAAAATACTTTTTCATAGAATAAATGATTTTATCCTCTATTAACATTTTTGAATGAAATTTTAATGTTATTGTCCATCTAATATGACATCTTTTTATTTTAGTCAAACCATTCTATGAAATGATATAAAGGTTCCATTTATATTCCTTCACAAAATAGTTTATACTAAATGTCAGGGTCTTTTTGAATCCCATTTCACTTTTAGGGGTTTAATATTAATGGAACATGTTTCTATTTCATGGGTTTTATATTTAGGTATTTACTTTTCTATTTCACATATTATATGTTAAAGAATTTTTTTTCCATACATGAGTAATATGATTTTGAATCCCACTCATTCTCACAGGTTATACTTTAATGACAATATTAGGAAACCTATATGTTTCCTTTTTTTTATAATTTGCTGAAATCCCAATTATACACATTTCATTTCATGGGTTATGATTATTATTTTTGAACCCATTATATTTTTGAGGTCATGATATGTTGGATGTTTCATTTTCTTGAGTCTTGTGTTTGTATTATTTTTTTATATGATGGGTAGGACCAATATCTCCCTCTAATTATTAGGGTAATGATAAATGATTAATGAACACAAATGGGTACATGGGAGGGAATACCATGCACAAAAAAATAGTTTACATAGAAGTAAATCCATATCCCAGAGAAATAGGGTACATGTGAGTACATCCCAAGACCCACAAAAGAGGTTATATGGGAGAACATAACAAGACTAAAGCAAAATGGTACACTGGAGGGCATCCCAAGCATAAAAAATGAGTGTATATGAGAGAACAACCCAGGCCTAAGACAAGAGGGTACACAAGAGTGAATACCAATCCTGAAACATGAAGATACATGGGAGGACATCCCACGATTGAAACAATAGTGTACATATAAGGAAATTGAAAAACAAAAAAAAAGGTTACACATGATGTCATCCCATGCCTCAAGAAGGTACAAGGGATATTAACCCCAGCCTAACATGTTACAAAGTCCTTAGTATTCCACCGTAAAATAAGTTTATTAAATATTAATATTTTTTCTATAATTCCATGTTTTAATCATTCATTATGATTTTATGGCTTACCATTTTTATTTCCATATTATTCATGTCTTATGAACTATCAATATTTATTACGATCTCTAATATGCATGGTATGATCTTATAATTGTATTATCAAGATCAATACGATTTTTTCTTGTTATCATTATGCATTTCAATTATTTACCCTTGCTGAACATCATAACTCACCCATCTCTTATGTTTACATTCCCCTATTCTGAAGAATGGATTTAGGTTAATGTACTAAAGATGGGTATCATTTTTGGAGATGTTAAAGATATTTCACTATGATAGAATAGTTCTTACATTTCATCAAAGTCACTAATCTATTATGTTTCTCGGGAATGTATATTTTTAATTTATGGAATATTAATAAAAAATGGATTAATATCTATGTATGTTATTCATGGGTCGTTATAACTCTTGTATAAAATTAAAGCACTTATTCACAATACGTCACCATTTGAAACCCAATTTTTTAATATAATAATTTAAAAAATGGTTCATATAATCCATCCACTTGTTATTTATCGGATTATTTTAGTATAAACACTACCCTAAGTGATCTATGTTTTTAATGAAATTCATGATTCCTAAATATGTGTTACTGTTTTTTACTACTTTTTTTTGTTTTTTTCCTTCTTCCACAACATTAAAATTAGATTAAAAATACTAAAATATAAAAATCATCGTATCTCATTAACGTTGGTATTTAAATATTAATCGACCATCCTATATCAATCTCATATTATTTCAAATTGTAAAAATAAATCATTTGTGTGTTGTGTGGTCTACAACCTTACAAATCAATGAAATTAATTTCCCATCATCATCATCTATCATGGATGGATTATAATGATTTAATTAATTTTTATATATTAATATCTTTAAAAAATTTCATTTTGAGAACGTAACATATGATTTACCTTATTACCGTTTCATTCAATGAAAAATGACAACATCGTCCATGGGTATATGTCTACTACCACCACTACAAATTGACGTGATTTTATTTTCATAACCACATAAAATTAATCATATATATAATTATATTTAATGAATTAATATTATATATAATATTTTATAATCATTGAGGAAATGTAAAATCATTCTTACCTACAATCCATATTGATCATTGAAATATAGAAAGGTTACTCATGCATAGATATTGACTACCATCTCCATGATAGAATCATTGTTTATTTTTCATAACCTTATTCAATATATGTATTTAAAATTATACAGTATGAATAAAAATGTTTATTATAAAAATTTTGTATTATTAAAATGATTATATGTTGGATTGTTTACCATAGTTGACATACCAAACAAAATTTTGACATAAGAATGGAATATCATTAAGATATCCAATGAATATTTAATTAATTAAGTAATTAAATGTTTTGGGGATAAAGATAAGATAAAGATAATAATATTCACAGAAAATATTCTCTAGAAATTAAATAATTATCGAATTTTATTTATTTTGGATGATGATTAATGTATGAAATAAGAAAAACTCAATTTTAGGGACATTCACATAAAAATATTATTTATTAAATTTATCCGTAATTTATTTAAATTTCTAGATATCTATACTATTTATTTTTATAAATTATTGAAATAAAGTATTTAATTTTATTATGTTATATTTTAATTTCATTTTTTAACAAGATTTACTTTAACAACTTGGGTTTGTGGGAATCAGTTTGTTTTCTTACAATAGAGGTACATTTATAATTTTATGTCCAAATATATAGAAGAAATGTTATATTTAAGTTATATAAAATGATAATATTTTCACAACATCATGAATAATTTTTTTATAGATCATCTTTTTCAAAAATTCATGATTCTTTCAAAATAAAATGGTTTCCATTTTATATGTGAATTTTATATTTTAAACTATGTTATATTACATAGTATATGTTTTTAATATTATTGAGATCATGTTTTAGGATTATGTTATCACTCATAATTATTGTTTTTGAGGCTGGGTCGTTCTATTTGAAATCATTTTTGGGATTTTCTATTATATCAATCGAATGAATTATGTTTGACTATATTGTAATTTTATAGTGACAATTATTACAATTTTAACTATGATGGGTACTCCATGTCTTACAATTAGGGTTATTAAATTTAAAACCATAAGGGTTACTATAATTGTATCCTATATGGGTACTCCATGAGTATTTATGAAAAGTAAATGATTATCCATGTTTTATCTATGATTTATTTATTCTTTATACTTCTTTTTATATACATTTATTATATTATAAATGTACGTTTTAAGCTTATATTTAGAGAAATTTATACGCAACATAGTAAGTGTTAAATAAATTTCAATGTGAATGAGTTATTATGAGGCATCAAGATTTGAATAAATACTTTCTGAGTTTAAATTTTCTATTATGATTTATTTATAATTTTTTAAAATATATATATAAAATGGGAAGGTGATTTTATGAGTTGAAATAGTTAATTTTTAACCCAATGAAATTTTTTTAAAAGTATTATTTTTATTTAAATTCATGAACTAATGGTTTCGTTCATTATTTTTTGTAAATTAATGAGAATTGTGTACATACCAAAAATAAAAAATAAATCTATAAGGATTTTGGTTGTGGTAGAAAATGTAAGTTGTCATTTTTAATGTTGTGAATATTTTTTTGAATAGATATCACAATTTATTTTGAATGGTTTATATTTTGTATAAAATTGATACTTATTAGGGAGTGATCAAATTAAATATATATGTGTGTAATATATAAGATTAGTGAATTAATAATTGAAAACTCCAAAATAAGAGTATCATTTGGAATTAATGTGAGAGGATTATTGTATAAATCACTAGGACATGTAATGTTTAAATTTGAGTATGTAGTTTTGGTATCAGAGAAAAGTAGTGATTCCAATCCATGGGAAATCTCACATTTGAATATTGGTTGAATCATGACTCTCTACCCATGGGCTTAATTTGTAAAGGTTTTCCACAGGGGATGGGGTTGAGAATCACCTCAAAGAGTTCTGACATCCCATGGAGTGAATTTATAAGTATCGATTGTATCATAGTAGTGATAATTGAAAATCATTATAGTTGGTATCACATATGGATTTAAACACCCATGATTATTAGGTCATTTTGTTATACATATTGCATATTTCTTTTAATATTTATTAGTAAAATAATTATTTCAACAACATTAATGGAATGATGAAAATATGACACATTATGAATGAGTAGTATCACAATCAACATTTATATATGTTTCCAATTTCGTTATTTCAATATTTATAAAAAATAAAAGATCTTATGTTTTTTAAACCACTTCAAACCTATAAATATCATGAAACAAAATTTTGAAATATCAAACACAACTTCTAGTAATTTTGAAATGTAAATTCTTTATCCTATATTGATTTGTTTTAATGTGTGGACCATTTATCAATGTGAATTAGAGTATAATGAAATAAGGTAGACATCAAAATCAAGGATTTCCCATCTTTTGATTCTTTTTTGAGATAGTTATATTTAAATCAAAGGGAGTTGATATTTAAATTAAATTGATATATAAGTCTTTTTTATTTGATAATATGATTAAATTATGTGTTATTACATTCTGGGATTCAAAATGAAAGGTATGAGATAGCCTTTCAGGTTAAGAATTTTTCTTTAATTATTAATATATTATTGTCATTTGATTGATGTATCACAAGTTTATTGATAATTTATAAGGATTATGGTTTAAAAAAATGGACATCATTCAGGTTGAAAAAAAATTAATTACATCTGAAAAGGTCCCAAGGTTTGAACCAATAACCAAAGAGATTAATGGGAGCCTCACCTACCACTAGTTTGTGTGATGTCTTGGTAAGTATTTTACTATCTTTATTTATTTAAATAATATAAAATATAGAAGATATGTTCATTTTAGAGAACATATATTTTATAATATAAATAATAATTGATTTTAAATTAACTTTTAAGTTAATTAATTATTTTTAGTTTCTAATAATATAACACTAATTTGGCGAAGAATTATATAAATAAGGTAACTATAATATTATGGAATCTTATTATAGGAATAATTTATTTATTTTATTGGTATATATGATATAAATGTGTAATTATGGTGATTCAAGTTATTTATAAAAATTAAAAGAATATCATAGGGATTACATAACAATAGAAATTTCATTTTTGGTGTGTTACATCAAGAGTGGTTCATTCTAATTTGAGGTAAATATTTAAAGTAATACTGAATAAAATTTGACCATATCCTTGTGATTTCTTATGAAAAGAGTATATTAATTTATTGAATAATATATGTTATCATTGTGTGTTGCTATTTTTTTATATTAATGTATTCTAGTTCTCATGACGGTTTATCCAAATTTGGATTTATATTTTGTTTTCTTCATCAATTTTGGTTTTTGTTAATACATAAAGGATAGAGGAATATAATATTATCCAATTTTGTATTTGATGATGTATAAAAGTTTTATTATTGAAATAAACATACAACATGTGTACTTGTTATTTGGAGTATAAGACGAGTCTTTTGTGGTAATTTATTAAAGGATGATATTCATTTTTACATGTAAGAATATTTCATTATGTTATTTGAATTGATAGTAAAATAATTTCTCAAAATTTAGAAAATGAAATTGAAATTGAAACATTATCTACATAAATATCATACCAATTAAATAATTTCCTTTTAACCTATTATATATTTAATATTTCATTACGGTTGACATTCTCATTACCATGTTATTTATGAAATCGTATATGTCCATCTGAGTTAGTTTTCTCTTTCATATCCTTATTTAACATCCCACTAATGTTCTCTTTTTAAAAATGGTACTACGACTTGTTCATATTTAACATTATAATTTCATTTCACTGGTTTCATACTGATGTCTTTATAACCCTATTTACAATGTGGTGTTTAAAAAATGTAATATGCGAAGGAATTGAATGATTTCCAAACACAGGTTATGAATTTCAAGGAATTTCATTATTGATGGGGATATTAATGTAAAATCCAAATATTTTAAAAATATAGTATATGTTCGATAACATATCTGATACCCAACACTGAGAATAAATGAATAATGAATTGTTATTGTCTCAATAACACTATAGTAACAAATCTATTAAATTGTTATTATGGAATATTATTATCAACATTATGAAAAATAAAATGGTCTTAAACAATTATATTATATTTATTAATTATTTTTAAATGACCAATCAATTTTTAGTATAGTCAATTTATTATTTAAAAAAATTATTCAATAATATTTCATCATCTTGTTTATGAGAGAAAATTGTAAAAAAATTATAGAAGTATTGGAAGATAAAATTTAAATAAATAATTTATTTTATTAATTCATCTTTTCAAATATATCAACAATGCATTTTTACAATTTTATAAAAAGATTATTTTTTCTAAGTATTTAAAATTGCTTATTTCTAAACTACTATAATTTAAATTATAATAAAATACCCAATTATGAAATAAATTTTTAAAAATAATCATACGTAATAATTTTTATATATAATGTTATTAATATCATTTTAGTCACTATTATTCCTTAATTTTTTTAATTTATTTGGTCTTAATCATGCATTTATCAAGATAACCATTTTTAATGAATTTTGTTCCAAAAAATTTAAATTAAATTCATCCCAATCTGAGAGTTTAATATTATAAAATTCAATCAATATTTTTAATCATTCATTCAATATTTATTAAATTAGACCATCATTTTTTTGTTAAAATTAATAGATATATTAGAAATTTTGGTTACGAATATAAAGTGTATATTTTGTAATTAAAGTACAAAAATAAAATGAAAATGATTATAAAATTATATTAACACCTTTCTTATTTTTATTAGATTAAACCATATTTTCCATAATAATATAATATTAATCTATATTTTTTTAACATTTGGATGAGATGATGACCATTATAACATTATATATCAAGATTTTTCAAACTTATGAGACTATTTTTATTAATAACTATAATATATTCATTATTGGGTTATGAAGAAAATATTTAATCAAAATATATTTATAATGAAATATAATAGATTTAACATCATTATAATATTTTATTTTTAATTTTTGGTGAAGAAATGTTTTTTTGTAAATTATTTCAAAACATGAATACCATAATTATACAAATAATAGAAACACCAAATAATTTAAATTTAAAATATTTAAAGTAAAAAATTTAGATAATTAATATTTTTAAAGATGTTTTAATATTAACATTTAATGTTAGGGATGAGTTATAATAATGTTTTGAATTATATGTGTTTTCACGATGTAATTAAATTGAAAATAATGATTAATTTTAAATTTTCTCATTATTGATATTTTATATGGAATAATTTTTATTAAAAGAAATATAAGTAATAAAAAATACTTTTCTAAAAATTTATTAGGATGTGGTGGATAATATCATATAAGAACATCTTGTTTTATTTTTTTTTTATTTTATTGTAACTATAAGTATCTTCAATGTGTAAAGATTCTTGTTGTAATGGTTAGTTTTATAATGTTTAATGGGGGAATAAAAACGTTATGGGTAAAAAATATTCATATATTGTATAATATTTTTATAAGATATAATTTCAACCTATTCTCATCATATAATTGAAATAAATTAGTTGGAACCATTTGAAAATAAATATTATTTTATATTAATTTTTAAATATTGAGCAATTTTAAGATTTATCCTCCCCTCTCTTATATAAGGTAAAATATTCTTGTCAATACATGTCTCATAAAGCCCATTTTTTGTCAATATCAATACAATTAACTTACTACAATATATCCCCTTATTATATGATCCTTTTTTCGGTCACTACTATAACCTTAGTAGATTAAGATTAAGTGAAAAGATGGTTTTTTGAGATAAGACATATATTTCTAATCCACTTATTATACATTTTATTCTTCTCTTATATCATTATAATCATCATAAATAATGATTAAATAATAACATCAGAATATATCATATAATTTTTTGTTTTTATGTATGTGGGAAAACCATTATTAATCTTCTCTTCCATAAAAATGGAATATGAATCTTTCATTCATGTGTATGGTGAACTACCTCCTCACATACATATGTAATTTTCATCACAGTAGACACTCTCATGAATGGATTTTGATGATGGAATTAATGATTAGATATGTCATTAATGACATGTTTATAATTATAATTATATTACATATCATTTACCTTCTAACCATTTTGTTCTCTAATAAATGATAATGTCATTTTCTTACATGTGTGAACCTCAACCACCACAAAAAAATGTGATTCCTTTTTCATCACAACAGTACATGGATAAAACATATAAGTATATTCAATGAAATAATAAGATATTGATGATATATATTTTATTATGTAATGATAATATTATACATACCATAATTTTATATTGATCATTAAAAATGGAATCATTACTCATGTGTACATATAGTTTATTAGAATTAGTTTTGTTCTTTGCTGGAAATGGAATATGGATTGACTTTTTTTTAAATCCTCAAAAGGATGATCACTGAGTTTCAAAGGAAATGGTTCTTATTGTTCAGAAAAAGAACAGTACTAAAGGTGGTGTAGTTTCCCACTATTTTCATAAAAAAATTATTTCCAAACATTGGAATATGGATTTCAACATAAAATGTGATATTTCTTAAAAGGCTTAATGAAATTATAGAAAAATTCATGTGTTTTGAGAATATAGGCAATGTGATTTTTGTTCTATAAATGATTGAATATTTTTTATGGTGATTTATGTGATTACGATGAACATTTAAAGGACCATGAATTGAAGCATCAGAATCGGTGACAATGATCTATATAATTATGAGAATTGGATAATCACGGTGGCGTGAAGGGTTTCAAAAAAATCTTTATGAATAAATAAAATTTCACCTATGCATCATGAACGGAGTAGGCCATTATTATATTTTTTTGAATTTTAAAAAAATACCCAAAGAGGTCGTGGATATTCAAAAATGGACAAGCCTATAATTATGAGGCTACCCTTTATCACTTTTAAAATTAATTTTCCTAGGAAAATATAAGATCAATATGATTTCATGAAGTTATGGGAGATCTGAAAAACTGACATTCTATGCGAGCTTGAGCATTAATAATGGACTATTTTATTTTTCACAAACTAAAATGCATTTTATTATAGTTTTATTCATGATAATGGTGTTTTTAGAGTTGAGTTATGGAGTTTCATGAATGAATTTTGTCCCACAGAGTCAAGTGTGCTTCGCGAATGAGTGAGCTTCGTGAAGGAGGTTCACAAAGGGTAGATTTTTAACATCTATTTTTTAGTTAATATATATTCTAGCGTGCATCAACTTAGGTCTTTGGTGTAATTATATTTTCATCCAAAGTTAGGTACCATTAATTAAATGTCAATCCAATGAAGAGACCTTCGTGTCGATAAACTGAGATGTAGTTTTCTCAAAGTGCTGAGCAAGGGGAGTTCCACAAAACTGTTCTGAGTGGTGTAGTGAGATACCCATAAATTTCTATAAAGGATTCATTCTTGTAATAGAGTTATTGTTTCTAAACATTTTTATTCTACAATGAGGATATTAGTGTATGTTGGTACGACGGACATCATGTCTGTGTATTCTCTCTAGAGTAGCCCTTAATAGTGAACCAAGGTAAAACTAATTTGTCATCTCATTGTATATGGTTGTTTTTTCAAATTCACATTAGATAGGTTTAACATATTCCTCCCAACATGGGAACAAGATCCATCTATTTAAAATAAATATTTGACACCCTAATTCACTCATCCCCTCCTAAGGTGTTCTGAGGTCTTATATGGTTTAGTATCTCTATGATTGTAACATAGTTCATTTTTTATTAACACATTTAACATATAGACTTAAATCTACATTTTTTTTATATAAATGTTAATTATTTCTGGATCATTGTTATATATATGATGTTTCACTGACCGTTTGGACCAAATTCAACAAACCAAATCAATTTTGGACTTATAAAATGAATGTCATAAAACAATAAAACATTAATTTTATTATACAAGTAATTAAATATATCATGGTAAGAGATAAAATAAATTTAGTAATAAACACATAAAATTCAATTAAAAATGTTAATAATTAATATACGATTATTATTAAGGAATATTATTATTGTACAAGATGAGTAAGATTCAAGGTAAGTGGATATCATTTAAGAGTTATGATTTTGTATAGTTTTACTTTATTCACTCATGTTCTTCCATATATTTATGATTTTTAAATTAAATGATTTATATAAGTTTTTTATAATTATTTTATAATTTTTTGAACATCATTGTTTCTCACGTTTTATGTTTTAAAAATGCTTTGAAAGGTGCCTTCTTGTTATCAGCTGGATGAGGTAATTTGTGACAATGACGAAAATATTACTAATGGAATATTCATTTATCATATAATAATTAAGATAATTTTAGAAAATTATTGAATTACTTTTTTATCTAAATATGACTATACATGTATAAATGGTAATTTTAAAACAAAATATACTTTTTTTATGTGTTCAGTTTCCATTTTAAATAAGTGATTCTTTTCAATGAGTGTTTTTTAAGATATAATTACTTTATTTATTATGTTATGGTTTAAAGGAATTTTTATGCTTGAATGGTCGATTACCAACATAATTTATGTGGTTCCATGATATCTGTCATATTAATTTTTCTGTTTATGTTATATGTTTCCTATTATAATTATTACATGTCTAATAATGATGTTCACTCAATGTATAAATTAAGTTCTTATGTGATGTGAAAACATGATGTTTATACAAGTGTAACTTATATGGTTTCTCCGTTTGTATGTTTTATTAGAAAAATATTCCAAAAGTTACCTATGAAATTTCTTTTTTCATTCTATGTTAATTGGAAAAAATCTTGTATTATCAAGTTATATTATGATGATTATATTCAATAGAATATATATTATATATAAAAACATTGAAATGCATATCATTATAAAGAATTTATTAAAAGATTTAATGGTTTCATATCATCCTTTCTTATAATTTTTCCCATTAAAATTCTTTATAAATTTTGTGATCATTATATTTGGTAATAGATTATGATTTCTTCTATAAATGTTTTTAATGTTGACTGTAATGTTTATTTTGAAAAAGGAAATATTTTTAAAATATTTATTGACAAATGGTGTCAATATTTCTTATCATATTCCATAAAGATATTCTTTTCCATTCACACTTTTTATATTGTTTTCAAATGGATTAGGGATAGGTTATAGAAATGAGTAATTCATGATCAATGTAGAGATGATTTTAAATATAATGACATCTTGTTTTATTTTCAAATAATTATTTACTAGATGAAATTTATACTAACATAGATTTGTTTAATTTTTATATTTATGTGTTTGTTATGCTATTGTAATGACCTTACTCTCCAAAATTATAAACCTATATAGTAATTGGGGAAAAATAAAATTTAATTCGGTCTAAGGTCACCAGGATATGTAATGTTAATGTTTGGGTCCTTATAGTTGTTGATGAAGATGATCATATCAGTAGGGTATGTTTTTTAGAAATCATATAATAGTAGATGTAGATATTTATGAGTATATTAATTATATTATATATAGTTTTTCTGTATCGATAAGAGTTTTAGTGGTGAAAGAAAATATATATATGATAGTTTTCTAATCATTGTCGCATGGAATAGACTAGAAATTCCAATGAAATCATAATGGTGTGTTGATTTTTAGAAATAATATTATATTAAAAGTTTATTAGAAATTGTATTCAATGTTTTAATATATTCAACTAATTGTATTAAAATCTATTTTATAATTGAGTTTCATAATTACATTTACCTGATGAATATGATTATAGAATGAATCAATATAATTTATAAATCATAGAATGGCACATAGGGTCAAAATGTGTGTCATAATTTTAGTAAATATGATAAATTTCATATGGTATAGCGGTATAAATGATGGAAAAAAATTTAAAGATTTTATATTTCAATTATTGGTGCCTTGTTTGATAATATTTTTTATTAGTATTATTATATTTATATGTTCATGGGATGATATTTTTATGATAATTTTATTCTATAAACTATTGGTAATCACAAATGACTTGGTATTTCATCTTTTTAGTATTAGAGTTTGGAAAAATATTTATATGATATAAAATTGTTTTTGAATAAGACCAAAAGTTTTGATTATATATTTAATTTTATTTCTGAAATATACTACTTCCCTTAACTATTTTGGGCTATGAATGAGTGAACAATCCTTGTAAGTAACCTTGTACATGTATTTTATCCTGAATATCATAAGGGTTTTCTATGCCATGACATATATGTCTGTACATAGTCACAATGGGGAAAGTAATTTCTTCCTGGTGTCAAAGAAAAATAGAATATATATCGATAGAATCCAGTAGATAATTTTTTACAAATATCATGTGAGGTTACAATAAAACTCAAAACATGGTACTCAGGGTATTCTGAATAACATGAGTTTGTAGGTCCTTCACAATGTTAGAGTTACCCTTTTAGATCATCACATCGAGGTACCATCTTTCTCTCATGAATGTATCTCATTGATCACATTTGGATAACCAACTTCCAAATGGAAACCCATATTACCAATACATTATTCACTCTTCTAGTATTAGGTTAAATTTTTTTATATAAAAATTAGTTTCTCTTAATTATTTCATTGAAGGAAGATTCCAAGGGAAAAATATATATACCAAAATAAAATAAATGATACATTAGCTTTATTGATGCTAATAAATCTATTAATTATGTTCCAAAAATACTTGGAGGCTATATAGGAATTGAAAGGATAATAAAAATATATATAAATTCATATGAGTTCGTAGAGAATGATTTAGTGGCATTTTGGTTGTGTCCATGACTATGTAATTTCAACTATTTCTAATAAAAAATATAAATATCTTTTCTAATTTCATGATTATCCTATACTAAATGGGTAATCCAAAATTCTCCCTCCAGGTCTTAATACAAATCTTCAAATTGAGAAAAGAAATTTTTTCTTTTTTAATAACTCTTCTCAACCATCTGTATCTCTAGTTTCTTTTATAATTTTAAATGACTAATTTTTATAAATAGTTTTTTTTACATATATTTTTTCTAAAAATTCAAATTTATCATGATTTTCTACACATTGTGGAAATTGTTTTATTTAATGATAAAAATTTAATAACATTTTACATATCATTAGATAGACTCTGAATTATTTCATGTATTGGATAAATATAATTTAAAGTATCAAAGTAAATGTAATAAATAAGAATAAAAAAAATAATTTGGTTGTCATTAATATTAATTTTTTTACTTTTTATATACACTTATTCTATCATAATTCTGGGTTTTTCATTGTGTTTGGGTAATATCATATGTGATTTAAATTTATTAAACATCCTAATTCATGAATTAATTATTAAGTGGATAACTAAAGGGTTAAAAATATTGTCTTAATGTTCATCGTGAATATTAGGAGATATGGATATTAAGATATATGCAAGTTGATAGATTTTATTAAGAGGGGATTTAAAAATAAATTAATATAATTTTCCCTTTGTCAAAATATTTGTCTCAATGATGTAGATATTTTGAGATATTAATGAAATTATTTTTTATAAAAGACAAGTGATTAGTATTTATTGATCACTTAAAAAATTATGTATAAAAACAGACCAAAACCATTAGATAATAAAAGATAATTTTTTTAAAAAAATTCCCGAATTATATAGGATCGAATAGTTTATATGTCTCAATTTGATAGATATATTTATTATTCTAAAATTAAATCCAATATCAAGAACATAATATAATTAATATGTTGAAAATAATTATTATTTATTATTGTAAAATAATTATTTAATTTATAGAAAACTTTTTTCTATCCTATATAATGAAAAAACCGAAGAAAGTAATGATGAATGTATATGTATGGGAAAGAGTACAACAAAATATAACATAGAATAAATAAATCAATAACAATTTGGCATAAGAAAATAATAATAAGATATTCATTATATATAATATTATAAAAATAGGAAAATCAATTGATGAAATAGTGAAATGAAAAATTTCATGTGTAATTATAAAATATTTTAATTCAATATAATAAATAATATTAGACATAATAATCATTATACCAAGGATATATAGAAATATATCATAGAACAATAGTCATGGAATTCACAAATTACTGAAATTAGTATATATCATGATAAAAATTGATGAATCAATAGGATATAATGGTCCTCATGTATCATATAATATATCAAATGCGTTTATCATATGAATTAAATTAAAAAAAATTAAATACAAAAATCATACAATTATTTTTTATCAGAAAAATACTCTTAAGAAATTTAATCATTTTTTCTAGACATGAAATATAACATTATGATTGTAAGCCATCATGGGTAATAGTGTAGACGGTATTAATATAGTATAACCCCAATACAAAAAATGATTAATTAATGGTAGTTATCGTAGATAAACATTCATTAAAAAATATCATTCTTTGATTTTTTAGAATAATATACACATTTCATTTATAAATCACATATAATGAAATATATGAAATTATAGAATACAGAGAAAAACATTTTATTTTAAAATAGTATAAAATAATATTAAAAAAATATTTATGTAAAATAATATTCAAGATGTATGTAGTTCTTTTCTTGGTGAATGTTAAAAAAAATATGTCAAACCATTTAAAAAAATTTCCTTGTTCGGAAAAACAAAATAGGGTTACATTAAAACCATATTATAGAATATATGTAATTTATAAAAATGGAATTAATAAATAATTTTATAATATTAATAGTATTATATAATAATGTTTATTTATGATATTTACATAGAAGAGGAATTATACTAAATGAATTGAAAAATAATTGTTTTCGTATGTAAAAATATTCATTTCAAAATTTTGATTATAATGAAAAAATTGAAATATTACATTAATACCCTGTAAATAAAAATATGAGAATAAAATATATTTTTTTAGAGACTATATGACTCCCCAAAATAAAAAATACATATAAACAACACTTAATTATGATGATAATTTGAAATAATCCCTTACTAATATTCTTAACTTACTAGAATGTGATTTCTAGAAAAATTATATTAAAATTTAATTATTTATAAATATATTATAAAACCAAATCAATTTCAATAATATAATATATTATACATCTATAACATTTGAACAAAAAAATTGATTATTATTTTTTGAAATCATTGTTCACTACTGTTACGAGATTAATTTCTCATGTATGTTTCTATTTTTTTAGTTTCTGTCCTTTATTCATGATCATGGTTTTTTCATATCGATGATTATAATCAATATATATCTAATTAATATTAATTAAAAAACATTTAAAATTATCAATGAATATTAAAACAAAATAATGAATCATATATATCCATAGAGGTCATAGTCCACACATATGAATGGGAGAGGTTAGTATTTAGTAACAGTGGAAGGGAAAGAATTGAAATTGAAACATATATGTACAGAATTACAAATATTTAATAAATATTCGATATATTTATTAGCTGAATTATTTAATCAATACATGTATAGTGGTGATGAAAGACATATTATATATATATATAGAAAAGTGTGTGTATATGCAAGAGCCATGTTTTCAATTTCTAATAGATGTATAATATGTCTAAATGGTTCACAAATAATCATTATAAAATAAATGTATATTTATAAAACATATATAATTATATTCTGATGGATAGTGTATATTTTTTGGAAGTATAAGTTGAAATAAACTATACATTAATATGTAAATATGATTACCATCTCTATGAGTGAATCCATATTATACACTATATGACCACTTAGGGTTTTCATTAGTGAATTTAGAAAATACATATATTTAAGTGGAGGAATAAATGAATACATCAATGGGGTTATTTTAATATATATGGTTCAAATAATGTTAGTATGGCAATAGAATATATTACTTTTTATAAATGTGTCGAGGGAAAGACAAGTAATTAATTTAAATGATTAAAAAGATAAGGTCAAATACATGGGATTGTTACTCCGAATAGAAAAAAATACAATAAATTCTAATTTAAATATAACTTTTGGAAAGATTAATTATTTAAGATTACAGGTTATTGTCATCATTATCAATTACTTTAATGTCCCAAGTAATATTTTTATAAACATATCCGATGTATTTTTATTTACTATTTCGCATGCACAAAAAACATTAATCCCCTATTAAATTATATTAATTTTCATTATTAAAATAATTTAAAAAGTATAAAAATATTTAACCAATAAAAGTGAATGAAAATTACATAAATGTTTTTTTTTCAAATTTCATGGAAAATGATACATAGAAAAATTAATGTTTTATCATAAAATGGAATTTAAAATCATTCGATTCATTATAAAAATATTTTATGAATAATATGATATTTTATTAAATAACCATTATATACATTTCATTAAAATTTTCAAAATTTATTTATTTATTTAATTTAGGATGATAAAACCATATTTCCATCATAAAAATAGTTCTTATATAATCAAAAATATATCATACATTTTAAATATATATATATATACTTTTGTGTTCAAAATTATATATTTAATATGACATTAATTACTTTTTTATAAATATTTTTTCTATAACGAGTTTTAATATTCATTTATTGTATTATTATATATTTTAAATTTTATTATAGATACATTTTTTGTAAAATTGTTATTTTTTATTATTCATCCCAATATATAATATTTAAGAGAAGTAACAGTTATTTATAACCTCATATATTTCACATAATGACGTCAAAAATGAAATAAGATTCTCAAAAAAGAATTAATAAATTTTTTAAATTTTTTTATATATAAATCTTTTCTTCATTGTCCTGTTTTTACATTATAAAAAAATAATACTTACTAAATTTGAATTTCTAGTGAGAAATTCATCAACACATTAATAATTCAGTCCTTAATTTAATGTAATTACACCTAATTAATGGATTGGGATAGTTAAACATAAAAACTAATTTAGGTTCCAACATTACCACTTCAAAATTATGATTTCTCGATAGTTCATTTACTAATAGGGTAGGGTGATTCCACTACACTTTTTCACTAGCGAGTAAAATTAGAATAGACATTTCAAATTAATATAAATTATATTCCAACTATATATTCATCATAAGTGAGAAAATATGTTAAATATTTTAGGTAATTCAACATGAATGAGATATAAAAATAATAATGAACATTTGAACAACATGGTCCCATTGAAAATCATTAATCTATAGTGCTAATTCATTCCAGAATCCTAAAAGTCCTGATATACATAGTACAATTATTCCTTTTCATAATGAATCATAAGTATTATTTTCACAAATATACCATCATTAATTCATGATATACCACTAGAAATTATAAATTATTCCGTTTACTATCAATATAATAATTTTTTATATAATAATATTCCTTAATATAATTATTGAATAATATTCAATTTCTATATCTGTTCCTCAAACTATTATGGAACTACTTGTATCAAGACACAAATGTTAATCCAAATAATTTTGAATATGACACATATTTAAATACAATTATTCTTCTGATGCCTATAATGGAATGATAGTTTATATATTAGATTACATAATAAATGATTAAATTCCATATTAAGATATTTTTTTCCAGTAATCAAATTCAATATTTTTGATTATTTTTTATAGTTATTATATAAATATGATAATTATATATATTGATATTATATATGCTTTAATTAAATATTCCCTTCATTACAAAAAACACCTATGAAACACAATATTTCTTTATCATTGGAGACTAGCTACACAATTATTAATTTTGGAATGATCTCCATAATCCCCCAAAAATATCATCCCCAATATTACTCCTCATGAAAAAAGACTACATAATACCTCAGTTCGTAACATTGGGATGGGGAATATATAAAAGGTAGAAGAAATATTCATTTTAAGGGTAATATTGTGAGACGTCAATGACAACATAAAACTTAAATTAGAATAAGGATATTATAACATTATAAAATTATTTTATAATAATTCCCCCCATATCAATTGTCATAATCTTGAGAAATTGAATAATTATTCCTATTTCAAAAGATGTGAATCCTAAATAATTCAAATAATATTATCCATGATATCTAAACATTGTAATAATATTTGGAATTGTGGAATAGACAAAACCATAGAAAATAATTTACATAAAAATTAAGGATCATTTCCAAGGATATCTTAGGGTAATGGGTCCACTCCCAAAACCAACATATTAGCCAATGTTTAATCTCAATACTATTATAGTAGAGAAAAACTGTAACTGTATAAGAATAAATCCCCATTAAATTACTATCAATCTCATAGGATATATATATTTATGAAATTCATTAGACTGACATAGATTTCTCATTCAACATAAAATGTAAACTATGTGTAGGTGTTCCATAAGATCATAAAGCATTAAACATGACATAACCCATGAATGTAGTTGGGTTTTATAATATTTTTAAAATAAGAAAACCTTTGGAAATGAATTCTATTTTTTAATAATTTCTTTATTACATCATAGAACAAATCATGATGTTATGTAGGTTTCACAATAATTTTATCATGGTATAATCAGTGGAAGAGAAAAATGTTTTATAAATATCATTCATCATAAAATGAATCCATTACGGATAATAAATAAGAATGGTATCCTTGGAATATATCCCTAATAAATAATATGTAAAATCAAAATATTTTATCTTAAGTTGATTATAATTCTGAAATATATTTTAAAAAAAATTCCTTAGAAAATAGCTCTGCTTTGAAAATTTAGTTTTAAAACTAAAAAATCATTACCGTTTTTAGAAATCATTTTCATTGGAAATAAAATAATAGAAATATAATTGGCTATTTTACATTCAATTGAAACATTACATTTGAAAAATATCATATCCATTATAGAAAAAACATCTTAAATCAAATCAATTTTTAAAAATAATTTCTCTTGAAAATAACTTCGAATCATTTGATGTAACCTTTAAAAATAATTTATGAAATTTCATGAGGAAAATAGACATTCCAATTTGAAAGAAAATAATTTAAAACATTAAAAATTTTGAAATATATTTCTCATGAAAATAAATGTGAAAATTTATATATGATTATTTAAATAATGGTGAGGTCCCGAAGGAATAAAATTCAGTACATGAGATACAGATTAAAATAACAATTTCATTTACATTTTAAGTAAAATATAAATAGGAATTGTCTGGAAAACACCATGATGATTCCATGCAAAAAAATAGTAAAATTTATAAAAATATAAAAATTCCATTAATATAATATTCAAAAAAAGTTAAAAACATATTTTAAAAAACTTTTATAATACATAATTATGGTGGAGAAACAAGTCTTCGACTAAAGAGTGAAATATACCATATTTTTCTTAAAAATATTATTTTTTAAAATTAAATACATAAATGAAGTAAAAATAATGAATATCATTTATTCTCATGAAAAAATATATGAGAATAAAATTATTTATATTATTTGTATATTGATAGTAATATTTCATGTTTGTAATACTAATATTGAATAATCCTGATTAACAATGACAATGTATCATTAAACATTTACCACATTGGTAACACTGGATTATTAGTCCCCCTCGAAAGATATATAATATAAAAATTTTAATATCATTAGAATAAATATATAATGGACATTACATGTCAATAGGACTTTATATACACCTCATATATGAAGATAGCTTCCTAACATTACATATTTCCCGAATAAAGAAAATTGAGACATGAATCACTAACTGCATTGGTAACATTTGAATCATAAGACACAACAAATAATAATACTAAATAAGAATTATATATTTAATAAAATAAAGGGAATTATATATATAACATTTCAAATGGTATGCACAAACACCACACAAAATAAATGAGAGGTAAATTTTCATATGTATTCCATAAATAAAATGCCAACTGGAAATATCTTATAGTATGTCTCACCTTCCATCATAAAAATTTGAACCTCTTGTATAATAAATAAAATAATCTTATTAATATTTAATTTAATCTTACTTATATATTTTTGGAACAGAGAGTGTAGTGGAATCCCCAAATAGGTGGTCTTTTAAATTTTTTCCACCGAAAATCTATGTAAACATGTCATTATTGGTGAATTGAATCCCGATCATAGCTGAGGACCACATGTGATGGGTTTTAAGAACAAATATAAAGAGTAAAATATCTGGTTTAAATCTTAATCCATGCATGACTGCTTCTCACCATTAGCGATCGCTGCTCAAAGAATTAGACATCAAACTCCTCTAGATATTCCACACACGCTTCAGGAAACTATGGGAATGTAATTCTTCATAATACGTGTTCTAGCGCAGAATTCTGATGACACCTTCGATGCTCTAATGATCCCCTAATCACTTCTCTAGTGGTTCCGAAAAAAGTGATCAATTCGATCTCCTTGGATCTAGATCCACTCTCTTTATATTATGGGAGATAAGAGAGGAGAAAGAAGCACTATGAACAGTTCTTGGAAAAATACCCACCTCTTCTATGTATAGTGGTTAATTAAAATACCCATTATCCCCTGGCCTGCCTCGAATACTTAACGCACTATCGACGACATTTTATGAATACAAATCGGAGATAAAAAATATTATAATTACTCTCTTGTAATATATTAAAATATTAAAGGGTAATAAATTTGTCATTAACTCAACTCGTCATTCCCATATATGTTATTTGATCCTTGAATATTATTAATATTATTCAATTACTATTTTTCATGTATTTAATTAAAACTCATAAATACATTTAAAACATAAATTCAATACTCATTATTCTAAAATCAAATAATATGAATTTATTTATTTCATTGGTGATCATATTTCTTTGGACAAATCCCAAACCCCAATGGTGTGTGCTACCAAGTACAAAGCTCTAATTCAAATGGATATGGTAGATTCATGAATACGGTATTGTTTACAACCCTCTATGAACTTATATCGACAGTAGTGAATAGTATTCAGAGACTAAGAGTAGGATCTAGCAACCCATCATAGCCCTAGAGAGATAATTATTGTCAAAAAGATGACAACCAACCTACGAACACACACTATATAATATAATATATTTCTCTAAAATATCTCATAATGATGGACGCACTGATGTGTCATCTCCCTTTTCTTTCTTTATTGATTGTTGATTTAAGTGAATAGATTTACCCTTGACTTCCATGGCCATGGCCTTATAAAGGTACTTCCATCTATATCTATATGGCCCAAGATATATTACTTCTTTAACATAATAGTGAAAAATCAATTCTTGACCATTAAACTATGCCATGCCACTAATAATGAACCCAACACAAAATCCCTCTCTATGATTTCATTTCCATGATTTTTTTCTTGAAACAAAGTATGCAATCAAATGACATACATTGGTAATGATCTCAAGTCAGTAGAAAATTACACACGATCGTAGATAAGACTATCCAATGACACCTAAAACATGTGGTGTTCTTATTGGTGGGTAAGTCCTCAAGATATCACAACTAGAGATCACCAAGTGTGAATTTCATGAGAATATGTCTCAATTTTTATGTGCTGCCAACACCCAATAGTCAGACTTATACTGTCTCCTACTAGTGAGATGTATCTAGACCATAAAAAATATATTTAATATTAATTTCATGCTATATAGATATTCTCATTATAGCCTGGGATCTACTAAAAACTTTTTATATGAAAATTAATATTTGGAAAATACAATTTCAATAGTGGAGGAGAAATGACTATACTATAATGGTAAGACGCCATCATTTATAGCTAACACTATACATGATATGGTAATCAATAGCACTGAATAATTGGTTTTTGGTGCCCACTATTTCAACAATTCCACATATAATAGTGCTAACATTCTATCCAAACTAGTTTTCTACTCACATGATGAATATCATGTTTCGACTGAGTAATGGATTTAGATACTGTGTCTGCCATGGTTCTTCTGCGTGGCTTTTTCTACTACTGTAACACTATCTCATTGAGTAAAACATCTCAAGAGATTGTATCCCGAGTATATATAACTTTTCCATTATCATTACATGACATCTTGGAAAGTAAATATATCATAATTATGATAATAATATTCTCACTAGGAGTGATTCCAAGGACTGGGACAAATCATTTCATTTGATAACTTCTCCATAACCTTCATAGAAGCTGCAACATACTCCGTATTTGTAGTTATGGATACCACTAGATTATATGATCTTGTCTCTCTCATCACACTAGACTAACTATGATTATAGATCACTTTGATCTATAAAAGACTAGTTTGTATCCCTGAAACTACTATTCATATACATTTACCGTGTAATTATCTTTTGTACTTGACAACATACAATTAGATTGTTCTTACTGCAACCCTTACTGTGCTCTTGGATATAACTGATATTTTCCTACTATAATGTATGTCACTGAGATATTAATATTTTTACATATTAGAGTATGTGTTATTAATCCATCGCTTAATTGTATGGACATAAACTCATCACAATTTTCTCTTTGCATGTCCCGGACATGTCAACCTGAATATATTATGCCCTGTGACAAAGGAAAAAATTCACCTTCTGAATTGTTCTAACATTTTTTTTCAATACAATGTCCCTATATGTATGATTGACTAGGACAATGAAACCTATGGATCTAACTCGGCAGATCTCATTCTCTAGATCTCAGGTTACTACTTTAAGTCAATCACTGGAGAATGAATTTCATTTTTCTTTCTTAACAAAATGTGAGACCAATATCTATTTTCCATATGTTTCCAAACATATTTTTCTGGGAAAACAATGGATCTCCCACTAACCTTTGGTAGACTCATAGTAAACATTTGTTGCTAATGTATATTCTATGATATTGGTTCTTACATTAATCAATCACTATGTTTGAGTAACATGAATCCTTTATTAGTATTATGTGACGCGACCATCCCTCTCTAGTTGAGTTGTATAGAAACCATCCATGACCGTTGATTAGGAAATCTAAGGCTAAATGACATGTTCATAGAAATTATCTATGACACGTAATATTCTAACGGATTTAGGAATAATTAATTGGTCAGACGAATCAAGCCTTATTGGTACTACACTTGTACCATCAATATATCAACTCACTTGAATACTCACCGTAGTATTCAAAATAATAAGACCCTTTTCACTTTGATACATGGAATCTATTAATTGGTCTCATCAATTTTATCTAATTCCCATTTACTACTTATGTGTAGGAAATATTATTCATATTGAATAATATATCACTGCTCGTGGTGAATATAAAAACCATCACCATATTTTTATCCTTCCTATGATGTATGTGTCTTTGGAACATACTATGTTCCACATGCACTTGTGGAACTAGTTCCTTTGACAACTATTTGTGCATGTTGAGAATTGACTAATCATAAGTCAATAAATCTCTAAATATCTCTAATAGAGATGTGAACCCATATATAGATATGTAGATCATTACAAGACTATAAATATTCTATCTTAGTAATTTATGTAATATCCTAAGCTGTCGTTAGGATAAGTTCGTTAGATGCACAATGTTTTTATCTTGATACAGACGTGTTTTTATTTGAACAAACTATTTCCATCAAAACAACTATCCTTATGAAATAATGGATTTACATCATACAATGACATGTATGATAATCATTTGTCATTTATAGTTAGCATATTGTTATTGGATATCGCAATTATTTGAAAATAATTTCATGAAATATAATGGAAGTTTCTTCTAGTTTCATCATTGATATTAATTACATCAAAATGTTGATGTATAACAAATGTGTTAAGGAATTTCTCCACACTACATGTTTGTTGATAAATGTTGATATGTAAGACTTGATTATCAATCCTTTTCATTAACATCAATGTCATGATTTCTATAAGGTAATGTGCATTTATGAATTAATCCATGCCACATTATCATGATTGATGAATGCTTTGCCGATATATTATTTGGTATCCCAAACCGAAGCAAATCATATCTTCTGACCATGGATATACGTCACATTATTATTCCTTAAAATGTTAAAAACTCTTATGGGGTATATAAATATCTTTCCTATGCTTGGAGAAGTTCATGATTAATTGTAGAACTATTTCCAACGGATTTGTGACATATCGTCATTTCTAAAGGCTACAATCCAAAATAAATATGTTGATAATACTTAAAATATTTAGTAGTTCCAAGACAATATTCCATACATGGTGTATTCATGAAGTCCAAATTTAGTATTACATGACAAAGAATTATCAATTCATCTCTAGGTATAAGTCTTACATTTATATTCATCACTCATTGCCTATGAATCATGTATCACTGAACTAGTGATTAATTTGACCAAAAACAACATTCAATCCAATACCTGAAATAATGTATGCTTTCATTCAAGGACACATGAAATTAATGTTTGTGGTTATACTCAATAATAGTTCATCACTAATCATTCACTTGAAATTAATATGTCGTGGACATCTCACCATAGGCGAAGGTATCACCCTTTTGCAACCACTTGGAGAATACACCTGACTTCTAGTTTTATATATATATATATACATGGTAATAGTATTTAAATACAAATATTTAAAAATCATATAGTATTTAATTCCCAAGTAGTTAAATGAAAAATTACATTGATTAATATGCCTGATGTAGAAGCTGAAACATGGTTCATTAAATCAGTTCATTTCACTTCCATAATATTATTTCATAATTTGTAGTACAAAAAAGCTTTTTAATACCTCAATAATTGAAGGACATCACCAATGTGGCATTGCAATTAAATTCATTTTATCTTTCAAAATTTTATTTCAGTTTATTCTCCAAACTAATTAAAATAGCATTGTCTCTTATTCATATGCACTTTTCAAACCATACCCAAATTGGTAATGAAGTGTTTACTCGATACTTGTTCGTTTTGTAACTTAAAACAAGACTTGAGTAAAGTGGTGAAATTAATTTGAAGAAGGGATCCATTTAAATATCATGATCAATATTTCAATTTATACATGTCAGTGTAACATCTCTTTATTCATATCATTGCTTTGGTTTCTCCATGTAAACATCTCGGAGATGAGACATCATGTTTATATCATCCATGTCCTGGTGTAGAATCTTATGCTAACACGAGGCATTGATGGAAGAATAATGATATAACCATTACATGATTTGTAAAATATTATCATGTATGTATTTTCAACCTTTCTTCTTGAGGTAATTAAATAGGGTTGGGGACAATGACACCCTGAGTTTCGATATCATAGTACTATGTGCACACACCTGTACTATTCATGGATACTCGTGTCATTCAGAACATTTATTTTTCCAATATTTTATCACATTTCTTAAACTTGTAGTTTCACATTCCTTTAAAAAACAAAAAAAAATAAACCAGTACTTTTTATCATGATTACCAGTGAAGACATTTGGATTAATTACTTAAATCATTTAATGTCTCCAACTATTTTATCACATTCTAGGAACCCTTTGTTTTATAATCATAATACTCTATCACTAGAGTATTCTACTGGAAAGGATCCCAAAAACACCCCTCTTAGTCTTCATGTTATGGCCAAGCCACTACTGGGAGGGTTGAAGGTGTGATTTTGGCTAGCCGATCGCTTTAACATGTGGTTCCTTGATATGTTGAGTGAAGTATATGCTTCTAAAATCAGAACATGATTTACTCAACGCTTGCCCTTAAAATTACAACAAGTAATCCATATCTAATTCTTTACTAAAATTTTAGTTATGTCAACCCATAATTATTATAAGGACTCCCCAATAGTAAGAGACACCCTCAGCTATAGCATGAAAATCCCCTCTAAAAACAATTTTTTTCCAAATTTGAATTTCAGAAAGCTATTGTGACTTAATATATCATTTTGGGTTTTATTATTTTTTGTGGGATGAAAGAAATCATTTATTATTATTTATAAGAATGTACTGTGTATCCACACACACAATTGACCGTGCAAGAAATAGAAATTTTATCGCATCACATATTCATTTTATCTGGAATGGTTTTTATTAGTATTATATCATATCACATTCGAACTACTTATTCAAAAAATAATAAACCATGCAAAAAAAAATGAAAAACATCATCATGAGACAATTTTAACGGTTGATTCGTTGAGTGAATAACGGACCAACCTAAACCCTAGGTGTCATACCTTGTGTCATTTCTCCTATGACTCAAAATTCAGCATATGTCCCTCCCATGAATCACATCTTTTTTGGGGTGTTTCTATCACTTGGCGCAAAGTGCCTCACACCTCATCTCGTAATTACGCAACTGTAATCGCACGCAGGTGAGCGGGTCTCGAGATATAAAATAAAACACTGAGAATGGGTATAAATTCCCTTATACATGTAATGACATTTGAGATGACACAAATATCAACTTTTCATTAATTAAACTAATTATTACAAAACCATTGCAATTAATAAATAATTACGTAAAATGCAACCAACATCATTGGTTGGTCTCCAGCTCATGATCAGTCATTTATGGGTTAAATGGGACTATATTAAATAAATTCAGAATAAATACTAAACTACATTAAAATAATTTATGTGGTCATTATTTATTGAATTAAAATTTCATCATATTTTTCATTAAATGTTTACATCGTTCTGTCCCATTTAATTTTTTTACTTTTAAAACTAGAAATTAAATTAACTAATTAATTTACTAAAATGTAAAATTATATTAATTACGCCGCATAAAATATAAACCAAAACTATTATTTAATTAATTTAGTTCTGAACTGAAATTAAATTTATTAATTTATTTAATTTTTGATTCAAATAAAATTAACTGAGCCCTATAAACCCGGGGCATGGCCAGTGCAGGTTGGGGAGAACCCGCACAGGCTTATACTGGGTTGTGCCGATCGTGTGGGGGTTTTTTCTGGGCTGGGTCTGTCTTCCAGAGCCAATTCAGTGCTTGGAAGACCCTCCCAGACCTGTTTGAAGGCAGTGAAAAAATACCTGCCCGCTTGGAGGACTAGGAAGAGGCCAGAATAGAGTGATTTCGTGGCGGGCGGGCTACCGAAGGAGGTCCGGTCCATAAAGGGGCGCTTCCATGGTATGCCTTACTATGTGCGGCCATGCGGGATGGAGCACCTGCCGAAGGCCGCCGTTGGTGAGGGCTGGGCATGGGGAAGTGCTGGAGGCGGTGCAGATTGCCACATCTTGTGGCCTCAGTGTTGTTCTACTTTGAGTGTAGGCACCTAATCCGTGGGAAGGCCACCAGATGAGGTGATTGGGAGCTGGGCTTCCGGGGTAGGGTGGCGGTGAAAAGAGGATCCAGTGAGGAGGGCCGGCAGGTGGTGCGCGGTCTGGTTGCATGGGGGAGGAGGCAACCGGGGTGACGGGGTGGTCGCGGTCCAGGCTTTTTGGGAGCTGGGGAGCCGAAGCGGCGCTGGGAGGAGGCTCAGCAGGAGGCATCGCCGGCGCCTTCTAGTTGGGGAATGCCATCGTACGCCTGGTGAGTGAGAGGGGTGGTCTAAGGGCTACAGAGAGGCGATGGGACCGGGGTGTTAGGGTTCTCTGCACCGCTATAGGAGCTAGGCCGGCATGGGGTAGCCAGAGGTGGTGTGGGGGGGCCGTGATGTGGGGCGTTGGAGATTCCTGGGAGCGTTGTGTCGCTGCATGAAGAGGAGAGCCGCATTGGCTCCATGGGGAAGATGACCTAGCACCCCATTTTTTTGCTTGTTTTTTTTTGTGACCAAAACATGCAATTCACCCACTTCCCAATTTTTTTAAAAAAATTTAAGACCTAAAAGAATGTTTTCATCATTTTTTTTTAATTTTAAGTCATCCAAGACATTCTTTGCATGTCATTATCCTCCCATTAAAAATTTCTAAAGCATATTTACGCTTTTGGAATTAATAATAATATAATAATTAATTTTAATATTATTATTATAAAAATACCAAATATTTTTATAATTATAATAAAAATAAAATTATTTTTGAGAAACTAATATCTTTAAAAAATATTTTTTTGGTTAGTATTTTGGCCCTAGGAATTCATGTCGAAATATGAATTACCTCCGGAATTTTACCTCGAATCTGAATTCATAACATCGGATGGCTACATATTGGCCATCCGATTTCTGATTCGAATGTTGTCTTTGTTTATGGGATCATATCAACGTCCTTAATTAAACATAATGCAAATTTAATTTACACTTGTCTTAAAAATGACATGTTCTCCACCTAATACAACTTGTTGGAACTGGGCGTGCTGTGGAAGCCCTAAACATGTGGGTTAAAAAATTTTTCCACTGATGATCGACAAAAACTTTTTAACGTCATTGAATACAGACTCTGTCTTAGCCTAGGACAATATGTGAAGGGTTGTAGGAATAAAATTAAACTGTAAAATACATAGTATAAATCCGAAGTTGTGCACAATGTTTTCTCATTTTGGTGATCGCTACACGAAGAATCTAACAAAGAACTTCTCTAGATCATCCACACACACATCAATAAACTATAGGAAAGAGTTCATCATAACCCGGGTTCTAATGTGGAATTCTGATGACGCCTTCAATGCACCCAGGATCACTGCATCACTTCACAGGAAATTACTGAGAGTGTGCTCAATCCCATCTCCTTGGATCCAGAGCCTCTCTCTCTCTAGATCATGGGAGAGAGGGGAGGAAAGAGAAGCTCTATGACTAGTTCATGGTAAAATTACATCTCCTTTTAATAGTGGTTAATTAAAATACCTGGTATTAGGTCGCTGACCCCAAATACTTAACAGACTATCAATAACATTTTACGACTACTAAACATAGTCATAAAATTATTATTATCACTCGCTTGTAATATATAAAAATATTACGTGATAATAAATGTGTCATTAACACGACTCATCGTTCTCATAAATATTAATTGAAGCTTGAATATTTTTAATATTCCTCAATTAATATTTTCCATGTATTTATTAAAAATCCGTAAATCAATTTAGTATATAAATTCAATACTCATTATTCTAAACTCGAATAATATGAATTTATTTATTTCATTGATGATCATTTTTCATTGAACAAATCCAAGACCCCATTGGTGGGTCCCACCACATCCAAATCTCATTTTCAACTAAATAGGAAAAAATCTTGAGTACTCTATTTTGTGTGACCCTCTACACCATTATCTCAACAAAAGTGAATAGTATTCACAAAAAAAGTGTGGGATCAAGTAACCCATCATGACTCCGGACGAGATAAGGATTATCACAGCATTAAAAACCAACCTACAAACATGCATTGTGTAATATAATATCATTGTTTATAATTTCTCATAATGCATGAAGCACTCAGTGTCATCACATTTTTCATGATTTATATTTTATAGATTTAACTAGATGGATTTACCCCTGATTGCCATGGACATGGTCTTATAAGGGCACATTCATGGATATCAACACAGCCTGAGATATATTACATTCTTATCCTGAAAGAAAAAAAAAATCCTATCTTGACTTTTCATCCAATTTCATGCCACCAATAACGCACACAACAAAAGCTACCTCACCCTGACTTCATTACCATGGTTTTCATCCTGCATCAATATAGGCAATCAAATGACATACATTAGTAATGATATCAACACTGGAAACAATTACACATGATTATAGATAGGAACATCCAATGATACCGAAAACGTGTGGTGTTCCTATTGGTGGTTCATTCCCCATGATCTCAAAACCATAGATCCCTAAGTGAAAAATTCATGAGAATAAGTCTCAATGATTTTGATCCCCCAACACCTGATAGTCAAACATCATCTGTGTCCAATCTGTGAGATATATCTTCACCATAGAATGTATATTTAAGATTAATTTCATAGTATATTGAGGTTCTCATTATAGAATGAGATATCCTATAAGCTCTTGATAAAACAATTAATCTTTGGACATTACCATTTCAATAGTGGATGTATAAAAGTCTACACTATAATGGTATGATGACATCATGTATATGTAACTATATACATAATATAGTAATCAAAATAATTGAATAGTTGGGTCTAGGGAACCCGATATTTCATCATATATATCATATAATATACATATTACATGTGACCATTTGTTAATTTTTTTTGGAATTTAATACTAATGTTGTGAAAAAGCAACAACAACTTCATTTTTAAGGTATGTTATGATTTGTTATTATTTTTTTATTTTAAAATTCATCATGGAACCCTCATATCTATAATTTAAATCATGATATAAGTATCTTTATTAATATATATACATATATATTTAGATACTTATTTAGATTTAAAAAGTAGAAAATGAAATACACAATTCTTGGAGACAGTTCGTCAAAAAGGCACATTAATATTGATTCAATATTGTTGACATGCTGAACAAAATAATTTTATATATTATATTTGCTTTGAAAATTATATTTTATTTTATATATAACTGATATATTAATTAAACACTTTTTTATAACCACCCATGTAATATTTGAATGAATAACATCACTACACGAGGTTGGTTTGTTTGATGGAAACCTGAATCACATTCTGGAAATACCATTGAATAGTATGTAAGAAGTAATAAGTAATTTAATGATTGAGAAAAATAATAATATCCTAAATAGTATATAGAAATATAAAATAATTTTTCTTATCTTATCATTATATAGGGTTATGGAAAATATTAACATCAGTTCATGGTGTAGTAGTTCACCGAACACACAAATGTTGATTTATTAAAGGATTTAATAGAGTAGAATATGATTTTACATTATTCCAAATACAAAAAAACATACCATTATATGGATATTTATGTGTCTATTTTATCACCATGGTTTAATATTAATTTTATAAGGTGATGGAAGAAAAAAATTATAGAATAAGGATGTTAAGTCTTCTTTAAACAATATTTTTTTGATTGCACAAAATGGAAACATATGATTGATTTATGATAGGAAAATAATATATAATACGATAGGAGGGATGTTTTGTTTTTATTTTGGTTGTTCCTGGTATATCAGATGTGTTTTTATTGTGTGAATATGAGAGGAGAGGGGGTATAATTCTGTATATTTGGTATGTGGCACATTTGTAATTTTGTAATGAAAAAGGTATATACAAATTTTTACATGGAAAAATAAATAAATAATATTCTATAGCTTAGAATATATATTGTTTACATAATAAAATCAAATGGTTGTTGGAAATATTTTGTGTAATTTTATCCATTTTATTTTTGGATTGATCCCCTTGTAAAAACATTGTTACCTTAACTTTATTGCATAAAATTTATTATTTTTACTATAAAATATGGGGAAAAATTTATGTTGACTAGAGGAAAAAAATTAGTTTTTTCATGCTTAAAAATATGAAGTCAATTCTTCAAAACTACATTCCCAAATGTGTTAATTATTATTTTAAAACGTATCCCATCAATGGGAGGATAATTAGGGTTCTAAAAGAAAATTTATTAACAAAATTAAATGTTATTATCTCACAAGTAAATACGAAAATTATTTTAATAAAATAAATTTTATTAATTGATTTATTATTGACCTATTTGTTAGAACATGGTTTTTTACTTAGGAATGGATCCTTTAAATTTTGTTATAATAATTTATTTTTGTCCTCATATAGAAGCCTAATGTTTTATTTTAGGTATCATGTGTTTTCAAGTCTCGTTCAGATCCCGAGACATAGGTTTCTAGGAAAACAAGCCAAGATCATGATCTACAGTAAACCATGTGGGAATTCCACACAGTTAGAGAAAACTGTATGGGTGTCAAATTTTTTGATTGAGCCTTACTACACAGTTGGTGAAAAGTTTTCAAAATGTGTGGCCTAATAGTGACTGTTTCCCTTTTCCCTAGGTACCTGTGCATAGTTTGGGCGCGGTTTTTTGAACTGTGCGGAAAAACCATGCACATACTATTTTCTTGGTAAAATTTTTACTTTCCCCTTTATGGATCTAATTTATCATCCTCCTACAACCCAAACACGAATTGTTACAGTATTAACCTTTTCATCTCATCTTGGATCTCTTTTAATGTCTAATAGAGGCATATAAATAACTCTTTTGTCAAGGATATGATCTAGCATTTTTTCTTAACGTATGATGCACAACGATAAGTACTCATGTCCTTTTTAGTTATTCTGCTCCCCTCATTATCTTGACATAGTCAATGAGGTGTGAGAGCTTTTCCATTTGTCTCAGATCTACTATATTATATGCCAAGTGAGAGTCCAACATCCAAAGATAATTGTTTTACAACCCTATAGTGTGTTGTTAATAACTCGTCCCTCATGTTCGTTGATTATGGATTTCTAATTTGTGTCCTTCTAATTTGATCGGGTGTCCTATATTGAATTTATATTCCATTCTTATAATTAGTAGAACCATATGGTTGTACTCCTTTCCAATACTTGAATACCTATTCAGGGTTATGCCCACAACTCCTAACATCCCATGTAGGATGATATTCCATATTTGAGTTTTTTTGTGTATTGAAACTTTTGAGCCATCGTTCAGTTGTGCTCAATATTGAAAGCACTAATGGAATGCTAACTTATAATAAATTCATGTTTAATCATATAATGATTAATAAAATATAAAACATAAATTCCACTTGGTCCACCCAATGTTATGTGCTTTAATTTATAATTTAATGTGAAGTTGATATTGGAAAGTAAAATAAGTATATGAATTGATCAGATTAAATTTTAATAAATAATAGGATTCATGTATTTAGCTCCCCTTACCACATAAACGAAAGGTAGTGTAATGGACCTTTAATATTGAATTTTCATTAACTGGATTTAATAATAGTTTAATGGTACATGGACTATTCACACTAACGAAAGGAAAATCTTAAACCAATTGAAATTATTAATGACCTTATTATTAAATATTAGTCCCTTAACTCAGGCCCACCATGGATTCCATTTAGGGAATTCCATAAAGAACAAGGGGACCCCATTCAGATTGAAGGATATTGGTTTCTTAGGTTGTGACTAATAATAATCCCATTCCTTGTATATTCTTGGTTGCCTAGTATAAAATTGTAGGATCCCACACATAGTATTAAATGATATCATGGATACACTACATTCATCCATAATTTATAACTAGAATGCATAATTACGGCCTGTATGAAATAGTCACTTCATAGCCCTTTTTAATATTGGATGATCACCTTGGATTGGGTAGTAATATTATAGTGCAATTCATTAGACTATGCTCCATGTATTACACTCTAACCCTTTAATAGAATCAGATACTACAGTGTTAGTGGACCTTGATGTATACGTTGCCTTGGTCATTACCAGGGAACATCATTATTAAATATCATCAATCACGGTTTCCTTGTTACATCGTGGAAACTTCACTATTTATACTATCACGGGGTAATGTTAGTGATAGATATTCCTCACATGACCTATCAATATAAATTGAAAATTACATAATTAATAAACTACTTACATGTTAAATTACTAAATGAGGGATGATGCATGTACATGGGTATTTAGATATTTCACACTACACAAATTTATATATACATGATTACACAAAATTAAATTACCATTACAAGGGTCAGATGTTGTAGGCACCATTGGTGGGGCCCACTGGTATTTATCTCACACCGTCTCTAGGTGACGATTGGTACCCAAGGCAGATTACAAGAAATAATGTGTTTATAAAGGGATGTATATAGCTTCAAACACTTTATTGCATACTGCTATGGATAGATCTTTATTTCAGATGACGGAACAAAAGCTTGGGATTCTTTGGATTGTTATCTGATTTCTATTATACCTATTTGGAACATGTTATACTTATTATCTTGTATCCATGTTTTCCAATTTTCGAGTGACATGATATATCATTATTAGATATTACAGTTATTTCAGTTATTGTTATCCTTGTTTATAGATTATCTATATCTTTTTCCATTATTCCTACTATTTATTTATATTTCATCTTCAATATTCAAATCTTTATATTTATCCAATATGCAATATGTTATTAATGAGGGCATAGTCTCCCCATGGACACACCCTATGCCCTCGCTATTAGTTAGAATCCTCTATCATTTGGGTGATGTGTTTGAGACCATGTGGTCCATCGGGTTTATAGAACCTACTAATTGGAATCCATGTCAGAGACTTCACAATGTCGTTTTATGGGAGGATTATTTCTTTTTTTTTTGTATTTGGAGAGAATATATTTGATATTACAAATGTTGGGAACATCGTCATAATTCACCCTTCAGTATCGTGAAACCATGTTTGAGGTAAAATCTTTGTTTCCTAAAATGTAATTTTTGTAATTATTTTCCATATTATGTTTGAAATTATCTCACAATTGGGCGACACACATGTCATGTGTTAATTTTTATTTATAATTTTTTTAGGATTTTATTTCATCCATGGCCCAATGATATAAGGGAAAGGGGAATTGTTACATGCGTCATTATAAGAACCTAGTATTTTCATTTCATGCATATTTCCATGACATATATGCACAATTAACTATTTTGAATTGAATTATATGCCTCTGATTTTTGAGAGGTGCTTTTATTGTTATCTTGTACATGTATTACATTTGGTTGTGATGAGTGATTTCATTTCTCAATTATGAGGTGTATGATACCTTATGGGTAGTGATGGTAAATATACCTAGTAGATCCATTAAGGTATAAATAAATGGATTTTTTCCAGTGATAATGTGTATGGGAACAGATTTATGGGAAATAGTTATCCATTATAATTTGAATCCTGAAATCTAAAATGAATTTTTTGCACTTCCTTATCCCACCAAGTCATGTTTATAGAAGGTTGGAGAGTCAGCCTTGTAATTACATATAAAATTTAATGATACTTATACATGATAACATACCAATACCTAGTTGTCTAAGTGGATAGTAGCAGTTTTATTCCTAGGGTAATGAGTTTTCTTGTCTTTTTCTTCCTATACTAATGTTATCATTTTTATAATGCCTTTACTAAGGTGTGATCTTTTCATTTTTAGACAAATTCCACCACAACGTCCCCATATCATACATCCGGAGGGTACTAACAATCCTACTCTAGACAATATGGGCCCTGATATTCTAGTGTCACTAATAGGAGTTCCACTTGATCATCCACCTAGTGTACCTGATCTAGGCACTAATTCCCGTTTTCATGATTATTTTCATCCTCTATTGTTTTCCATGCATAGTGTTCCATGGAATGTACCTATGATAGATGATCTAATTCATGATTTCCAGCACAAGAATCCTACTAAATTCTCTAGGGACAGTGGTCCACATGCTGCTGAGTCTTGGGTATACGCCACCCTTTCTATCGTTGACCATAAAGAGACACCTCTAGAGAAGACAGTGAAGCATTCTACATACACGATGTGTGATTCATCCATGAAATAGTGGTATGTAATTACCATATATAGTCATCATCATTGAATTTTATGGGTTGATGATCAGTTCATTCTTCATATGTTGAGAGCTGATTGATCAAGAGATTCCATGCGTCTTGTCATGGTTATAAGTTTGTTGTTTAGTGATCATCGTGTTTAACTTAGTTACATCACGTGCATTGTATCTATCTGGTAATGAGATTTCACATCCTCGATGTTTCAAGGATGGGATTCAATATACTATCTTTTAAACGGTGAATTCATTTTTCAACCCTACCTTTTCTATATTAACGATTTAGTCTCTTATCATTGAGTATAACCTGAGGGATGATAATTATATCCGGAATAGAGGGCCAGTGTCACTCCAAGATAATATTTTTTCTATTGGATGGAATCATTATATTGGGGTTTTTTATAAAGGTAGGGATAAACAGAATGCATGTTTCGATAGCTCTTCAGTGTGTCAAAAGTTTGGATGGTAGGTTCAACTGAAGCATCAGTTTGATAATGACCCTCTAGAGTACCGAGCATGCAGCCATATGGGGAATCATTAGAGATTTTGTAGGACCCATCCACCAGCTTCAAATGGAAAATGTTTTGTTCCACCTCAACCTTCTAGAGCAGGATATTTTGTGTCGTGTTATGCATGGACTTTGAATAGAACCGTAAAAACTATACGAGGAGGCATTAGTGGCCATATTGTTAAGAAACCTGATCAATAAAAGTGAAAAAATATGAGTTTTGATCATTTCATTCTAGCTGTTGTGCAGGGTTATAGATCTAGCCAGCTGCATGCTTTACAGCTCACAAATGAGGATCATGTTATAAAACAATATACAATATGAACTAATATAATTTTGGTATCTAACATAGTATTTCATTATTTGATATCGGTTCATTAAAATATTTTATCTCTATATCTATCATGGAAAATCATGGACTGAAGATAAAATATTAATATGGTGTAATTTCCCTAGATATGCAGTTAGGGGTACAAATAGTGGTTATAAGCCTGTGTATGAACACCCACATTAGGTGAAAAGTTATCCTTTCTTATGGTACCTTGTTTTTCCGGAGATGGTAGGATTTGAATTCATTATTGGGATGGATTGGTTTTTTTAGTACTATGCTTTTTTTGACCGCTATCACCATAGGGTATATTTTGTATCACTAGAGGGAAATAGTTTTCTACATAAGGATAAGTGGGATGTCTAGGCTAGTACATTAGTTCTTGATCATCTTGGGTTAATTAATGAACAAGAACAATTTGAAAATATCTTCTTGTTGGATCAGGGTTTACATCAAGATGATTATACATGAGTAGTGGATTGTTTCATGTGTGTATTTTTCAATGTTTTTTCAATATTACCTCCTATAGCAATGGTATAGTTTATGATTTAGCTTTTTACTGGATCATCTCTTGTGTACATTCCACTGTATAGGATAGATCCAATTGAGCATCAAGAGATCATGAAACTGTTAGATTATTTAGAGGATAAAGGCTTTTTACGACCCAATACATCTTCATGGGATTCGTCCATGATTTTTTCTCTGCATGTGGATTTATCCTAACCTTTTTGTGTAAATTATAGATGGTTAACCAAACTTATTGTTAGAAACTGATATCCACTACCATAAATAGATGATCTGTTCGACCAAATCCAATGGGAAAAGTTCTCTATAAGATCAACCATAGTTCAAGTTGCCATTAGGTTTAGTTAGGCCATTATCCAAACTCGTACAACTTAACATGTATAGTTTGTATGAGTACCTTGATATGGAATTCGGTCTTATGAATGTCCTATACCATTTGATGGCTATGATGAATAGGGTGTTCCACCCCTATTTTGAATCTTTTTTCATGGTCTTTGGGGATGAAATCTTGATGTATTCTCATTCTCATAGCAACCATTACAAATATATTGAAATTTTTCAAGGTACACTGAGATAGAATCATCTTTATGCCAAGCCTTCTAAGTGCTACATCATGATTGAAAAATTTCACTTATTGGGTCATATTATCTTAGAATCAAGTATATTTTTTAACTATTAGAATTATTTTTTTTGTATTTTCATGGGAGATTCCCAATATTGTGTTGGATATACATAGTTTCATAGGGTTGGAAAGATACTATAGGCATTTCAAAAAAGATGTATCCTGCCTCTATTTACATCTAATTTTCCATACCAAGAAGGGTGTTAATTTCATATGGTCTAAAGAATGTGATAAATCATTTTTAGAGTTAAATGTGAGGCTTGTATCCTCACCTTTTCTAATTCTTCCAGTGTTAGGAATAGGTTATACCATCTTCTGTGATGCATTAAGAATTGACGTTGGAGTATTACTGGTGTAGGAGGAAAACATCTTAATGTATAGATCATGGAATTTAAGGACTCATGAGATAACATACCCAATGCACAACCTTGAGATAGCTGTAATTTTCCATTTCGTACGTTATTGGAGACATTACTTGCAAGGTGATAACTTTTTGGTGCAGATGAACCACATGATAATCAAATACATAAATAATATATGTGACTTTAAGCTCATATACTAAAGATAGGTAAAATATCTACAATCCATTGATTTTAAAAGTGCCTATATTCATGGGAAGAGAAATATCATTTTAAATGAACTGTGTCTAAAAACTCAATCATAGTCCATATGGAAATCTAGTGGAAAATGATAGTAAATGGAACTTTTATCTGAGCTAGATTAAGTGTTTCGTGACTATCACAAGTATTCTAACCTATCATGATTTATATTTACCATTTCACTCCTTTGGTAGGTGAATTATATAATATTATATTATCTGGAGTGCTTGATTCTCCATGAGAGTATATCAGGAGAGAACCCAACTCCAAATTGGTTCGTAGAGAAGGATGACATCCTAAATATTCATGGGCATATATAGGCACCTAAAAATATAAGAGAGGTTTTAATTAAAGATTTTCATGATTCATAATGGACGACTCATCCAAGAATCTCCATGATTCCTAGAGATATGCGAGACATTTATTTCTTTCGTAGGATGAAGCATAAGATTATTGGCTTTATAACATGGTGTTCCAACTTTCTACTGGTGAAGGAAGATGAACAGTGACCTATAGGAATGGTATGACCACTTCTAGTACTTGAATAAAAATGGTAAGATGATTACATAGATAGTATATTTGTGTTGGGTAGGTCTTCTATAGGTTGCGACATTGTTAGGGTTTTCGTGGTAGACTGAAAAAATTTGCTAACTTCATACATATTCAGGGGATTTTCTCAGTGGATGAGCCTGGAAGTCTATTTGTCTGTGAGGTCATATGACTACATGGGGTCCCATGTACTATGATTTTAGATATGGATTCTCATTTAATGTCATGTTTATAATAGGTATAGTAGTAGAATATGGTTACATAGTTGATTCAATGAAAAAATGATGACCCTTAGACCAATGAAAAATTGTAATAGAAAAATCATGTTCTAGAGGATATGCTCTGATCATGCGTCATTGATTTAATCAGTTCATGGGAGAAAATATCTCTCTCATTGTGTTTTCCTATAATATAATATTTCATGTTTAAATTAAGATAGATCATTATGAGGCCTTTTATGGTGGGTTGTTCGGTTATGTCATGTACTGGATAGAGCCTGCTGAGACAGCCCTACTATGTCCACATATCATTAAAGAAATAATAGAGAAGTTTCATCATATCAAAATTTGTATGACTACTCTCAGTCTATAACAAAATAACATACTGATCAACTTTAGTGATCTCAATATTTTGAGTTTCAGGAATTTTTTTTCTTAGGGTATCACTTAGGATAGGGAATATATAGTTACAACATATAGGTGAGATAGTTTCGCATTTTTTAGGTCCATTTGAGATCCTAGAGAATGTTGGGATGATAGCCTATCTATTTCCATTACCTCAGAGGTACCATTCCATGAAATATTTCATCCATGTTTCATAACATCACTAGTATCATTCCAACCCATATCATACCTTTAACCCCCAAGGAAATTGAGTTAGATGTTGATGCTATATTTTATGGGTATCCAGTACGTGTCGTTGAGCAGAGCTCAATGGTTCTTCAACAACTGTTTATCCTTCTAGTACAGGTTTTATGGCAGTATGGCCGAATTCAAGATGATTCTTGGGAACAACAGACTAACAAACATTCCTAATGGCCATATTTTTTCTCATATAGTGTTTCTCTATCCTAGGATGGTGAACTCGAGGAAAATATATTTTAAGGGGGGGGAACTATAATAACCATATTTTTCACTGAATTATGGATCCTTTTAATTTCCTAATAATTCATTATTTCGGACCTAATATGGATAGATATTGAGTTAGTAAAGGTATGAGGGGGTTTTTGGGCTTGTGTGGAACCACAACATCTCTTTTGGGGACAAGAGGCATGGCACATGTTTTATAGTTAACCATACGAGAATTCCAATATATTAGAGAAAACCACTTAGGTTGCATGTTTTTGGGACAGAGCCTTATAGCATGATTTCCCTAATGATGAATCCAAACCATGAAATTTCCCCTTTTTCCATGTACCTATACATGGTTTGATCATGTTTCTCCAAACAGTTCTACCAAACCATGTGCATGCTATTTTCTGGGTAAAATGAGCATTTTCCCTTAGTGATCAATTTTAAGCCCCTAATACTACATAATCTGAATTCTTATGAGATTAATATTTTTTCTATCAATTTTTATATCATTGAATTACTATAGTAGGGATTGAAATATATCATTCCTTAGGGATCTGATTGGGCATCCATTTAAAAGTTTGGATGAAAAATGTATGGTACTCAAGTTGTTTCTATATTTTATTTTCCTCTCTTTGTCCCAACCTAGTTATTGAGGTGTGTGACTTTCTCCTTTGTTATCAGATCGACTTCGTTCTAATCTAAACCAGAGGCTGAAATTGGGGGGAGGATGGTAATATCACCAAATGTATGGTGGTCTATAACTCATTCATCAAGTTCATTGATTTTGGATTTGTCATGTGGGGACCACCGATTTCATCAGGTGTCATTTATCAATTGTATATTTCATGTATATAATCACTAGAACCATATGGTTGGGATATATTCAAATATGTGATTACTTTTTAGTGGTTATGACCTTAACGCCAAAAAACCATGTTGGATGATATTCCATAGATGCACTTTTATTGTTTTGACACATTTGATCCATTGTTCGTATTCGATTTAGCCGGACCACATTAATTGAAGGATTCCACATAAAAAATTATTGTTGTCTGAGGTAACAGTGAATAGAATGTACAGTGTCAGTTCTACATGACCTACTTAAGGAAAGTGATTCAATTGATAATGAAATGTGAAATAGAAATTTTTATATATACTATGTATATGACATGACTTGATTAAATGTAAATAAATAATATGATTCATTTACATGTCACCCATTACAACATTAAGGGATGTATGTGTAATGGAAATTCATTATTGAATATTCCCTAAATAGTTTTAATAATGGTTTCAATCTACATGGCCTATTCATTGTAATGAAAGGAAATGATTGAAGCAATTGAAATTATGGATGACTTCACTATAAAATAGGTGTGTCCTGCATCAATCTCACATTGGATTCTTATCAAAGAATTCCATGAGCACTTTAGAACCCCATTCCAATTTAGGGATATAGAATTATTAGGCAGAGATCCACTAAAATTCCAATATATTTCTATTAATGGATTCTTAGTATGAAACCATAGGATCCATCACATTGTGTTACATGATTTCCTAGTACACAACATTGATATTGTTTTGATATGAAGGTTGAAAGGTTAAATCTCATTAGTCCAATTTGCAACATAGACCTGTTTTACCTTGGATTATAATGTTGGTTTAAGTGGGAACCTTAGTATGAAATTTATTGGACTACGCTAATTGGATTAAAATTCCACACATAACTAGACTAAGATACTACTGAGTTAGTGGGGCTTGAGGACTACGTTTCCATGTTCATTACCATGTAACTTCATTATTTAATATTATTAATCATAGTTACCTTATTATATATAGAAGATTAACTATTTATATTATCACAAGGTGACGCCAGTGTGGGCTCTGCTTCATGTGATATATCAATATAAATTTCAAAATATATAATTAGTGAACTGGTTACAAGTTCAGAAACCAGCCGAGGGAAGATGTAGGTAAATGTGTATTTAGTTTCATTGCACTACATTACTTCATAGTTGAATGGTTTTATGATGTTATATTTCCATTACATGAGATGAATGTTATAGACACCATTGGGGGTGGCCCAATGATATTTATCTCACACCCTCTCAAGATGTTGTTTGATAACCGGGGAAGATTACATGAATGTAGGAGTTGATAAAGGGAAGCATATTCCAATGAACACTTCATTGCTCACTATTTAAGATTGTGCATGATAGTTGATTATTCAGAAATAGCACATTATTCTGGGAATAATTATTTTATTTCTATTATACATTTTTGGAACATGTTATTATGGATGACTTTTATCCATGGTTTACGGTTGTGTTGTGATATAACATATAATTCTCATTTTATTCTTGTTTTTTTCAGTAATTTTTAAACTTTTTATATATTATATTTTTCTATTTCCATTGTTACATATACTAACTTATATAAATTAATCTATTTACATAATTATACATTTATATATTATGATAATCTTTGGTAATAAGTTCACAGTCCCCCCAAGGACACACTATAGACCACAACTACTAGTTAGAAGCCACTGAATGTTGGGGAGATGTGTTTGAGCCTGTGTGACCCAGCTAGGATAGGGAAGCTACTATGTGGAATCATGGGTCAAGATTTCACAATATTATTCATTTTAAAGCCATTATTAAATCATTTTCTTGTTTTTAAAATAATTTAAAAATGATATTTTTTTAATTCAAACTCATTTTTTTCTAAATATTCATAAAAACAGTTATCTTTTATAAAATAATAAAATAATCCCTAAAAGATAACTTTCACATAATGTTATAAAAAAAATTAATTATTTATAGAATCTATTATTAATAATTGGAAAAAAATTATTTTAAAGATAAGTTCACAAATTTTTTAATATGTACATTTTTATAAAAATGTGTTCCTAAGAGTAAAATTAGATTTATCAGTTTACCACTTCTAAAAAACACATAATATAAAAGTTAATATTTTTTTAAATTTATAATATATATTTATTTAATTAAAATTATTCAAAAATAGTTATTTGTTTTATTTATTGATCATAATCATGTCTGTGAGAGTACCTTTTTTAATAAAAAATCTTTAATTTTTTTTAATTTTTTTCATTTTTTGTTGATATATCAAAACATAATTAAATATATATACATGTGTAAGACATATATTGCATGATTATTTTAATCATACCCATTCTCTCTAATCTAGTATTTTTTTGATAACTATCATATTATTTATTAATGTTATAATGGTATGTAATGTTTCATTTAAAACCATTTTTGAGTAACTAAAGATACATTAATTATTTCTTTTAATAGATTTTTAACAAAATGATTCATGTTATAAAAAATATAAAAAAAGTAAAATTTATATAGAAAATATATATTAAAAAATCTAAGGTTGTTACATTCTACCCCCTAAAGAAATTGCATCCATACAATTTGAACATATTAATGGTAAAAAGTGTTTATAATTTCAAAATATCTTTGTGGGATACCTACATCATAGAATATTTGAATAAAACATTCACTAAAAAATATAGAAATATTTTTATTATGGTTACATAGAATAAAAAATACAATTATTTTTAATATAATAGACTAGGTTCAATGTGAAAACCCTGGAATAGATGAGAGACAAACACGCAAATAGTGATTGATATGGATAGATAAAACGATCATGGGAATGATATTGAAAAAAATACATATATCAGTGACAGGTGAAAATTCTATTCATTCAACAAAAATGAAGCAAAATGTATTTCTTTTTATTTCAATAATATTCTCTTATTGATTATAAATTTTCATGAGTATATTTGCATACATAATTTCAATGAATATCTAATGAACTACCTCATTGTTAGGTTCTTCCATAATTAGTTTCCACTTCATCACTTACTATAAGTGATTAATTTTTAAGTATTTAATCTGTAAGAACCCGGTTTTTGCTGTGAAGGACTTTGGAATGTTCTTGATGATATTCCTGAGCAACGCCTTCAGACGGCATGCGATTCCGAGCCCCGGAGTGACCGAAATTAAATTTTCAGTGCGTTCACACTGGAAATGATAAATAAATGCGATAACTCCTAAACATAGATTCATATCAGAGAACCGAGTTGACGGATGGGTCCGAAATGGGGTGTTTACCCTAGGGACGATATAAAACTTGTTGGTGCGGGATGTTTGGACCCCTCGCCCGCTTTCGGAACGTTAAACGGATAAATTAATTAATTAATTCATTCGTTTAATGGTTAAACACGAGTATCTCTTAAATGATGGCTTGGATTGGAAAACCGAGGGCACCGTTGAGTTCGTAATGTGCCGTTTATCCGAGGAGGGGTATATGTTTTGTGGGCGCGGGCCATCTGTGAAAAATGGCCCCAGGGGCGTTTTCATAATTTAGCAGCTTCAGACGTTAAATTTTATAAATTTTGAAAGGTGTCTCGGATTAAAATTTCGAGACTGCCATTGTGCTCGGGAGGTGGTGTTTACCCTAAGGGAGGCTAAACCGCGACCCCGTCGGGAGTTCGGGTTCGGGCCGACGAGCGGGTGGTTAAGCGTTTTCTATTTAAACGCTTAACACACCCACCTCCCTCTTCTCCTTCCCCTTCCCCCTGGCAGCCCCTCCTCTCCCTCTCCTACTCCACCTCCGGCGAGACGTTCTGGCTAGGAGACTCCGGCGAGGTGCGAAGATGCCGACGGATCGTCGCGAAGCTTCGGGCGAAGCCCCACGCGGTAGGATTTGTCGTTTTCATTTTCTATTCCCACACCTACTTTGAGCTCTCTTTTCAATGTCGAACTGCTATTGGATTATCGATAAAATCCCATGAATGCGTAGTAGAAATTATTAAATTTCCAACGCATCTCTCGGATTCGAATTCCGAGCCCTGTGGCGTCCGCAATCATCCGCAGAAGTTGGCGAGTTTTCGGTCTCCGGCGGATTTGAGCGGCGGCGCGGCTAGGGCGGACGGCGCGACAGCAGGGTGTCCGTGGGTGTCCGGTGGAGCGGCTGGGTGAGGCCGTGGCGCAACGTGCCTTAATCCGAGGGCGAGAGCGGTGGCATCCAGATGAGGCCGGGGGTCAGGGGAGTCGGGCGAGCACGACGGAGGGCAGCGGCGGTTGGCCGGGGCGCGCGGTCGGCGAGCGGGGCGCCAGCGGGGTCGTCGGCCACTGGCGGTGACGCGAGGGAGCAAGGACCCGCATACTGTGGGTCCTATTGGCACGACACGGAGACCGGAATCGGCCAGTCTTCTGGGAATAAAACCGGAACCGAGGCGGGTCGGGTTCGGCTGGAGTGGGCCGCGGCCAGCCGGCCCCGGCGGTTCGGACCGGGCCTGCCGGGGTGAACCGGCCCGGTTGGCCCCCTTATATTCGAAGGGTCGTAACATCCCAACGGCGCGTCTGATTGATGCGTCGTCTGCGACAGTAGATCCGTATCGACGAGACGGTATTTTTTAAATGGTTTTGGGAATTTTTAATTCCCTAAACGAGGGGCCTCGGTGGCGTGACATGTATTTCGAGGGGTTAATCGTTTCTTCGGCGGATCTTGTTTTGGACGGCGCAGACGCGTCCGACGTCCGTTTTGAGTGCCGTCAGTGGCGTTGGGACCCTGACATCGAGGCAGAGGTTTCCAAGGTGGTTTCAGGTATTCAGGCCGAAGTTGAGGCGTAGGCCCCATGACTCGTCTTTTGAGCTGCGTGCAGCTTTTAGCGACTTTTTTCCTTAGACGTCCGTTCGGGGTGTGTGAGCAGTCGATGTTGGGTGTTTTTCCGAGGAGATTGAAATGGTGCAATCCGCCCGCCCTAATTCGGCATGATGGTGAGGGGCCCATGAGGGCTGTTTGGGCGTCGACAGTGATTTTTTCATCTTTATCACCGGACGACTGTTTTGGGCAAGTGAGTAGTCCATCTTATGTGCTTTTTAGAGAGGATCGCAATGGTGTGATCCGTTCATTGAGTTTTGGGGCCGGGATGCGAGTCCCACGTGGCACCGCTCTTGTGCGGTACGCTGGAATGCACCTTTTTCTCCGTATATCTGTTGCACTCATGTGAGTAGTGTTTTTGACATGTTTTCCTGAGGGGATCTCATTGGTGCGACGCACCCGACTGTTTTCGGGGCCAAGGCTTGGGATCACGGGATGCCGTTCGGGCGTGAGGTGGTGTTGGTGAATTTTCCACTGTATATCTATTTGAGGCGAGTAATTAGTCGATCTCGCGTGTTTTTCTATGAGGATTACAACGGTGCGATCCGTTTGGTTGTGCGGAGCCCCTTGCATGATCTTGTGGAAATGTGAAGGTGCCCCGTGGGCGGTTCTTCTACTGAGTTTGTAGCGGACCCTCGGCGTGTGATCACGCACTCTTGGGAGAGTGATATAAATGATTCACAAGATGTGGTTGGCCGTTCCTGGGTCTTTGAGGTGGAGTTGTTACGTCACGCCTTCGCGTTGACACTGGGTGTCGTGTGCACGATAGCATTTGGGCTAGAATGAGGTATACTCTGGGAGTATACGGGAGCGCTTGGAGGTATGTGTGGTTTGTACCTGTGGCTGTTTGTGCGCTTGGTTGGGGTTTGACTTGGGGACACACATCGTGTGGGCCCCGAGTGCGTGCAGTGTTCTACTTCGCGTACTTGGACCTCTCGAGGCGTAGATGGTCCCTCTGTGCTCGTTTGTTTGACTAGCAAGGTGGAGTTTATTTCCCCTGGATTTGTGCTCGTTTGTTTGACCAGTAGGGTTGAGTGGTCTCCCCCTGGTTTCATTCTCAATGGATCGGCCGTTAGCAGTGTTAGTGACACCTAGTGATGGAACAGACACTGAACCTCTTTTGGGAGAGTTGGTATAGAGTTGGGTGGTTGCACGATACTCACTCCATGTTCGGTTGGCCAGTGTTGTACCCTCCAGTTGATGTGGCCAGAGCAGTTCTGAGTTTTACCCTCCAGCGGGGCTGGGCAGTGGGTTACTCACCGGACACTCTTAGGGTCTACCCTCCAGCAGAGACTGGGTAGTGGGTCACCCGACACTCTTAGGGACTACCCTCCAGCAGAGACTGGGCAGTGGGTCACCCGACGCACTTAGGTTCTACCCTCCAACAGTGACTGTGCAGTGGATCACCCGACGACCTCTTAGGGTCTACCCTCCAGCAGGGCTGGGCAGTGGATCGCCCGTCTTCTAGTTCCAGGTCTACCCTCCAGCGGGGATGGGCAGTGGGTCGCCTAATGATGTAATAAGGTTTACCCTCCAACAGGGCTGGCCAGTGGGTCGCCGGATGATGTGTTATGGTTTACCCTCCAGTAGGGCTGGGCAGTGGGTCCCCAGTATCTTAACATGTTTTTCCCTCCAGCGGGGCTGGGCAGTGGGTCACCTGATGATGTATTAGGGTTTACCCTCCAGCAGGGTTGGGCAGTGGGTCCCCCGATATCTGGTTATGAATTACCCTCCAGTAGGGCTGGGCAGTGGGACACCTGTTGGAATTCCAGACTCAGTCCTCTCGACTAGGCTAGTTTGTGGCTTTCCCTCCGTGATTACCGGAGCGGGACCCTAGGTTATACGGGTCAGTGTTGTGACATCTTGACTTTGAGGAGACCTCTCGACTGTAGGGTAGTGACAAGGTGTGGTTTGACTTTCCCTATAACTCTCAAGTACGAGGGGCACTTTCCCCACCGATACACGTTCTTGGGACGTGATCTAAAACTGTGCGGGCGAGTCAGTGCCGCCCAAAGCGGATAGTGTAGAGGTGTGGTGATTGAGCCCCTTGACTTGCGGTTTGGGGCAGACGTGCGGGATGCTGGGCATCGATGGTGTTTCTTCTGGGACTGTTGGCTACACTTTCTTTGGCTGAGCTATGGGACGGAGATCCCCTTACGATGTTGTTTGGGCTTCTTGCTGATCATAAAGATATGTATATACCTTGTTTCTGGTACCCAATTCTTGGGTTTGGTTACTCTCCTTTTAGGAAAGGCGAAGACAGGCGGGGTATGCCACATGCTTTCCATTTCTAGCTTCTCGTGGTTGGACGAGTCTACTCTCCTGCTATAGGCAGCGAAGACTCGACATCAAGTTCATCTTCTCACCGTTTCCATCTCCTTGTGCCTAGACGAGTCTACCTTCTTTCCTCTTGTTGGGTTGAGCTGGACTCTTTACTATACTCCTCACTGCCCTCTCTATTGTTCTCTTTTACTTTTCCCTGTTCGCTCTACTGCTCACCATTCGGTACCTCCTTTGATGCTCCCTCGATTTTTTGGGGTATCCTACTGAGTATTTTTATACTCACCCCTGCTTGGGCTTTGCCTTCACTTGGTGTGCCCTTGCAGACGACAGACAGGTGGAGCGTGGCTTCAGTGGAGCGCAGGAGCTTGGGAGCATGGACCGCATGCGGTGGTCGTGGCTGGGTTTCAGGTGGGAGACCCGTCAGCTCTTTCTTTTTGTTTACCTTTTACTGGGTTGTGGCACTTTTTGGTTGGGCCCGTGTTTTTCCCCTTTTCTATTCATCTTGTACCCTGTACTTTGTACTGTTATAGGTCGATGAACATTGTGGTTTATTTATAGCAGTTTCCCTTTTACTTTTATTTTTACTCTGCACTTTTTCATTGAGTGTGCTGCGTGTGTGTGTGTGTACAGGTTCCTAGGCAAAGGCCTCCCCGAGTTTTTGTGCCTTCGGCGCTGGTCGCCAGCCCCTGGCCTATGGAGGCGGGCTTGGGGTAGTTGCGGCTCGAGCCCGGGTTGGGTTGGGTCATGAAAAAGTGGTATCAGAGGTGGTTCGTTCCTTGGGATGCTATTTGGACGTCCCTAAAATAAAAGGAATTGGTTGGGATTTAGGGAAACAGTGTTAACGTGTCTCGAGAGCGGCTCTCAGGCCAGGGACTCCAGTGATGGTGCGGCGGCCGACGTATCCATTCACCAGGACCTTGATAACCCGCTTGTCGACTCGACATGCTGAGACACTTGTTGCAGGGAAACTTTGTTTGTGCATCACATAGGACTGAGTCTTTGACTGTCCTTCTTGAGCCAGATCCTCATCATTTCTATTGGTATATACATATATGCTCATCTTACCATGACACTCCTTGATAATATTTAGGATGTTTCCGAGAAGACAGCCATCCAGGATACCAGCTTTGGTTCATGACGATGACCCTGTGAGCTACGAGGCCACAGTCCAGGACCCATCATGCGAGCCCTTTCTCTGGGTGGGCCGGTAGCATCACCCCCACCTCTTAAGCAGCAGGCTGTTTCAGTAGAGCAGGCTGAGCTTGAGCATAGGTTGAGCGCGCTCCATGAGTTCCAGCGGCAGAGACCGCTGAGGTTCAGTGGTGAGCTAGACCGTCAGGCAGCAGAGGGTTGGCTAGAGACAGTGGTTCACCTTTTCAGGCTTGTGCAGACACCGACAGATCAGAGAGTGGCTTTGGCAGCCAGCCTTTTTCGTGGAGCAGCTTGGCGTTGGTGGAGTCTGGTGACTCAGTTTCTTAATGTGTCGTCACTTTTGTTGGACGACTTTCAGTTGTTGTTGTTGCGTGAGGAGTTTTTCCCCTCCTTCTTGTGCTCCATTCGGATTCAAGAGCTCCTGCAGTTTCAGCAGGGAGGGATGACGGTGGCCGAGTACGTGGCTAGTTTTGCAGACCGTGCACGTTTTTACCTGGACTTGGTCTATGACGACAACATCCGAGCACGAAAGTTTGAGCAGGGTCCCCGCCGAGAGATTCGTGCTGTCATAGTACCTTTGGGAATTTCCACATATGCCAGGGTGCTAGAGCAGGTGCTGGTGACAGAGGGATTCCTGTCGCGTTCTAGTGTTGGTGGTGGCAGCAGGCACGTTGGAGTTGAGACGTCTGCCGCAGCTAGCGGGCGTCGGCAAGCAGAACCTCGACGCAGGTGGATTAATAATAACCGGACTCAGGGGCATGGTCGTAGACCACAGTGGTGCCGGAGGGCACTAGGGCAGCCCAGAGAGCACTGGTACTATACTTGTGATGGGCGATGTCACTTGGCACGAGACTGCCCGACCCGAGTTGTTGAGAACTTCGGGTAGGCAGCAGGCACACCACCACGGCAGAGGCAGTGCCATGATCGGAGTAGTGGCCAGAGAGGTGGTGCTAGCAGAGGAGCGGGAGGAGCTGGAGGTGGGGGACGATGTTACGAGATCTCCCCATCACCACTAGGCAGTCCATGTCAGGCTCCGAGAGCTGACGGTTGGGACCGCGGGCAGCCGTGAGCATTGGATGTCTACGATCATGAAGAGCATGTGATGGTGAGAGGTACCCCTTGAGACCCTTCTAATTTTTTCAGTATAATTATTAGGCTCTGTGTGTGAAGATCTTTTCTCCCTGCTCCTTGTTTGAGGTGTTACCAGGGTGACGCAGGGCGTCGGGTGTAACCCTGTGTTAGTAAGGAAAAATGTGTGAGACCTTTTTCTTTAGTCGATGGTGTCGACTCCATCACTTTTCGAATGTGTAAGAGAATATTGGTTGCGAGACATCGAATTTGGGATCTTGCGTGACCAGATATCCTTGGGTGCTTCACCATATGGATATTATGAAGGAGGGAATCACCGAGCCTTGTTTCAGGTGTGGGCGGTGATTCCAGTCACGGTGTGCGACGTAGAGGTTCGTTCGGGGAGGTGAGCTACCCCCGAGAGCCTTCGGGCCATTTGAGACCATGAAAATGGATGGCGAGGTGCCCTACTGCCTTGCCCTAACCCCAAAGTCTGGAGTGGGTGCATGATGTCGGAAAGGGCTGACCTCACGTGAACGGATCAATCCTTTGGTCCGTCTGCGGTGACGCAAAGCTGTGCGTGGGTTCGTTTGGGTATGGGAAAGCCAGGTGTGGGGTTAGTACCCTATGTTTCTCCCTAGTTTTGCTTTTCGGGGACAAAAATCTTGAAGGAGGGAATGATGTAAGAACCCGTTTTTTGCTGTGAAGGACTTTGGAATATTCTTGATGATATTCCCGAGCAGCGCCTTTAGACGGCGTGCGATTCTGAGCCCCGAAGTGGCCGGAATTAAATTTTCAGTGCGTTCACACTGGAAATGCTAAATAAATGCGATAACTCTTAAACGGAGCTTCAGATCAGATATCCGAGTGTACGTATGGGTCCGGAATAGGGTGTTTACCCTAGGGACGACATAAAATTTGTCGGCGCGGGCTGTTTGGACCCCTCGCCCGCTTTCAGAACGTTAAACGTATAAATAAATAAATAAATTTATTCATTTAATGGTTAAACAAGAGTATCTCTTAAGCGGTGGATCAGACTGGAAAACCGAGTGCACCATTGAGTTTGGAATGTGCCGTTTATCCTAGGAGGGGTATAAGTTTTGCGGGCACAGGTCGTCTGTGAAAAATGGCCCCAGGGGCGTTTTCCTAATTTAGAAGCTTCAGACGTTAAATTTTATAACTTTTGAACGGGGTCTTGATTTAAAATTTTGAGACCGCCGTTGTGCTCGGGAGGTGTGGTTTACCCTAAGGGAGGCTTAACCGCGACCCCGTTGGGAGTTCGGGTTCGGGATGATGGGCGGGTGGTTAAGCGTTTTCTATTTAAACGCTTAACACACCCACCTCCCACTTCTCCTTCCCCTTCCCCCCTAGAAAACCCTCCTCTCCCTCTCCTCTTCCACCTTCGTAGAGATGGTCCGGCGAGGTGACTCCGGCGAGGTGCGGTGATGCCGGTGAATCGCCGTGAAGCTTCGGGCGAAGCCCCACGAGGTAGGATTTGTCGTTTTCATTTTATATTCCCGCACCTATATTGAGCTCGATTTGCACTATCTAACTGCTGTTGGATTATCGAGAAAATCCCATGAATACGTAGTAGAAATTATTCCTTTTCCAACTCATCTATCGGCTTCGAATTCCGTGCCCCGTGGCGTCCGCAATCATCCACCGAAGTTGGCGGGTTTTCGGTCTCCGGCGGATTCGAGCGGCGACACGTGTAGGGCGGACGACGCGGCAGCGGGGTGTCCGCGGGTGTCCGGTGGAGCGCTGGACGAGGCCGTGGCGTGACGTGCTTTCAGCCGAGGGTGAGATCGGCGGCATTCGGATGAGGCTGGGGGTCAGGGGCGTCGGGCGAGCGTGATGGAGGGCAGCGACGGTTGGCTGGGGCGCGCGGTCGGCGAGCGGGGCGCCAGCAGGGTCGTCGGCCACTGGCAGCGAAGCGGGGGAGCAAGGACCCGCATACTGCGGGTCCTATTGGCACGGCGCGGAGACCGGCATCGGCCGGTCTTCTGGGAATAAAACCGGACCCGAGGCGGGTCCGGTTCGGCTGGAGTGGGCCACGGCCAGCCGGCCGCGGCAGTTCGGACCGGGCCGGCCGGGGTGAACCGGCTCGGTTGGCCCCCTTATATTCGGGGGCCATAACTTCCCAACGGCGCGTCCGTTTGACGTGCCGTCTATGGAAGTAGATCCGTATCTATGAGACGGTGTTTTTGAGATGGTTTGGGGAATTTTTAATTCCAGAAACAAGGGGCCTCGGTGGCGCGACACGTACGTTGAGGGGTTAGTCGTTTCTTCGGCGGATCTTGTTTTGGACGGCGCAGACGCATCTGACGTCCATTTTGAGCACCGTCAGTGGTGTTGGGACCCTGAAATCATGGCGGAGGATTCGAGGGTGGTTTCAGGCGTTGAGGCTGAAGTTGAGGCGTGGGCCCCATGGCCCTTCTTTTGAGCTGCGTGCAGTTTTTAGCGACTTTTTCCTCGGACGTCCGTTCGGGGCGTGCGAGCAGTCAATGATGGGTGTTTTTCTGAGGGGATTGAAATGGTGCAATCCGCCCGCCCTAATTCAGCATGATAGTGCAGGGCCCATGAGGGCCGTTTGGGCGTCGACAATGATTTTTTCATCTTTATCACCGGGAGACCGTTTTGGACAAGTGAGTAGTCCATCTTGTGTGCTTTTTCGAGAGGATCGCAATGGTGCGATCCGTTCGTTGAGTTTCGGGATCGGGTTGCGGGTCCCACGTGGCACCGCTCATGTGCGGTGCGCCAGAATGCACCTTTTTATCCGGATATCCGTTGCACTCATGTGAGTAGTGCTTTTGACGTGTTTTCCCGAGTGGATAGCATTGGTGCGTTGCACCGGACTGTTTTCGAGGCCGAGGCTCGGGATCACGGGACGCCGTTCGGGCGTGAGGCGGTGTTGGTACTTGTCTACTGGATATCTGTTTGAGGTTAGTAAGTAGTCTATCTCGTGTGTTTTTTCACGAGGATTACAGCGGTGCAAACTGTTTGGTTGTGCGTAGCCCCTTGCACGATCTTGTGGAAATGTGAAGGTGCCCCGGGGGCAGTTCTTCTACTGAGTTTGTAGCGGACCCTCGTCGTGTGATCGCACACTCTTGGGAGAGTGATATAAATGATTCACGAGACGTGGTTGGCCGTGCCTGGTCCTTTGAGGTGGAGTTGTTAAGTCACGCCTTTGCGTTGACGTTGGGTGCCGTGTGCACGATAGCCTTTGGGCTAGAACGAGGTATACTCTGGGAGTATACGGGAGAGCTTGGAGGTACGTGTGGTTTGTACCTGAGGCAGTTTGTTAGCTTGGTTGGGGTTTGACTTGGGGCCACACGTCGTGTGGGCCCCGAGTGCGTGATGTGTTCTGCTTCGCGTACTTGGACCTCTCGCTGCGTAGAGGGTCCCTCTATGCTCGTTTGTTTGACTAGCAGGGTGTAGTTTATTTCCCCTGGATTTGTGCTTGTTTGTTTGACCAGTATGGTTGAGTGGTCTCCCCCTGGTTTCATTCTCGATTGATTGGTCGGTAGCGGTGTTAGTGACACCTAGTGATGGAACATGCACTGAACCTATTTTCGGAGAGTTGTTCTGGAGTTGGGTGGTTGCGCGATACCCACTCCATGTTCGGTTGGCCAGTGTTGTACCCTCCTGTGGATGTGGCCAGAGCAGTTCTGAGTTTTACCCACCAGCGGGGCTGGGCAATGGGTTACTCACCTGACACTCTTAGGGTCTACCCTCCAGTAGGGACTGGGTAGTGGGTCACCCGACACTCATAGGGTATACCCTCCTACAGAGACTGGGCAGTGGGTCACCCGACGCACTTAGGGTCTACCCTCTAGTAGATACTGGGTAGTGGTTCACCCAAAGACCTCTTAGGGTCTACCCTCCAGCAGGGTTGGGCAGTGGGTCGCCCGTCGTCTAGTTCCAGGTCTACCCTCCAGCGGGGCTGGGCAGTGGGTCTCCTGATGATGTAATATGGTTTATCCTCTAGTAGGGCTGGGTTGTGGGTCGCCGGATGATGTGTTATGGTTTACCCTCCAGCAGGGCTGGGCAGTGGGTCCCTAGTATCTTAACATGGTTTACCCTCCAGTGGGGCTAGTTAGTGGGTCGCCTGATGATTTATTAGGTTTTACCCTCCAGCAGGGCTAGGTAGTGGGTCACCCGATATCTGGTTATGAATTACTCTCCAGCAGGGCTGGGCAGTGGGACACCTGTTGGCATTCCAGACTCAGTCCTCTCGACTAGGCTAGTATGTGGCTTTCCTTCCGTGATTACCGGAGCGAGACCCTTGGTTATACAGGTCAGTGTTGTGACGGCTTGACTTTGAGGAGACCTCTCGACTGCAGGGCAGTGACGAGGTGTGGTTTGACTTTCCCTAGAACTCTCAAGTACAAGGGGCACTTTCCCCACCGAGACATGTTCTTGGGACGCGATCTAAAACCGTGCGGGCGAGTCAGTGTCGCCCAAAGCGGATAGTGTCGAGGTGTGGTGATTGAGCCCCTTGGCTTGCGGTTCGGGGAAGACGTGCGGGATGCTGGGCATCCATGGTGTTTCTTCTGGGACTGTTGGCTACTCTTTCTTGGGCTGAGCTACAGGACGGAGATCCCCTTACAACATTGTTCAGGCTTCTTGCAGAGCATAAAGATATGTATATACCTTGTTTCTGGTACCCACTTCTTGGGTTTGGTTAGTCTCCTTTAAGGAGAGGCGAAGACGTGTGGGGTATGCCACGTGCTTTCCGTGTCTAGCTTCTCGTGGTTGGACGAGTCTACTCTCCTGCAATAGGCAGAGAAGACTCAATGGGAAGTTCATCTTCTCACCGTCTCCAGCTCCTTGTGCCTGGACGAGTCTACCTTCTTTCCTCTTGTTGGGTTGAGCTAGACTCTTTACTGTACTCCTCACTACCCTCTCTTTTGTGCTCTTTTACTTTTCCCTGTTCGCTCTACTGCTCACCCTTCGGTACATCCTTTGTTGCTCCCTCGATCCTTCGGGGTATCCTACTATGTATTTTTATACTCACCCCTGCTTGGGCTTTTCCCGCACTTGGTGTGCCCTTGAAGACGACGGACAGGTGGAGCGTGGCTTCAGTGGAGCGTAAGAGTTTGGGAGCTTGGACTGCGTGCAGTGGTCATGGTCGGGTTCTAGGTGGGAGACCCGTCAGTTGTTTCTTTTTGTTTACCTGTTGCTGGGTTGTGGCACTTTTTGGTTGGGCGCGTGTTTTTCCCCTTTTCTTTTCAGCTTGTACCCTGCACTTTGTACTGTTAGAGGTCGATGCACGTTGTGGTTTATTTATAGCAGTTTCACTTTTACTTTTCTTTTTACTCTGCACTTTTGCATTGAGTGTGTTGCACGCGCGTGTGTGTACAGGTGCTTAGGCAAAGGCCTCCCCAAGTTTTTGTGCCTTCGGTGCTGGTCACCAGCCCCAGGCCTATAGAGGAGGGCTTGGGGTAGTTGCGGCTCGAGCCCGGGTAGGGTTGGGTCGTGACATAATCACTAATAGTTAATATGATATATAATAGAATTAAATTTAAACCTTCTTATATCTTGTTATGATCATCACAAAATGCTTATAACATTTAATCCATTACACATAATTCTAAATTAGAAGAGATATAAATTAATAAATAGAACCTCATCAATTGTTCTACTTAATAAAATTCTTAAACATTTAAATGAATGACACTTTCCATTGATTAATATTAAAATTAATATAATGAATCAAATTGTATTTAGAAGATGAAGTAATCATTAATCCCTCAAGGAACATGATGTATCTATTAATTATCACATACCTAAAATGTGAATACCTTTATTTTAATGTCTTATATATATATGTTCTAACCCTTTTTGAGTTCCCCAGGAATGTGGTTCTTGGAGGAGCCTTAGAATAAGTCCATATGGGCTTAGCTAAAATATGATGGATGTAGAGATATTTCACACCATGTGATCCATACCCACTATGTCAGTGAGGTTCACAACATTTGCAGGTCTAGTTCATTACATGTAATTCGTTGATGTAAAATAATAAAATGGTAATGTGTTTTAAAAAAAACTAATGGTCTAGGATTATAATATGTAAAATTGAATTACACGTTATGTAATTCCATGATCTTATGCTTGATTAAAAATATTCAATGGCTCAGGTATAACATAAACCCTAAAAATAATGTCTCTCGGCCTCTCATTCTAGGTGATCTTGAAACCCTCCCCTTGGATCTATGAGATTCCTTCAATGGGGATTGATCAGTAGACATTTTCCACTAATCTGTTTAGATATTTGGAGATGTAAGGTGTGTTTGTCCTTTCTTCTAGAGCTTTATCAAGTTTTATCTCATTTCCTCCCATATAATCTCCACAAGCGATGGAGTTTATTCATCCATTTTTTCAAATAAATTAGCCCTTTGTTATCGTTTGTGAGTTTGTTTCACATAATCCTTATCTTGATGTAGTTCTTTAAAGAGAGTTGATCAGAAATACATAATGACGTTTGTATTTTTTCCAATATTTCCGAATAATTTTAATACAGGGGATTTATATCTTCTAATCTATTTATGTTAAACTATATCATTTTTAAAATTTATCCCATTGAATTAAGTGGAATTAACTAATAATTATTTGACCAGATTAATGAAATTAAATGGGATCTCCTTTAGGAAATGTTGTTTCTTTATATGGTGTTAGAAGATTCCCTCATGAATTTTTCGATACCTTGATGTCTATTCATTTATTTAATATATTTTTTGTTTTTGATGCATATTTTTAATGAACCTAAATTTTTAATTTATTGAAATTTAATTTTCTTATGATTATTAAATAAGAGGTATGTCTGTAATGTGATGATTAATGAAACTTCATAATAATTATTTAAAATGATATTCCATGAGTTTAATGGAATCGATAGATTTTTATAATGAACTTGAGTCTTGTTAATGATTTTTGTTAATAACGAATAAAATGAATGTTTAGTGAGAATAATACTTCATTGTGTCATTGAAACCAAAATAATGTTACGAACATGTTACACATTTGATATGTTTTTATAAATTGATTCCATAGGATTCCCGTTGTTGGAACCTATTAATAAATGAATTAGTTATTTTTTGGGGGAATAATAACTGGATGTGTGGTGAAGAAATTATTTTGGGGCATGATTTTCTTGATTTTATATGAATTTTTAGTTTCTTTTTTGGATCCATGTGATATTTTTTCCATAAGAAGGACGAATTCCTTATTTTGATTTCCTAGTTTCCCTATTGTTTTCTTGTTTGTTCCTTCTACTATATGATTCCCTCCAGATATGATCCGTGTAGAATGAGCCTAACATGGATGAGTCTACAGAGAAGATATGTGGTATGGGGAAGGGATGGATGGATGTGAAGTGAGACTGCGATGGAATAACATGGGATGGATATTGTGATATGTGGGTAGTGAGAACCAGATGATGTGGACAAAAATGAAACCTTTAATAGGGAGATGCATTGGTATGTGAATGTGGGTATTGGGGATCGAACTGGATGTGATGGAATGGGTAATATCATAGAATAACCATTGAGTATATGATGAGTGGTGGTATAATTTCACGGGAATTTGTTTAATTGCTGAGGGTCGAATTTCATGTTTTTATCTATATTCATGTCACCACAACATTAGGTAGTTGGATGTTCTTGGTTTTATATTTCTCTTTATCATAAATAATTAGGGTTTTCTTGGTGTTTATAGAAATGGAATGATATTAGAAAGGAATTATATGAATTTTAAACTAATGGGGATGGTTGATGATGTAATAAAATTTCTTGGAAGAACATAATTTTGAAAAACCATGTATTTTGATTAGATATGACTGATGTGCATATAATTTACACACATGAATAATAATGTAACTTAATGTAAGTTAATTTTTAAAAATGTGAATGGTTAACTAATATATAATGGATTGATTTACAAATTTGAATATCATAATGAAAAAATATAATTATTATATATCTTTTATATGATTTTGTTCTTATAGAATATCTGGTCATAGGGGTGGTAGTTAGTAGACTGAGAGGTGTTAGCTGAGGTAGATTATAATACTTGGTTATTAAAATTGAGTGGTTTTTGTTTATATTATATCATGTATATTCAGTTATTTAATATGATATACCACTCATATCGGTTAAGGAAATTGACATCTAGAGGGATATAATTGTGTGTTATACCATATATCATCATGGAAGCATGGATGGATAATTACCCCATCTATCCCAGATCTCTTCAGATGGTTGATATATTTCACGAATCTTCCCCCGGGGCCCATATTGTGACTACCCCAAGCCCGCCTTACATAGGCGTACTGCTGGCGACTAGCACCAAAGGCGAAAATCCCTAAATGGGAAGGCATTTCCTTTATAACAGTAAAAAAACACAACAATGTATAGAACTAGAAGTATAATGCTAAGAAAAACTGTATACAAAAGAGTGTGCTGAAAGTAAATGGGCCAGAAATACAAGCCTAACAGTAGTTTACAGTATAACTTAAAAGCTCGTACAACTGAAAAATAGAAGTAAAGCCGCTACTGGGTCATACCCCGGCATTCCCACCCAATGAGTGGGTAAAGATGGCCTCCTCAGCACCCCAATTTCGTCTATCCGTTCCGTGTACGTCTCGCCGAGTGGTCCACCACCGGGTACCGTCCAGTACTGCTACTCTCTGCCCCGATCAATGATGTCCGTCATCTGAAACCATCACAATGAGGTGCAGGAATAGCCCATGTAGTGTTGATCATAACGATACTCAGTAGGGACCCCAAGACCCTCAAGGTCTCACAAAATCCAACAAGGATAACCACAAAGTAAAGAATCAACGGATAACCCTTTCTTAGGTATATGCCCATACATGTACCTAAGTTATTTTGTAACCCATCCCAATCTTGAGGAAAACACGAAAGTCATTGAATCAGCTCAAACCATGATTTTTATTGTAGCTTTGATGTGCAGATGATTTGTCACGAAGCTAGATCATCAAATTTTGACCAAAGGCACTACTTCTACGCCATATGGAGTCTGACCCACACATGATCGATTGGTACTAACCCCGCAATGACCCACAGAGTATCTGACCCACATAGGATCAGTATGCACTGACCCACATAGGATCACTGAGCACTGACCCACACAGGATCTGACTCGCACAGGATCGGTATGCGCTGTCCCAAACATGTTCGCTAAGCGCTGGCCTCTATATGACCTGCCTCGATCCTCCGCCTCACTATCATCCACTAGATTTATCGCACCCTGTGCGATTGAGTTCCGTAAAATCTACCCTCAAGATATTGGTCGTACCTTGACTGCCACTAAAATTTACAATGCAGTAACCAAAAGGACCGCCATGTCGTAAGGGTTCCAACATGAGAGACGGTGCGTCAATCGGATGCTCGGTCTACGAGTTATTGGAATTTCTGTTCCAGGGGCCCAGTTGGGTTTTAGGTTCAAACCAACCCAACCATATTCCAACTATGTCCAAACCTCAGGTGTGATATTCCAAAAGAACCATCTTGCTCTGAAATTTCTGTCGCCACAATCGGTTCATGGATCAGACACCCGTAGCCCGAGATACGGGAAAAAAGGTTTATTCAGGTCAAAAGGGTCCGGGTACGGTCGGACCGACTCGACCCGGATCGGGAATGGACCGGGGTCCAACCCGATACATGGGTATGACCCGGCGCAAGGGTTCGGCTCGGCCCGAGGGGACAGCCCAACCTAAGTGGGGTGGCCCAGCCCGAGGCGGCCCGCCGCGTGGCCGGCTGGTTCGGTGGCCCGTTTGGCCGTGCTTTGGGGGGGGGGGAACCCACTAGATTCTGAAGGTACCGGAGCTAGCTGACAGTTTGGTGACCCGCGGGACCTGAGGGGTCCCGCCTGTAGTGCGCTCTACCAGACGGCTCAGTCGGCCGCCTGACTTCCTCTAGCACGGTGCGCCTACGCCGCGCCCCCTGAGTCGTGGCTGGCCTGGCCACGACCTCCAACTCCTCCACGTTGCGCGACGGCGCCACACTCATCGTTTGACCATTGCGGCACTCCTGGTTGTGTCCCCCTTCTACCGGCATGGTGCATTGGCACCGCACCCCTTCGGCACCGCAGTTGCCCGCATGGCCATGGCTTGGTTCCCTGCATGGCATGGCAGTGCCACGCCCTTGTTGCGACCTGGCAACCTTGCATCGCCGACTTCTTCACGGTCTGCCTCCGTCGTCATCAACAAGAACAACCAAAATGGGAGGGTTGTGCCATGTTCATGCGGTCCAAGCCATCCTCATAATGGCAATAACATTTTTCATACCATAATATAGAAATTTGAATAAAGAATAACGGGGGTTCATACTTATATAAAATAACTCAAATTCCCCTACCTCGATTGACGACGATCGTTGACGAAGTCACAGAAAGCGGATGTTGTTCTGTCAATGTCAGAGGAGGAAGAGCCCGGAGAAGACAAGTCGAGATGATGTCGTCAGCGTACTTCATGGGCGGCAGTTCTTCCCTTTCCTTCCCTGGTTGATGAAGGAATAAGATGGTGTTCTTCGTTCTTCAGTGGTGAGGGGTGTTCTTCGTGTTCATCATGGAGAGGAAATAGTTCTCTCAATTCTTCCATGTTTCTTGAAGGATCCACCAAAAGAGAGTGCCAACCATAATATAATAATAGTCTATCTATTATTTTATTATTGGAATGCAACTCAAATGGAGAAAGAAACTCCCCTTAATAAATTTACACGCGTTGGCGCAGTTAATTTGCACACTCGTTGGAATAATTAATTGGCACGTGCGTTGGCACAATTAATTGCACTGAGGAGGTCAAGAAGTCCTCCCTCATTAATGAGGGGGTGTGGAGATATTTCATATCCCACAATTAATAGGGGTCAGGTAGTCCCCAACCCTGTCATTTAATAGGGTGGTTATGTGCTGGTGGGCACCACCACCATAAACTCTCATGGGAGGTTATCGTGTGGTGGCCCCCACACCCAACCAGCTCCTAGAGATTTTAACCACCAAAGATATAAATAAATATAACACTTTATATTTAATCAATTTAATCAAAACCCACCAAAATCTAACTTCCAATCTTGTTATAACACAACTGCGGTGAAGGTCTAACTAAGAAATTACCAACTCTACGAGTTCAACGGTTCTTTCAGATTTAAATTCCATGCACTAGTTCAAAATTTATAAAAAATATGCTCGTACGTTTACTGAACATACCCGAACAAAACATTAGAAAATGATTCCGGGCACATCGGGCCTCGGAATCAAGCGCCATAAAAAAAATACGAACTCATAAAATTCCAATGTATTTATGTAAGAATAAAAAAATTTCCAATGAAATGCTAGGTCTTTACATTCCCCCGATATCAAGGCTTTACGTCCCCATAAGATAAAAATTGAACTAAGGGAATAAATGGGGGTACTGAGCACACATCTGATCCTACCGCTTACATGTTCTCTCATGGAGCTTCCCATGATGCCAACAAACATGAACCAGATTTATCAACCATCCACGCAGGACCTGCTCCTATCAATCCTCAATCTCCACTGGATCCTCCATGAAATTCACCCCTTCATCGATGTCCAGCTCTCCATCATCGATGATGTGATAAGTGTCGTGCATGTATCTCATCATCTAAGATACATGGAAGACGTCGTGCACCCAGTGTAACAGAGGGGGAAGATCTAGGAGGTAATCCAACTCTCTTACTCTAATGAGGACCTGGAAAGGTCCGATGAATTGTGTAGACAACATGCTACATCAGCCAAATCTCTTTAGAACTCGTTGAGGTGAGAACCGTAGAAAGACGTGGTCGCCATCCTCAAACACCAGAGGCCTCAGTCTCCTATCAGTATAATTCTTTTTCATGCTATGTGCAGTCTTCATCTGCTCCTAGATGATCTGCACCATCTCCGTGGTAGCCCATACCATCTCTGGTCCTACTAGTTCCGACTCCCCTGGGTCTGTCAAACACAGTGGTGATTTGCAAGGTTAACCATAAAAAGCCTCAAAAGGCGCCATAACAATGGTGGAGTGTTAGATTTTGTTATAGGAAAACTCACCCAACGGTAAGTGGTCCTCCCAACTTTGGCCAATGCCGAGTTCACATGCACGGATCATGTGCTTGAGGGGCTAGATTGTCCTCTCAGTCTGACCATCTGTCTGAGGATGGAAGGCAATTCTCAAGCGAAGATGTGTCCTGAATGCTTCCTACAACCCCTTCTATAGCCGGGAAGTGAATTGTGCATCACGGTTGGAGACAATCGAGGAAGGTAATACATGTAAATGCCAAGTATCTTTCACATATAGGTGTCCCATGATATCCACTGATCCCTACTCTTTGATCAATAGGAAGTGGTCTGACATGTTGAGTCAGTCAACAATCACCCAAAAAAAGTCATGACTCCTGGATGTACCGCTAGAGGGGATGTGTGGATCTCCATAAACACTTCCTCCTGAAGTGAAACTGGTACCATGGTGCATCCCATGAAGAGGGAGACATGCTCCCCACCTTCAGAAAATCATATCAGGTGACTTCACTGTAGATATCTGAGCACGTCGCATCTCATAGTAATCGTCTCCACACTGTGCCTCCCCGACTCGCTGAAGAAATGGATGAGTGACTGTGAGAGACTGTAGAGAGGATGCTCCATCTCTATCCTCGAAAGATATCTGCAAGGCTTCCAGTGGCTATTTCGCCTCTCCTAGAAGTTGTATACCAGATCTCTTGCTGAAATCATCTATTACAACATTCCCCTTCCGAGGATTATAGACTATATCTAAGTCATGGTCCTGGAGGAACTCAAGCAAGCGCTGCTGTCTCAGGTTTAGGTCCTTCAGAGAGAAGATATACCAGAGACTCTTGGGATCAATGTACACGGTAAAACGTTTTCCAATCAGATAGTGCTGCCATATCTACAAGGCGAAGACCACTACTTCTAACTCCAGGTAATGGGTAGCATAGTTCTGCTCGTGTTGTCTCAACTACCGAGGACCATACATGATCATTGGTCTCTTCTACATCATGACACACCCAATTCTGGTACCTGATGCATCGAAGTAAACTATGTAACCTATGACTTCATTTGGAAGTTTCATGATGGGTGCACTAGTTAGCATATCCCTCAGCTCCTGAAAGATCTACTGGTATCTCTCCATCCACACTAAGGGTTAGACCTTCTTCGTCAACACTGAAAGTGGTGCTACAACTCTGGAGAACTCAGGAAAAAACCTCCGATAGTATCCAACCTATCCCAGGAAACTTCGTACCTATGTCACACACCTGGGTGGCTCCCAAGAATGTACCGCCTCATTCATCATGGGATCCACTGCAACTCCAACCTCTGAGATGACATGTCCCAATAAGTGAACCTATCGAATCCCGAACTGCAACTTCGAGAGCTTACTATAAATCTGGTGCTCTCAGAGTCAGTCCAGTACTACTTGGAAATGGTAAGCATGCACATCCTCTATAGTCGAATAGATTAGAATGTCGTCGATAAAGATAAAGAAAAATCTATCGAGGTATGGATGGAATATCCTATTCATGAAACTCATGAACGCATACAGAGGGTTGGTTATGCCAAAGGGAATAACCAAGAACTCGTAGTGGCCATAACGACACCTAAAGGTCAGATTCGGTAAATACTCATCTCGAACTCTAAGCTTGTGATAGCCTGACTTGGGGTCTATCTTTGAGAACCATCGTGCTCCCTTCAGTTGATCAAAGAGTTCGTCAATCCTTAGAAGTGGGTACCTATTCTTCACAGTCACCTGGTTCAGGCGACGATAGTCCATACAGAGCCTCATGCTCCCATACGACTTCTTGGTGAATAGAATCGGGGCTGCCCAAGGAGAAAAATTGGGCTGGATGAATCCCTTCCCCTACAAGTCCTCCAACAGTACCTTCATCTCACGAATCTCAGCAGGATCCATCTGATATGATGGTGTAGATATCAGTGTCATCATGGTGTACATGTCAATGTATAAGTCCACCTCTCTATGAGAAGTTAGTCCTGGAACAACATTTGGGAAAACATTGGCATACTGATCCAACACTATAGGATAAGTCGGAATCTCCACATCAACCACTCCAAATGTAAGGAAAGCCAACTGATGAGTGATCAGTTGCACCCACCTCCGAGTAAGTTTGTTATAAACTGCAAAGACTCCCTTCTCTCCAGTAAAGGTGAAGTTGGTCCCATCTGTGCGGACACACCTCACTTTGCACCTAATACATTCAATCTGATCATGGATTGTTGATAACCAATCCATACCCAAGATGTCATCATAAGGCCTCAACGCCACTACGAGAAGATCCCAGCGAATTCTCTCACCTCCTAGAGTAAGCTCACACAACCGAAACCAGTGCGTAATCATCGAGTCTTCTCTTGTAGGAGTCTCTAGCCATAAATATCGAGCCAACAACTCCGTCAGAATAATTATGCTCTGAATGAGGGCAGTGGATATGAAAGAGTGACTGGAACCGGTGTCTATAAAAACTGCAGCAAAGGTGGAGTAGACACAAATAGTACCTCGAATCATCTATAGAGCACCATGGTCATAGGCCTCAGCTGCCTGAACCTGAGCTCTCCCCTTTCCACCCACTCCTTGTGGTCAGGCTGGTCCTCCTATTGGGGGCAGTGGCAACATCACGAAATGTCGTCCACCACCAACTGCTCGAATAGATCCTCTACCACATTCACCAACACCCTACTGTCCGCCTCAATTGAACATCTACCTCTGCCTGGGTGGTCCCTAAACTAATTGCTGACCATCTGTGTGACGGGTCGGACAGTCACATGCCATGTGACCATGCCCGATGAATGTGTAACATTTCCTGGTACTGGCATGTGTGTCTCTGGTCTATGTTCCCCAACCAACTGATCATGAGTCAAACGGTCGACCACTTATAGATCTGGTCCTCCTGGACTTCTACAACCTCTGTCTACTGCCATCTGCATAAGACTCTACTGCATGTCAACTAGGCGTGGGTCTCTCTACTGGTGACTACTCAGCCAGGAAACTCTGTACAAGGAGGGCTCGCTCCATCATTCCCGCCTACATCAGAATTCTAAGGGAGATCATCGATTCCCTGATCGTTCACCTGATCCACTGATCGAAGATCTAGGCCTTGAATAATGGGTCTCGTACCATATCTGGGGAGTAGCGTGAGAGGATAATGAACCTCACTGAGTACTCTACTACTTTCATTATTCACTGAGGCAGATGAAGTAGCTCCTATAACTTCACCCCTCGAGGGTGGCTGGAACAAACTCCACCCAGAACATGATCTCAAATCATGTCTATAGATGTGTCCCCTCATCATGGAACTGGAGAATCAGGCTCCACCATCTACCTGTTGCAGCCTGAAGGAGACTCGCAGCAAGAATCACCATGAGTTTTGCTGGTGTCCCTACCAGCCTGAATACTCTCACCCTAGCCTCCACCCAATCCTCAGCCGCATGTGGGTCCATCTCTCCACTAAACCTTGATGGCCTATGGCTCTGGAACTCTTTCCACGTGCTCAAGCGGTGTGCGCTCTCTACTATTGGGGCTAGTGGAATCAATGTCCCAATAGGAAGTGGTATTGTTGGTGCCTCTGCTAGTAAAGTTCCCTACACCGAGGCCTCGTCACTCGGTGGGATGTTAGAGCGTACGACTCTTAGGGCTCTAACTGGTCGTCTACGGGGAGGCATCCTGGAAGAAAGAGATGTGACACGGTCGAAAGTTTATACATGATGAGCTGACCTGGTTGAGTTGACTTAAGGAAACTTTTGGAACACACACGCAATCATGGTTTACATGCACTTAGTTGGTAATCTGAAGTCAGGGTCCTGGTGTACTAATATGTCAGTCACCGCACCAACACTGGACTCCCTAAACTGATAACCATAGTTTGTACACTTAACACTATTACTTCACAGAAAAGTATGATCAGAGTCTTGAGTTCTGTGGTAGAACCAACTTCTATGATACCAATGTTTCATGACCCATCCCTCGGGGCTCGTATCGTAACTACCTCAAGCCTGCCTTCCATAGGCCAGGGGCTGGCGACTAGCAACAAAGGCGAAAATCACTAAACTGGGAAGGGATTTCCTTTATAACAATAAACAAACACAATAGAGTAAGCAACTGGAAGTTAAACGCTATGTAAAACTGTATACAAAAGAGTGTGCTAAAAGAAAAGAGGCCAGAAAAACTATCCCCACAGTAAAGTACAATGCAACTAAAAAGCTAGTTCAACTGAAGAAAAGAAGTAAATTAGCTACTGGGTCGTCCTTCGGATTTCCCACCTAAATGGTAGGTACATATGGCCTCCTCAGCACCCCAAGTCCATCTATCTGCTCCGTGTACGTCTCTCCGAGTGGTCAACATTCGGGTACCATCTAGTACTGCTACTCTTTGCCCCGATCAGCACTGTCTGTCATCTACAACCAACACAACGTGGTGCGGGCATAGCCTGTGCAGGGGTGAGTATAAAAATACTCAGTAGGGACCCTGAGACCCTTAAGGTCTCACAAAATCCAACAAGTATAACCAAAATGTAAAGAATCAACGGATAACCCTTAAATAGGTATATGTCCATACATATAGCTGTGTTATTTAGTAACCCATCTGAATCTTGAGGAAAACACGAAAGTCAATGGATAATTTCAAACCAGGATTTTTAGTGTAGCTTAGAAGTGCAGATGATTAGTCTCGAAGCTAGATCATATTTTTCTGACAGAATTCACTACTTATGACCTTACGAAGTCTGACCCACACAGGATTGATAGGTACTAACCCCCGCAATGACCCACACAAGATCTGACCCACACATGATTGATAGGTTGTAACCCCCATGATGACCCACACATGATCTGTCACACACAAGATCAGTATGCACTGACCCACACAAGATTGTCGACTACAGACCCACCTAGGATCTGACCCACACAGGATCGGTATGTTCTGACCCACACAGGATCATTGAGCGTTGACTTCGTGTGATCTGTCTTCAACCTCCGCCTCACTTTCAACCATTGGATTCCTCACACTTGGTGCACTAGAGTTTCGTAGAATCTGGCCTCGAGATATCGTTTGTAACTCGACCACCAATAAACTCCACAAAGGAGTAACCTAATGAACCTCTATGCCGTAAGGGTTCCAATATGACATACGGTGCGTCAATCAGACACCCGGTCTGTGGGTTATTGACATTTTTGTTCGAGGGGCCCAGTTGGTATTTAGGTTCGAACTAACCTCACCATACTCCAAATGTGTCCAAAACTCACATGGGATATTCCAAAATAACCGTCTCTCTCTGATATTTCCGTCTCTGCAAACAGTTCATCGATCGGACTCCCATAGCCTAAGATACATGAAAAAGGTGTATTCAGGTCAAATGGGTCTGGGTCCTGTCCGACCCAGTGGGACCAACCCGACCCAACCTGGGACTGGACCGGGGTCCGACCCGATCTGTGGGTCCCACCCGTCCCAAGAGTCCAGCTCGGCCTGAGTGGATGGCCCAGCCCAAGTGGGGCTGGCCGGCTGGTTTGGTGGCTCAGCTGGCAGCATATGCGGGGGGGGGGGGGGGGGGTGCGGTGCCCCTGGCTTCCGAAGTAACTAGTTCTAGTTACGGGTTCGGTGACCCGTAGGACCTGAGGGGTCTCGCCTATAGTGTGCACCGGTGACTGGCTCAACTGACCGCCCTGCTTCCTCCACTGCAGCAAGATGTCACAATAGTTCTACTAGCCTCTGTGCGATGAGACGGCACCGCGACCCCTACGCCGCGGCCCGGCCTGACAGCAGCCTTTTATTCCTCCATGTAGTGCGACGATGCCACGATCATCATCCGACTAAAAAACCCCCTTGGATGCATCCCCCTTCTATTGGGGCGGTGCGACGACACCTCACCCTTCTTTCACCACCACGGCCCACCTAGCCACTTCTTGGTTCCCTGGGTGTCATGGAGGTGTCGCGCCCTTGTGGTGACCTGGCGACCTTACATAGCTGTCTTTTTCATGTTCCGCCGCCGTCGTCAACAACAAGAACAATGAGAGGGGAAGGGTCGGGCCATGTTAATGCGGTCCAACCCCTCCTCTTCATGGAAATAACATTTGGCATACCATAATCCAGAAATTTGAATGACGAAGAATGGGGGTTCATACTCATATAAAATAACTCAAATTTTCCTACCTCGATTGCCAACGATCATTGACTAAGTTGTGGAAAGCGGAAGTTGTTCCATCAGTGTTGTAGGAGGAATATTTCTAAGAAGACTAGTCTAGATGATGTCATTGGTGTACTTCGTGGGCGACAAGGATTCCCTTTATTTCCTCGGTTGAAGAAGGAAGAAGATAGTGTTAGTCGTTCTTCGGTGGTGAGGGCCGTTCTTCGTTTTTTTCATATAGAGGAAGTAGTTCTCTAATTTCTTCCAAGATTCTCTAAGGCTCCACAAAATTTTAGTGCCAACCAAAATATAATAATAGGTTGCCTATTATTTTATTATTGGCATGAAACTCAAACTGAGATTTAAACTCCCCTTATTAAATTTACACGGGTTGGCGCAGTTAATTAGCACGCGCATTGGCACAGTTAATTGGCACGTGCATTGGGACAATGAAGTGCAGAGAGGGGGTCAAGAGGTGCTCCCTCATTAATGAGGGGGTGTGGAGAGATTTCATCTCCCAACATCAATAGTTGTAGGGTGGTCCCCACCACTATCATTAAATAGGGATGTTATGTGTCGTTGGGCCCCACCACCATAACCTCTCCTGGGATGTTATGGTGTGGTGGCCCCAACCTCCAACCACCTCCTAGATATTTTAACCCCCAACGTTAAAAATAATGTTGACACATTATTTTTTATCAATTTAATTAAAAAACCACAAAATCTAACTTCCACTCTTGTTAGAACGCAACTGTGGTGATGGTCTCACTAAGCAATTATCGACGCTGCGAGTTCAATGATGCCATTGGATTTCAATTCTGAACACTGGTTCACATGTTATAAAAATCATGCTCGTACGTTTACAGAACGTACCGAAACAAACTTTCATAAATTGATTTCAGGCACACCGGGCCTTGAAATCAACCGCCGTAAAAAACTGCAGACTCAAAAAATTCCCATGTATTTAGGAATGCAAAAAAAAGTTCCCACTGAAATTCAAGGTCATTAAAATACATTTGGTGGTATATATGAAGGATAGGTTTCATATATATGTGTGTAGATGGTTTTTATGTCTTCAGGTTATTCCACACACATGTATAATTTGATACATTTTCAAAGTCTTATTATAGCTATGAAGGGTATAGGTTATTATGACATGAGGAAGATACTCTATGTATGGTCTGTAATGGATTGAGGCATAATACCAAATTTTTGAAATACACTATACATGATATAATGAATACCAGAAACTAAATGGTTACAATTAGGTTCGTGGTATGGTAATTTTTTTATTTCATCCATGAGGTTCATGTGGTGGGGTTTTGCCTAGTTTTTTCATAGAGGCTTTCTATTAGGGTGATATGCTCATGTTGTGCATCATTTCAGTAGAGCATAAAACCTCTGGGGAAGCGAGGGAAGCGGTCCCATGAAGTTTATTACTATATTATGTGATCACATATAAGTGATTCATTCTGAGAGATAATTGTGGTGAGATTTGGAACATAGTATACATGTTTAGTTGAATATCATTTTTCACCCCTATTCATTATGAATTTTAATCCCTTCTTTTTTGTATTTCAAGAGAGGATATGATGAGGATCCTAACGAGCATAAAATTATTCTCCCCATACATGTGTATTTTTTTCATATTATATAGAACTTGTAGGTGATTAGGATGGATATTACTTGATCTAGTTTTAGAAGGATATGATTAGGATTCATAGTAATTTTTAAATTTACCTTTTGGTAGTTGTTGTTTCTTTTATTTTGTTTAGTACTGTATGAAATTTCATTATTTCACTTCATTTTTTTATATATAATTATTATAAGGATTTGGTTGTTGTTTTATCTATATTTCTATCTTACCCATGATATTCATAAAGTGAAAATGCCTCTCATTTTTCATGTTTACTAAACCCTCGGTGCTAGTTTCAAAACCTAGCCCAACTGGAGGCAACACCCAAGTTGTAACCATCACACAACCCTAATTGTTTTATCATTGGGGGATATTGTAATGCCCTGAGCCCACACTTCAAAATTCTATAATATGACATGATATTTTTTTATATATGATAAAAAATAATAATAAGTATATTATACTACTAAGGACCTTTTCCATTCTAGATTTAAAAATATTAGACTAACATTTACAACATAGGGCATAAAAATTATTTAATAAATTCTTCTCCATATTTTTATTGGAACTTGACCTCTCCATTGTACATGAAGTCACCTGAGGATATACATCCAAAAGTTGTAAGATGTATCCTAGTAATACGATAGAAAAGAAAAATATATGATGGGATGAGTATAATCATAATATCATTATCAAAATCATGAGAGTAAAAATTATTAAAATACTTGAAATGTGGTAATGCCTAAAAATCAAACATCATGTCTTAGTGGTCTTATACCAGACATAGTTTTGAACAATTCTAGCATCATGTTCAAGCATCATGTTCAAGAATCATTTCACGTTTAATAATGAGAATCATCAAATTACATAATTTATTGTAGATCAATATATTTCTGGGGACACCCGTCACATCATAACATGTACATTATCATGCATGACACATTATAAATATGTAATACTAGAACATAACATAACCCATGGAAGGAAATGAGATTAACCTAATAAAGCACACTTTCATGAAATTTTGGTCCCCAAATTAAAGAGGTAGTATCATTATTGAAATATAATAATAAACAATCAAAGAAGAGTGAAACAATTATAAAGAAGTAGAAAAGGGTGTGTATATTTGAAAGAAAAATTATTTTTGAAAACATTGGGTTTTTTCATAAAATCAATTACTGAACATGTATATCCCATAAAAGCTAATAAAATTTTGAATAAATTATTTCATAAAGAACCCATAACAAACACGGAGTTAATGATATATAAATTGAAGAAAAAATGGCGGGTTCCATAATTTCCCCATAACATGTATCTAAATGCTTTCTTCACCATAATATCCTCTTGAATCCTCCATTTGAGATACTTTTATGAATCTTAGGTTTGGTATTTTGATGAGACATGAAGAAATTGGACATGGGGGAGGGATAGGAAAGTTGTTTTGGATGTGTGTAGACAATAATTGAATCTTTAGAGTTGTGAGAAAATGAGGATGTGAAGGGTGGTATATATAGTGGATGGGAGATGGGTTTGCATAATATTTTGATCATTATTTTTTTTAATTTCCACCATGATAAGAAATAGTGATGATTCCATGAACAATAAAAGTAAATAGAGCATTTGAGCTCGTGATTTGGGTTCTTAGATCACTTGTGATGTCATGAAAAGTAGGTTTAAATTATAATATAATTATACGATAAATTAATGAATTTTAATATTCATGAAAAATTCAAGTATTTCAGTAAAATTGAAGTATTTCATAAAACTTCTAAAATTTTACCCTAACCATTTTTGGACATGTAGAACCCAAAAATGAATTATATTTTTCACAAATTTTTTTTATAAATATTGTTATTTTAATTTTTAATAAAATTCATAATATACTTGAAAAATACAAAATTTAAAATGAAAACTACTTGTTTAGTTATTTCAAAATTAACATATGGTCTTATAAAATTTTCTTAAAATCATAAGACAAGATTTTTTTAATTTATGAACCCATTTTAAGAAAATTTATTCTCTTTTAAATTAATTTATTAATTATAATTAATTAATTATGACTTACAAAAAAAACCAACAGTTTTACAATGGTCAAATTGCCACTTATAAGATGCCTATATTTTATTTAATATTTCAGTGATAAGGTTTTTGTTATTTTGGATGAATTAATATTCATAAGTGTATGTTACTATTCAAAAAGTTATGTTACTATTCACCAAAAATTATGTTTGTCCTATCAGACTCCAAACATCATACTGATCACAACCGTATATGTCAGATTTTTAAAATTTCAAACATAGAAATGGAAAAATTATTTTTAGTGGTTTTTATAGAGGTCACATAGTATTTATTAGTTCATGTAAACATATAGTGTATACTTTCAAAATATCAGGATGTTATATTCCCTCACTTAAATGAATTGCACCCTCAAAATTTGATCATAGTATTTACATATCAATAATTAAGAAAAACTATTTTCTTATGTGTACTTAATTAACAAGATGTTTAAAAGTAAACACCATCACATTAATTTTTCTAAATATATAAAAATGTATAATATCCAATGTTTTCATGGCCATTCCTCTGATTCCAACTGTTAAGGTCAGAACCCACACATCCAGATTCAGTACTAAAACATGGTGTGTATTTTTTTAAAAATGATTATAGATGAATACATTTAACACATAAGATGAAAACATTATTTAATAAATTCTTCTCTAACTTCTAATTGGAACTTGTCCTATCTATAGTACATGTAGTCAAATGATAATAAATATCATAAAGGGGTGATATATAACCCATTAAGAGGATAGATAATAACAATATAGAATGGGGTGAGAAAAATAATTACATCATCATCAAAATCATGACTGGAAACATTAATAATAGACTCGAAAAGTTTCAATTCATAAAAACAAAACATCATGTCTTAGTGACCATCCACCAAAAATAGTTTCGAACAATTCTTGAATCATGTTCACTCATCATTTCACTTTTACTCATGAGATTCATTACATTATCCAATCCATTGGAGTGCTGTATAATTTTGGGCTCACTTGTCACATTCAAACATTTATATTATTCTATATCATTCCAGGAACACATGTCACATCGTAACATTTACATTATCATGCATGCCACATTAAAAATATGTTAAACATGAACTTGACATAACCCATTAAAATATACTTTAATAAACAATTTTTCCCAAAATAAATAAGGAGTTTCATTTTTGATGTAGAACCATTAACAATGAGTGAAGAGTGAAACAATAATTTAGAAGTATAAACGGTTGGGTTTATTTGTAAAGAAAATTTCTTTTAGAAAACATTGTTTTTTTCATTAAATAAATTAGAGAACATGTATATCACATAAAATTATATATATAATGATGAAGAAATGATTTTTATGGATAAACCATACCAAACATGATGTGGAAGGAGTACCTGAAGAAAGAATGTTGTGTTCGATAATTTCCCCATACCTTGTATCTAAATTCATTTTCACTTTAAATTCCTATTGAATCATCCCCTTTAGATCATCATTAAGAATCCTAGGTTAGGTCTTGTTATGTGACTAGATGTTATTGGATGCGGGGGCGGGCTAGGGAAGATGTTTGGGCGGAGTTTAGATAGGGATTACTGCATGAGAGATGTCAGAAAATAAGGGTGTGAAGGGTGGTATTTATAGTGGAGGGAAGTGGGGTTTTCTTATAATATAAATTAAAATTTTGGATAATATTAAAAATATATATTTCGTATAAGTGGTATACATTTAAATAATCCATTCATTATATAATGACTACCAAATAAATTATACAATTTGTTTAAAAATCTAATATAAATAATTTCATAAATGTGTAATTTAAATACATTAATCATTTTTTCAAATGTGAAAATAATTTAGCAAAGTCAAAACTACAATTAATTCCATTAAAATAAAAAAAATCAAATTTTTACAATTTTTTATTAAACAACTGAATTCAAATTATAGTGGAGTTTTTTATCCTAAAAAGAGAATATATCAACATATATAATTAATAATTTAGAAATAAAAAATATTACATGGTTTACCATGTAAATGGTATATTATCTGCTATTTTATACTAAATAATACAACTCTCCCCATGTATTAATGACCAATATCCATCCCCTTTAAAACCCAATTCTCGTACAATAATTAAAAATAATCCACTAGTGAAATATTCCCACTTAATCATATTATAATCCTTATGGAATTATTTTAGTTAATTGACTCTAATAATCATTGGATAATTTTTTTTTCAACAAAAGAAACACCGAAAAGATGGTATTTTTCCACAACCCTTATTTTTGTTTTTTATCATTCATTTCATGTTTTTTATATATTTTTAGAAAGTAAATGTTCAAAGATTAATTATAAATTATTATCAAATTATATTTATTATTTAATTATAATTTAAAAATTACAATCATAAATTATTTATTTTTCATAGATATTATTTTCCACCATCAATCAATGTCCCATTAACAGGCAGTTAACTACCAAGGAGGAAATTTACAATTTGATACTTATCATCCAAATTTCATAAATTTATAATATATTATTTAATATAAATAATTTATCAACATTATAATTATAATATTAAAGAATTAATTCTACTTATGTGTAAATTACCCAGTACAAAATATCAAAATCGATTAAAAACAATAATTTGTTATGAAAACATAATATCAAATGTTACAGCATTAATGCTATGGATCATGAAATATAATCCAATTAATATAATTTATAAAAATAATCATAAATTGAAAAATTACATATCGGGTTATATTTTTTAATTAAAAAATTTCTCTTATTCATGGGGAGAAAATTTTTGAAAATAAAGTCTGATATTTGGTAAAAGGTTTCTCAAAACCAATTCATAATTTTTGGTTATCCAATATTTCACATTTTTTCTAGAACTCATATTCCAATAATAACTTAATAACTATTTTCAAAATCCATTCACATTCCTTTTGGATTAATATACATGTTCATAGCATATTTAAATTTTTTGTGGGACTATATTTGTGGTTTTTCCTAAGAATATGATTTTTTAAAAATAGACACATTAAAAATCATGTGTTATTTGTCATGAAATGGAAAAAATGTAATTTTATGCTTTTGTGTGGACTCATTTTTTAATTTTATAATCCCAATGGTTATAACAAGTTGTGTGATTTTTATGTCTTTTAGGAAACCCATTACATTTTTTAGGTATATTTCATGAATTTGATTGTTATAAATTCAATGTGGCATACCTGGTAATGTTTATTTTCTAATTTGATAGGTTTTAAAAAAATTAAATATTCCTCCAATGCATGGGTACGTTATTAGTCATCACAAAACTATGTGTATTATTCATATACATGGTGTTATATATTTTCAAAATGATGATTTTATTGTGTATAAATATTTGTAATTTATGGACCTGATACTAACATAGTTTACAATTATGTGTGTTATTTTTACAGTATATTTTGAAGTTTCAGTATTATTACCATGAAACATTACATGACATTATCAAATTATTGGGAAATTATTTTGATGATGATCTCATGCAACTTAAAATTTGTTGTTTAGTTTGCTAACTGATGAACAATAGACACATGTCCCTTATTCCATCCTTATAAGGATTTTGTCTCATTCCATTATTTGATATATAACCTAATTTTAGATTAAATGTACTAATTAAAATTTTATATAATATTAAGGATAATGATGAATGAGATAAATAAATTTCTATCTTACAATTTCTATACTCATAATATGATCCTCATTTTCATTTAAAAATCCTTTTCATCCCAAATTTTATGACTATTATGATTCCAATTTTATAAATATATAAATATCCATGTATGAAAAAATTGGTCCCCTATTGATGGTATTATTTTTTTATTTCTTCAATTTGTGAATTAGGATTAGATATTTTCAATCAAAACATTATTTTTATGTCTATGTATAGGTAAACATCCCAAATAAATCAGTTCTGAAAACTAATACACATAGCGAACTAATATGATGTCACATTAGAGATCATTATCATATAAGTATAAATTATTAATACATTACATTTTGAATTATGAATTTTTTAAATCCACTATATTTTTTAAAATGGTTGTAATAAGGAGAAACTAGGACAACAACCCATGTGAGGGAAAAAATGAATGTCACAATTACATCACTGAATAAAATTAGTGATTGAATTCAAAAAATCTTGGTGATTCTTGATGTGTTTTAAAAGGATATTGAAAATAATTGGAACAATGTGTAATTTATTCATTCTCCCCTGAATAAAAGCTATATATCATGAAATTTAAATGGGATTAACAAAAAACATTAAATTGTTCTTCATATTCACTTTTCAAAAAATATTGTGTTACCCAATGTGAAATATCTTTTATTTAATCTACTATTATGTTATATAGAAGGTTACACTTTTTATATATCATCTTTATGAAGGGTCTGATCAGTGGTGATATTTATAATGAATAACCCACCAATGTGTGAAATTGAAGGGATGGAGTGTGATTTCACTATGAAAATATATCTTAATAAGAATTTCCTTGTATCTTTATTAAATAATATAGAGATATAAATCAATGATATGATGAAAAATTAATGTATCTTTTTCATGGATTGTGTAAAAAAAATCCAAATAATTTAACGATTTCCTAAATGATTTATTTAAAGAACTGATAGAAAATTGTTATATTCATCAGTAGTTTAATACCAAACAACCAAAAGGATTTGTCTCTTTGAGAATATGGGAGTAATAAAAATGTTTTGTAACATTTTCTCAATATGGAGAGGTTGTTTTTTTGAATGGTCCTATGGTTATAGATATAATATGATAATAATATATTTTTATGCTAGGGTTTTAAATGAAAAATGAGAGAAGAGGATTAGACCACCATCATGTCAAAAATATGGTATGAATCACAAATGTAATTTTCTCAAAGGGATAGATAAATAATTCAAGTAAAGGATAGAATAATACAAATCACATGAATGTTGATGAGATATATCTAAATCATCCAACCTAATGGCAGAATGAATGGTACCAATAAATACAACCCATGGTTGAATTATTCATCATTAGGGAGGAATGGAACTATATAACACATGTTTTGGAGTACATTATTTTTATCTTATCATGAATTATTCTTCAAGTGTATAAGATAATACATCCCAAAGTGTAATTTTATTCTTCAATATGATTGGATTGGATCTTTTTATATACAACACTCATCTACATTTGGGAAATGAATATCTATTTTTATATTCTAGACCATCCAATGTTCCTATAAAAATAGAAGGAAGATCATGATTATATTTTAAAAAATAAATCAATAGAATTTAATTTAATACCATTAAAAGAATTATAAATTTAATTAAAATAATATTTAATGTGACCTATCATACTAGTGGAAATTTATATTATGAGGGAATAAAATGAAATAAATAACGATGTGTTACCCAAAAATCCTGTTGATCATAGGGTAGTTTCCTCAATTAATCTAACACATATAACTAAAATTACTTCCAAATTCAACAATAGGATTATATAGATCAAAATATAGTATTATAATATATAGAAACATGATAATTTGAAGAAATAATTTATATTCAATAGTTCATAAAATTGGGGTATAATTGTACTATTTGTCCTAAAAATTGATTCATTAAAGAAGATGAGTATTTATAACCAAGGTATGAACATGTTTATCATATTGAGAATATATTCCCTACCATGTATTTATGAAATTTTTAATTATATTAATAGTGATCAATATGTTTAAATAATTATATTCATTATGAATATCATTTGATGAATGAAATGTAATAGTATTTTCATACGAAAAAATTTCATAAAATATTCGACACTCTGAGTTCATATTGAACCCCTATATAATTATTATTTCTCCTAAAACCTTCATTGATTTTATGATTTTATTAATTAGAAAACACATGGGAATTTGTTTTGTATTTTTTATTGATGAAAATATCATTTAATAATTTTTTTTGGAAGAACATAAAGGAATTCTATTGACTATATAAGATATATTATTAAAATAAAAATATATCGATAATCATAATCATTGTGACATTTAGATATCAGAAATCATATTACTATGTAGAATAATATAATATGAGGTAATTTATATGGTCTATATAATGAAAAATCCCATTGAGTAATGGTATGGATCAAATTGTGTTATATAAATCAATAGTTTTAATGTAATTGAAGTTTACTACCATTATTATTTGAGAAATAATTCAATCCTTCCATGCCTTCATTATATAATAACACAATAATGGATCATATATGTCTATATTGAATTGTATGAGGAAAACATTATGGATCAAAACAACTGACTAATCCCTTCACCTAATGTTACACTATAATCATGTGTAAAATGTTTTGTAATATTTAGTGATAATTTAAAAGGCTTCTTGGGATTTAAATCATATCTGTTGAACACATGATAGCCTATACATCTCGATAAAATTAAATCCATTTGAAAGACTCCCTGATTCATGATCTACTATTATAACATCTAATATTCAATATTAATATTTGGTGGAACTACCTCTAAGGGATGAAGTGTGAAATATATTTAAATAAAATGATTTTAAATTGTTTATTCACAGACAATGATCATGACTTATTTCAAAGATGGTGGTTATTTTTAATGAATAGATATATTTTCTCCATTCAGTAATTTTCTAGAACGGTGAAACAGATAACTGATACTCTTGTAATAAATAAACATAATAATATATCCATGATATGTATTAAGAAATACTCTAACAAAATGGATATGAAAAGTATAGATCATCAAATCATACATATAGGGAGGAATACTACATTGATTTTTTTTGACTTTCCTTATATCCATGTGGAAATAAAAGAGTAAAAAATGGATCACCTAGACCATCGAGATTGGGTCACAAAAGAAAATGAATGTAAGATTTAATAATTCATTGTTGAAGAATATGGTTTCATTAAATCTAGTGTATGAATTTTTTTAATCAACAACTAAGATAAAGGGGGATATCTTGGATAATCCACATAGTTCATCACACTCCATCCGTCTTAGAAGAACATCGATGTTCCATGATTTGTGGGAGAACATCCAAAAGGAAAATATATAGAATGATATTGTTATGTACAACACACGGTTATTGTTATGTTAATAAGAAAACATATAATTAAATAATTTATATTGGATGAATCATACACTTCTCATAGCCATAAGGATATGGTAGAAAATCACAATATACTTTTTCAAAGTCTCCCAAAGAAATATAGTGGAAGAAATTTAATTTGGGTTGTATAAGATCATTTCACCAAGGCCACCCACATCATTGGTATTTCAAAGGCTTTATCAATGCAATAATATGCTAAAAGATATGTAATTTTTGTTGGGAGGCTTTATGGGGAGACACAACATGTTATCTATTATAAAAATACACAGTCCACATAAAATATTATTTAAAATAATCAGTAAGATTTAAATAACATATTGAATATAATCATAAGATATTACCTCGAAACCGATGGCCAGTCTAAATGAACTATTAATACACTCACAGACATTATGGGTCCCTACCCAATGTAATTTAATGGACAATGGGATCAATTTCTCCCATTTTCCGAGTTTTCATAAAAAGTCTTCCAAAGACGTATTAGAATGCCACTACATTAACAAATATATGGTAAGTTATATAGAAGTCCTACATGATTAGATGATGTTGGCGAATTTAAACAACATATAATTGAACATTTGTAGAAGATTATATAGATGGTCTATGAAATACCAAAGTATATATAACATACTCTACTTTTTTAGAAGGGTTATACTAATAACCAACAAAGGAAATTGATGCATGATGTTTAGTACTAATTCTTTTATCTAATATCACCATAGAAGAGACTCATGGATTATGAAAAGAAATTGTAACAATGACATACAATCATTATCCACATTGAGATCATGTATTAGATATGTGTAGGGTATTATCACCATATAAATCAATCAAATTGGGATCTTGTTCATGATTGGTTCCATATAAATACCTATTACTTCACATGAATTAAACCCATAGTTGGTACAATAGGTGAATGACCACGCATTTGAAGAGAACCATATTAAAATCATTGATTATAGAGATGGTTTCATATGAAATAAAAATATATATTGATTTTTTTGGAGGAACAATAAATATGAATATTTGATGTGAGAACTAGATAAAATAATAAAATATAATCACCATTACCTATTTTAAATATATAATATGAGTTGAATTTCTATTGATTAAATTTATAATTGGTGGAAAAATGATACAACCATGAGTTCATATATGACATATGTTTTGTGAAATAAAGGTAGGTCATTAAATTTCATATGGATTTATTAAAATATAGTAAATAATGATTTTTTTTGATTTATTTATTAATAATTAGAAATTAATCCCACGAAAATTAATAACACGTCTATGAGATAAAAATATAAATTCATAATAATCAAATGGGAAATTTTGGATATTTCAATGAGAAAGAATAAACTCCCCAATGACTTATTTTTTTGAAATTAATCAAAATATTATTAGACATTCCAGAATCATATAAAATGAACATATATAACCATGAAAGGAAATGTATTTAACTTTAAATTATGTAAAAATGGAGAATTTATTAGAGTAAATATGTCCATTCAATAAGTATTGTGGCTGATGGATTAGTAACATAACCATTCGAAATTAGAACATGACACATGGGAATAATAACATGTCCTTTAGGACTATAAAGTGACCTAAAATAATAAAATGTAATGTAAATAATATTTATCATGATTAATTTTTTTAATATAAATATTATAATTCCCAAACATAAATATGATGTATAAAAACTAAAAGAATAAATAATTAATTTTTTAATAAACTGTAATTCATGATATATGGTAAAATTAATTAATTTTGTATGGAAAAGTATTATTTAATTTTATTGAATTTTATTATGATTATATTAATTTATTTTTTAATTAAGTCATCAAAATTTTATAACATAGGATTTCCCATAATTTTCTCAAATACATCAATTTTGAGGTGAATAATAAATATACAATATTTTTGATCCTGATGTATTTAAAGTCAAATAATACAATATTTAATGATAAATTAATAATGATAAAATATTTGGCCAAAAAAATAACATTTTTAATTTCATAATATTTTAATTTAATTTAATTAATTTTTTTCCAAAAATAAAATTTATAATAAAAAATCTATTGTATACAATATTACATTAAAAGAACTATTTTAGTTTTGTCCAAATTTCATTCTAATGAAATAGTAAAATTGAATTTTAATTGGTATTAAGGTAATGAAACATTATATAATATTGATATATTATTAGAAATTTCAAAAATATCACATTGATATGTTTTTTTATTTATAGGATATTTTATTCAATATTTTTCAACAAAATATCCTTCCAGGTCATGTTAAAAATCACTCTCTTTCCCATTAGAAAAACACTTCACTAAAATATTTTAATTCCATATAAATAACCAACTATTACATGTTATAATAATACATTGGGAAGTTCTATAGTAAATCAATTCCAATCATTAAATTATTTTAGATCTATACAAGAGTAGAAAACCCACCAAGATGGTAGGTTTTTAATTAACTCTTTTTTGTATTTTCTTATTCTCTTCAAAATTTTCCTCATCCCATTAAAAAGATGTTTTTTAACATTAATTGTAAATATTTTTTAGAATTTATGGATTATGTCAAAATACTATAAAAAATTTAATTATTACATTTATTTCATACATCCATTTAAACCTCTTTATATAATGACATGTTAATTAATGATTGAATATTAATAAAGACACTAATAGTTAATTCCTTATCATCATCTTTTTTGATGGTAAGAATAAATTATTCTTTACATATTATCCATAAAAATATGTATTATTTGGTTATATAATTAAACTACTTGTGTATAACATACCTTGATCAAAATAATGAATGATATGGAAAATTGGAAATGATTAAAGAAAAAAATATCATAATAATACTCCCTTAATGATGTGAATTAGGAAAACAAATATAATTATTCAAAATGTTAAATTGTGAATTAAATTAACAGAACTCAAAAAGGTTTAATGTTTTGAGAAATATATATTTATTATTCATGATTTTTAAGTCTATTGAAATAAATTGGGATTTATGGTAAAGGTATTCCCGAACCTATTTCCATATTTTTGATTATCTTCTATAACCCATTAAATTTATTATGGAAATTAACATAGTGTCCTAAAATTTTATTTTAAAAAATTATTCCATATACTTTATTTGGGAATTCAAATTCAATTCCTTATCAAAATGTTTTCTATTCTAATCATAATGATATTAGAGAACTAAATGAATTTGATATTCTAATAACATAATTTGGAAACCTCATGTGTTATTTTACATAAAATTAAAGAAATAATCTTTTAGGGTAATGTATGGTCTCCATTTTCGATATAAAATTCCAAAAGTATATTCCTTTTTATATGATATATTAATAATTTATCACACCCATTATGTAATGTGGGTTAAAATAATGACTACAATTTTTATACATACTATGTGGTCTATATTATTGTAATCATTTAATGATGTGAATTAGGGGGCATAACTATATATCCATCCAATACATTGGTTATTAGGACATTTTATCATGATATTATGCATATAAATATTGATTTTGATTATTTCATTTTTCAAAATTATGATGTTATTATTTTGGCACAATTTTTATGCATGATCTTGATGATATTTTTGTCTACAACTATCTCTGTTATTTGACCACTATGTTATTCTATATAATTATTATGCATAAAGAAATTATATACATTTATGAAAAGATTCCATCATGATTATTATGATGATACTATTCATTGAAAATTATAATTTTTATTATTATCATTATTTAAATGTTGATTTAGTTCCATTACTCCATCCCAAACCATGATATTAGTTACAACATTACTTTATTTATTTTCCTTAGTAATTACTTGTACTACATGAAATGTGACAGCATTTTATAGACAAATAATAATTATTTAAATACAATTTTATGATATATTATTTAGAATAGTTTTTTCTAACATATTTTTCTAAGAATATAATTCAATGGATCCTATATTATATCTCTATTGTATTAATTGTTTTGAAAATAATATAATATTCATGAAGAAAAATATCAAGATAGTATACATGCACCCATTTTATGCTTCTAAAATTTATCCTAAAATTTACAATGAAAAAATAATTTGTATTGAAAAACCCATTCCCATTTCAAATAAATTGTATTCACTAATTGTAACGCCCTGACCCTAGTTACCCAGAGTCGGTGCATTATTAAATAACATTGGCATGATCACAAGAAAGATCAAATCTCGAAAGACCGATTGGTTTAGTAGCCTTGGAAACACTAGATATATTCATAAATTTTTACATTAAATCATGAAGTGAAAAACTACTACAACAACATATTGTCTCCATAATCCACACTATTATCCCCTCATAATATCCCTGCAGGTCATTCATAATTTACTTCTTCACTTCCTGGAAAAAATAAAACATAGAAAAGGGGTGAGCTCAAATGCCCAGTAAGGATAACAATATAGCAGAAACTTTCATAAATAAGAATAAACATTTAAGGCAATGTATAACTAAAACAAAATCCTTTTAAACATAAACTTCAACATAGTATGGAAAAAATAAAATGAAATAAATGCCATTTACTTATTTACATGGATGTTCTACTAATCGAATAATCACATGCAATATCAATAACCACTTTCATAATGATGGAATGCATAATGCCAGACTATCATAACCACATAGCCAAGGCCTCGTGCCAAGACTACAAATTAGATTTTTCCAAGGCCTTGTGCCAAGACACTAGTTTGTCTTATGAGACCTACCGATGCATTGAGGAGCTATAGCGAGCTCCACCCGTCACATATTAAGTCCAATTCATTCCCATATGAAAAGGTTTAAACATAAAATAAACTTTCGTATTAAAACTAGCATACGAAATGTCAATACTTTCACCATAAACTATTAATGGTATAAAAATATCACATCCACAGTCAAACATATCACAAAACCTTTAATACAATATATAATTTTTTATCATAATAAATCAACTTCAAATAAGCGTAAAATCCATCAAAAGATGTTGACATAGATGAAATCAAAACTCTTTTTAGAAAAATATCTCTTTCTATTTTGAAATCATTTAAGAGTATTATATTTATGAAATAAAACATTTTCTTTGAAAATATTCTTATAAGCGTGTAAGGGAAGCTTTGACGATTTTATAACGGCGGAAAATTGCCGCACCCGCCGTATGAGTTAAAAAAACATTCTTATCTTAATTCTGTCGAAAAGGTTAAAAAGCACCTTATTTGGAAAACGACAGAAAGATTCCTTTATAAAACTCTTATAATATTTCAAATAGGGGTATAAATGACTTTAACCCATATTATTTTAAATAGTAAAAATGTTTTGAAATACATTTTTAAGAAACATGGATGTGGATGATAAAGAGATCCCATTATATTATTACGTATAAACAACCTCGGATAATGAAGAGATTGTAAAATAAACCATTACCTTGTACATTTCCTTGGTTGGGGTAGGTTAACCTCCTGTATAATGGTGTAATAATTGTTATTAAATTATACAAGAATCATATACATTAATATGATATCATATATGATCTTTTAACATTTATTTGTTAATAATATCTTAGTATTATCGTTGTTTCGGGTGTTAACTTACTCGTTTTCTTTTATATGTTTTGTTATTTAAGACATGTTTGTAATAGATAGGTTGTATATTATTCATATCCAGAATGATATCAAGTCCTTAAACATAATTTTTAAATCATCAAATGATAATTATACTTGAATGGATACGATGGAGAATGAATCTCATCGCGTTCGTGGAGACGGTAGTCCGTACGTACGCATGACCGACAATATAATTCTTTTGATATTAAAATAATATATAAATGGATGGTATATCATATATACATAATCATTAACATGTTATATTTATTATTTACATGAGTTACACATCATTATTATACCCATCCAAATAATAATATATTGAATAACAATTACACCACGACGTGGAGACGGTAAGTCGTACGTACGCACGTATGGTGACATTTTATTCAAAGGGTGGATAGAATACTGAATATGGTTGTACCATATTTATAATAACATCACAGTATATATATATGATACTGGAGTTATTATTTTAGAATGGTAATAACAAAGAAAGAAGAAGTAGAAGAAGAAAGGAACTTGGAAAAGGGTGGTGAAATCATTACCTCTTCTTCGGGTTCTTCCTTTTGATTTGATCAAAAGGCCTCTTTAGGTTGGCTTTCTGATCAAAATAAGGCATCTAGGTTGTATTGAACGATGTTGGGAGTGTATTTGGCAGAGTTTGGCCGAACCAAAAGGCTTGTATGGTGTGAAGAAATGAGAAGGAGGAGTGCCCTTTTATAAGAGGGGTGAGGGGCACCTTTGGAAAAGCTAGAAATATTAATTTATAATAAATTCATATTCGGTTTCTAATGGATCCAAAGTTGATTATATAAATTTTAAGGTGGGGATAGGTCGAAAACCATTAAACCAATAGAATTTAGACAGGTTTGGGTTACTATATTAACCTTATCTTTAAGTATTAACTCTTAGTTAATTAGTTTCACTTTTACAATGTCTCTTTGTATTTTTATATTATATGGTTAATAAACATACTATATACATCCAATAGAACCCCAAGTGGTCCATCAATGATATAAAAATCATGATATAAGTCTCTTAGCCAATCCTTAGATTTTTTTGAATTTAATATCAATTAATATTATAATATTTGTTTTAAAAAATCTTTTATGTCAATTTTGACACTATTCAATAGTTGATTTTTGTGAAACTCATAAAAAATGATTACTTAAAAAAAGTTAATTAAATCAATAATAATATTTCATAGTATCCTATAAAATTATTTTAATTCATTAAAAGTCTCAAATTATATTTATTTGGGTATTTATAATATCAATTATTTTAATTTATCACTATTATGGTAATTACTGCATCATAATTGTGTCATAAATAAAATAAATTATTTAAAGTATAAAAATTCTAAATTAAATATCATTATGTATTAAATCGTTTTAGCTTTATAATGAATATTTATAGTCGAAAATCCAACATATATAACCCTATGTAAAAATTGGTTTTCTAAAAGATATATGTTTGTGTCATTTTTGTATTCATTTTAACTTAATTAAAATTAAGTGTCCCTATCACCTACAAGTGGCTCCATGGGGTCCCAAAATCGACCCAAAGATGCCTATAGTCGAGCATGTATCAACCAATAAGGCTAGGACACGTTTTAAGGTAATTTAGTATTATTATAATATTATTTTTTAACCTTTATTTACAGGATTTACCCTTAACCATGGTAAATAAAATATTTTCCGAAGTAATTATTCAAAATGTCTAAAAATAAAAGTTACCTATTTACACAATTTGAACATCCTGATTCCAAATATGGAATCCATTTTTCCAAATTCAACACACAAAAGTGGCAGAAATTAATTTAAAATTAATTCCCGTTGTTAAAACAAAAACCATGTTTTTAAGTGATAATAAATATCAAATGATTGACACTTGTTTATGTCCGGTTTAATTGTAAAATTATGTCCAATTACCAACATTAAATTAGATGGTAAAAATATATTATGATTATAATTTAAAACCACTAAAATTCATAATTTATCACTATTAATTATTTGGATTAAAAAAGTTGTTTTTAATTAAAATTTAGTAATTTTCACTATTCATCAAAATATTAAAGTTATCCGAAAAGTACCAAAATCTCACCTTAGGATAAATTTGATATTCCGAATCCAAAAAAAGAAGTCCATTTGGAAAATATAATGTATATATAATTTCAAAAAGTAGGTATTACTATTCATAACGGCTAGTTTGATTCGTTATGGTGTGTTAGAACTCGGTGTTGCGTACAACACACGCTATCATATTATTCAAAGAGAAGCGTACTGTAAAAGCTTGGGGTGTTACATTCTCCCCTCCTTAAAATAATTTCTTCATCAAAATTTCTATAATACTTATCACATGAAAAGACTCAGGTGGTTCTTCATCATAAGTTCCTCGGGGTCCCACGTTGCCTCTTCCATCTTATGGTTTCTCCACAAAACTTTTACCAGACGCGTCGTCCGATTTCTCAGTACTTGTTCTCTCGTATCAAGAATCCTGAAGGTCTCTTCGCGATAAGACAGATTGGGTTACAGTTCTAACTCCTCATAGGTGAGTACATGCGTTGGGTCAGGCATGTATTTCCTCAACAGAGATACGCGGAACACATCGTGAACTTTGGAGAGACTTGGCGGCATTGCCAATCGGTAAGCTACAACCACAATTCGTTCTAGAATTTCGAAAGGTCCGATGTACCTGGGACTCAATTTAACTTTCTTACCAAAGCTTATTACTCCCTTAAATGGAGATACCTTCAGGAAAACATGATCACCAACTTGAAATTCCAAATCCTTCCTTCGATTATCGGCATAGCTCTTCTGCCTACTTTGAGCTGCTTTGATGTGATTTTGGATTACCTTCACCTTTTCCATCGTTTCCTCTACCAGTTATAGACCTACAAGTTTTCTTTCACCAAAGTCATCCCAACAGGTAGGTGTGTGACATCTAATTCCGTATAACGCTTCATATGGTGCTATCTGAATACTCGAATGGAAGCTATTGTTATAGGAAAATTCTACCAGAGGTAAATACTGATCCCACATACCCTGAAAGTCAAGTGAGCAGGATCTCAACATGTCTTCTAAGGTTTGAATAGTCCGTTCTGATTGTTCGTCTGTCTGAGGGTGGTAGGAAGTGCTCAAATGAAGTTCAGTATCCAGGGATTTCTGAAGAATCTTCCAAAATCTTGAAGTAAAACAGGGATCACGATCAGAAACAATCGATAGGGGTACTCCATGAAGTCTCTCAACTTCATTAATATATAGTCTTGCTAGACGTTCCAGTGGTAGATCTTCTCTTATAGCAAGAAAATGTGCTGACTTGGTAAGATGATCAACAATAACCCATATTGCATCATTCCTTCTAGGAGTCTTTGGTAGCCCCATGACAAAGTCCATCGTAATATTGTCCCATTTCCACTCCGGTATGGGAAGAGGTTGCATGACTCCTCCAGGGTGTTGCCTTCCAGTTTTCACTTGTTGACAAACCATACATCTTGACACAAAATCATCAATCTCCCTCTTCATATTGTCCCACCAAAAATGTTCCTTCAAATCGCTATACATTTTGGTTCTCCCTGGGTGCATAGAGAAATGGGAACTGTGAGCATCATACATCAATTCTCTTTTTTAGATCAGGTATATCGGGAACACAAAGTCTCTTCCCAAATTTCAAAATTCCATTTTCATACAAAAAATCTCTCAATCTCCCATCATTCACAGCTTTAATCTTATTTTGAAATTCTCCATCATTAGTCTGAGAACTCTTAATCCTTTCCAGTAAAGATGGTTTGGCAACCATTTGAAAAAGTATTTATGTTTCTCCTTCCTTGGTTATTCCCATGTCCATCTTCACTAGATCCATCAAAATTGGATCCCTTTCAATTCTCATCACATTCAAAACTCCATGGTCTTTTCTTCTCAAAGCATCTTCCACCTTGTTTTCTTTCCCCGGGTGGTAGTGTATCGTACAATCATAATCCTTGAGTAATTCAAGCAATATCCTTTTCCTCATGTTGAGTTATTTTTGGGAGAAAATATACATCAAAATCTTGTGATCAGTATAAATCTCACATTTTTTCACCATAGAGGTAGTGCCTCTATATCTTCAAAGTAAATATCACAGCTGCTAACTCAAGATCATGAGTAGGATAGTTTTGTTCATGAATTTTCAACTGTCGTGATGCATAGGCAATAACCATATCATTCTGCATAAGGACACAACCAAGTCCTTTCTTCGATGCATCACTATAAATAACGAACTCATCATTCCCCGATGGTAGAGTAAATATAGGATCATTGAATAATCTTCTCTTTATTTCTTTGAAACATTCTTCACACTCCTTTGTCCAAACAAATTTAACCCCTTTACGTGTGAGCTTCGTTAATGGGTTGGCCAATCGGGCAAAATTCTGGACAAAACGTCGATAATAACCTGCCAAACCAATAAAACTGTGTACCTCAGTTATACTCGTAGGTGCTGGCCATTCATGGATTGCCTTGGTCTTAGAAGGGTCAACAAAGATTCCATCTTTAGAGACAATATGGCCAAGAAAAGAAATCTCATGAAGCCAGAATTCACACTTGCTAAACTTCCCATATAATTCATGTCTTCTTAGAGTCTTCAAGATAATGCGCAAGTGATTTTTGTGATCTTCGTAGCTTTTTGAGTATACCAAGATATCATCAATAAATACCACCAGAAATTCATCGAGATATTCCTTGAAAATTCTATTAATCAGATCCATGAATACAGAGGGTGCATTAGTCAATCCAAAAGGTATTACAGTAAACTGGTAATGCCCGTACCTGGTTCGAAATGTTATCTTCGGAATGTATTCCGTCTTCACACACAACTGATGGTATCCAGATCAAAGGTCAATCTTTGAAACATATTGATCTCCATGAAGTTGGTCAAATAAATCATCAATGCGTGGTAGGGGATACTTGTTCTTTATTGTTATAGCATTGATCTCCCTGTAGTCGATACATAACCTCATAGATCCGTCTTTCTTTTTAACAAAAAGAACATGGGCTCCCCATGGAGAAACACTAGGGCGAATAAATTCCTTATTACTCAATTCCTCTAGTTATTTCTTTAGTTCGAATAATTATACAGTGGACATTCTATAAGGGGTCTTTGATATAGGCCTTGATCCGTGAATTAAATCAATGGAAAACTCAACTTCTCATTCTGGAGGATGTCCAGGTAAATCTTCCAAAAATACATCTGCAAATTCTTTCAAAACAGGTACATCCTCTATTTGAACATTCCTTTCCTCACCCATAGTTATTTCATTCTCTTCCTCCCCAATAATTGAATTTAGTTGAGCTACTGTGGGTGGATCTAAATCAGAATTAGGTGGTGACGATTCTTCTCTAAAGATAATGTGTTCCTTATCATCATCATCAAGAATCGTAGCCTCTTTCTTCTTACAATAAATCTTCACATCATAGTCCGAAATCCAGTCCATACTTAGGATTATATCAAACTCAATCATAGGTATGAAGACAAGATCAGCAGATAAAGAACATTTATGTGCTCTAATGGGGACTGATTCACAATAATTTGTTGCAATGATACTTCCCTTAGTATTTTTAACTGAAAACTCCCTTGTTAAATCAAATTGGAAATATCTAATTTTCTTAGAAAACTGGGAAGATATGAAACAATGCAATGATCCAGAATCAAATAATGAATTTTCTAAACTTGAGGAAACCATTAAATTACCTACCACCACATCTTTCGGAGCTTCTACCTCAGTAGTAGTGATAGCATAAGCTTGGCCTTGATCCCTTAGCCTTTTCTGAGGTAAGTTCTCCTGATGCTTAGGACATTCATTTTCATAATTCCCCATCTCCCTACAATTGTAGCACTAAACATTGGTAGCTTCCTTCTTCCCCTTGAAATCACGAGCTTGGTGGCCTTTTTCACCACACTTGTAACAGACTCCTGTTCCCTTCAAGCAAGTACCGGGGTGTTTCTTACCACATTTACCACATGATGGATATTCAACCATTCCCTTCTTCCCCTTATTTCCATTCCCATATTGATCAGCAGGTCTCTTCTTCTCTTGCTTTTCTTTAAAGTCATAAGACTTAGAGAATTCCTTTTCGGTCTTGATAGCACATGAGACAACGTCTTCATACGATGAAAATGATTGTAAGACTAATGCTCGATGGAGAAATGGTTTTAAACCATAAAAGAAATGATCAATCTTACTTCTTGGGTTACGTATATAATCTCCAGCATACCTTTCTAACCTTGTAAAGTTAGCCTCATACATTGCGACATTCTCATCCTCCTTTTGTCACAGACTTAGAAACTGCCTTTCCATATCTACTCGATGGTCGCGAGGAAAGTATTTTTCTAAAAAAAGATCTTTGAACTCCCTCCATTAAATATTTGATACATCATCATCTTCCTTCGTATTTTGAATCAATGACCACCATTGATCAGCATCTCCAGTGAGGTGGTAAATTGCCATGATAACTTTTTCCCTTTCACTACTCCCCAAAGCCTGAAATATTTTCTCTAGGGAAAATATCAATTGCTCAGATACTAAGGGATTTTTACTCCCATTGAACGTTGGTGTTTGTTGCCCCATGAATCGATCTAACATTGATCCTCCACGCTGTGGATCAGGGTGCTCCATACGGGTAAGGTTATTATTCATAACCTGAGTGAGTTGTCCCAGTATGGTGATTAGCTGATCGGCACCAGTTGCATCACCAGCTCCATTATAATTATCTTGAACAGGAGGGCAATCCCTACATGGATTGTGTGCATTGATACAGTTTCCATTTCTTCCACTAGGTGCCATTTCTAAATAATGGCATAAACTAGATCAGTTTGTGAATCAAAATACATAATCCCATACTTATAATACACTTAACATAAATTGAACTATTTATGGATATAATCCATAATCATAAGAATTTTTTCTTTGTGGAAGTATATAATCATAAACCCTTCATAATGATTTGTAAATAGAATGAGAGTTATCCTAAGCATATCCCCCGGGAGTGTCGTAACCAAGAGTGATGCAAGGCCCGTTGTCGTGCACCAGTTCCCGTTCGAGTCTAGCTCAAAGCGGTGTTTTCGGGTTTTACCCCTAGGTACATCTGTGCCAGAGCCGCCTCTACCTGCTCATATCCAGACAAGGATTTATTGCTCGGAAAACTCACAAAATCTCTACAATACCAAAATTCTAGGAAGTTCTTCTATACTAATCCTCAAAGTTCTTCTTAGGTCTACGTGCTCTAATCAGAGTTTATATAAATCTATCTTCCAAGGTTTGTACTAAACTTCCTCTGATACCAAATGTAACGCCCCGACCCCAGTTACCCAGAGTCGGTGCATTATTAAATAACATTGGAATGATCACAAGAAAGATCAAATCTCTAAAGACCGATTGGTTTAGTAGCCTTGGAAACACTAGATATATTCATAAAGTTTTAAATTACATCATGAAGTGAAAAACTACTACAACAACATATTGTCTCCATAATCCACACTATTATCCCCTCATAATATCCCTGCAGGTCATTCATAATTTACTTCTTCACTTCTTGGGAAAAATAAATCATAGAAAAGGGGTGAGCTCAAATGCCCAGTAAGGATAACAATATAGCAGAAACATTCATAAATAAGAATAAACATTTAAGGAAATGTATAACTAAAACAAAAGCCTTTTAAACTTGAACTTCAACATAGTATGGCAAAAATAAAATGAAATAAATGCCATTTACTTATTCACATGGATGTTCCACTAATCGAATAATCATATGAAATATCAATAACCACTTTCATAATGATGGAATGCATAATGCCAGACTATCATAACCACATAGCCAAGGCCTCGTGCCAAGACTAGAAATGATATTTTTCTAAGGCCTTGTGCCAAGACACTAGTTTGTCTCATGATACCTACCAATGCATCGAGGAGCTATAGCGGGCTCCACCCGTCACATAATAAGTCTAATGCATTCCCATATGAAAAGGTTTAAACATAACATAAACATTCGTATTAAAACTAGCATACGAAATGTCAATACTTTCACCATAAACTATGAATGGTATAAAAATAACACATCCATAGTCAAACATATCACAAAACCTTCAATACAATATATAAGTTTTTTATCATAATAAATCAACTTCAAATAAGTGTAAAATCCATCAAAGGATGTTGACATAAATAAAATCAAAACTCTTTTTAGAAAAATATCTCTTTCTATTTTGAAATAATTTAAGAGTTTTATATTTATGAAATAAAAAATTTTCTTTGAAAATATTTTTATAAGCTTGTTGGGGAAGCATCGATAATTTTATAATGGTAGAAAATAGCCGCACCCGCCATATGAGTCAAAAAAAACATTCTTACCTTAATTCTGTCGAAAAGGTTAAAAAGCACCTTGTTTGGAAAACGACGGAAAGATTACTTTATAAAACTCTTATAAAAAGTCAAAAAAGGGTATAAATGACTTTAACCCATATTATTTTAAATGGTAAAAATGTTTTGAAATACATTTTTGAGAAACATGGATGTGGATGATAAAGAGATCCCAGTAGATTATTACATATAAACAACCTCGGATAATGAAGAGATTGTGAAATAAACCATTACCTTGTACTTTTCCTTGGTTGGGATAGGTTAACCTCCTGTATAATGATTAAATAATTGTTATTAAATTATACAATAATCATATACATTAATATGATATCATATATGATCTTTTAACATTTATTTGTTAATAATATCTTAGTATTATCGTTGTTTCGGGTGTTAACTTACTCGTTTTCTTTTATATGTTTTGTTATGTAAGCCATGTTTTTAATGGATAGGTTGTATATTATTCATATCCAAATTGCTATCAAGTCCTTAAACATCATTTTTAAATCAGCAAATGATAATTATACTTGAATGGATACGATTGAGAATGAATCTCATCGCGCTTGTGGAGACGGTAGTCCGTACATACGCACGAGCGACAATATCATTCTTTTGATATTAAAATAATATATAAATGGATGGTATATCATATATACAGAATAATTAAAATGTTATATTTATTATTTACATGAGTTACACATCATTATTATACCCATCCAAATAACAATATATTGAATAACAATTACACCACGACGTGGAGACGGTAAGCCGTACATACTCACGTATGGTGACATGTTATTCAAAGGGTGGATAGAATACTGAATATGGTTGTACCATATTTATAATGACGTCACAGTATATATGTGATACTGGAGTTATTATTTTAGAATGGTAATAACAATGAAAGAAGAAGTGGAAGAAGAAAGGAACTTGGAAAAGGGTGGGGAAATCATTACCTCTTCTTCGGGTTCTTTCTTTTGATTTGATCAAAAGGGCTCCTTAGGTTGGCTTTATGATCAAACTAAGGCCTCTAAGTTGTAGTGAGAGATGTTGGAAGAGTATTTGGTAGAGTTATTACGAACCAAAAGGCTTTTATGTTGTGAATAAATGAGAAGGAGGAGTGCCCTTTTATAAGAGGGGTGAGGGGCACCTTTGGAAAAGCTAGAAATATTAATTTATAATAAATTCATATTCGGTTTCTAATGGCTAAAAAGTTGATTATTTAAATTCTAAGGTGGGGATAGGTCGAAAACCATTAAACCAATAGAATTTAGACAGGTTTGGGTTACTATATTAACCTTATCTTTAAGTATTAACTCTTAGTTAATTAGTTTCACTTTCACAATGTCTCTTTGTATTTTTATATTATATGGTTAATAAACTTACTATATACATCCAAGAGACCCCCCACGTGGTCCATTAATGATATAAATATCATTATATAAGTCTCTTGGCCGAACCTTAGATTTTTAGGAATTTAATATCAATTAATATTATAATATTTGTTTTAAAAACACTTTTATGTCAATTTTGACACTATTCAATAGTTGATTTTTGTGAAACTCATAACAGAATGATTACTTCTAAAAAAGTAAATTAAATCAATACTAATATGTTATATTATCCTAGAAAATTATTTTAATTCATTAAAAGGCTAAAATTATATTTATTTGGGTATTTATAATATCAATTAGTTTAATTTGTCACTATTATGGTAATTACTACATCAAAATTGTGTCATAAATAAATTTAATTATATGAAGTCTAAAAATTATAAATAAAATATCATTATGTAGGAAATCATTTTATCTTTATAATGAATATTTATAGTAGAAAATCCAACATATATAACCCAATGTAAAAATTTGTTTTCTAAAAGATATATGCTTGTGTCATTTTTGTATTCATTTTAACTTAATTAAAATTAAGTGTCCCTATCACCAACAAGTGGCTCCATGGGGTCCCAAAATCGCCCCAACGATTCCTATGGTTGAACATGTGTCAATCAATAAGTCTAGGACACGTTTTATGGTAATTTAGTATTATTATAATATTATTTTTAACCCTTATTTACCAGATTTACCCATAACCATGGTAAATAAAATATTTACCGAAGTAATTATTCAAAATGTCTAAAAATAAAAGTTACCTATTTACACAATTTTAACATCCTGATTCCAAATATGGAATCCATTTTTCCAATTTCAACACACATAAGTGGCATAAATTAATTTAAAATTAATTCCCGTTGTTAAAACAGAAAACGTGTTTTTAAGAGATAATAACTATCAAAAGATTGATACTTGTTTATGTCCTGTTTAATTGTAAAATTATGTCCAATGACCAACATTGAATTAAATGGTAAAAATATATTATGAATATACTTTAAAACCACTAAAATTCATAATTTATCACTATTAATTATTTTGATTAAAAAAGTTGTGTTTAATTAAAATTTAGTAATTTTCACTATTCATCAAAATATTAAAGTTATCCGAAGAGTACCAAAATCTCACCTTAGGCTAAAGTCAATATTACAAATCCAAAAATAAAGTCCATTTTGAAATATAAAATATATATAATTTCAAAAAGTAGTTATTACTATTCATAATGACTAGTTTGATTGGTTATGGTGTGTTAGAACTCGGTGTTGCGTACAACACACGCTATCACATTATTCAAAGAGAAGAATACCGTAGAAGCTTGGGGTGTTACACTAATAATAATTATTTATATTTTTTCTAGGACTCCCATTTATGAAATACACAATCCAAAATCATGTGATTAGAAGATATTTAATATATCATTATATGAGAATGGTATTTATGGGACAACCACGCATGCACATATTATGAATGTGAATAGTGTGCCCTGAATTATATTTTCATCCAATGCATTTGGTAAACTTTATCACATTATATGTATTATATTATTAATGGGAGGTTATCTTAAGGAAAATATGTTATTATGTCCCAAAAATTATCTTCTCCATTTGTTTATGATGACTAGTTTAATATTATTGTGAAATTCTAATGTTTTCTTGATGTTTTTTAGTTATATCATGAATAATTGTTGAAGATCATGATTATAAACGATATTATGTCCTCTTTAATTGCTTCTTGACTAACATGTAATACATTAACTTATAAAACTCTTTCATTATTACCTTATTGGTAATTATATCTAAGCACTTTATTATGTATTTCCCCATGTTTTCAGTGTATGTTTAAGAAGATCGATGGAATATTATCTCATGTTATAGTGTTTTTAATTAGGAAACTATTTTACCTTTTCAACATCATATGTTATATACCTAATCAACCCAAACACTAGGCCTCACAATTTTCATGGGTCATATTATGTGTCACTTTATGTACTAAATCATGTAATATGTTTTATTAAAATTTGTGTCTTTTATTGGTTTTAAGGGAAAATTGAGATATATTTTGGAATTGGGATTAGATGAATATTGTAAAATATATAGGCATAAGAAGAAGAAGAAGAAACAATAATAAATATTGGTAAATTATACTGAATATAGATTTTAATAACTGATTCCATGTCTTGAAACTATAAGTAGATGTGTCTCTATCATAGTTATACCATAGGGTAATAACATCAAATTTGTAACATTTAGCTGGACATGATCATCCCTTGGTGCAGGAAAGAATTCCATCATGAACACATTGATTTATGCTCTAAATGGACATGCTTTTGTAAATTGAAAATATCATTATGAACTATTATAATGGTAAACAATACACAAAATATTATATGTTTTCAAATTGATCATGGAGAATATATGTTGAAATATAAAATTCATAGGTTTTGTATTATATATCATTAAAGAGTTAATTATTTAATGTTCATGGAATCCAATTTATATGTTATAGTTTAAAAATAATGATCAAAATTATATATACATTTTTTCAATCTTTACAAATTATAAAGATTGAGTCAACGAAAAATGCGATTAGAAATTTGATTTCAAAAATAATGAGATGACTAACCTTATGGTAGAATACTTTTAAAATATCATGATAATAAATCATCAAATAATTCAATTTATGAACTAAAACATAAATTATTATTATTCTAAAAATCCCCATATAATTGATCATGTTTCAATTGAGTACATTTTGGGATAAAGGCATCCAAAATAAAATAGATCCCCTTATCCATTATTTATATAACAATGATTCATATCCATTGAAAATTTAATCTCCATACATTAATAGGTTGATTAATTGATGATCACGTTGATTTTATATTATATTAAATAATATTATGATCAATGGTGTACCTTTTTCTAAATTTATGAATCCTGAAAATAATATTTATGCAGAGTTGAAGAATTATGGAAAATGATTTTTTTAAATAGTTATCTAACATGATCTACCGTAAAAAGTGATGGATTTTGTTGAATATAGTGAATGGAAAGAACAACCCAATTGTGGAGTACGAATAAAAAATCACAATAAATGGATGATACATAGTCAACATTGTGATCACCCTTGACATTAATATTGAATGCATCTTCAGTGGTCCAAAGTATTTTTTTGGTAAGATTTATAAATTTAAAAAATAGATTGATATGAGTCTATTGTCTTATGTTGAATCAATGTCAAAATAAATATTGAGAAATGTTATAATTCTAATAGTTTAGGATATATTAAGTGAAGAATAAATTTAATATTTGTTGTGTGATGGGGTAAAATCATGGTGGAAAAAATTTGAAACATCCCACATTTCAATCGTGTTGAATGAAGAATCATGAAAATCACTTGATGGTGTCATTCAAAATTAGGACGTGAAGGATGTAATGGAAACAATCGGTGATTTTAGTGGTAGAATCAAACAAATGTAATAGACTAAATTAATGAGCAAATTAAGCACCATACTATTGTACAATGTTTGAACTATAATGAAAAAGGACATATAGAAAATAAAAAAACAAATCCATGGTATGATGATGATGATTATCTACCAGAATCTCTAAGGCCTAGAGTAATTTGACATGATTTTTCTGACAAAACTGATAAGGTGGTTCTATATATCTAACTGGTGAATGGAATTCAAGTTAGGAAATCGATAATTGAAAACATACTACTATATTTCTCACTAATAATGAATTAATGTAATTAACACTTAGTAAAAATAATAAAAAACCACCTAAAAAATGGAATTCGAGTTATCATAGGAAATAAAAAATTGGATAAAAGTTTCAACCCGATAGAGTAATTCATCACCTACCCAAATATTTATACATAATTTTTCTGAAAACCATATGACAATCCATTTAGGTAAATTTAAATTTATTATTGGAATAGATTCATGTTCTTCATAACTTGATGCCATAAATTTTTGACAGATGGAAATCACCATTTGTAGTAGAAATCACCATATAATTATATATAACAATAATGATGACGATGAAACTCCATTAGATTCAGCAACCCAATCATGGATATTTTATTTATGAAATTGTATCAAGAAAAAATAAATGGGAATAAGGAAAAATCATTCCTGTCGAAATGACCATTGTCGTAAAATTCATAGATTTGTTCCCTGAAGAAATCCATAGGCTATCTCTTTTCCAATTGATAGGGTTCAAGATCAATATTATACCTAATTATTTAGAAATATATAAGAGTTAATATTTAAAGGCTAATTCTGAACATGAGTAACTAATGAAATAATTATAGGATATTATGGTTAATGAGTTCGTATGCTAATTTGCTTCAACATGGGGAACACCCATCATTTTTATCAATATGGATTATGGATTAATGTTTTTTGTATTTATTATCATGTTCCAATATATATCATGATCCAAAAAATTTATCATAAACAATGTGTTAATTAAAAATTATATCGGATATGTGGATCACAATAATTGCTTATTGTGTACATTCAGTCATGATATTATAATGCAATGATTAAAAATAAGGATATACCAAACACATGTTTTCATACAAGGTATGGTAACTATGTGTTAATAGTGATTCTATTTGTCATCAATAATATTGCTTCAATTTTTATTTAATTCCTAATTAGATTTTTTAGAGACTAAATCTAAAAAAAATTTATATAAATTTTAAAAGATAATATTATGATTAGAAATTTCAATGATGAGCTTTTGGATAATTTTAATGACACACTGATGAAAATGTAAATGAAAATTTATTTCCTATTTAATGAAAACATGATTTTTTTGGACAGAGAATGTGTTATTGTTTGGGAATATTATCACCAACAAAGTGACATATATGGGTCATTAAAAATAGAATTAATTAGTGTATGAATTTGACCAACAACTATAATTGAAATTAATAGATTCCATGGATTATCAATGTATCTTTGATGATTTTTGAGAAACATATCATGATCTTCAAGAACATTATACATAATAATTATTAAGGGTTTCATGTTTTTATAGGTAAATCAATTTTAAGATCCAATTAAATTGTTGATTATAGGATAATCACTAAACATGTTCTCATATCAACAAAAAAGTATGGAAAAGATTCAGATATAAAATGTTTCTTTCAAAAAGGGATGCAGTTTCCTCATCCAGAAAGATGGAAATTGATATCCAATTTCATCAACCAATTCAATATCCATGACCAGAACTACCAAACACAGTATCTATAATTATACATAGAGATATTCAAATAAATTATTCTGTAACAGTGTCACTATACATAAAATTGTAACCTATACATATCATAAAAGTATGATGTATATATACTGACTGAAGGATCATAATAAGAACCAATTAATTTTGATTGATATTATCATGTATTATAACTATTTAATACATTAATATAATGGTAATAAAAAAATTAGAATACATTCTAGGTAGAAGGGATCCCACAAACCTATCAATAATTTTGAATGAATGGTATCCAATCATCACAGACATGTAATAAATGTATATATGCATATTTATAGGATTATAATCATACCATTATAAAATAAATAAAGAACATACATTATTGATATGATAACAGATTCCCACAATGATAATGAGGTACTATATAAAATTATTGAAAATATTTGGGTTTTCAACATTTCCAAAATGCAGTTATAAAGAACAAAATCCTAGATATGTGTCCCACCAAAAGTATAAATGAAGAGGGATTTTTTTGGATGATACAAATAGATAATAATAATGCATTCCACTATGAAGTGCTAAAATGTATAGATATTTTATGTAAAACATATTTTGTGGTGACATAAAGAGGGATATTTTAGTGTTTATATATGGTTTGTTTAACTGAATATGAATCAATGAAAAAGTACCATAGTATATGTGTATGATGAAAAAATTTCCAATAATAGGATTGAACAGAAAATAACCATAGACATACTCAAAGGACTATATAAGAAACCTAATGGAAATAATTTTATTTGGGTAGTTGACTATCAGAAAAAAAAATTGGGACATATCATTGCTATCATGGATATTTCATTCTCTAAAAACTCCCTAATGTATATATAAGAAATGTCACATGGAATTATGAAGTTTCATTATCAATTAATTATAATTGTGATTTGAGATTTATGAAGTGTAATTAGTGAAGACTTCAATAAAGATTAGATATAGATATGAGTTTCAGTATCTGTTATCACCCAAAAAATGTTGGACTCTATTAAGGGATCATTAAAACTTTATAAGATATTCTATGATCACGTTCAATTGATTACAATAATGTTTAGGTAGAAACCATTCTTATGAGTTAATATATAACATTAGGTTATATTCTATAAATCAAATTGAAACTTATGAGCCTCAATTTGGGTTGATTTTTCCAACTCTAACATACTAGGATGAATTTGGAGACATGAATCTAAATAGACCAAAAAATATAAATTATATATTAAATATAGTCCAAACTATTCAATGAAATATGAAATCAAAAAAAAAATTGATTTAAAAACTCTACATAAAATCAACTACATGATCTATAATTTTTTTTGATGTAATGTGTTCCTAAATATTCCACCATAAAAAAATTATAGATGTTTAGGATAAAGGTAATTAATTATATTGGATACATCATCCACATTGAGATCTATTATTACATCATAGATATGTCCTATTTACAAGAACTCCCACCTTCCATATGACATGAAAATGAAGTGTTCCATGTATCCCTATTGAGGATACTCACACCTGGCCCCCCCAACAAGTACTGAATAAAGAGTTGGTATCACTAGAGAATTATGTTTCATAGCAAGATAACCTCGATAATATCATAAATTATAGAGGAAATGTAATAGGAAAAACACAAATCCACATGTGAAATCATTGTGGAAAAACATCAAGTTTGTCAAAATGATAAGGGATGTGGAAGAAATAATGAAATATATGTACACTCGTATGTTTTTGTTTATAAATTAAAACACTTGAGGGTGATAATTATTAGAGGAATAATTCAATAACCAATAAGTTTAAAAAATACGTTATTAAAATCTTAAATTCTATTTTATCATTTCATATTATATAAAATAGATGAAATAATTTAGTTATTTTGTTCTATTATAAAGTCTATTACTATTAAAACGAATTTATGCATTAAAAACATTGATAACAACATTCTTTTATAAAGATTATTATTTTTATGTTATGGGATATGATGTAGTCCAATTACCCATATAGAATAGGTTATGGCCTTAACCATCTTGATTATACCCTATAAAGTTCCATTATTAGGGATTTTGAGGTGGATTTCATCACATGATTACACCCTTGACCAAGACGAATACATGATTTAATTCCTAAAGCACATGTGAAACCATTTCTAGGAATAGTTAATGTTTATCGATATGATGATCCATACCATTCATATTGAGCCACACCAAAATCATCTCACAATTGAACTCCCTTTGAGAAAGTCCTATTTTGTTAAAGGGATATGTATGTAACTAGTACCTATATTAAATTTTATATTCTATTTCAATAAATTAATTTTTCATTTTATAATTATTTACTATTACTCGTAAACCGACTAGATAATGAGTTTTTTTATATTAATATTGTTTACAATTAAATATAAATTTGATTTTTGAGAAATATATAGATTAAATTGAAGTAATTTATTATGAATTCATGTAATTTTTAAATAACATATATTTTACAGCTATATTATTTTAATGAAATATTTTTTATTGACATCAAATTTTAATATAGTTTTACAATTTCAAATCCAATTTTAATAATTTTTAAAAAATTATAATTCAAAAAACCAATATTTTATCAATAAATTGTAATTAAGGCACTTAAAATTATAGTTTCTCATATATAGAAAACAATTTTTATAAAATAAATAATTTTTACAATTATAATGAAAAAATTATCCTTCTATTTATTTTCAAAAATATTCAGAGATGATCAATTTTTTTGGTTAAAAATTAAAAATAATATAATTATATGCAGTTTTTATGAATAATTAATATAAAAAAATATATGAAAAAAACTATAGAGATTTATTGACCAACATTATTCTTCCACTTTCATATTAATTTTTGTGGTTTTATTTGATGACATTTACAAAACCATAGTAAATCCTGCAAATCCTATATTCTATTTTAATGTTTTAAAAAAAATCATTGTAAGAATAACCCCCGTCCATATCTCAAAATTTATTGTTTTAAGTAGTTCAGTTCCTATAGTTATAAAATAGTAACATAAAGACATTTTTGTTAGTACCCATGGGAGAACAAGTGGGAGTGATTGTGGTTTGTATTAATTTATTGTAAAGAATACAAATAATATTTTTTGAAATTAATAAATATTTCCCCTCAGTATTTCAATGTAAAAAATCCAAACCACTAATTCCATTCCAACAAGAAACCTTGTAGGGTTATTTAAACCTTCTTTTACTTCTCTGGATAACTACCATGGTGTATCTATGTTCATTATAATCACATACAATGTGTTTAAAATATGTCTCTCTAGGAAATGGATCCTCTCTACCTCCAAAGTATTCATGAAAAAAATAATTATATAATGCATTTTATTTTTAATTTTTCATGCTAATGTATTTTTTTGGTACATTTCCTATAATGTAATTATATTTTATGTGTGGTGAGAGTCCCCTTTCCCTCCCTTTAAACCATCCATGATTATTTATCTACCTATATTCTACTACAAAAATTGATCCTATGAGTTTCTTTTCTAAACTATTGTGTAGTGGATACCCCTCCCCATTTACATTAAATGGTATTAACCTATATGTATGTAAATTTAATTGATTAGAGAGATCCATGTATGTATCCCATGCTACATAATCATGGAAATAAATGTGATCAAACATATGCTTATTATGAATTATCTATATGGAACACTTATTCATGTATATGTTAAAAATATGATTGGGTGACCACAATTATAAATACTTCCATTTAATTGGGTATTTTATTTATATCTAATTATTCCATATATGTATACAGGGTCATTATCCTTTGAAATCCGTTTTACAGTGTCTCTATAATTATCCTAGACTTATTTTTATGGTGTCTTATTATAGGTATTATATAAATGCCTATATTGTTATGGTGTTATCATGTTATATCATGCATCATTATTGAAGAATTTTATTTTTCACATAATAAATTTCATATTTATATTAATATTAACTCATATAAAAGACCATACCTTATTTTATTCATTGATTATTCTCTTACTCAATTTTATAGCTCTCCCCATACTTATGTAGTTCTAAAGGTTATCATGTGTAGTTTTAGATGATCAACAAATCAATGTATTGGAGTTATTAAATAATATAATTTTATTCATATTTATGATTATTATGTTATATTTTTAATTTTAAAATAATAGTAAGCCATATGTTATTATGGTATTATGTTAAGTGTATCATTAATAAATCCTCAAATATAGTGTGATACATTATGGGATGTCAATTTTCCATAACAATTAGTGAATGAAATATATTATTATATGTGAATTCAAAAAAGTTAAATATTTATCCCACATACTATGAATGTAAATATAGTTAAAACTAAGCATTTAATCTAGTTTCTATATAATCCTTTCAGACAACCAAAAAATAAAATTATTTTATTTTGATCTCAAACATATCACAGTGTCAACAAAAATTTAAATAATCCTCAATAAATTTGATATAAATAACATCACATGAGAAGATACAGTAAATATAATAGAAAAATAAATACTCACAACATCACTAATATATAGTCTCATTAGGGAAATAAGAGATTGATTTTACATTATATCAAGGAAACATGAAGATGGGGATAAGTGATCAGTAGTAACCCATTTTCAAATATTCTTGATCATAAATTTGATATCCATTTTCAAATATTCTTGATCATAAATTTGATATTCCAAAGAAGAAGTACATAATGATATCATCCATTTTCTACATAAGAATAATTAGGCGATATATGAATCTTTTTTGATGGTTTCTATTATTCTTTACCAATTTATAATTCAATCATATTCATACAATGTCAATAATATACATTTTTTTATTTCACCATCAATTTTTTTTCTTGCACTTAATCATTTTGGGTCTTCAAATTGTTATAGATTTATTTCAAATGGGTGATCATGTGATATCTATATTTTTCTCTTTGGAAAATAAGAAAATGACAAACCCATTTAAAATTTCAAACAAATAATAATAGATGAATGATATAAAATCATTATCATTCAATAATTTTATTTTATAGTGAATATTATTATCATCATGTTGAAAATTTTTATTTTCTATAATAATTTTGGTTTGTAATTAATTTAAAATGAATTTGATTATCCACATCTTTAATTATTCATATATAAAACATTACTTAATCTATGTTTATTGGATCCTTAACATTTCTTCAATTTAGTAAAAAATACTCTCATATGTCCTACTTAATGAATTGAGCACATTATTTTATCATCTAGGTAGGTAGTGTTTTTGAAATTATAATCGTTGAGTATTTATAACAATAGTAATTTTCACATGATAATACATTTACATATGAAGATTTGTTTCAATATTTTTTGCTATATATATTTCACATAATTCACTATAATGAAAATGAATCCATATCATCATTGAAAATTTTTATCATATGATCTTATGCTATTCTGTTGGATAACAGTACTCATGAATATTTAACTACCATGATACATGGAAAAAATATATAATTTTATATAAGGAATAATTTATTTTATTTTCTTTAAAATTATTGGGCTGAAGCCTAAATTATTTATTTATAGAAAAGTTCTCTTTATGACTGGTTAGATGGAGACCCAATACATATCCCGAAGGCCAAGTGGCCTGAATATAAGTTTTTAAAGTCCATTATGTGTCCCAAATCGCCCCTTAGTGAATAGTATAGCTACAATACCCACCCAACTACAGTACCTGCTACAGTACAACCTCCGCTACAGTACATGCTACAATGCCTCCATCGCTACAGTGCCTTTGCAGCTACAGTTTTGCCACTACTATTACATTTCTACAGTGTCCTGCTATAGTGACCAAGTTTTTATAAGGAATAATTAAATTATATTATTTTATATATAACTATATAAAACAAATTATCACAATCCCATTAGTTTGGTAAATTTATTTTGATTATCAAATTTATACATTATTCATAAAAATGTTCTTTACCATCATCTGAACATACTAATATAACCTTGTAACAGTTAATCATGGTTAACGGGAAACCCAATCGACATAATTATTTGAAAAACTCATAGATATTAAGTTGTTAATAAAATTATATATACTACTTATTTTATATTCATTGTGTTATTAATTATATAACATCATTTTTCATTAATGGATCTACAATTATTCCATCTTATATAAAAATAATTCCATAATAATATACAATATGATTCAACAATTTTTATTTTAAAAATTTTCTATATAAAATTATTATCAAGGATTTTTAATAATGATTCCCAAGTGATTTTTATTTGAATAAAATCATTTAGATACTATAAATTTACAAATAATAAAAATAATAATGTAATTATAATGATATTCCCTGAATACATTGTTAATGAAATCCCTTAAAATATAAGGTACATTGGTCCAACCAGTATTAATTATTAATGTCAATACCACCTATTAATTATCATCATTGGATAAAATCTATAATTAAAATAAATAAATGATACCTACAGTAATTTTCTGCTAATGAAAAATTTAGATCTCCTAGTTTTTGATAAAATATGTAATCAATGTGAGGTAGAGGATACTTATTCATTAATTTAATGGAGATATTTTACAAGTAATTAATTTTAATATTAAAATACCCATTAAACATGAAAACGTCAGGAAAAGGGGATCCATATAGTGAAACATAAGTGTGTATATACCCCCTTTCCCCAAAAAAACTATTATTAATTATACATCTCTACTAATTAATTTCCTATAATCCTATAGGGTAAAATAGATTTGTGTTTTCAATTATGGTTCAGAATAATGAAAAACTAAACAACACGATGAGGTGGGTACCGTGATTTTCATTAGGATACACATCAATATAAATTTTCTTAATTGTCACATCTTATATTATATTGTACAATTCTCATTCATTGGTTGTGTATTATATTTCTAACATTGATTTCTATAAAAATAGAAACTAAGGGTGTATTCAAAACATATTAATATGATTTTGTATTCCAAATAATGGAAATAAGATCCATATCTACATGAAAATTACTAATATCCATTTTTAGTAAAAAACATATCCTTTTATATTTTGATATGTAATATATAGAACTGATCACATCAAAGTCTACCAATGTTATAGAGCCCCAATATTTAATAATAGGTATATCATGCATGATATAATATACAATGTGGAATAAAAAAGAATCTTTGATAATGCAACACTCCAATATATTATGTTATATTTAATTTCAAAAAAAATCAATCTATTTGACATCTAATGATTCACACAATAACACAATTAAATGAAACACGATGCTCTATTAAAATATTATGATTAAAAAAAATAAAAATGATATCCTATATATAATGACGGATGGTTTAAATAAGGCCATATATATTATGAAATTTTATATTTTTTCAATTGAATAAATAAGATAAATGATTATATGATAAATAAAAATAAATCAAATCATTTTTAACAAAAAATAGTTGTTTTTTGAATAACAATATTTTCCTAAAAGGTTATTTCTTCTTGCCATACGCACATATTTTAAAATATTATATTATTATTTTTATAATTTATTTTCTAAAATGCCCCTTATTATTCAAATATGTATATCAAAATCATTATTGGGGTAATTTTTGAGATTTTTATGATTTTTTTTATTTTTTATGAACAATGTAAAATACCACTTCTTAATATAAACTTATTTTGTTTTAAAACATTTAAATGTACTATTCTTATTAATTTTTTTAATTTAACATTACCAAAATTATATTATAATGAAAATAATTTATGTAAATTTAATTAATTCAATATTTAATTATGAAATTAAAACATTATATAATTATGATAATTTTTTAATTGGAAATCCATTTTTTAATCACATCTATGGGATTAATTATAAATTAAAATATTCCATTTTTTAGTTCAACATGATATATGGATTCCATATATTAAATAAGAATTATTTATATTTCCTCAAAAATATTCTTAATTTATTTCTCTTAATGAATAGTAATAAGATATGAAGATATTAATTATCAGGGCTAATGTTAATACTTGTATATTGGGATGTTAAACTCAAATGATAATGGTAAAAATGAAATAAAAACATATCTAATTAATTTTTTCTGGAAAAATTAAATTTCTTATCACCTGATGAATTATTATTGTGATTTTTTGGAAAAATATTCCCTAAATATAACTTATATAATATCTTTAGAAAAGAAAAATATGTCACCTTTTTTCTTGAAAATTTAAATTATGTGTTCATGTTGGAAAAACCAACTATATGAATGAATATCACTATAAATTTTGTGAGTAATGAATTTTATTTAATGATAGAAATAAATTATTAATTTAAAAGGGTCAGATAATTACATTTTGAGATTATGAAATGCCAATACATAAATTATATAATTAACGTGAATTTAATATAAATGATATTAAAAATAATAAGAGTGAAAACCTGAATTAATTACTATGTTGAATTATTTATTTTGGTAAATATATCATGTTAAACATTTGTAAAAATAAAATATTTTAATTTAATCATTGTAATATATTAATTCAAGTTAAATTAATAATGATGAAATTGATATATACTGTATTTTATAATAAATGATATTTTATTAAATGATTTAAATTTCATAAAAATAATATATTCATCCAATTGGATTGTAAAAGTTTGAAAATATTAAATACCATCTATTAATAGACCAATTATTTTTTAGTATATATTATATGGAACCATAATCGGTAAAATAATTATTTGAAAGGTTTCGGTTAAAACATTGGGTTTTCAAGTTACACGAACTTTTGATAAAATTATTTTTTAATACACTTTTAATTGATATTTGATAAATAATATTTTATATTCAATATTTTGGTGTGAAATTTATCTAATACATTCAATTTTATATTATTCTAAATGGATAAATTATTTTGGATAAATAATACTAGTTACTGTATTAAAAAAAAATTTAAATGTGAAGAAACCTAGATTTCAAGGGAAAGCATGTTTATAACATTCAATTTCTTGTATTAGAGGTTTGTATCAATAATATAGCCTCTAAAATAATTAATTATGAATATTGGATCCACATACGGTGATAAATAATTCCAATTATTCAATATATTTGGGTATTACAAAAAAACACCACTCCTTGGTTATAAAATTGCATTCACCCCACATAATTATTCACACATCCCATTAAATTTTCAATAAAATTGAATCCAAAATAACTCCAAAAAATCATTATATATATTATATATCTTTTATTCTTCCAAATATTATAACCATAAGATCCATAAAAAGATATCCAAATTAGGTTTCTGTTGTGGAATATAATTTTCTTAATTATTTTAATTATTTTCCATTCCATATTTAAAGCCACAAATTAGGTCATAATATATCAAATAATTTAACAAAAATATATCCCATATACATATATTTTATTATGATTATAAAATAATATTTATCCATATACACTTCAATAAAATGTGATATGAAATCATCAATCATGTGTTTGTGGGACTACAACCTCATGAACTGATGCAATCCAATTTTGATCATCCATTTCCAATATTTGATATAATGATATATATAATGTATAAATATAATATTTATTATATTATTATACTTATATAATGTTAATATCACATATATCTTCATACATTCAAGCCTGTTCGAAATATGATATAGTCTATGTTATGTACAGTGGCCTACAACCTCTCAAAATGATGTAATTCTTTTATTACATAGGTTTTACATTGAATTTAATAATAATTAATTTAATGTATATATATGATAAATATAAAATTAAATAAACTGTTTTTATAAATATGTAACCAACTTATTTAAATATTCCCCTTTTAATGGGATGAAAATGTTAGTCATTTGAAAATACTCTTTATCATCTCGAAAAAAATATGTGATTCATTTTCATTGTACAATATAGAAAAATTGTTATAAGGATGAATATAATTGAAAAAAATATTATTTTTATAATTATTATCATTAGGGTGGTGATGATGTTATATCCTACATTCAATTATAGGTAAATTCATGAAAAGCTATTAATGGAAAACAAGGCTATAAAAAACTAAAACAATGAAAATAATGTAATATTGTAAACAAACAGGTGGTAAAATGTTGAAAGTGGATTATATGTTTAACTATGTAAATTATTTTTTTATAAAACATATAAAATAAAACAATAATTATAATATAGGATTTTCAGACACATATATAATGGGCCAAACATGATGTTTGGGTTTTAAATACAAAATTTACTTCATAAAAACCTATTACATATTTTACATATTAATAATCTATGTTGTGTATATACTGAACCTTTTGATTTATTATAACATTAATATATTTATCTTCACATTATTTATTGATTATATTTATGTTAATTGTTTCATTACAATTTTACATAAACTGTTTCCATAGTGGTAATTGTAAATTATAAAATCTCACATTATTTATTATTTTATTATTTAATGTTCATAAAATAGTAAATTGTTTTCCTCTATTTGGTATATCAAATGAATGGAAAGATGTTTTAGTGCAAATATTCATTTTTTATCACATTGGTAGAAAATAAATCATCCTCAAAATCAATGTTTCCTAAAAATGATATAATTTTTATAACCCTTTTCAAAATATTCATTTTATAACTTTTTACACATTTTTTATTTTTTACAAATTTTTTTGAATATAATATTAATTTAATTTTTTTAAAAACTCACACATATATTTTATTGAAAAGTTAAAACGAATCATTGATTTAATGTTTATATCATCAACAAAATTTACCTCCAAAATAATCACTAATTGATATAAATAAAAATTTGTATGATTTAATGTTTATTTTCAATGAAATTAATTTTCAAAATATTATGTCACCATATGGTTTTAAAAATATTTTCAATGAATATCAGTTATTTTCATTAGGAATGTATTAATGAATATTTATATTATATATATTCATTAATTACATAAACCATTTATTATACATATTTTCAATTAAGTATATGTATATTTTGAATCATCCAATTTTTTATTAGGACTTTTTATGATCAGTTGGACAGAGTATTTATAATTTTATTATCATTATGAATATTGATATGGATGGTTTATGATTATTTATTTTTGACTGTAGTATGTATTAAAAATTTTCTTTCTAGATTTTCAATATGATTTTAATTTTGATTATCTCTCACCCACTTTATATAAATAATGTATTTGGAATAAAATGTGATGGTTATTTCTAAATAATATAGATACCTAATATGGATTGATAGGTATCATGAGGCAAATCATTTCGCCAAATTAGATGGGGTTTTACCGATATTTTTAATGATTCTTGTGAATGGTTTTTATAGTATTCTTTACAAGCCCATCATTAGGAATTCCATCATTTTGAGATCCTTTAATAAATTTCATGTGATTATTATAATAGATAGAATATACATGGATATGATTCATGATCAGTTAATTTTTTATTCATTTACTTGATCATCATTTATTATTCCAATGTTATGCTCATGTTTTTTCAAAAATGGAATGTGATTCAATTATTATCCATTCTATATTGATTATTTTTATTTATACATAATATCATCCAATATAATGATATCATTACTAAGAATCTATTCTCAGGCCAATCTTATGTTTTATTTTACCCAAGATATCCGGAACATTTTTTGATTTATACACATTGATATTTATAGGGTAGAAATGAATTTATCTTTGAATATACATAGTGGTATTATAAATTTTTTTATGTGAAAGTATTTAATGTTTATATTTTCAAAATGATACTAAACTAATCATTCCATCATGACGATATATTTTGAATTTTCTTATTATATATAATAGTAACCACTGAATTTGTGATACATGAATGTGGGTTTTAAAGTTGACACCAAAGGTTTTTTAATAGGTAATATGGTGCCTACATTTAGGTAAACATAGATTTGGTAACATGAAAATTTTATAGACATCAAAGATACTTATAAATGAACATGATAATGTTTTTATAAGGTATATATAATGTGGTTCTTCTAGAAATACATATATATTATTATACTATATGTGGATGTGGTTGTGGAATATTTATAACTAGAGGTAATAAATATTAGAAAGGTTTCACTATATTAACATAAGAAATGAAATTAGGACATCAAATGCACCAAGAGTGAACATCAAAGGGGATATTATTTTTATAATTAACAATTTCCTTACAAAAAATTATGAATTATTTATAATTACATTTATATTTTTAAAACCTTCCCAATGAAATTATTATTATGATTTTAATATTAAACATATAGACTTTATTAATTTATGTAATGTGTTTTATTTTTTTTGGAATATAAATTATGATAAATAATGTTTTGATCTAATATAGTGTATGATATTGTTTAGAAATGGTTCCTAGTATAAGGAATGAGAACGATATCACAAATCATAATCAAAATAATTATAATGATCATTTATTTGATGTAATTAATCCAATATACCAAAGGGAACATATCAACTAGATTTTCTCACTATAATAGTACATAGTATAATGTATTATCATCATCGAGAAATATTTCCTATTTTCATATTAATTTTTATAGAATAAATAAAATAATAAAAGTATAATGAAAAATATTAATAAACGGATTAAGTGATAGATGGATTTATCCAAAGAGATAATTATGGAAGGAAACAAACCACAACTTTCTGGAATGGAGTTGGAGTTTTCTATATTTGTGGAGAGATAGTTACCATGATATGGATTGTAAGGGTAATAATGAATCCTTTCATTCATAGTTTTTTATCTGTAAAGAGATAGGACACTATGCAAACTAATTACCCTAGAGAGAAGAGATGAATGATATTTGATTCTTATGGATCATGGTAAGTCATATACTATTAATAATGAAAAATATAAGGGATTTAATTATTTTTGTATTTGGATTAAATTTGTATGTTTCAAAATTATTTTTCCAATAATAATCTCAAAATTTATGAAGATTTTATTGTATTGTATTTTCTATAATCATTTGAAGACTTGTGTTGAGTGGTACAATGAAAACTAATTCACATGAATATTAATCACTTTTCAAAACACTTGGAATTTGAAAAATAACCATTAATATGTGTCTTATATGGATTTCAAATTAATAAGGTTAAGTTTGAGGGATACTATTGATGAAATTTAATTTTGTCTAATGTTTGATGATCTATATAATTTTTGATTGTTTTTACTGTAGGTATTGAATTATGAATTATATTTGAAAACCAGAGAATTTAATTTTAGAATGATGCATTTTTAATTATGTTTTTGTGATGATCAATATATTGATGTACATAGAATGTGACATTAGGATCCAATTTATTATTTCTGTGGATTATAATATTGATTCAACTAACTTCTTTTTAATTTATTTGGCAACACAACTACCCAGACGTATTTTATATGTGTCATAATGATAACTAATTATGAAAGTGATTTCATTGACCTTTTAGAGTTAATAATGTGGTGTAATAAATTAAATTATAATTGTATTAATGATACTAAATTTTTTTTTCATGGAATATATCTAGTGATTTGGGGAATTACATACCATAAATCTATCGATCATACAATCAGATAATTTTTTCTAGTGATTAAGGCATGAAATTTAATGTTAGACATTTAGTTCTTAGAGAAAGAGTTAATGTTAAAATTTATTAACATCAAAATAAAGGAAAATAATTTAATTTTAATGAAATTATATTTCATTATGTGTTTATTATAGATGGTAAGAGAGTTCTGGAAATCTATGAAAAAGAAATTGAAGAAATGAAATTTTAATTCCTTTATATTTAATAAATTAAATTTCCTCTTAAGTAAAAATTTATTTATGGATTTTGGATCCTCAAAATTATATAAATCATTCAATTTATTATGATCAAAGTTATTTTTCACTCTTTATTAATACATTTTCATCATTATATTCATCCATTTCCAAATCTTCAATTTCCAACAATGTCCCTCTATTTGGAATCCAATTATGTGATATTAAAATTGACATTAATACTACCAACAATTTCATACAAATTTTATGTTTTTAACCCCTACAATTATTTTGGTGTTTATAAATGGTATTTTCTAATATCAACTGTAACACCCCGAGATTTTGTGAGAATTATTCATTTTAATTTCATTGATGTCTTTTGTTGTATTCTACACAAAGATAATCTTGCGCTATACACAACACCATATTAGCTTTAAGTATACGGAACACTATTCTTGGCTTGCGTTACATGTAAGAGCAACCTTCCTCGATAGCTTTCATTTTACGTAATACCGAGTTTTACTAAAAAACGATATGTAATTAAAATATTATATTAACTAGCAGTTAAGAATAGTAATACCCAATTTTAGAAATCTTATAAATTTTATATTTCAAAATGGACTTCATTTTTTGATTCAGAATATCGAAATTAGGAAAGGGTTAATTTTTTGTATTTTTCTGAAAACCTTCAATTTTTGGTGAATAGTGAAAACACTGAATTATTGGTTAAAACCAACATTTTATTTAAATCTTCATTTATTTTATTTAAATTTATTTTAGGTGAAAATATATACATAATACCTATATAAGTTCAATTTAATTCATTGGATCCATTTTATAATAATTGTAGATATATAAATATTTTAGTGATCTTTTTATCATCTTTTAACCACTTTCTAGGAGCATTTGAAAATTTACATAAAACATAATTTTACTACTTCTTTGAGTTGAATTTCAAAAATAAGAGAGACATAGTTAATATCGAGGAGTAAAATTCGGTTCCATAAGATAAAAATAATTTTAGGTGGACAATATCTTTTTACTTTTATTTACCACGGTTAAATGTAAATAGGGTAATTAAGGGTAAAAATAATATTATTATTACCCTAACACATGTATTAATAATATTGGATAATTATAATTCGACCAAAAACAACCTTTGGAAAAAAAATGTAAACCTATTTGGTCTACTTGTATTAGATTAGGACACTTATTATTATTTTATTTAAAGAAGAGTTAAAAGAGTTAAATCAAAGTTTAAAAAGTAAAACATTTTTAATATGGAGTTATACATAAGATAAATTCAAATATAAATATTCATTAAAAATTTAAAAATATTTCCTACATAATAGTATTTTATTTTTATTTTTTAAACATTATATAATTTAATTTCTTTATGACACAATGATGATGTAGTAATTACATTATTAATGAAATATTAACATAATTGATATTATAAATACCCAAATAAATGTAATACGAGAATTTTAATAAATTAAACTAATTTTATAGGTTAATATAACATATTTGAGCTGGTTAGATGAATTTTATTTTATGTAATAATGATATTATGACTTTATAGAAATCAAAATACCAAATAGTGTCGAAATTGACATAAAAGAGTTTTTTAAACAAATATTATATTATTAATTGATATAATGGTTTTAAAAATCTAAGGTTCTGCCAAAAGTTTTATATAATAATATATATGACATTAATAAACCAATTTTGGCTTGATTGGCAGTTTATTTTATGTTTATTAACCATATAGTGTAAGAATACAAGAATACACTGTAAAAGTTAAATTATTTAACATAGAGTTAAATCTAAATGATAATATTAAAATGGTAACATAAAATTTTCTAAAACCTATTTATTTTGTGCTTTTATACCCATACCCACCCTATCCTTGAAATAAGTAAATTTGGAGAAATTATAAAACGAATTTGAATTTAATATAAAATTATATGTTACGTTTTTTCCTAAGATGCCCCTCACCCCTATTAAAAAAGGAAATTCCCCCTTCTCTCTAATTCACTCCCACAAAGCCATTTTTATCAGCCATCCCCTACCCAAATACCCTCTAAAATATCATACCTTCATCTTAGAGGCCTTAATTTAATCAGAAAGCCAACCTATGGATCCCTTTTGATCAAATCAAAAGGAAGAACCCAAAGAAGAGGTAAATATCTCACCACCTATTTCATGTTCCTTTCTTCTTCAACTTACTTCTTCATTTTTTGTTCCATTATAAAATATTAACCCAATATATTCTATATAATTTGCTGTTATTATAAAAATTTTACAACCATATGAGTTATTTTATCCGTCCTATGAATGAAAAAGTCACTACACGTGTGTATATATGGCTTACTGTCCCCACGTCGTGGTGTAGTTTGTTATACAAACATTTCCTCATTTAGATGGGTATAGTAATGATTTTGAATTATATAAATAACAAATATAACATTATGATGATTCTTTATATATATGATATAACATTAAATTATATACTATTTTAATATCAAAAGAATGATATTGTCGCTCATGTTTACGTACGGACTACCGTCTCCATGAACACGATGAGATTTATTCTCCATGATTATCCATTCAAGTATGATTATAAAGTATATATAATAAATAATCATTAATGATATGAAATAATAATGTTACTGGATATTTACATATATGTTTCATTAACTTAATTCCATTCAATTCAATAAGGAAACGAAAACAGTGTTAATGCGTACGTACGCCTACCATATCCATTAACGGTGAATTACATTCTATTTATCGATCTATTATATATATTATATTCTGAATATATATTATTTATAACTCCTATTTTAAATTCTAGATGTAATTAAATCATGATATAATTAATGATATCATGGACAACAATTCCAATCACGTACGATAAATGAAACGATTTTACCGAAAACACTACTTTAACATGGAATTGAGAAATAAAAAGGTAATATAAAGTCATAAGTGAATCATATATGATATCTTAAATATTATTAAGCTTCTGTTACAAGTTAATAATATGTTTAAACCAACTATACATGAGTCTTGGACACATATGGATGAAATTGGACATAAGGTTAGGGATTATATTGTCTCACTTTTATTTCCGTGAGACATATGCCTTAATCACCCACTATTTCTTTTGCATGTAGTTTATGCATCCCATGAATGTTTTATGATTTTAATTATAAATTATATGATATTTACACATGCATTTAATTTTCATTATTTGATGTCCAGAATTATTCCAACGATTATAAATTTTAAGGGATAATTTTCCAATCTCATTTTTCACCGAGATTGCTTATTCGTAAGTATTTACTGGGGTTATGTTTATCATCCATGTCCATGTTTTCTCAAAATGTTTTCATAAGATTTTTACTATTTTTCCATGTATTTATGATGTCTTTTTTCCCTTTTTTGACTTTTACCACATTGTATGGAAGGATTATTTCTTTTATATACCATACGAGTTACTTTATGACTTTTCCCGTAAAAGTACGAGAAGAATAATTTTTTAACTTATACACCGTGAATGAATTTTTACAGATTTATAACGCATTATTTATATGAAGATTCCTCTACATTTTTTCATGATTATTTTCAAAAAAATTATGTTCTTTTAAAATCGCAACACATTTTGAGAAAAGGAAATGATTTTGACAAAGAAATGATATTTTCCTCAAGAATTCATTTCATGTGTTTTGTCAAAACTATTTTCCATCTAAGATGACATTATTTAGAATGATTATGTTTCATGTATAATGTATCTATTATTTACATAGTTTTATTTTAATCATGACGAAATGATATCCATTTTTTTATATAGATTATTTCATGATGAAATTATATTTATGAAACCCATTTTATTCATTGGGTTATGATGAATGATTTATTTTTATTTTGTGGCACACGAATGAATGATTTCATTATGAGATGGGTGGTACCTATATCTCCCTCCAATGCATTGGGTAAAGATTTATATCTCATGGGATAGACTTGTATGGAACAAAAAGTGAATCAGGTTCAGTAATACTAGGTTTGAACGACATGTAAACACGGTTCAGTAATGGACTTTTTCCACTATGATGGTCTTGGAAGAAATGCCTTGGCTAATATGGAAATCATAACATGTGCTTAATGGTATCCACAATTACCTGTTTTATTCCCATGCTATTTTATCATGGTTAATGTTCCTTTATGATCTATTCCTTTTTCACTGACATGATTTATTCCATTACTAATGATTTTGATGTTTTATGTTCATGTTCTTACTTTAAAATGTTTAAGGATTGGTTTGTGTTCTCCATGTTTACCCTTAATGAGAACTTGAGCTCACCCTTTTTATGATTTATTTTCCCTTGGTTATAAATAAAGGGGTTTAGGTCAGAAAAAAAGGGGAGGATCTTATGGGAGATGTTGAAGATCTTTCACCACATTTAGAATATTATGTTTGTGAGTTTCCAAAGACACTAAACTAATACGGTCTTTGGGCATCTATTTTTGACCTGTATTATATATTCCTCAAAAGTAATGTAATGTCTATGTACGTCATGCTTTGGGTCTCTACAGTTGGTATCAGAGCAAAGGTTTAGTTAACCTTGGGAAACTAGGATGTGAAAGCTTTACTGAGAATTCTTAGAGATATTTCTAAGGTATGTATATGGATGCATTTAAGGATATGTATAACGTATAGGTTACAATCCTAGAATTATTATAATGATCATGAATATCATAGGATTAATCATATGATGTTAGGGATTTTAAGTACTCCCCAGTGATTATGTTGTTTTCCTAGTATGTTTTTTTCATCTCACACTATTGTTTTTGGGTTTTAGAAAATGGCTGGAAATGGGAAGATTCATGTTAATGGAGAATATGATGGACAATGTAATGATATTCTTCATGAGAGACCAAATGAAATAGGAATTGGAAGGAAAAACATTGTTATTATCCCAAATCAACAATCTCATAATATGATCAATAATATCAACTTTAGCATGTTTCCTAACTCGGCTAATAAGATAAAGAAGGAGTTTCATGATGATCATAGCGGAAATAATGTTCAATTTTACTCATGTAAATTATGTGGGAAGAGGCATCAAGGAGAATGTTTCAATGGAACTGGGAGATTCTTTGGGTGTGGAAAAGAAGGAAATAAAGCCAGTAATTGCAATGGAAAAGGTTCAGTTAACACCATGGAAACGAAGAATGGTATTGATAAGATATCAAAAATTGTTAAATGTTTTAAATGTGGAATGTATGGGAATTATGAAAACCAATGCCCTAAGTGAAAATCTCATGAAGAGAATCAACTTGTCCGTATCGGTAGTATTTATGTTGATGATGATGATGAGACTACAAATGATTTATGAGATGAAAGAGGTGTTGAGGAATAAAATGATGAAGCTCGGTCAATGGATTAAGTTGGTAGTGAAAGGATTTCATGTTTATCAAGAATAATGTATGGTACTCTGGAATAAAGAAAAATATAAGGATTGTTACACTATTATTTCTTCGTGAGTATTTGGAAGTATATAGTGAATGGTACTGGTAACCATGAAAAGTGATTGAAATATTTTTGGAAAGCAGATGATAGGCGCATAATGAAGGGATAAGGAGAAAATAATATGTTTGATATTATTAATGAGCCCTTGACTGATATTAGGAAAACGTGACATCATGGTTTGAGTATAATGAAGTTTTGGGATTTTCGTATGTGGAAAGAGATAACTTTTGATAGCATTCATGTTTTCACTAAAGTTTAATGGGTATTCATTTTTCAAAAGAATACATGATTATGGTATTCACATGTTTGGAATGTAACTAACAAGATATATCATATAATATATAGGCGATAAATGATGGTATTCACTTGCTTGATTGATTAAATTTCTAGTTATAATTTTATTTATACTATGAGCTTAGATAGAAGTATTTTGGATAACACTGAAGATTTGAAATGGATTATGTTGGACATAATATAATATTTTTTAAGGATAAAACCTTTTTTCCATATTATATCTGTAATTTTATAATAGTGTAGTTTTAGAAAAAGGAAAACCTGCAGGACGAGTGACAACCCTTCTCGTCGGACAAGGATGCGTGAATAAAACCCACAAACAAAGTTCGATAGGCCTTTACCACCTACCACTAGCCTACAAGAAGTCCCTAGTTTGTAGAAATTAGTTTTATTTTATTACGTTGTATGATAGATAAAGTATAAGTCCATTTTTGGAATCATGTATGATGAACCTCACCATAGATAGACTTATGTATATTTAATATCTTATGCTAACCTTTTTTTGTGATTGAGATAGATGGAATGACCTATAATTATATCGCATGATCATATAATACTTAAAGAATGAAAAATTCAACTTCATATATTTAACTAAGAGATGAGCATAAATTGTTCCTAGAATGACCAGTGATGATTTTAAACTGAAATCAAGTGAGTATTTATTCTTATGCGAAAATTCATCAACATCATAGAAATGATCACGAAAACAAAAAACGTTGTCATGGTGCTCTCATATCCAACGAATCAGATGATGCCTTAGATCATAAAAAATTTATGGCTTTGTGATTGTTGTAATTTTTATATACATGTTCACTACCACTATCCATTAGAACTTGATGGTTAGATTTCTCTTCCATATCCATATTTTCACCTATATTCTTTTACGTGGAAACCCAGTTATAAGTTACTTTGGGTATCCGTTATGTTTCTAACAGTACTTTTTAAAATGATGTTTTTGCATTGCTTTTTACGATGTTGGTTTCTATGAGATAAACATTCAAGTAGAAAACCATTTATAACCTCGAGGAATTTCGAGGGGGAAATTCATTTTAATTGGGGTAGAATGTAACACCCCCAGATTTTATGAGAATTATTATTTTTAATTTCCTTGATGTCTTTTGTTGTACTCTAGACAAAGATTATCAGGGGTCAAACGCATCACCGTATTAGCTTTTAGTATATTCAAAACTATTCGTGGCTTTCATTACACACAAGAGCAACCATCCTCAATAGCTTACGTTGTATGCAATACCGAGTTCCACTAAACAACGATATGTAATTAAAATATTATATAAACTAACCGTTATGAATTTTAATACCCAAATTATGAAATTTTATAAAATTTATCTTTTAAAATGAACTTCATTTTTGTATTCGGAATATCAAAATTATCCTAGGTTGAATTTTTGGTATTTTTCTGAAAACATCCAATTTTTGATGAATAGTGAAAACACTGAGTTATTGGTTAAAACCGACTTTTTATTTAAATAATACTTTATTTAATTTAAATATATTTTAGTTCAAAATAGATACATAATACCTATATAATTTCAATTTAATTCATTGGAGTAATTTTATAATAATTTTAGATATATAGAAATTTTATTGAACTTTTTACCTTCTTTTACCCACCTCCTAGGGGCATTTGAAAATTTACATAAAACATAATTTAACCACTTCTGTGTGTTGAATTTCAAAAATTCGAGAGACTCAATTAATATCAAGGAGTAAAATGTGGTTCAATAATATGAAAATAATTTTTGGTGAATCGTAACTTTTAACTTTTATTTAACACTATTAAAAGTAAATATGGAAATTAAGGGTAAAAATGATATTATTATTACCCTGAAAAATGTATTAATTCTTTTGTATAAGTATAATTCTACCAAAAAACCCTTTTTAATAATATATTAACCTCTTTGATCCACTTAGATTAGATTAGGACACTTATTATTTTTTATTTAAAGAATAGTTAAAAGAGTTAAAATCAATGGTTAATAACTAAAAAATTTTAATATAGTGTAAAACAAAAGATAAATTATACTATGAATATTCATTAGAAATATTAAAATATTTACTACAAATATTTTTTAGAAATTAAATATTTTAACTTATTTATGATATAATGATGATGTATTAATTACCTTATTAATGAAATATGAACCTAATTAATATTATAAATTCCAAAATAAATGTAATTTCATAGTTTTTATGAATTAAAATAATTTTCATGGATAATATATCATATTAGGGTTGGTTTTATGAATTTTTTTAAGTAATAATGTTGTTATGACTTTAAAGAAAAACAAATACATAATAGTGTCAAAATTGACATAATAGAGTTTTAAAAAAAAATATTATTTTATTAATTGATATAATGGTCTGAAAAATATAAGGTTCTTAAAAAATACTTATATAATAATATATATGACATTAATGAACCAATTGTGGTTCTATTGGTAGTTTATAGTATTTTTATTGACCATATAGTGTAAGAATACAGGAAGACATGGTAAAAGTTATATTATTTAACGTAGCGTTAAATCTAAATGATAAGGTTAAAATGGTAACCTAAAATTGGATAAAACCTATTGGTTAGGAGGAGTTCGACCCATCCCCACGCTATCCTCCAAATAAGTCACATTGGAGCCATTATAAACCAAATATGAATTTTTTATAATAATATTTTATGTTTTTTCTAAGGTGCCCCTCAACCCTCTTATAAAAGTGCACTAACCCTTATCTCTAATTCACTCCTCCAAATCCATTTGTCTCGACCAAAACCTACCCAAATATCCTTTAAAATATCGTCCCTTAATTATATAGGCCTTAATTTAGTCAAAAATCCATCCCAAAGAGCTAATTTGATCAAATCAAAAGGAAGAACCCAAATAAGAGGTAAATATCTCACCACCCTTTTCAAGTTTCTTTATTCTTCCACTTCCTCCTTCGTTGTTGTTTACAATCTAAAATAATAACTCTAGTATATTCTATATAATGTGATTTTATTATAAAATTTTCCAACTATATTAGTTATTTTATCTGTCCTATGAATGAAGAAGTCACCACACATGCGTACGTACGGCTTACCGTCTCCACATCGTGGTGTAGTTTGTCATTCAACCATTTCATCATTTGAATGGTATAATAATGAGTATAAATGATATAAATAATAAATATAACATTATTTTGATTCATTATATTTGATATAACATCCAATTATATACTCTTTTAATATCAAAATAATGACATTTTCGCTTCTGTGTACGTACGGACTACTGTCTCCACGAACACGATGAGATGCATTCTCCATGATTAACCATTCAAGTATGATTATAAAGTATATATAATAAATAATCATGAAATATATGACATAATAATTATACTGGATTTATGTACATATATGTTTCATTTACTTAATTCCATTCTATTAAATAAGGAAATGAAAACAGTGTTCATGCGTACGTACGACCTACCGTCTCAATGAACGGTGTATTTCATTCCATTTATCGATCTATTATATATATATATATATATTATATTCTGAATATATATTATTTATAAATCATGGTTTAAATTATTCATGTATGTAAATCATGATATAAGTAATGATATCTACAACAACAAGTCCAATCACGTACGATAAATTTAACTATTTTACCCAAAACACTGCTTTAACATGGAATTGACAAATGAGCAGGTAATATAAAGTCATAAGTTAATCATATATGATATCATAAATATTATTATAGTTCTATTAAAAGTTAATAATATGTTTAATCCCATTATACAGGAGTCTCAGACATATACAGAGGAAATTGGACATACGATAAGGGATTATTTCGTCTCACTTTTATTTTCGTGAGACATATGCCTTAATCACCAACTATTTTTTTTGTATGGTGTTTACGCTTCCCAAGAATGTTTTAAGATCATTATTATGAATGATATGATATTTAAATATGAATTAAATTTTCTTTATTTGATTAAATTTATGATTCCACTGATTATAAATTTTAAGGGATAATTTTGCAATCTCATTTTTTTCTGAGATTGCTTATTCGAAAGTATTTACTGGGGTTATGTTTATCATCCATGTCCATATTTTCTCAAAATGATTTCAAAAATTGTTTAATATTATTACATGTATTTATAAAATAATATTTACCATTTTTTTACATTTACCACTGTTTATGGAAGGAATCTTTTTTTATTTACCATATGAGGTACTTTTTGACTTTTCTAGGAAAAGTACTATAAGAATGTTTTTTAACATATACGGCGTGAATGAATTTTTACGGTATTATAACCCCTTATTTATATGAATCTTACTGTAAAAAATTTCATGATTAATTTCAAAAAAATCTTTTCTTTTAAAATCGCACGACATTTTGAGAAAAGAAAATGATTTTGAAGAAGAAATGATATTTTCCTCAAGAAATCATTTCAAGTGTTTTTTCAAAACTATTTTCAATCTAAGATGAAATTATTTAGCATGTTTATGTTTCATGTATAATTTCTCTATTATTTGCATGGTTTTATTTTTATTATGATGAAATGATATCCATTTGTTATATATGGATTATGTCACAATGAAATGATATTTATGAAACCCATTTTATTCACTAGGTTATGATGAATGATTTATTTTTATTTTATAGATCATGAAAAAATGATTTCATTATGAGATGGATGGTACCTATATATCACTCCAATGAATTGGTTAAATATTTATATCTCATGAGATATACATGGATGGAACGACAAGTGAATCCGGTTCAGTAATACAGCGCCAGAACGGCAAGTAAACCCGTTCAGTAATGGACATTGTCCACTATGATGGTCTTGGTAGCAATGCCTTGGATACTATGGAAATCATATCATGTAATTAATGGTTTCCACAATTACTTTTTTTATTACCATGTTATTGTATCATAGATAATGTTTCTTTATGATCAATGCCTTATGCACTGCCATGATTTATGCCATTACTCCTGATTTTGATGTTTTATGTTAGTGTTCGTACATTAAAATGTTTAGGAATTGTTTTTTGTTCTCTATTGAGCTCACCCTTTTTATGTTTTCTTTTCCCCAGGATATAATTTTTTTAGGTAGGAAAAATAAAGGGGAAGATCTTATGGGATATGTTGAAGATCTTTCACCAGAATTATAAGATTATGTTTACGAGTTTCCAAAGACACTAAACTAATACGATCTTTGGGAATCTTTTTTGTCATTAATTATGTGTTTCGCACAAGTAACATAATGTCTATGTACGTCATGCTTTGTGTCTCTACATTAACAGAATGATTACCAAAATCCTTATTATATTTTGAGGGTACAGTTTCTATAAGGGGTTTAGAATATAAATCCCCACAATTTTATAAATAAAAAAACATTATGTTCTATAGCATATATGAAAAAAAACAGTGTAAGTGAATTTATCATCCCAAATACATTATATTATATTTCATTTTAAATAAATTCATTCTATTTATTTATTATTAAATCACACCACATCTGATTCAAACAAAACATGATACACTATTGAAATATTATTATTCAAACATAACCATTATAACATAGACTTTATGTTGAGGGGTATGAATATGAATATCTATATTTTGAAAAATTATATGGTTTGAACATATATGTAAAAAATATTCATTTTTTACATATTAATTATATATAAATTAAAATATAATTGAATTAAATGTAATATTTTCTTAAAAAACGGCATCATTTTAAATGGAGATTTCATCATCCCTTGAACATCTATTTTATAATTGATTTTTAGGAAAATTTTATAATTTATATGGTAAAATTATCTTAATTTTTTAATTAAAAATGTCTAAATAAATTATTGTGAGGTTTTTATAATTGATTATTATCTTTTTTTGAAAACTCTTATTAATCAATTAATAGTGAATGAGTTATTATCTTTATTTATAATTTTATTTTAATTTAAATCATTTTAGGTTTCCATTTTGATTTAATTATTTCTTATTAATACAAATTGATATATATTATACAAATTAAATATTTTTCAATGGAATCAATTTGTTATTAATTTTTTTAATGTATTTTGTATTTATGATTATTTTACATTATGAGCACGAATTTTCTTCCTTGTTTGTAGTTATATTTATAAATTACATTTTCAGACATATATACATTTATCATGATGAATTTTGATAAATATTTACACCATAATAATTAAAATTATATAAAAATTTTAGTTTAATTTTATTATTAATAATGATTTGTTTAAAAAAGTAAAAAATTAACTACTATGGTTCATGATAAAATGAGATTTCCATGGAATTAAACAAAATCAATAAGGGTTGAAATATACTAATAGTTTTATATTCCAATAAAATATTATTATAATTACCCTTATCATATAATGAAATATTTTTATGGGTTTTGGGGATATTTTTTAATTAATGCGAACTATAAAATCATTTATGCATTTAAAAAGTAATCATGTAGCCCTCTTGCTTGTAAGTGTCAATTATGTGAACATATATAGAAAAAAGAATGATGTGAATAATATATATTTTAATTTTGAGAAAGATTAAATTAACTAAAAGGGGTAATTTATTATTATCTTTTATTAATCAAATAATGAAAATAAATTGTTAAGAAAAACCATATCAGTTATTATTAATTAAATGAAAAATAATATAAATCATACTAAAAAAATTTAGATGTAAAATTAATAAAATTTATAATTTTGTCGCAAACATTTTTTATAATAAAAATACCATTTTATTTATGTGTGTACATTATATATTATAATTACGCCATTTAATGGGTTTGTGTTATGAAAATTAAATTAAAAATGACATATTAAACAATGTTGTTTTTTATGATAAATACTGTCTTATTTAATTATTTATAATTCCTAAAAAAACCCATCATCTAAGATATTTTTATATGGTAAAAAGTTTCATATATGGACAATATATGGATGAATTAGTCTTTTGTATGTTCTATATTGACCTGTTAACAATAAAAATATGGTTAGTGTGGTTAAGGATAAAATGATGATTATGCATGTTACATGAAATTCAGTTAAAAATACTATTCAAAACTAAATATATTTTAATTACATATATTGGATTTAATATTTATAATACATGCATCATTATTATAAAATAATTTTAACTTTATTTTAGGCTTAAATCATAAATTACATGGGATAAAAACACTAGTTAATGCTGTGAAAAAATGAAATGTTTAACGTATAGAATGCTATATGATAAGGAAAAAAATTCTTCAAAATTTGGTTTCATATTTTATAGTGGCTTTGAAAGACCATATCATCCATGAAACCATTTAAGTATCATTTATTGATCCAATAGGTGTGAGATTTACTACCCATGATTGAATATTTTATGGTGTTTAAAAATTCCCCACTCTATTACTTATAGAAGGTCACTCACACCACTCACTTCTTCCCATATGTAAAGACATTTCGATATAAAAATCACAATGAAATGGATCCTAAAAACTTGTATCCACATTATAGTGTGTATTTTCATTGAAATATAAATTTCCAGTAGTTTTAACAAGATGTCCAAAATATGTTTCACTATGAGAATAGAATCATCTTTACTAAGATAATAATTTTGGTTTCTTCATTGACATCCATAAATCATTTCATAAAAAATAAAATATAATAAAAATGTTGTCTAAAATATACTAATAGGTTATTATGATAAAAAATAATATTTATCAATATCCACATTCTTAAAATGGTATATAAAATCATAAATCATGTGTATAGAATAATAAAACCTATCTAACAAATGTATATATTTTTACATCAACAATTCACACAGTTTTACATAATTATGGTTCTATTGTATATATATATATATATATATATATATAATGATATAATTATATTTATACAATTTTAATATCACATATACCAGATTGATTTCAATTCTGTTAAATACATGATAACCTCAATCGATCATACAATAACATCCATCTCACAATGTGATGTTAATTGATTTACAATTACGATTCATCTATGAAGGTATTAATTTTATTTTCATGATTATACTTGAAATATTTGACATGATATACATTCTAGGAAATTAATATCTCCTAAAAATAATTACCATTCATCATTTAGTGCAATTAAATCATATCTCTGGCATACATACGACACACTATCTCCACGAAGTCATGTTATTTCTCTTCTAGGTCGACCATTACTGATTGTTTAAGTATATATATATAATGAAAAAATATATTAATATAATTCTTGTAAGGATGAAACTATATATGATGTATATGAATGTGGGAATTCATGAAAAAACATGAATACCAAAGAAATTAAATTGACATGTGATACAATCATAATATTTTATTATTCAAAACAAATAGGTAGTTAAATATTAAAAGGAGGTTATATGAGGTATGTTATATATATATGATTTTGGATTTTTAATAAATTCATAATAAAACAATATTTATTATATAGGAGTTCTAGAAACATATAAAATGAGTTGAACCCAAGGTATATGTTTCTCACCTATCATTTACTTTCACGAGGCCTATGTCATATTCCCAAATTATTCAATTTTTTCGATACTACAATACCACATATAATATTTTATATCAGTAATATATTTCATTTAGTGAAATTTAATGTATCATTTCATGTATCTTCTTTTAGGTTTCTTCTAGTTCACTAGTTAATGTTGTGGTATGTTTTTGTTTCAGAAGATCATCATTATTCAAGATTGTTTTTCATTAAAATACGATTGGATGAATATTTTGAATTATATATATCAAACTCGATATGTATTTCAATACAATTTGTATTTTTGATCTTTTTAAATAAATAGTTACATTTTAAGCATATCCTTTATACAAAAAATGATTGATATTTTTTTTGGAAATTCTAAATTTATTTCTCTTTTTTGTCATTAGACATTTTTCAAAATAATAATTGTTTTTCTAAATTTATTTTCATATATGATATTAATATTTTATAAATGAATCATTAAATAAATATTGAAAAAATATTACTTTTCAAAAAAGTATTTTAAATTAATATGAATATTGTTTCCAAATAAATAAATATTTGCATAATTGTGAAAATGATAAAGGAATCATTATTTTATCTTTTACGCTAGGAGTAGAAATTCCCACATACATAACCTATAATTTTTTTATATTAAAATAAATGTTTCAATGATTATATATTAATAAAATAAATTTAAAAAATCTTGACCATTTAGTTTGAAAAATATTTTTAATGTAAATATTTTATTCACCTCAAGAGTTTTTAATGAAAGTTTTATGAAATTTCAATTAATAAAAAAATTATACATTCTATTTATTATTTAATAGGTATGTTTTGATTTTAAATCATCTAAATTAATTATTAGGATTAAATAAGATACATTTACAAAAAATATTTATTATTTTATTATCATTCAATATATTTTTTCGGGAAGGTTTATTGTATTGTTTATCTAATTGGGTTATGTGTTAAGATTATATATATTTTTTTAATAAGAATATTTTTTTAATTATGATTAAGAAATTTTATTTTATGAATTAATTTCACTATGGGTCAGATGGATCATGGTTATTGGTATCTATATGATGCACTTATAGGTCTTATGGGACAAATCATTTTTCCAAATAAAACGATTTTTAACCCATAGTATGAAAGTGTTTGTTGAATTTTCATTAATGTATGTTTCATAAATGGTGTAGTATTAATTAAATATTTATGATATATGTTATTAATTTAAATGTAATTATTCGATTAGTTAGTATATTCATTCATAATATTCGAGATCATTTTATTATTTATATTGAATTCATTGATCATTGGTCATTTCCTCATAATTATGATATCATTATTTTTTAAATGAAATGTGCATTAACTACATACCAATACAAATAATTATGGTTATTTTTTAATGATAATTTTTGTTTAATGTTTATTATTTCCAACTAGAACAACATAAAATGACCATAGACCTACAACCATAGTTTTTAAACCGTGGTTATAGGTGGCTACGAACATAATTATGTGACTTATAACCACAGTTTTAAAAATGTGTCTATAGGTCTTTTTTTCATGGGGAATAGCCATGATTTTAAAAACTACGGCTACAACCCAAACCTATAGCCATGGTTATGTGGAATATAGCCACGGTTTTGAAAACCTTGGCTATAGGTCTCTCACCATTACGTGGGAGAAAAATATCCCTCTAAAAAATGGAGGGAATAATTATTCCACTGTTTTTTGGATAATTCCATCGTTTTCAATAATATATATAACATATTATATATATCAATACACAAAATCCATTGTGGTGTAGTGGTTAGGGCGCTGAAACATGCATGAAAGGTGCTAGAAACAAATCTGGCTAGGTAAACCTTATTTTTAGGCTACTGCCATGGTTTTATAGGGAAATATCCATAGATAAAACTGTTTAAATAGGACACCTATTTCCACAATTAAAATAATGAACATAGGTCAACTTCCATCGTTGAGAACATAGACACCTATTTCCATGGTTAAAACCATGGCCATAGGTTAGACCCTACTACTATGACGATAGTGCCTATGATTGGGAAAACCCATGGGTATAGCCTACAACCAAATTTGTGGGCCCTATTTTAACTATTTTTAATTATTGAAATTTCCCATTATTCAAGTTGTTGTTAAATTGAATTTCATCTAACAAATTTCTTATTCATTATATTCCCAATGATGATAGTATGTGTTTTATTACTGATATTTAAATATATGAAAATAAGATTAATGTATTTCTCAATGAAATTAATTTGTTGATGTTCATGTTGTCATCATTATTTAAATTTCAATTATATATCTAATTAACCAAGTCTACATAACTATTATTTCCTAAAGGATATGATAAATTACATCTATTTCAAATGTACAAATGTATCCACAAACAATGGGATACTAGGGTCTTATTTTTTACAAAATGTGTAATAATAATAATTTCTTATATGTTCTATATATGAATTTTAATTTGGACATACATTATTGTTATTATTTTAATACTATTTTCACTATGATTGTTGATTGAATAGTTCATTATTACATCTAAAACAATAAAATCCTATAGTCTTTAGTTAAAAATAATTCTTTTTAGGGGAAATAAGTTCTAGAAAATGTTTCAATATAATATCATTATTAAAAAATAAATACATTAAAAATTTTTATTTTAAAAAATATTTTTTGAATTGATAGAATTAGAGAAATATTATTAATGGTTCAATAATATCCCTAAAATTTATATATAGTTCCTCTTTATGTTTCCTTGGAAAATGTAGAAAAACAATGTTAAAATGAAATTATATCACAATATTAACATACTATGGAATATTACATATATTAAAATTACTCAAGTGTATTAGAAATAATAAATTAACAACAGGAATCCATGATCAAATAATAATATTGGGATTCTATATTAATGAATATAAATAAAAACATAAATAAAAATATCAATAATATCTTTTGATGGAATTTATAATCCTATAAATCCAAAAATTTAATCAAGGGATTATAAATAGGAATATTCCTATCATTTAATGATGTGTAATACAAAACTAATCCGCCTTTTCCTCATGATATCTATCAATTCCAGAAGGGTCTCAAATTTTTAATCACTAACAATCACCAAATTTTGTCCAATTTATTCTAAATAAGATTCATCATGACCATTTATAATATTCCGAGAGGAAAATCCAATTGAAAAAACATATCACTCCAAATATTGTAAATTACAATAAAAAAATACATCATAATTTTATTTAATAATTTGGATGTCTATAATAACATAAGTTAATCAACATGGATGTTGTGGGATATCATCAAAGAGGAATGATGTGCACAAATCAAAGAAATATATGCATTATGAGAAATAAAATGTATTGGTGGGTATCCATGGAATATAGAATGTGGATTCAATAGATTTCATTGGAATTAGACCAAGGAAATGGTTAGTTTAGTCCATTAAAATTGATTACATAATGAGTTTAATTTTTAAAAATTTTATCTCTTTAGATTGTTAGGCCATGTGTGTAGTTCTAGACCCTTTTGTAAAACATCTGGGTAATGATTATGTAAATTATCAAACAACCCATTTTAGTTTGATTAAAACATTGTGACTTTGTAACATATCCACATAAATATTCTTGTATAATTATAATTATGTATATTCATGGAAAGTACAGGTTCTTTTACAATACCAAAACATTGGGCGACTATTCCATCATTGACATTATTGAGTTATAAAACAATTTTGGTAATCAAGTATTTGTAATTATAAATGGGGAGGATAACAATGTAATCATATTATTTTATAAAATTTCATCATTAATATGATAAAATTGTTATATGTAAATATATTCCCCATAGACATGGAAACTTGTACTTATTATAATTTGAGTCACAATGAATGAAAATTGATACACAATTGAATTTGTAGCAAGGAAGTCATATCCACTAAAATGATAGAAATTTAGATAGTATATAACGTTCCATGAAAAAAATTAATTTCTGTAATAATAAAATAGAAAAGGTAGTATATATAAACAAAATTAAGGAAATTAATTTCATTATATAAAACATGTCTAAATCAGTATGTTTTTGAATGAAATATCCTTACTTTTTTTCTAGAGTTAATGAAATTACATTAACATCCAATATCAAAATAATTGTTATGTTAATAAAATTATATAAAATAAAACTCATATCCACTATCATTCATAATTTTCATAAATAGTTGTTGTCTATATAAATATTTCTTATTTTATTCATTGGTTGTTTATAGTATTGATAATTTATACATGTTTAATAAGTGGGCTATTTTCATTATTGATTCATCAAAATTTCAGCATTATTAGGTCACTAATTCTATTTTTCCTGATTATTTATACAAATTTATGATGTTTATGAACCCATTCATGAGTTTTTTAACTATTTTACTGATGATGAAATTAATAGTAAGCATGTTTTAATGATTTTTGTCAAATGGTGGGTGTTTTCCCAATAAATTAATTATATATGAATATAAAACATCTATGAAAAAAATAATAATTATTTGAAAAAGTATATCACATTATATAATATAATATGTTCGCATATACATTTCTGATATAAACACATATTATTGTTCAATTAAGTCATTATACCATCCAAAACATGACCATGTAGTTACTTATTTAATGATTAAGACGTGGTTGTATGGATATAACATTATACTAAAATATTATTGATTTTGAATATTATTTATTAGGGTGAATTATTAATATTATAAGTATGTTTATATGGATTTAATTAATATGAAAATTCTATTCGATTTGAATAATATGTTATCATATTATAACCATTATTTTAAATGATGAAATCAATGTTGATCGGAAAGTTATGTTGTTATATATTATTCAATAGAGAAAAAATAATCACATAGTAATTATCATATATATCCATTAATATCATTATTATATACAACCTTGTACTGTGATTAGGAAATATGAAACACATAATGTTATAGTGGTTATATTCTTCATGACAGATGAAAAAAGTGTTCAATTTTTTAATGAATGGATATATGAAAAACTAATGGTAAAAATGATAATATAATGAAAATGAAAAATATAACAAATTAGAACATTATTATATTAGTTTGTCTAATATTTTATTTAATGTTTATAATTACATGGTATAATAATTTGTTGATAATAATCATGCCATGGACTTGAATTTTCATTTTTTATCATACTGAATGAATGTAATATAGTATGTAATTGGCACTAGATTATGTTTTTACTGAAATTGAATAAAATATGATTATAATGGAGAAGAGTATCATAATTGAACTAAATTCCTAAAATTCATTTTTTGGGGTGTGAAATGTTTCATTTATAGATGGTGAAAATGAGTTATTTTAAAATGATTGAAATTTATAAAAAGGGAACAAATGTAAATCATGTAAATATTACTAGGTCTTTAAAAATAACGATGTGTTGAATTTATATGGTTTAAGCACTCCCTATCCACCAAATTTAAAAATTATATTTATCCTATGGTAATCTAATTACCCATTCATTGATTACTTTAACTATATTATCTCTTTCTTTGATAACTAATATTTTACAATGATAATGTAATATTCATGCATAAAAATAGTGGTATACTTAATATATTATATATTTCAATTGATTTATAGTTTAAATCTATTTCTTCTGATTTCAATTATATTATTCTAGGAAATAATTTTTCAATTTAAAAATTAATAATATAATAATAAAAAATTTACAAAAATATTAATTGAGTAATAAAGTGTAATTAATTGTCTATGAATAATAGTTAATATAATAAGATATTTAATTTTAATTATAAATTATATATTTTTTTGATAAAATAGTTTGGAAAAATTCTATTTCAAACTCTTGTAAAAAATTGTTAAAAATTAAACTTTTTAGTAAAATAATTATAGTGATCAATTCATATAAAAAATTATATTTTTATAGAAATCCCAAAAATTATAATTTTAATAATATCATTCAAAAAAATTGAAAATTAAGTGCATTTTTAAAAATTTATATTACAAAAACACTAAATAAAAAACATAAATGTACTAATGAATAAGTTCCCTTTGGAGTGTGTGTCTTCTGAAAGTATTGTTGTGTTTACATGTAGTTGGATGGTTTCTTATATTACATTCACCACCAAATAAATAATTTTTTCATGTATATTATTTATGATATCATTTGTTTAAAAATGTAGGTATTAATTAATCAAGGATACATAAGTCTCCTTAGATGACACTTCTATATTGATTGTTTATAGAAAGGATATTCAAACATCTAGTCGTTCGATTATAAAATAACATTTCATTTATTGGAAAGATTGTTTTCTTATTAATCATTATAATTCAAGTCATGATAAAATAATATTTCATTATATGTTATCAAACACAATGGATCCAATATTAATTTATTGATAATATAAACATGGAAGAAATCAGGTACTATAGAATGGCTGTGTGGATTAGACAACCATAAAGATTCACATACAATTCATTCTAGCATTTACAAAGGAGAACTTTATATATTAATTTACATATCAATTTAAAAAAATCAACATACACCCATCCTCCATTAAATAATCATATATATATATATATACCCTAACATAAAATTCCATTTATTTTATTTGATGATCATCATAGATGTCTTTTCTTCTATGGAATGATATAAGATGGCAATAAATAATTCTTACAATTTTGGTCATTTCATTTATATTATATTGGAATATACTAATTCACCAAATTTCTAGGCACCCAGATCTTCATTTTCTGGTATGTCATTACTTTTCCTCGAGTTTTTGAGAAAAGAGTAGTTTCTGGAAATTTTTTGCAGTACATGCCGTGTACTTTATGAGTACACGCCGTGTACTCCTATTACACTCGTGGCCATGTGTTGGCCTTTTCCAGGACACACACACAGTGTGTTGGGGTGATGTGGATGACTTTTAAAGAGGATTACATAAAAGCTGGGCACATGGCGTGTACTGAAGAAGTACACGCTGTGTATTTTCATTTTTTTCATTAAATATACCGGGGTCGCGACTGATGGATAGAACTCGCTTCATCTTTAGGTTCTTCATCTGAGAGAACCCATATGACCACAAATCTTTTCCGAGCCCTCGTCTGTTCTTTGAATCAACCACTGTCAATTGTGTTGGAACCGTAGTGGTGAGTTTTTCCTTCTCCTAGAGCATGTTTTTCCAATTACTCCTCTTTCTCAAGTTATCGTGGGTTGATTGTTTTGTGCATCTTTTTAGATCTACGGCATTTTGAAGAGAATCAAGCCTCGTGGTTCACGTATATTGATCTCTTATGATCGAGGTAGGTGGTTTGTGTCATACCGTTCAATGTCTTTGAGTTTTATATGCAAATTCCACCAATACCCATGAACGGGGTATTGTGTGTTTACTGTTTTTCCCTTATTGTTTTCCATCCTTTCTTGAATTCTTGTGTGGATGTAATTAGATCATTTTTAAGGATAATTGTTGTGGTTGGATGTTTTTCTCATGCCTTGTTCTGTTTACGACCTTTGGGTCTTGTTAGCCTTTGGTTGTTATGCTTGTTTCCATACCTTGTGACCGTAGGATGGAATATTTTTTTCTTTCTTTCTTGACATGCTTGTTTTGTTATAGATTGGATAGCCAAGTAGCCATATATTTTTACTTTGGATATCCAATTATCTCTATAGGTGTAATTTTTCCTTATAGAATTATTATGCATTGACTGGCACAGGACTGTGAGAGCCTGGTGCTATGGACGATAATGGATAGACTGAGTGAGCTTCCGAGAGAGTCGTGGACATTATAGACTATACGAGGATAGACTGATTGTGCTTCCTCAGAGAGAATTGGACATTATAGGATACATGGGATAAACCTAGTGAGCTTCCGAGAGAGCCTGGGATATTATAGACTACATGAGGGTAGATCGAGTGTGCTTCCTCAGAGAGTCTTAACATGTTTGAATTGCTTTAAAAAATTCTTAGGCTAGTGGAGGAATTGACCAAGTTAGCTTCCTCAGAGAGTCCGTGGTATACCTAAGACTATAGGTGGATTTACGGAGTGATCTTCCTCAGAGAGTCTCTAGACCTTGGTGCCAAGAGGGTTAGACCACTTTATCTTCTTTAGACAGTACCAGGCTACCCTAGACTATAAGGGAAATTGACCGAGTGATCTTTCCCATAAATTCTTATAAATTCGTATGACCAAGCCAGAGGGGTTAGGCTGAGTGTACTTACCAAGGGGTTGTGGTACTTCTTGAATAGGACTAGAGGGGATGGTTGTGAGTACTTCCCATAGGATTCCTTGTTTTGGTTAGATGTTTTCTTCACTATTACTTGTTGTTCTGTAGATTGATTATTGTTGTATATCATCCTGCTTTACTGCTTACTGGTTACTGGTTACTGTTTACTGTCTACTATTACTGCTTAATGCACTATTACCTACCATATACTCACTGACTGATAGGCACAGATCATCAGGTGGTTTCTTGCTGGGATTTAGTCTCACACCCTATTTGGGTCATTCTTTTTGGCCTAAAAAGACTCTGTTGTTGCAGTTATAGACAAGGGAAACTGCCCTTCGACTTCTGGTACTAGATTTCTTGGAGTAGGAGAGCATTGGACCAAGAATAGGTTTGTGATGCTGAGGAGCTGTTCAATTTTTCTTTTGTAGTTGTGTTGGTACATATTGCATTCCAGCAGTGTGACCAGTTTGTCTGTTTTCCTAGATATGTATCATGCATTATTTCTTATATACATATGTGCTCCAGTTGTTTGTTGATTTACTGTTATGCTGTTTATTATTGTTGGTTATTTACTACTTCCGCTATTTCATTTTTTTACTTCCACTGTGTACTCTGCCAATGAGGGAATAATTTCCCCACTATCACACCCAAGGCCCTCACTGCTAGTCGGCAGCCTCTGGCATTTGGGGAAATGCGCTTGAGGCTCTATGACCAACCAGGTATGGGGTGCCTCTGGGTGGCTTCCGTAACTGAGACATTACAAAGTGGTATCAGAGGATTTATTTTCTCTTGATTTAATGATTGGGGCCTTTATCCAGTGATAGGATTGATTCTATACTTGGTAATAGGTTGTGCCCGAGAGTAGCTAACCAGTGTACAGGGAAAAACCATACTACCTCGTTTATTGCAGTCTTTTGGTTTTGAGATTTTACAGTTGATATGATTTCGGCTACAGTGATTCACAAGACTTGTGTTGTTATGTTTGTTTCTATTATGGTTCTATATCTGTCGCAACCTGATGAGATGAGTGTATTCCATCTCATGCATCATATTGGAACATGTTAGAAATCACATGCCATGCATTCTTTCCATGCCATCTTGGTTTCATTTACGATTTCTTGTTGTTGTGATAGACTTTATGTAGATTATTCATGCTGTTGTGATAAATGCTTTGATATAATACTAACTATTTGATAGAGGACTATTTGTATTGTAATTTTCTTATATGAACACAAATTTTGGTTCTTGAGGTGTTATGGGCCCTCTTGAATCAGAAATTGGAGAATCATTGACCTGTTTTCCCTTATATATGACTGTACTGGATGCCATGATTTGATTCGTGGGGAGTATGGGCCCTCACAGATCGGAATTTGGAACCTTCATGCTTTGTTTATAGTGTTTTCTGGGCTTCGGTGCAGTTTCTGACCTACTTCTTGGAAAACCCTGAATACACGGCATGTATTTTGTGACTACACGCCGTGTAGTTTCAGACCATGTCACTAACTATGTGATCAGGAACACTGTGTTGTGGAAATGTCATTAAGAACGCGCCATATACTGTAGGTGCACGTCGTGTAGTATAGTGCCGTGTACCTGGCCGTGTCACTAACTACACGGGTCGGGGAAGCTCGAGTAGAACACGCCGTGTTGGAAAATAACACGCCGTGTAATATTGTTCTAGGTACACGGCCGTGTCACGAACAACACGGGTTAGTGTTATATTCTCCTATACACACTGTGCTTGTTCAGAACACGTCGTGTAAGAGTTAGTCGTGTAGTCGGTCGTGTAACTAATAACACGGGTCGCCGAAACCTTTTCTATTACACGTCGTATCCTTAGTGAACACGTCATGTATTCTAGGGTTAAGAGGACAATGTGGGTTAGCCGTGTAAAGAGACTTTGGAAGGGGAATAGAGTTCAAGTACATGCCATGTGTGGCGACAACACGCCTTGTATTTTGGGGTGTTACACGACCAAAGGCGGCAGGAGTACACACCCATGTGTATGGTTTAAGTGAACATGCCGTGTAGTTTTTATACACATCGTGTAGTCGTGTTTTGTAAACTTGAATGTTTCCTTCTCCTGTTCCCATTTTCTAATCTTGTGTTCTTAGTCTTTGATAATACTCATCTAAGGTGTTCTTTTGATATTTCAGAGCTATGCCTCTGAGATGTCCTCCGGTTGTACGTTAATTTCCAGACGGTGATCAGACACTAGATATGGCCGACCAGGGACCTCTTGTAGATCCTCCTGTTGTGCCTTCCATGTCACCAGTAGTTATACACGATGCAGGTGCCGATGCGTAGTTTAGGGAGGAATTCCAGAGGATGATATAGACTTTTCAGGAGCTCCGCCTCCTGCCCTGTTGATGGATGAATTGACACAGGTCTTTCAGTAGCAGCATCCTTATACTTTCTTAGGGATGGAGGACCCCAGGCTGTAAAGTCGTTGTTAGTGACTACACGGACGATCTTTGAGAATCTGGAGATACCCCTAGAGAAGAGTGTAAAGCTGTCCAGCTATATACTCCGAGATAATGCCAAGAAGTGGTGGGAGGTGATCTCACAATCAGGGTTCCAGTAGTGTATGTCTTGGGATGAGTTTTGGAACACCTTCTATGATTAATTTTACACAGAGACCTTGAGGTACAACTAAGCCCGTGAGTTTATGAGTCTACAGCAGGGTACTATTTCTATTATGGAGTACTCGTACCGCTTTACCATGTTGCAGTGTTTCACGCCGATTCCAGCAGGTGATGAGTTGTTCATTTCTAAGAAGTTTGAGGATGGTCTCAAGAAAGAGATCTGTTCCCAGGTGAATATCTTTAGGTTGAATTCAATATCCTATATCATCAACCAGGCACTGGTCACCAAGCGCAATCTGAGATATTCTAGAGCAGTGAGCCAGGGTGATTCGACATCCAGAGCTGTTGTTCCTCCTATGGATTTTTGGAAGCGTCATAGAGAGTCTTCTCTAGGAGATAAGAGTAGGCGGGATGTATCTTCTGAAAGCCAGGTTGTATGCTACCAGTGTGGTAAGAGTGGTCATTCTAGGCCCCAGTGCCAGAGAGACCCGATGGAGTGCCAATCTTGCGGCAAGAAGGGCCATCTTCATCACTTTTGTCAAATCTTCTCACCTTCAGCCTGTGGTAGGGGTTCTTCTATGACCCCGCATTCAGGAGATGCTTCACCAGTTTCACACTAGTCTGGAAATTGGAGTTCTTACAGCCGTTCGGGCTGATGTGGAGGTCGCGGCCCTGGTGTTCAGTCACCAGGTTATCAGTGAAAACAGAGTGGATTAGCTCAGAATGGTCAGCAAGGGGCACCGGGCCGCGGTACATGCCATAATTTCTCTACAGAGCAGACCTACTAGGAGAAGGATCATGTCCCTTCTATAGTTCGAGGTACGATCTTAGTAGCCTTGGTTTTATCTTCATCTCTTTTCTATATTGGTGCTTCACATAGCTTTATCTCTGTTTTTGTTGTTGAGAGCCTCGAGCTCTGTATCTTTTCATCTTCCGACATGTTGACACTTGACACACCGTTGGGAACACGAACATCTAGCATATGTCAGTGTAGATAATTCCCTCTTGAGGTTTCAAGGTGTCATTTCTTATGGGACCTCTACGTCCTTGAGATGACGGTCTCTGATGTCATTCTCAGGATGGACTAGTTAGTTCCCTACCAGGCAGTCGTCGATTTCTATCGCCACATGGTGAGTTTCCTATCACTAGAGGGCATATCGTTCCATCATAGTTGTTGGTGGGATGTTCAGGCGGGTAGATCTGGACTAGAGCATCATGGGCTAGGAGGAGTTACAGCCTAGATTTCTAGTCATTATCTCGATGTCCAGGGGACTTCACAGTAATAAATTCATCCAGTGGTGGATCGTTTCAGGGATGTCTTTCCCAAGGACTTTTCAGGTTTTCCTCTGGAGCGTGAGGTATACTTCACAATTGAGGTCATTCAAGGAGCGGCACCGGTGTCCATTCCTCCTTATAGGATGGATACACCTGAGTCGAAAGAGCTCAAGAAGAAGTTGGAGGAGTTACAGTAAAAGGGTTTCATCTGTCCTAGTACTTCTCCTTGGGGTTTGCCTGTCCTGTTTGCAAAGAAGGAAGACGACACCCTTCAACATTGTGTGGATTATCGGAAGATGAACCAGTTGATGGTCAAGAACTGATATCCCTTGTTGAGGATCGATGAACTATTTGACCAGCATCGAGGAGCTCGGGTGTTCTCGTAGATCGATTTGTGGCCCTATTATCATCAGTTGCGTGTTAGACTATAAAATATACCTCTTACCACCTTCAGAAGCTGGTATAGTCCATACGACTATACAGTCATGCCATTCAGTCTCACGAATGCGCCAACATGTTTTATGGCACTGATCAACCGAGTGTTCCATCTGTACATAGATTCCTTTATGGTGGTTTTTGTGGATGACATCTTGGTATAAATTCACACTCAACATTAACATGCCACATATATTGAGATCATTCTGAGTACACTTAGAGAGTATCAGTTATATGCTAATATCGTGAAATGCCACTTTTGGATGGATCAGATTCACTTCTTGGGTCATGTCACCTCAGAGACAAGAGTATCAGTGGACCCAGAGAAAGTAATAATTGTAGTTCTCTGGGAGAATCTGAATATTGTCTTTGAGATGCAGAGTTTTCTAGGGCTAGCTGGATACTACATGCGTTTCATACCGGACTTTTCAAGCCTAGCAGCATCGCTGACTGGTCTGACCAGGAAGGGGGTGAAGTTTTTATGGCCAGATTCTTGTGAGTCAGCCTTTCAGGAGCTAAAGGGGTGGTTGACGTCAGCACCGATACTAGTATTTCTAGAGCTGAGAAAGGGCTATACTCTTTACTGTGATTCTTCAAGTATCGGGCTGGGAGCTGTGATTATCCAAGGAGATGGGGTCGTTGCATACAGGTCTCGGCAGATGAGGTCACATGAGAGGAACTACCCAACCCACGATCTAGAGTTGGCAGCTGTTGTTCATGACATTAGTTATTACAGACACTACCTTCTGGGATAGCACTTTGTGGTTTTCACCAACCACAATACTATCAACTATATCTTCACTTAGTGTGATCTGAATCTGAGACAACGCAGTTGGGTCGAGTATCTTCAGTCTTTTGACTTCGAGCTCGCCTATACGTCGGGAAAGGGCAATGTGGTGAATGATGTGTTGAGCAGGAGAACTCAGATTCAAGAAGTTCAGGAGGCCAATAGTGAGTGGAAACTTATGGATCTATTCTATGAGATGGACATGGAGTTTCACGAAATACATGGACAAACTTTTCTTTATTCTGTGGCTATTACCTCTACTCTTCTTGGCCGGGTGTGGATGAGGAAGCTATCAGATTCAGAGGGGTTATTCCTGTGGTAGAGTATGTCAGGAGAGGACATTATTCATGTATGGAAAGTGGGAAAGGATGATATCTTTCATTTCCAGGGATGCGTATGAGTGCCTACAGACATACCCGAGGAGCTGATGTGGGATTTTCATTCCCCAGTTTGGGCAGTTCATCCTGGCGTCACCAAGATGTATCGTGATCTACACCACCAGTAATGGTGTCCATGTATAAAGAGAGATGTTGTTGATTTTTTCATGAGATGTTATACTTTTCATCAAGTGAAAGTAGAGCATCCGCGACCGGTATGTCTTTTACTTCTATTACCCATTCCTGAGTGGAAGTGGAATGATGTCATGATGGACTTTGTGACTGGGTTGTCTAGGTCACCTTGAGGGAGTTATGCTGTTTGGGTTGTTGTCGACAGGCTTATGAAGGTTGATCACTTATTGCCGATCAAGGAGACCTTAAGTGTTAATGAACTAGGACAGTTGTACATCCGAGAGATTGTATGTCTACATGGAGTTCCACACTCCATTATTTCATATAGGGGCGTGAACTTTACTTCTCGATTTTAGAAGGGACTTCAGAAGGCTTTGGGTACACAGGTACTTTTGAGTACAACATACCATCCCCAGACTGATGGCTAGTCCGAGCGTACGATCTAGGTGCTTGGGGATATTCTATGAGATTTCATTCTAGACATTGGTGGTTCTTGGGAGATTCATATTTCTGTTGTGGAGTTTTCATATAACAACAGTTTTCAGGCAACTATTTAGATGGCACCTTATGAGGCTCTGTACGGTAGACCATTCCGGTCACCTTTATGCTAGCTGGAGGCATGAGAAGCAGCCTTATTGGGACCTCATCTTGTTTAGGAGTCCTCGGAGCAGATAATGATGATTTGGAAGAGGATGGATGCAACATAGTCTCGGAAAATGTCTTATGATGATCAACAGAGATGACATCTAGAGTTTGAGGTCAGGGATCAGGTTTTCCTGCGTGTCGCACTGAGGTTGGGACACAAGAGGATTCAGAGATAGGATTAGATTTCAACATGGAATGTCGAGCCATTTGAGGTGTTGGAGAAACTTGGGCCTATTTCTTATCGGTTGTAGTTACCTCAGATGTACCGGGCTATGCCGGACGTCTTGAATGTTTCTCTGCTCCGATGTTACTTTTCAGACCCGTATCATGTTTTTCAACTAGAGGAGGTTGACCTTGAAGCAGATGCATCATTTGAGGAGCATCCTATCCGGATTTTTGATCACAGTACGAAGGTTCTCTATGGTCGGTCTGTTCCTCTAGTACGGGTGATATGGTAGCACGGGTGAGTGCAGGACGAGACTTGGGAGAAGGAGGCCGATGTACGATCACAGTGGTCTGAGTTTTTCGGGGTTTCTTCTTATACACCTCTCTAGGTAAATTCAGGGATGAATTTCTATAAGGGGTGATGTTTTTAAAACCAAGATCTTAATTTTAAGGTATGTCTTTCCTTTTCTTGGAGTTTTTGAGAAAACAGGAGTTCTGGAAATTTTTGAATTACATGCCGTGTACTTTATGACTAAATATTGTGTACAATTATGCCGCTCGAGGCCGTGTTATGGCCATGTCGAGGACACACCCATGGTTTGTAGGGGTGATGTGGAGGCTTCTTAGAGCAGAGTATGGAAAATCTGGTTACATGCGGTGTACTAAAGAAGTACACACCGTGTATTATCATTTTTTCATTTAATGGACCGGGGTCGCACTTGACTAACATAACTCACGTCTTCATTAGTTTCTTCATTCGAGAGAACTCGTACGACCGAAGAACTTCTCCGAGCCCCCGTATGTTCTCCGAATCAACCTCTATCAATTGCGTTGGAACCGCAGTGGTGAGTTCTTCCTTCTCCTAGATCATTTTTTTCCAATTCCTCCTCTTTCTCAAGTTATCGTGGGTTGAGATTTTTGTGAATTCTAGTAGATATATGCCGTTCTGATGAGAATAAAGCCTTGTGGATCAAGTATATTGATCTCCTTGGATCTAGGTAGGCATTTTGTTCCCTACCATTCAAAGTCTTTGAGTTTTATTTGAAAATTCCACCAATACCCATGAACGGGATATTGTGTGTTTACCGTTTTGCCCCTATTTTATTCCTCCCATGCTTGAATGCTTGTGTGGAGGTAATTCGATCATGTTTAAGGATAATTGTTGTGATTGGATGTTTTTCCCATGTCTTGTTCTGTTTACATCCTTTGGATCTTGTTAGCATTTGTCCATTATGCTTGATTCCATGCCTTGTGACCGTAAGATGGAATAAATTTATTTCTTTCTTGACTTGCTTGTTTTGTTGTAGACTGGATATCCAAGTAGCTCTATAGGTTTACTTTTGATAGCCAAGTAGCTCTATATGTGTACTTGTCCTTATATCATTAGTCTGCACTGACAGGCATAGGACCGTGAGAGCCTGGTGCAATAGAGTATAATAGATTGACCGAGTGAGCTTCCCATAGAGTCTTGGACATTATAGAATATTCGGGGATATACCGAGTGAGCTTCCTTAGAGAGTCTTGGACATTATAGGCTATGTGGGATAGACCGAGGGAACTTACAAGAGAGCCTTAGATATTATAGACTACAGGAGGGTAGACCGAGTGAGCTTTTTTTGAGAGTCTTCACTTGTTTGAATTTCCTTAAAACCTTCCCAAGCTAGAGGATGAATTGACCGATTGAGTTTCCTCTGAGAGTATATGGTATACCTGAGACTATAGGAGGATTGATCATCATCAGAGAGTCTCTAGGCCTTGGGGCCATGAGGGTTAAACCACGTGATCTTCCACAGAGATTCCATGACTACCCTAGACTATAAGGGGAATTGACCGAGTGAGCTTTCCCAAAATGTCTTATAAATTCGTAATACCAAACTAGAGGTGTTAGGTTGAGTGTACTTCCCAGGGGGTTGTGGTACTTCTTGGATAGGACCAGAGGGTATGGACGCAAGTACTTCCCAGAGGGATCCCTATTGTGGTTAGCTATTTGCTTCACCATTAATTATTGTTATGTGGATTGATTACTGTTGTATATCATTCATCTTTACTGCTTATTGGTTACTACCTTTGGTTTTCTATTTACTGTTACTGCTTACTATACTATTACCTGCCATATACTCCCTGACTGTTAGGCACAAATCTTCGGGTGGTTTCCTACTAGGATTTAGTCTCACACCCTATTGGGTCATGTTTTTGGTCCAAAGCAGATTATGTTGTTGTAGATTTAGACAAGGGAAAGCGCCCTTCAACATTTGACACTTGATTGCTTGGAGCTGGAGAGCCTGGGACCAAGCTTAGGCCTGTGAGGCTGAGAAGATGTTCACTTTTTCATTTGTACTTTTTTTGGTACTGCTTGTATTCCAGCACTGTGACCTGTTTGGTTGTTTTCATAGATCTGTATCAAGAATCATTTCTTATATACATATGTGCTCCAGTTGTTTGTTGATTTAGTCTTCTGGTGGTTATTATTGTTGGTTATTTACTGCTTCTGCAATTTCATGTTTATTTACTTCCGCTGTGTACTCTTCCAATGAGGGAATAATATCCCCACTATCACACCCAAGGCCCTAACTGCTAGTCGAGAGCGTCTGGCATTTTGGGAAATGTTCTTGAGGCCATGTGACCATCCTGGTACGGGGAGACTCTGGGTGGATTCCGGAATCGGGACGTTACAAAATTCTCCCCAAGAAGAGGTCTTACAACACCTCTTACCATAAATTATTTGTATATTGACATATGAATACATTAATCGATTCAATTATTTTACACAAATAAAAAAATGGTAGATACTTATCCAATGTACCATGGATTTAATGAGAATATGCTGTCAGTATGTAATCAAAATTTAGGATATTTTCTTCAAAATTATCATCACTATATGGTAATACATATTTATTATGATTATCTAAGTGTTGATATTCATATTAAGACACATCAATAATTTATATTTGAATTGAGTTTCATTGTCAGATAAAATGGAGGTAGGTTCCACATGAAGCCTTTATTTTTTCTTGGATATAGATTACGTAAAAGAACAAAATGTGTAGGAATTATCTTATCACTATGAATTGCCTATAATTTTTATGATATTTGGTGATGAACCATATATAATCATTCTTCTCTAGAGTATTTGTGATTCTAGCTAAAAATTTCATAATACAATTTTTCCCAATCATTATAGATATTTGAAGATATTTCATGATAACATTATGATTGTTTTCATTCAATGTTTATCTACATGAATACTGAGAGTCTTCCCATATAGTTGATAATTCAATATTGTATACCATCCCACTTTAAATATCCTCCTAATTCATTATGTATCATTGTGATACTATGGTCTATTATGGAAATTGGAGCTATCAGATTCCTCTAGGAGTTTCCCATATAACTGCAACACAAATTAAAGGTATACACTCTTTCCTAACCTCATCTTTTTATCTTAATAAATAAATCATTTATGTTTCCATTTATTTACCACATATATCATCATTTATCTTTTATTATTAACAAAAAATGTCATGCCTATCATTTCTAGTATGGATTGTTTGTAATTTTATAGAAAGAATTTCATTGATCCACTTTTTCAGAAATAATAATATCCATTATTAATAGTTCACTATATATTGGATACTTATCCATCATCATTATAATTAGAACATCGTGGTCTCTCATACCCAATGCATCAAATAACTCTTATTCTTTCATTGAGTGGTAGTATATCAAGAAAATGCATTCCCTTTATAGTTCCAACTAAATTCATAGCCTCATGTTGAGGTCATTCCATGATAATATATTCATCAATATCCTGTGGAATATATATTTATTCCATAATATAAAACTAATGTACTAAATCAAGATTTCAAATTCAATTATAATCTATATCAAGTCATGTTCCTGGTATGAGTATTTCTAAACATTGATTTTGATTTACCTATATGAATATGAAATCCCCATATCATAATTCATATGGACACACCAATGAAACTTATTTAATGGATCACTATTAATTAAAAATTCTTAATAAATTGATTGTATATATATTATTTAATCATTAATAAATATCCTCTACATAAATACATAACATTAAATAGTTTCCATTATAGAATGTAATTTGACCTCTTTACTTATTAACTTGGAAAATGATTTCCCAAACTATTAAAATCAAGAAAACCCCACTCATAGTAGCATAATAAGCCATGGAAACATAAGATATTGATTTTATTCATAATTTTATTCCATTTATTTAATTAAATTTTCTTTTAAAGGGTAAATATATATTCTATACTTGGTTACAATCGGACAAGAATGGAAAATTCATTGTCCTAAAATTCATAAATATTATATATCCCATATAATTTTTTTTAGGGTCTCAAGAATTATTTTCATACGAATCTCAATCCCTATAAAGGTCCTATTTTAAATCAAGATATACTCAATTAGTACCCTGAAAATCCATATCATGAAACAAATTTAATACAATAATTTTATGAATCAAAAATATATAAGGTACATCTTTTACTTCAATAGAAATTACTATAATCTCATTTTGTCAATAACATGTTCGATATGTGGCCATCAGTATATCATATTCTATCAACATTAATTAAGAAATAAATTGTATAAATTGTCATTAATAACTGTAAATTTCATTGAAGGTTATCAATTATTACATTAATATAATTAAAATTTGTCTTATTATTTATATTAATTTCATATTTCTTAATATAATATTTTAATACTCTCAATGACATGTCCTTACTTTTAAAAAATAACATAAGGTATCCAAACATTTAAACACTAGCCTATATAAGTCCTATACCACTTAACGACTTCAATTTTTTTATAAACTCCACTAATTCCACTTCTTCCATTCTCTGTGGATTTGTAAATATCTTTATTATATCATAAATGTGAATAATGTAGAATTCAATTTATTACTTCAGAAGATGAACATGTAATTATTATAGATAAACATAAATGAAATTATTTTCCAGGGGTACATCATCTATTCAAATGATATAATCCTCATCCATATTTAATTCGTATTATTCCTTTTTACTAAAAATTTCACTATTGAGAGATAATGGTTAAGGATATAAATACAATTTAGTTTATGATGATTCCCCTGTAAAGACCTGATACACCTCTGAACCTCCTTATTACATAATTTCCACCTATTTGAATTGAATATTTTCATTATATATTGAAAAAAATATATACAGTGTAATATATTTGATTAAACCATTTATAAAATGAAAATGTTTGAAAATATTAAATGTCCATATATAATAATTCTAACATCCCAATTTATATTTGTATGCCTAATAATTCAACTCACTGACATAATTTACAAATCTTTTTATTTAATTATAGATTAATTTCAAATATTTTTTATAACAAAAAATGTTATAAAATACTGTTAAGATTCATATTTAAATGAATAATTAGCTAAATTTGGTTAAACTTTGAAGGTACCTTCCACCATTTTAATATTAACAATGAAAAAGGTTACGGTTTCCATATAATCTTAGTCTTTATGACATGAGATTTTATAATATAAATTTTAATACCGTTTTTTTGAATTAGTTCAGATAATTTCCTTTCCATCATTTTAAGGTACATCTCATCTATATTCTCAATAATGAAATTGAATTTCTGGCTAATAATTAATCTTTATCATCAATATTAACATACATGTATTCCAATCTAGTAAGCCCCATGTTGAATATTCAAATAGTAATTACATGTGGAAGATCACATCCATTATTAATACCCATTATAAAATTTTTTCTTTTAAGGTTTTACATATGGCCTATTATTGTCTATATTACCATTGATAACAAATATATTAGAAAATAAGGTTTTTATCCTAATTGATTATGAGTTTGTATTCTCATTTGAGAAATATGTATGGTAGTCAAACCACATACAATTATTATCTTTAAATAAGTATAAAAACTATCAATATTGTTTTACGATCTATGTAAATAAGATTAATAATAGTGTGATAACATTTTAATGATCTCCTTATACTATGTAATGTTTCCCCTCCTTTTTTGATAGAGGAAATACATTCCATTTGTTCTTAATACCCATAGAGAAATAAAATTTCACTGGTTACCTACAATAATTATGCTTATTCTATTGTCACGATCCCATATTCTTCATTAGTATTTTGAATTAGTGATCACCATTGGTTTAAATACCCAATTAAATGATAGACATCAATGATTAATTTTTCAATTTCAAAAAATTACAATTCATGAGATATATTATCTTGGGTCTAGATATATTTCCCATATTCCGATTTATCAATAGTTCTAATTCAATTTTTAGCTTTTTTTCACATGACATAATCAATTAATGTCACTCTTATTTATGGAGAAATATGCGAATAATTATTGGGTGATTATTTAATATCACATTGTTCAATGTACCAAATATGATTATAAATTGATTATCCTTGACATCTGCATGATTAACATTCTCATTGGAAATTTCCCAATATTGATTATCATTGTAAATACTATTCACATACCTCATGTTAATAAGTATATTTCTATAATTTCATAAACATAATTATAATAATATATTGATCTATTAAATAAAATTCTTACTATATATTATATATGTTCCATATAATTTATGATAAATTATCTTAGAAAATGTGAAATTGTACATAGATCATCTAAATATAGTACACCAAGGTTTTTAAAAAATTACAATGACACCAAATGTATCCTCAAAAACATTAATAAACCAGATCTAGTAGCTATATAAAATTATATGAACAGTATAAAAGTGTTCATACATGATCAAATGTTTTTGTATCCTTGAAATAAAAGATATATAAAAAAATTATATTTTAATGAATAATATTTAATATGATCAAACTGGGGGAACATTATTTTTCATTTCTTTATATCCAAGAAATTAAGTTATATTCCTCATATAGGTATTTAGTCTAATGGAGCACATATAAGAATGGACAGGTGCATAATAAGGAGTAATGTACCATGGAATCATAAATTACATATAAATTAAATATGTGATATGGATTAATAATTTAATGACACTAATAAAAAAAACTAAAAAAATAGAATTAAATGTATTTGATAAAAACCAAAAAACATTGATAAAAATAATCATTACTCTCATTTCAATGTAATAAATAATGATATAAATCAAATATATTATGAAATGACATGTTCCTATAAGGTTTCATATCATGGGTGTAGGTGTACAGTAGAACCAAACATGTTTTATCACATTAGACTTTTGGATTCATTAAGGGAATATATCATTATAGACCCCATCCACCGTATGAATAAGTCCAATTCATTAACCATATGTGTCATCATGTCATTCCACATAAATCCAATAGGAACATCCTATAGAAAAAATATTTTGCATCAATATTTTTTGAATTATAAAAATCAAATAATTCCTCATTCAATTGAATAATTTGGATGTATTAGAGAAAATAAATTTATTAAACTTGGGAGTCCAATGGTACTCTAAAATTAATAGGAATTAACTTATTCGTGAAATATATTATGAAGGGAATATAAAATTTTATTGGTTATTTGTGGTAGATAATTGTTGATTTAATAACCTAAAATCATTCGAGAATAGGTAAATTATATGAATATTTAATTTATATTTTAGATAAAGAGTGTGTGAATTTTACAAATTATATTTTAAAATAATTTCATTATAGGATTGAAGTATTAGTCACATTTAACATACAAAAGAGGTATGATTGAGTCTATTATTAACCAACATTATCATAGGTGACTACCTTTAGGTGATGTTGTTCCATGACTAAATCAAAAGTCTCATAACAATACATGAATTTCTTTTCTCAGAAACGATACATTTCATTCTGTTATTAAAATGTTTGATGGATCTAAAATCATGAAAATGAAAATAAATAAATTCTATTTTGTAACTCATCAATCCAAACATAATGATCGATAGTTATGATATAAACATTTATATACAATAAATTTCCTGAGTAATATATTAAAATTTCCCCCTAAATGTTAGGAACTACACATATAGAACTCTTGTTGAAAATAACCAAAGACATAATGAATGAAAAATGAAATTGGAACCCCAAATATATATCCTAGATACATATTAAATCATAACACATTTAATTATATGGATTGAAATTTGTTTTTTGTACAAGTAATAAATTAATTTAATGATATAATATCATATATAGGTAGTTTGTTGACAACAATTTAAGTAAACGAGGATACATAAAAAACATCTCTCAATGAGATGACCTTGAGTCAAAAAACCCTATCCTATGGTAGTATTATTAATTAAGACACATTAACCTCATGTATCTTAAACATGTTTATTGTAATAAAATAATATATATCAATATTTATATTAATTTTCCATCATTATTTTCATAAATAGTGATTAGGAATATGAGTTCTTAAATTGTTTTCACTTGTTGTGATTAAGGTTTTGATCATTTGTAGAAGTTTCATAATAGTGGAGTTTATATTGATTCCAATTTAAATTTTAAAAACATATTGGTTATTAATTGTTTTTTAATATATTATTTACAATTATTTCAATTCATCTAATTTATATTCATTAGTTTTCATGGCCTTTATACTAGATGTTTTAATTTATTGTATGTCTATTGTGGTGATTGTTGGTGAATAGAAGGAGTTATGTAAATTGATGAATTAAATAATGATATTACATAACCCCAAATTAAATATTAATTTTTTTAAAAAAATTAATTTTACATGTAGTATATTTCCCATAATAATTCATAAGGTAAATTCACATTATTGTATAATTAAGTGGTCAAATAAAAATAACATGAACATAAAATGATTTCAGTAATTCTCATGATGCAATTTTCATTAATATCATTATATGAGAATAATAATTAGATTATATAGTTATTTATAATTATATTTCTTATAATTCAAAATAATTATAAGAAGAAATATGTTATATGAAAATCATTTTCATTTTGTGTAAAACAATATATTAATAATAAGATCATTTAAAATTCATAAACTATCAATGATTTTTTTTAATTTGAAAATATTTTGGTTCCATCATATGCAATAAAAAAACCTTAAAAATTTTATTGATATTAAATTTTTATTTTAAAAAATTCCTTAGAAATAACTATTCCAGTTGGAAATTTGAAATGAAACAAGTTGTGACATCGAAGCGATAGTCTAGACAACAGTTGAAAATTTTACCTTTTCTTTTTAATTGATGGGGTATATTAATCAATATTGATAATAAAATTTATTTAGAAAAATTTATTATTATTATTTATATTAATATAATTATATTAAATTGTTTAAAATAAATTTGAATGAATATCATAGATATGATATCACTGTGATTGATAATAATATTACCTATAACATGAATTTTCCATTGATTTTCTCTTGATAATGTGGGAATTATGTTAAACATTGGTGACTAGTGGATATTGAGTGTGAAATTTGATTATATAGAGTAGAATGATGGTATATGTGTTCCTTGAAAACAAAATTATTTGAATGGTATTCAAGGTGTTGTAATTGGCCCCTTCTATAAGTTGTGAGAATGGAGTTTTTGTAAATTTTAAGAAAACATTTATATTTCGAGAGAATGTTAAACAAGTAATGTGGATTCAAAATTGAGAAATAATATATTGTTGAACATATAAGGTAAATCCACATCTAATAAACTAAATTATAAAAATTTTATTATGATTTTTTTAAATCAATTATATCTTAAGTTATTAGTATTACAATGTTAAATTTTGTAGTTTCAGTTTTTTATTAGATGAGGTATAATAATAATTATGCCTGAAAATAAATTTCACATTAATGTATAATTTGGACCTAATTGTTTTCAAATTATATCAATTTTGTCTCATTCTATTGTAATAATTGTATGAAATTTTATTAAAAATGAAAAATTTATAATATATTTTTATAATTGTTTTGATAAATATTACATGTGTACCGAAATATCAATCACTAGTTTTGGTAATTGTAATTATAATTATAAATTGTGTAAAGAAAATTTATAAATATATATTTATATAATAAAATGGATTCATATATTCTTTATTAATACCTACATAAAAAATGTTGTATAAACATCACTATTTTATTACAATCCCTATATTGTACTATTAACCTAAAATCCATTATATAATGAAAACACAGAAATTCAATCATAAGCTAATATCATTATGAAAAATTTGGAAAATAATGTTTATTTTTTATAAAATTAACATTAAGAAATTTAAAAATAAAAATATACTTCTGAATAAAGGATATTTTTATTCTGAATTATATTATGGTTCAACATGAATTTTTTATCTTTTATAATAAGAACATGTTTATTGCATCCCTTATTTAGATGGACAAGAAATATTTTATTTTCCACAAATTCATGGAATATATAAATGAGTGTGGTGATCTATATTAAAATACTAAATTATATAATCATTTCTATACTATAAATATACAATCCAATACTATATATTGAGGTTCATCCTCAACTATAGTGATTTTATTATCTTGGAATTATTTCTATAACCCTTTTTGGAAAAAATTCATTAATCACTTTTGGAATTCATTATAATATTTTAAAATCTCCTTAATGATGATCCAATGAAAATTGTATGATTCATTAATACACATCGAATCATGGGCTTGATTACATTTTCTCCACACATGAAAATTTTCATTCATATGATGATTTTCCATTTTATTTCATTCCATAATTTTTCTTACTAATATTACACCCCACACCAATTCCTTTATTCCACATTACCTTTTCCATGGTTTTCAAAAAACTTCTTCTTTTCATTATTTCCATAGAAAATATAATACATGGACAATAATTTCACTTTCTTGAATTCAAGTAATACCCAATCCACATACATGGAAGAATTAGTGCCTAATACACATTGGAATAAATTCTTTAACCCATTACCGTAATGATCATCCTTATTTATTAAGTGACAAAAAAATCATATATATGGGTTACTAAGAAAATAACGGTACATTCAAATTAAATCACTATAACTTGTTCAGGTTATACTAGAAGAAGGAACTAAATTTACACATAATCTATTTACTTAAGATAATTTATACTTTGAGTAATAACTACATGAATTTCATCTACACAATTATATTTATTTCATATAACTCATTAGTGTCTCTGATAAATGAAAAAAAATATTGCAATCTAAATTAAGTTGATAAAAAACTGTGAAAAATTTATCTATTTCATCACATATTAAGTAATGAAATATATTCTCTAAGGATATCGTCTGTCACTAAATAACTAATGTATAAGTCATTCTAATGAGTGATGGTGGATTTTGATGCATGATGCAGTCAATTATTTTTTAACTAATATGGGGTTCAACATATACCTACATAAGAAAAAATTTATCACACATAACTTGACAAGACTAAACAAATATAGTTATAATTGTTTAATATCTATCACCAACAATAACACCATCATTATTGTCTTTCCCATGAGATAAATTACTATATCTATTATTTTTATTGATACCGTTTAATTGAAATCCTCTATGAACCATATTTAAACAATGGATATATAGTATATATTGAAATATCATTATTATAAGTATTTTAAATCTATTTAAACAATAAAGATAATTATAATGTTAATATATAGGTAATCAATGAATCATAACTTTAAAATCTTTGGGAGTATCATCTTATCATGAATATGATTTCAAATAATTCATAATTGTTCAAAAAGTGAATATGCATCAACCATTTTGAATCACTCATGACTATGTATTCATGTAATTATTGTTTCAACAACTCATCATGAAACACTGGTGATCGAGCTAATACTCAATCCAACCCATAAAGATTTTTTATGCCCAGGTGAATCAGTTACATAACCTTTTCTATATAAAGGAATAAAAAATGATTTATTATAAAAGAAAACTTTCTAATATCTATATTACCAAGTAATTGTGATATTGTCTCATATATATTCTTCTCATCAGGGAATTTTGTAGGTTTATGTTCTATAAAAAATGTTTTATAATATCTATTTCACAATGAATTCACAAAAAAATATAATTTTGATGCAAAAAATAACAACCCAACACATGTAACTGAGAGAGAAGTTATATTATTTAAATGAAAATAATGAAAATGTATAATATATATATGGATATATAGTTTAGTTGGCTTTGTATAGTGGGAACATATGTGATTCTCATATTCCATAAAAAAAGATAAAATATAAGAAAAATTTCTAGGAAGAAATTTATTTTTTATCTCAGTAAACAACTGAAATCATCTCATTAAACCATCATGGTATTCTGGGAGAAAAAATAATAGTTTGGGATCTCATATTTCGTGTAATGTAATATATAAAACCTGATATATACTGAAATAAATTATTCTTGGTTAATTTGGATGAAATAATAATAATAATATATTCATTATAAATAATATCATTAAAATGGTAAAAATAATTATATGAAATAGTAATATAAATAATCATATGGACAAAAGGTAGTTTCATATTGATTGAACATGTATAACATAACATCAAAATATTTCCTTCAATCTCATATCCAATGATATCATTAAGAATTTGGTTAATTCTATGTCAAATTCCCAAGATAATCTATCTTGTGGAACAATTGATGGACTGTGGAGTCATAATGGGAACAATAATTTCAATACAACGACAAAATAATTAATCATCTAAATTAAAATAATTATTATTCAATAAATAATACTTGTAAATATAAAAATTAAAAACCATATCATATAAAATTGTAATGACCCGCCAATTCCCATTGGCTTGAGAGTTCAATGAGTCATTACTAGGCCAGAGGCGACATCCCTAAGACGCCAAAGGCTAGAAATAAATGTCGAAGAGTCTCAAGAAAAATGGGGGACATTTTACCCTTTAATAAATAACCCATCCATTAATCATTCACTATATGATGCATGAAAAAATGAAAGACCAACCAACAACTTCATTTCAGTTAAACAAAATCAGAGTACATTATAGCGGAATACCAAACCAATCATCAAAATATACAGTGGAAGAACAACACAAGACTCTCAAAAGACACCATGACTCAGTGGTTTGCATGCTCCAAGATCCACAACATCTCCCAAACATCACCACGAGCCATCAGTAATGAGATGCTTTACTTTTACCTGTGTCTCGTAATACTACATCTGCTAAAGAAACAAGGTGCCAAAGTAGGGGTGAGTATAAAACTCAGTAGGTTTTCCCCAATGACATCCCTACTCACGCCACTATGATAGAAGAGTTATAAAGATTTATACAAAAATAGTTTATATAAAACATTTTCACCAAATCACTTTATAACTAAATTTAAACAAGTTTTCAAAAACCATCTATGCTCAAAAGCATCAAAGTGAAATTTAAACCTGCTTTTCCAACCTGTAATTTTTCCAGAAAAATTACCAAACAAATTTCCAAACCATTTCACAAACATCCCATTTTGTCATTCCCAACCATTTCACAAACCCTTGAAATCAACCATGCATGCATCGTTATAAAAGTTCCATACTCATGACCGGCCTCTCTTCGATCTACCAAGTCGTCACAAGTTAATTATTTCCCATGTTCCATTACACCTTTGGCACCGAGTATAAGGTTATATTTCAACAAATCCTCGAACATATAGTCACCACGTGCCATTAAACATTTGGAACAGAGCACAAGGTCCTATTTCAACCAATCCACACACATGCAATATTAACACACACCAGACATTCCCAAAAATCATTCCAATCCATCCTTTCAGTAAAACACATTTTATTGAAAACCATTTTCTATCCAAACTAAGTGTGTTAAATCAATTAAATCCATTTCAATACAGCTGCATTTGTATTGAACACCAAATCCATCCAAACCATTTCAATAAAACACCATTTTTATTGAAAACCCATTTCTCATCAAACCATTTACAATTTCAGAAATTTCATAATTTAAAACAAACATTTTAAATTCAAATAGCCAAGTCACATTCCACACAATTCACCATGATTTACCAATTTCATCAAAACCATAAATCATCACTAAAGAATATTTATACAATTATATTCACAACAAATTATATTCATATAACCAATTTGAAACTAATCAACCAATTCTAATAAGATTAATTGGGAGTGAAGCCACCTACATCAAAGGTTTTGACGAAAACCCCAACAAACGAAGAACACACAAGAAAACTGGGTAGATTCTCCAAGAATTCTCCTTAGATTTATTATCCTAACATAAAAAGACCAAATCTGGTCATATATGGCATCCAAACCCTTAGATCTACCCATAACAGGCGTAGATATAAGAAACTGAGAGAAGAGGATAAGTAGATCTAAGTTGATCTAAGGAACAGATCAAGAATGATCACATTCCTCACGAATCCGACTTCAATTCGCTAAGAGAAGCCTTTGGATCACCTCCGGGACATTGGGAGAACCCTCCATGAGCTTAGGAGAATAAAAATCCCATGTTAGGGCCTCAAAAGAGCTTTAATGAAGTGATTAGAGGAAAAAAATAGTTCCACAATTTAAGTATCTAATTTTAAGTGACCGCACGATTAATCTGCATGGTTAGGAAAACCGTTCGCTAACCGAGCGGTAGTCACTACTTGTTAAGGGCACTCAGAACAGCCTCCTCTCATGGTTTTTCCAAACCGTTCAGACACCATACAATCACTTCTATACAACGTGACCACACCGTCATGGATTCCGCACGGTTTGGAAAACCGTGCGTAGCCCGTGCATCACCAATCTTGGCCCTTTTTCACTTTAAAAGTCTCTAAACATTCCCCAACCATCTCTCATATTCTTCATGTACTCAAAAAGCATAAAACCAGGGTTATTTACCAGAAACCTAGGGTACTAAAATCTCCCCACCATTTCCCTTTCTGTCCGTAAAAAGTAGAAAACCATCGCCTTCCTGAAAGAGTTCTGGCCCCTGCTCTTTCATTTCGTTCTCGCGTTCCCAAGTCTCTTCCTGAATCTGACCATGCTGCCATAAAAACCGCACTAGACCGATGATTTTTCCACGCAAGACTTTCTCTTACCTATACACAATCCATACTAGGATATGTATCAATGATGAATCTGGATCTAGGACAAGATGATCCCATCTGATCACATGGTCAGGATCAGGCTGATACTTTTTCAACTGAGATACATGGAACACATTATGCACCAAACTGAACCGTGGTGGTAATATCGACCGATATTCCACCTCTCCAACCCATTACAGTATCTCAAAAGGGCCAATGTATCATGGATATATCTTTCCCTACTTCCCAAAAATCCGATGTCCAGGCCTTGGAGTGATTTTCAAAAAGACATGATCACCTACTACGAATGACAAATGTCTTCGATGGTGATCTTCGTAAGATTTCTGATGACTCGGAGTCGTCTACATCCTCTTTCTAATCAACTAAATTCTCTCTTGTTTCTTGGAAAAGGCTCGGCCCAAATAGTGAAGTTTCACCCATTTCCACCCAGCATAGCAGAGAACGATATGGACGACCATACAATGCTTCAAACAGAGCCATACGTATAGAGGCCTGATAACTGTTATTGTGTGAGAACTCCACTATAGATATATTCTACTACCATGAGCCACCAAAATCCATTACAGAAGCCAGAAACATGTCTTCCAATGTTTGTATCGTCTTCTCGGATTGCCCATCCGTGTGAGGATGACACGACGTGCCCATCGTTAAATAATTTCCAAGTGATTGTTGTAACGATTTCTAGAAATGATATGTGAACCTCAGATCTCTATCTGAGACTATAAACACCGGTACCCCTTACCTCATTACCACTTCTTGTATATACATTTTTGAAATATCTTCCACCTTATGAGTTTCACGAATCGGGATGAAATGGGCTGACTTTGTCAGATGATCCATTATCACCCAAATGGAATTGTGTTTCCGGACCATTCTTGGAAGACCTGTAACAAAATATATTGTTATCTAAACCCATTTCCACACAAGGATAGGTAATGACTGTAAGATACCAGCTGGCCTGTGATGCTCTGCATTAACCTGCTGACAAGTTATGCATCGTGAGATGAACTCAGCCAACATCCTTTTCATACCACTCTACCAAAACTACACCTTTAGCACATTATACATATAATGTGTACCTGGATGTACAACCCATCTAGATTGGTGGTAAGAATTAAGGAGTTGTTCCTGAAAAACTATTGGTACAACAATCCGATCTTTGAAACACAAAACTGAAACCACTTCCAGTTTCCAGCAATCACTTGTCTCCCCACAATTGAGTTTTGAACTCATTACCAGACATTCCGCATCAGATGTTTGTGCCACTTTGACCACTTTTACCTGATCAGGAACCATCATAGATGAACAGAAAATAGTAACATAACCTTGGTTTTCATATTCCACATAAATGTCGGCTAAGAGTGACATCAACTTCCACTCATCTGATTCTTCCTTTTCCAACTGAGCATACAAATTCCTACATAATGCATTGGCCACCAAATTGCCCTTACCCGGTGTATACATTAAGTCAAAGTCGAACATTTGAAGATCATCCATCCATCTCCTCTGCCTCAAATTCAAATCTCACAAAGAGAAAATGTCTTTCAAGATTTTGTGATCCATAAACACAGTAAATTTCTCAACAAATAGATAGTGTCTCCATGTTTTCAAAGGATGGGCGATAGCAGTTAAATCCAAATCCTATGTTGGGTAATTTTTCTCATGCACTATCAACTGCCTTGAGCCATAAGCAACCACATGGTCTCCTTGCATGAGAACACAACCCAAACCTGTTCCCAAAGCATCACAATTGACCACGTATCCTTGCCCTGATTTTGGAAACATTAAGATAGGTGTTTATGTAAGGAGAACATTCAACTCATGAATAGATCTTTGACATTACTTAGTCCAATGAAATGCACTATTCTTCTTTTTCAATGTTTTCATAGGCGAAGCTAGTTGTGAGAAGTCATGGAAAAAGCATGGGTAATAACCAGTTAGACCAAGAAAACATCGTCTTTCATAGACATTCTTCGATGGTTGACAGTACAGAACAACATCTATATTTTCTGTATCCACTTGAACGCCTTTCTTAGAAACAACATGGCCCAGAAAACGTACCTCTTGTATCCAAAAATTGCACTTTGATAATTTGGCATACAACTGGTGGTCTCTGATTATTTGCAACAATATCACCATGTGTTGCTCATACTCAGCCCTTGTTCTTGAATACACCAATATATCGTCCACAAACACCACAACAAAAGAATCCAAATATTGCTGAAATATCTGATTCATAAAAGCCATGAATACCACTAGAGAATTCGTTAGACTGAAAGGCATGACTACATATTCGCAGTGGCCATACCTGCTTATGAAATCTATATTTGGAATATAATCCTTCCGAACATGTAATTGGTGATATCCTAATCACAAGTCAATCATGGAGAACCACTGAGCTCCCCTTAATCGATCTAACTGATAATCAATTCATGGACGTGGATATCTATTATTTATCGCAACTTGGTTATGTTTACGATAATCAACAAACAGTCAAAGATTTCCACCTTCTTTCTTTACAAACAAAATTGTAGCTTCCCACATAAACATACAATGCCGAATGAATCCCTTGCATTCCAACTCCTCCAACTGCACTTTCAATTCCTTTAACTCCATTGGTGCCATCCTATAATATGGAAGTGAGAGAGTACTGGTCCCCGAAAGGAGATCAATCATAAAATTCACTTCTCTTACAGGTGGTAATCCTGAGAATTTTTCAGGAAAAACATCATGAAATTGATCCACCACAACTGGAAAACTATTTTCCTAACTCTCATCCAACGATGCCAAAGTCAATGCTACCAATTGGTAAGAGTTCGTTCCCACCATTGGTGCCAATAGGATCTTTGAACCTTTATTTACCATTCTCTCTCCTCTAAAGAGATGCTCTTTTCCGTCCTCAGTTGTGAAACTAACTGTTCTCCTATAATAGTCAATGTGATCCTTAAACCTTGTCAACCAATCCATACCCAGTATTACATCATAGACATCCATGTCCAACATGGAAAAGTCCTATTTCAGCTCAGCTTCATCAACAGTTATAGCACATGTACTACACATGAAGGCTTGACATTCTCTTTCACCAAGAGGAGTTTGCAGTTTCCAAACAGAAGGAATCATTTCCAGTTTTATGTTTAAAAAATCAGAAATACGAGAAGTAAGAAAGGAATGCGATGCACCATTATCAAACAAAACATGAATGGGGGTATAATTCAAAAGAATCATACCTCTCACCATAGATGTTAAATCCTGATCATTGACCAAAATCTGCTTGGCTCATTACAATTTCATTGTTGATCAACTACACTCCTTATTGCCTTGTTGAGATTGCCCTGCCTGAGGAGTCATGGTATTCTTGGAATCACCATAATTAGCTCTGTTCCGCTGGAGAGACTAATTTTTCTGTCCTCTCCCTATCGAAGCATATGAAGCTTGAGATGCCTGGGAAGTGTCACGCGCACCGAACCTCATAGAATTTCTACAATAACATGGTAGATTCCCCGTATTCTTAAAATTGTGGCATGATAGGTGGTGTACATTCTCGTTTCTTATGATCAGTCGAACCACATTGAAAGAAACCTGCATTGCTCTGGGGTCATGGAGGAAGGTTGACTGATCCCACCGTCTGGTTCTGATTCACACTCCCACCATGGAAGTAGGTGTCCATCTTCCCTTGGATCCCATCATTAGAGTTCCCACACATTCTCGTGGGTATCATCATACCTCCTCCTATCGATCCTGAGATATCACGTTCAGCAACTGTTTCTCTGTTCACCATCTCTGTATAATCCGTAATACTGAGCACCACAATCTTCGATATAATCTCCTGCCATAGCCCTGATTAGAAGATGTATGTCTTCAATGAAGAACATCCCGCAACATCTGGTGAAAAAATGACTAAATTCATGAACATAGCCGCATACTCTGTGACAGAGAGGATCTCCTGTTTCCAGCTGAAGAAGTCCATCTTTTTTTGGATCTTCAACGTGTGAGGATCTAATTGTTTTTTAAGAAATTCTTCCAAATCATCACATGTAAGGCCTTCATACAATTTAGACTACACTTAAAAATCCCATAGCTGATGTGCAAGATCCTCAAGCATATACGTCTCCATATTTACTTTTTGCTCTACTGGTGTGCTGATGAAATCGAATAAACAATTCATCCTACTTAGACACACCTCCGCCTTCTTGGGTTCAGCATCACCCCTAAAGTTCGATGGACTCCGCTTCATGAACTGGATGGTAAATCCACATATCATGGTTCATTCCTCCACTTCCGCGTATCCACTGCTTGAAAAGCTTGGACAATACTCTGAACCAGCTCTTGGTTCACACGTGGTACATGTGCAACCACATTCTCCGCAGCTTCTTTGGGTTGGTTCCAACAACGCCTACCGGGTGCCGTTTTCTAAACCAATAACAAACCCCGTCAATCTCACTCTCTAGAAACTGTTGGATTATAATTTCAAATTCTATCAAATCAACTATCGAAACATTTTTCTCAAATAACATTTTTCCATGTTCAACCATTTTTTAAATCATTAGACATAATTTTTGAAAATCATTCCATTTTCAAAATACACCAAATACAATGTTTTCAGAGTCTTTCGGTTAAAAACAATTTCCACATTTTTCAAAATTTGTAACCTTTGACAATATTCTTAATCATCTTTCATAATGATATATGCAATCCTAGAGGGAATTCATTCCTCTACAATGCATGTCATTCTCCTCTCATTGGCTAAACCCATGGCAATGATATTTACAACATTCTAGAAGTGTATTCTAATCACTTATGTACCCAACACCCTGGTAACATGAAGTTCAGCATAAACGAGTTAGATCCATCCTTTTATGCTATAGATTTCATGTTCCGATAGTCATAGTCTTTTCTAAGATGAGCACCCAATTAATATACAATAATGAATTTCATCTCCAAGACCAAGAACATCGATGACCACTTGTAAGGAAAGGACCGAACAAGTTGATACCATTTTTAATGACCCGCCAATTCCCATTGGATTTAATGTTCAACGAGTCATTACTGGGCCTTAGGCGACATCCCCAAGACGCCAAAGGCTGGTAATAAATGATGAAGGGTCTCATGAAATGTGGGGTATAATTTACCATTTAAGAAATAACCCATCCATTAATCATTCACTATATGATGCATGAACAAATGAAAGACCAACCAACAACTTCATTTATGTTAAACCACATCAGAGTATATAACAACATAATACCAAACCAAACATAATAATACACAGTGGAAGAACAACACAAGACTCTCAAAAGACACCATGACTCAGTGGTCCACAAGCTCCAAGCTCCACAGCATCTCCCAAACATCACCACAATCCATTATTAATGAGATGCTTTACCTTTAACTGTGTCTCAGAATAAAACATCTGCAAATACACCAAGGTACCAATGCAGGGGTGAGTATAAAACTCAGTAGGTTTTCCTCAATGACTTCCCTACTCACACCACTTGGATAGATGAGTTAGAAAAATTTATACAAAAATAGGTTATATAATACATTTTCACCAATGTTGTTTATAACTAAATATACACAAGTATTCCAAAACCATCCATGCTCAAAATAATAAAAGTTCAATTTGAACCCAATTTTCCAACACTTATTTTTTCCATAAAAATAATCAAACAAATTTCCAAACCATTTCACAAATATCCCGTTTTGGAATTCCCAACCATTTCACAAACTTGTGAAATTAACCATGCATGCATCGTTATGACAGTTCCATACTCATTAGCGGTCTCTTGTCGATCCACTAAGTCGTCACAAGGTAATTATTTCCCATGTTCTGTTACACCTTTGGAACCGAGCACAAGGTCCTATTTCAACCAAGCCCCGTACATGCAATATGAACACACACCAAACATTCCAAATAGTCATGCCAATCCATCCTTTTAAGAAAAAAACTTTTATTGAAAACCATTTTCCATCCAAACCAGGTGTGTTCAAACAATTCAAACCATTTCAATAAAGCTACAATTTTATTGAAAACCAAATCCATCAAAACCATTTCAATAAGACACCCTTTTTATTGAAATGACATTTCTCATCAAACCATTTACAATTTAATAAATTTCATAATTTAAAATCAACATTTTAAATTCAAATATCCAAGTCACTTTGCACACAATTCACCAAAATTTGACAATTTCATCAAAACCATAAATCATCACTAAAGAAGATTTATCCCTTGATTTTCACAACAAATTCCATTCAAATAACCAATTTTAGACAAATCCAACCAATTCTAACAAGATGTGTCGAGAGTGAAGCCACCTACCACAATGGTTTTGACGATAACCCCAACGAACGAAGAACACACAAGAAAACCGGGTCGAATCTCCTAGAATCCTCTTTATATATATTCTCCTAACACAACCAAGACCAAATATTATCATATTTTTCATCTACACACATAGATATACCCATAACGGTCATAGATCTAAGAAACCGAGAGTAGAGGAGAAGTAGATCTTTATAGATATAAGAAACTGATCAAGAACGATCACATACCTCACGAATCCGGCTTCGATTCACCAAGAGAAGCCTTTAGATCACCTCTGAGATGATGGGAGAACCCTACTTGACCTTAGGAGAACCAAAATTTTGAGTTAGGGCCACATAGGAGATTTAATGAAGCGCTTAGAAGAAAAAATTGATTTAGAACAACAATTTAAGGATCTAATTTTAAGTAACCACACGGTTAGTCCGCACTGTTAGGAAAACTGTGCGCTAACCGTGCGGTAGTCACTTCTTGGAAGGGGCACTCCGCACAGCCTCCTCGCATAGTTTACGAAAACCGTGCACACATTGTGTGGTCTCTTCTATCCATGGTGACCACACCCGCACGGCTTCCGCACGGTTTGGAAAACCATGCGTAGCCCATGCGTCACCACTCTTTTCCCTCTTTCACTTTAAAAGTTTCTAAACTTTCCCCAACCATCTCTCATATGATTCATGTACATAAAAAGCATAAAACCAGAGTTACTTACCAGAAACTGGGGGTACTACAAAATTGGTAATATTCAATACTTAAAATAAATTGAAAAATATGATTATAACCCATAAATTTTAATATTTTACGATGTAATAGTAGAATGTATCATTTTCAAACCATTAGATTCATCAATATATTTTGACATTGATTAATGTACATTAAAAAATATCCCTATATGATTTCCTAAATAAAATACCATTTTCATAGTGAAATCAAGTATTTGAAAAAATAAAAATTTGAATAATATTTATTAAATTACATTCAATGAATAAAATGGTGGAATATGTTAATTGATTCATCAAGGTAAATAGAAGGTGTGATAGTGACATATATTATTAATATATTGAATGTTAAAATCAATATTTTATTTAAAACATTAGTAATATTTTTCACTTTCCGATGTTGGTACGTATATTATTTTTAAACTGTCATATAAAATGTTATAAAAGGTTAAAAACTAATTCAATTAATTATTGTTGAATATAACAAATATTTTTAGAAAAAAATTCATAGAAATTATAAATGTGTAATAAAAATATTCCATTTTGAATTGAAAATAAAATGATTTTGACATAAATATAATCAATTATATATCAATGTAAAAAATGGATAAATATGTGTTTAATAAAATAATTAACAGTAGATAACTATTTGAGTATAAATTATACTAGTAGTATGATATAATTAATATGAAATTCATCCGGTTGAAGATTTATCATAAAAAATATTGAATTTGAATGAGATTGGTAAATTGACACTCACATTATGGTTGAATTGATTTTTAAGGGATGTTAACCTCATGAATGATAAATAAAAATTTATTATAAATCTATTAATTAAATACATAAATACAAATAATATCATATATTATTGTCATATTAAATTTCATCACCCATTTATGATAAATGTTCTCTAAAATATTCAATTATGTGTATAATTTGTAAAAATTTTCTTTTCATTTTTAGGGAGATAGTTTTTTTTCGTGAATATCAATTACGATTCCATAATACATAAAATTTTAATTATGAATTAATATTTAAATATATTAAATATTTATATATCTATTATATTCAGTGAAGGGTAAATAAAAAATATGTTTTATATCACTATGAAAAGGTAATAGTCACCATATGTACAACAATGATGTTACCATTTTTATCAGGTGAATGAATGAGTATTTAAATGATATATTATATTTTAATAATCCAGAAATTTTAAAAAATGTAATATATAATAATTTTAACTATATTTATTACCACACAATCAAACTACTTATTAAAAAATAATTACACTATTTTTATATGACCGTAGTATTTATGTAAAATTGATTTACATGAATGATGTAAAATAACATTGAATTCATTTTCCAATATTCATGATAATATTTATTAATATATATATATAATATTTTTATTTTTTATGGTTTAAATAGACATTGTTGAATTATTGTAAAAAATAATCTTTTAATTTTTTGGGTAGTGATGATTACCACACCTTTGAGAGAGTTCCTTTGGCACAATCCTTATGCTTCATTATGATAGTATTATGTTAATAAAATAATATCAATAAATATTTATATATCATTTGGAGGGTTCTGATGTATCATGGAAGAACTAAAGTACTAAAAATATTGATTAATGGAGGATTGGATGATCCCTTTTATGTGTCAGAGGAGAGACAAACATTGTTTGATTTTAATTATATATGGTCATTGACATTATAATATGGATAAAAAGGGACAGTAATTTGATCTTATGATAATATATGTTCTATGTGACTTAAATCAATAATAATTATACATGTTAATGTTTTATTTTAATCCATATATCATACCTCAACCCGAGGTTAACCTGCTTTAACGGATAGTTTGGTAAAAAATATATAATTTGTTGACTATTCAATATTTACAATAATAATGTTTACAATATTTAAATATATTTATTTTGGTTCACTAAAATATTTAATCAACATTAATATATTCAAATTCAATATTTGGATAGATATCTCTTTAAAATTAACATGAATAATAAAATAAATAATGATTTTGAAAAAATAATATTAAGTATAAAATTTGATTTATATTCAATAATTTCATTGTAAAAAATTTGATTAATATTAAAATATTTCTTTGATGAAATTATATATACATTCAATTATAAATATCATAAAATAGATATTTATATAATTTGTTAATACTTATACATTTTTTATACATGGAAAATTGAAATAATTTGAACAAGAGAATTATGTATATTTTTTAAAATTTAAATAAAATATTTCTATTATCAGCATTAAATTTATATATAAATTAAATTAATTATTTAATATTTAGTTTCCATTTAATTTTTTATTTAATATTATATATGATTGTTATCTAATTTTTTATATAAAATTTATAGTTCATGTTTAATCAGTATTATGGATTATTAATCCAAAAATAATATATTTTTGACAAATCAGATTAATTAACATGAATATAATATTGGAATGATGAACTCAAAATAGAAATTAATATTATTCTTTTAAAAATAGGCATGTTTTGAAATCTAATTCTTAATAACATTCCGGAATAATTTTATGTGAATTATAATATTGTTTTCTTTGAATAGAATGATTACATTTTATAATTATATCTCAAGTGTTAAAATTAATGGATTAAATAACAAATTTATATGGAAATAATATTCTCATTAGTTTCCCATGATGAGAATTATTTTTATGCTTATGATGATTTCTATATGATGAAAAAATAATGTTTTCTTTCATTTATAACTTTCAATTATTTGTTATATAAATTAAAAATGGAAATATTTTTATTTGGTTATAATATTTTGTTGATGTTGGTGATAACATTATTATATGACCTTTGTGAAGTGACATCACATATAGAATTGATTTAGGTTATAAGAGTTTTGACCTATGAAATTTATCATTTATGATTCATGAGGTTTTTTCTTTTTGATAATTGACTTCTGTGACAACCTTATACTTATAAAAGTTGGTTATATTCGCAAAATAGGACTTATTTCATGACATAACATTGGATGAGTCATGATTTATATTGAAATTATTCAATGATAATTATATTATAAATTAAAACAGTTTTCTGGTATTATTTAATAAAGTAATGATAATTTAATTATGATTTAATTAGGTCAATGTAATAGTCAAATTTAATCCCCAGAAAGAATGAATTTTTAATATGGAATATGAATATGAATTTATTAGTATGTTAGATAAAAATGAAATAGATTTGTTAAAATATAATTAATTTTGTGGAAATTAATAACATGAAACACAAAATAATATTAAATTATATGAATTAAACTAGATACACTAATATTTGATGATAACTAAATATGCTAATATATGATCATGTGTGGTGGTTTGAGATCAAGAAAGTATGGTTGGATGATATATGTGTCTTGAAATGAAATATGGAGATGTGTTTAAGGAAAGGTATATTTTCTTGGTTTTTTCTATGATTGTTTCTTATATTTTCTCATTCTAAATTATTCATCAGACATGTTGATAGGGAAATAGAATTCAAAATGATCGGGGGTATTTTTTATCTTAAATAATATATATAACGGGAACTGGTAGGATTTTACCTCTCCACCAATATTTATTTTGTAATATTATATTACATTGAAATAGATGGTATTACATGCCTTATGGTACATGGTATGGCTTACAGTATATTATGTACACTAATACATTACTAACATGAGGTTATAGTTAATATGTGGAAGAAATCAATGTGCTAATAGATTCATATAGGATTACATGAATGGTCTATAATTGATTTCGGTATAATGTATGATACACGTCTCATAGTGTAGTACATCCTTTTACTATGACATGCATGGGATATTGATGATGTGATTAGGATGATATGGATATGAATTATAATGGATATGATTTGATTTTCTAGTTTATGGTGGGTTACTAATGGGAGGTATAATCACATGATAAGAGTCATTGTGGAATGAGTTTGGAACACTAGTGAGGATTTTGAATATAGATAATATCATATTTGACTATTAATTTGAAAGGATAAACATACTTGTTAGTGTCATGTATTGATCGAGTCTTAGTACGTACTTGATATAATATTTCAACAATAGGTTATATAGTTAGGTGATTTGGTTTTCAATATTGATATAGAATTATAAACTCAAATTCTTCATGATATGTTCTGTATTGGAAATATTATGTGTACATGTTCACTGAACATATTAATATATCAGCTAATATTATGAATACAACATCATGCTAGTGATTGAGATGAAATTTTCTATCTTCTAGAGTATTGGGGTGGTTTTTATTGATCATGGTCACTAAATATGATATCATTGATTTTTAATTTATGTTATTAGATTAAATTTTCAATCTAATTAATTTATTGGGATGGTTCATTATTTGTACATGGATTCGGTTAGTGGATCTCGTCTAATCTATTATTTTATAATTATACATAAATAGGTTAATTCATCCAACTTTAAAATATATTCACAAGGTGTAGGTTTCTTACTCGTATCATATATAATGTTTGATTTGGATTCACCTCCATCTCGTAATTTCTAACCCCTGAGGGGTACCCATGGAGAGTAAAACCCTTCAGAGTGTTATAGGACAATGTGGTATAAGAGATGATAGTTAACTAATACCCAATATTGTTGAGACAATAACATGTATGGATGTATTGTTGGTTTTGAATCACTATCCTCAAGACATATAATGTGATATAAAAAAGGGGCTTAGGAAAGGGCATGATATATTTTGTCCCCATTTGATATGATATATGTACCACCATTTTAAATAATCATGATGAATGAAGATATAATTTATCAAATTATATTCATAGGTATAAATAGTTCATCAATATTTCCTAAGACTATGATTTAATTTCATAGAAAATATGAATTTTTATATATAGAATTTACAAGTTATTTATAAAAAATCTATATTTTAGGTCATAGGTGACAATAATATCTGTTCATTTTTATTCATTTCTATAGGTTAAAATCCTTATCATGTTTTTGTCAATGATATTTACAAGGATTTCCAATAATATGAAAACAATTTTGGTTTCGAGGATCACGAATCCAAGGGGAGAAAACATAGATTGTTTTAGTTATATGGCATTAAAATGAAAGAAACATTTATATGAGATCGGTAAACATTGTACTGTATTATGGAAGAAGATATTTCCATTGGTTGAACTCATTCACAGATGGATAAATACTTATTATTATTTATTATGATGTTCTATTGTGAATCAAGAGACTAGTGTATCATTCTTATTAAGGATCACTAGGAGACATATTTTTTTAGGGGATGTTCCAAGATCAATTTTATGATGAGATTCATGGAGGATGAATATTGCATGTTTATTAATACCAAATAATTAGGGAGTTAAACTATTAATGATTTTAGTATCTGATATAAGAATATATTGAAATATTCATCAGGACATCATCTATATGACAAGGATTAGGAGTCATAAATCATGGAGGTTATGAATTCTGAGATAAAATTATAGTGACAATAATTTTAATTCTAAATATCAAGCTTCTAATTAGGTAATAAGTAACTAAGAAAACAATTTTCTTGGAATATATCATTTTAGGACTAGAGTCATCAATATTATCCCTAGAGTATAGAAATAAATGAGTGTTCTCTATTTCATTGTCGGAATAAGTTGATCTTGTCTATAAGAGATATTTTCTATCCTTTTCTATTAATATATAAAAATAGTTGTATACCTCATGTAATTTTTGTTTTTAAAATTTGGATTTATATTCATAAGGATATTTTGGGCATAAAATTATGGATTATATGACCTCTATCATAGTAGGATTTTAGATTTGTGCTATTATCATTTTCATATATTGGAGAAGTATCCTCAAAGGAAGTAGTATGAGTGTTCATATGTCTATAAACTATAGGGATAGAATATGGAAATTATGTTATTACCCTATAAGGTCCCTCATATTCAAGGATAGTGATTAATGTATGTCTATAAAGGGAGTTATCATTTGGTATATAGAAGTTATGGAGGAATTTTTTTTCCATTTAAGATCCATAATGATACAAATATTGGGTGAAATATACATTGTGAGAGTTAATATATTCATGTTTCCTATAATATTATGCTGATTTTTAATTCTATATTTATTCACAACATCATCAAACCTACATTAATTATCATATCAAAAAATGAGTATGAAATACTTGTGGTCCCTCAAAATCCACTAAACCAATTGCATGTTCAGAAAGAATGTATGATTTGTAAATATAATGTGAGTTGATTCTAATGGAACTTATCAATTGTGGGAAATTAAATTTTTTTGATATTATAATGTGGTATCATACTCTATATAAAATATATATTTTTTTATTGTAGGATATATTAAATTTATGTTGGATATACCTCAACAACTTTGATTTTGATGAATTCCAACATGTATTGTCTAGTGAGTGAGACACTTAAATGGATCTAATGAATTTTGATATAATGACACCCATAATAGTTGAGATAATATTGAATTCTGTGGGTGATCTAATACTGGTCTTTTTGTAGGTCATTATTGAATATCATTACATATTTCTATATATGATTTGATTCCTACCACCTATGTAGTATATTGAATGCACGATATAGATTTATATGGGTGTTTCTATAATATTTAATTCTACATTTAGTTTGGAATGTTATATATTTACGAGTTTCATATTCATTTTGATGATATTATATGGTTATAATTCCATTATCCTATTGTTATGCATGGATGTTCTAATGTTCTGTTTGTGAAGATTGAAAATGATTGTTTACATTTCGCTGTACGTCATCACCCATATAATATAATATATTGAAATATTGAAATCTTATCCATAAAATTAATTATTTAATCAATTAATAAAAATGGAATTATATATTTCTCTATGATTTTTCATTGATATAGAGATCATTGTATTTTAATAATGGATGGAATATACTGAATATTTTCATTCTAATGTCGATATAAAATGTTTGAGGTCACTATGATATCCAATTATAAGATGAAAAATCTAGTTGTTCTCATGGGACTATCATATTTTATATTTTAATAGTTATAGGGCATTGAATTTCAATTTGAATTTATATTTTGTGTATAAGTGAGAAATTTTCTGGGATAATATATTTTTTGAGGAAGTTTATTCTTAGGTAGACCAACATTATTTTATAGAAGTGACGATTTTATTTAGTCATTTGAGATAATACATAAGGTTCATGCATCGATGATCAAATATTATGACACATGTGATAGATTTAAAAAACATTATTTTACATTCTTATAGAATTTCTTCTGGAAATAAATATTCTTGTATTTGAATTACATGTTGTCAATTTAAATAGTTTATTTTCTGTAGAATGGTATTCAAATTAAGGGTTATTGTAAAACTCCGTTTAATTTACAGTTATGTATATTGATTTATTATATAATTCTTATACCTTATGGGTATCAGTAGATATAATATCATGAATATTACTATAACACCAATAACCAGGAGCTTGATAGATACAAAATTTATAAATGTTTATAGAGAAAATGACATAGTGGCCCCAATTTTTTTTGGTTTTCATTTATCTCAGTATTTTTGGAAATGTATTCTATAAAAGAATTTTGAAACTAAGATATAGGTCATGGATTGAATTTACAATTATTATGACAAATAGATATCATATAATTATTGGATGGGGAATTATGTAACTTATCCCATGAATGAGATTTTGTATGGTGGTGTTGTGAAAGAGTTTTGTTAAAATTAGAGTGTGAATATATATTTTAAGGTGATGAACCATGGAATGGGGGATGTTATATATAGAGGAAGTTCTTATCAATTGGTTGTGCAATCATCATTGGTGTAGCAGTTAGAGGATTCTGAAGATAGTGACATTAATGTATAATTTCTTCATAATTGAGTTTTTTATGCTAAAACCTCAAAGGGATGTTATGAAGATAAATAATATCCACTTATTTTAGGAGGAATATCATTATTTTTATATAGAATTATGTGCTTACCTTTGAGTTTAATAGTTCTCAATTAGTTGAATAATGTGTTTTTTGAATATGTATCATTCATTGGGATACATACTATGTTGTTCATGTTGAATGTGTAATTCATCACTTTCAGTCTCAATATGTCTGATTCTATGGAGTACGATGGTTCGAAACCATTTCCATATTGTATTACATTAAATTATAGATGTTCTCCTATGGATGTCGGATGAAATATCCATTAAATTTGAAATAGATGTGCCAGAATTTAATGGGTGATGCAATCTCTTGTAGTTGATCATAATGTATTACATGTTGTCAACTCACTATTTATTGATTTATGGGGTAGTATTAGTGCACATTTTATTGAGGAGGTTTTTGGAGAAATAGTGATATTTAATGGTGTTATGTAGAGGATCACCTCTAATCATGTTCCTCATTTCACCTCTTGGTTTGGTAGTCATTTTTATATTGAATGTTTTGGATCTTAGTAGTGATTATGAAATATCATTCCTCTATAAATATATTTTCAAATAGAGTATTCTGTGAAGACAACAAGGGACATTTTCCTTTCATGTATTTTTAATTATGGATATTCATTAATGAGTCCCATAACCATGACTGTGTTATAATATAATTGTAAATATATATCTACAATTAGTACAAGTCCATATAAACCCCCATTAAGATAAACCTAAATGAATCAATTTTTTATAATCATGTTAGTGAGTTATTAGTTTATTATTATAATTTTTCAAAACATTATAGAGTAAGAACATGTGATTCTCATTTGAGTGATATAAAAAATCATTATTCATAATATTATCATTGAAGGATTCCAGTGGATTTCTATTCATTATATTATGTGTCATTAATGTTCTCTCATATTCATGTGAAATAAAAGATGTATAATGGTTTTATTATATAGACGTAAAATTTTGGACATTTTGATGTGTGGTAGGTAGTTAGATCTATTATGTATTAGTTAGAACAAATATTATAGATAAGATATATATGTAAAATAATTAAAGTTTAAATTTTTTCTATTTTAATCAAGATTATTATCTAGTAATTTATTATGGAGTGTTAGATGATAATAATGATTCAAAATATAAGGATCTTCATGTTGTTATTATATATGATGACGATAATTTTTTTCTCTAATGAAAATTTATTGGTTCATTTTTTCGGGTTATACATTAGTGTGGAAGAGAAAATATGGGTGCTCATGTTATAGATGAAAATATAATTTATTGAGTTAAGTATGTTTTATCTATGTTCAGATGCATTTTTTAGATTATTCATTGATGTTTGATTATGTTTATACTAATAGTAGGGATTATTTCTCTTCATTGATTATGTTCTTTTTTATGGATGTATAATATGTTTTGACATATCTCCCTTGATCGTTCCATATTTGATGTAATGATTTTGGTTAATTATTTCATTGTGTTTTTATGGTTATTTGGATACCATTGTTCCCTATAATCATATCACATGTTTGTATATATAATATCACATTTATTGATTCCAATTATTATGTTTTTTAGGGTATCAATGAGTGTAATATTTTATATTTCCTTCAAAATATGGTTGAGATTATTTCAGGCCACATACATCATCATACATAGTGTGTATTGATTATTATATGATGTTATCTAATAGTTTATGATGTTGGTGAATTGTTAATGAAAATTTAATTAAAATTTTCAATAGGGATATTCATTTTATTTTTGCAAAAAATTCACCTTATATATATATTACCCTCAAATAGTTTTATTGAAACAGAAAAATTAAATGAAAGTACACCTATGAATGTGTTGTAACCTATGTTTCATGATAGTAATTAGGTTGTATCATGTTTGTAACACATTCATTGAATAGTATTAGACAATTCTTGAATAATATTAATGTATGGTTGATGTGATGAAGTTAGACTTCGTAATATAATGGTACATAAATATTATATCCGGGATAAGTACTCAACATGTAATGATAATCATAGTTTTTCCATTGTAGTGTGTGGGAAGTCACCTCATCACATCATGGTAACCAAAAATTGATTCTAATTTTAGACTACACCAAATTTTATCTGTTTGTTTATCACCATTATCTAGAAAATTAAAAACAATGTAACAGTAAAGAATATTCTTAAAAAATAGTGGAGACCTTTCCCTTGTAGGTAATCATTTTATATAGAAATTTATTTTTTCAATGATATATACTTTTAGAGTCATTATTAATCATAAAAATATTTATTCCAACCAAAAATGTATTATTTTAAAAATAAAAATATGAGGATAAATATATTCATACACATTACTATCATAAGGAAATTAAATATTTAGGGTGAGGATAATAATGTGGTAACTAAATAATTATGATTTAATGATGAATTCTTTTCAAATATTTTACTTTTTTTTCTTTGTATGATGTTTATTTGTTTATAATATCTGAGACAGCTCTCCATTATACCTTCATTTTTATCCCCATGAAATTATAAATTAAAATAATTACATTAAATTATATATATTATTCAAATAAAATCATGATCCTTTTAAATTTTTTAGTCACATTCTCAACTTATCTCTCTTCAAACAATGTGTATCATTCAATGGGGTGTGTTTATTTACATAGAATATTAATTTTTCTTTTATTTTTTAGAATTTAAAATTTTTCACCAATTTTATTTTATGATTAGATGGATGTAGATTTGTTATAATAAGAAAATAATCATTGAATTTTCAATATAATGATAATATATTATCATATTAAATTGGAAAATATTATCTCATCACATGGAAATATAATGAATAAATTAGTTGATTAATCAAATGACTGTTTTGAAATTATTAAATGATTTTTTAAAGATATTTTAACTTTATTATTGTTCTATGATCTTCCATTATTTCACAAAATTTTCATTTTTTTTCAAATTTTTTAAATAGAACACATAAGGGCTTAAAATATAATTGGATAATGGAAATGTTATTTGAATTCATATAATAACCTTCCTAAAAATTATGTTGAATTTATTTAATGTTGTATTCATTGAATTAGAATTTATTTACCCACTTTTCATTCACTACGATAATGATTTAATTATTTATCAATTTTGGATCATAAAAATAGTTAAATCAAGATGGTAATGAGATTATTATTTTCTAAGGATAATTTATTGGGGATAAGTTGGCCAGTGTTTTTTAATAGCTATACTACCTAGGATATATAGACATAGTTTTTTCTATTAATGTGTTATACTGGATATTATCATTATACATCTTATTCTAAATCATGTATTACTGATCATTTTTGTTATTAGATTTATAATAAAAAATAAGTAGGAAAATTAATGAATAATGGGTTCATTTCCCTAGAGTTTGTCTTTATATTGTTTTAGATGAATGATATATATTAAAATATGAGTACATTGGTATTTTGGATAACATAAAAGTTATAGAGATGAAATGAGATTAAGGAAATTTATAATTATTTTGATCAATAATGATGTTCTCTCAAATTTTGGATGATTGATTAATATTATTTCAATCAACTTCTTTTGTTATATGTGTGACTTTCTCATCATTCCATGTGGTCTCCTAGGAAGAGTACTATAGTAAAAAAAATATACACTAACATATTTTATATAATGAACCTAACTGAGAGGGATTTACTAATGATAGTACAGATAAATTTATTATTAATATATGATAACCACAAAATTGTTAGATTATATAAATAAAGATATTAATATTCTTGAATTAATATAACTTAATAAAATAAATAATTAGGTTTTCAAGTAATGAATTTAATTTAAAAAATCAAAATTTTATATGGTATCCTCAATCATGGATAAATTATTATGTTACTAAATTAAGGAATATTGAAGTGATAAATTGATAATTAATTTTTATAAAATATGTATACCGTGATGACTGGGTACATGTTTTAGATCAATAATTTATCAGTCTAGGATAGGTTATTTAAAATATGATTGTGAAATTTTAGTTGTAGCCTATATAGTTTCTCTTTTTTAGGTTTTGTGTGATATATCTCATATGTTATGATTTCATATCATTCCCCATAATAGTAGATATGTAAAATAAAAATATTTTTTTGGGTGTTTTATACGTCTTCTAGTATAATGAAGAAATTGATTACAAGCATCTCACTCCACCCCCACCCTCACATATCCCAATACATATTATGTGAGGTTACTCAAGATTGGGAAGCCTAACTTTTAGAGAAATAATCCTGTTAACATAATTCATTTTTAAATGTCACATTATATTCATCCAGTGATATAACACCACGTATGATAAATGACCCATAATTATGTGATGTATATCATGGATTTCAATTTCTTATTTTTCAATGGTCCTACAATTATTATATATAAATATCATAATCTGTAGCATTATATAGTGGAAATTCCTAATTATTGAGATTTTCAATAATTGGTATAGAGAATAAAATATCCTATTAATATATTTGAAATTCATGAAAATCCATAAGAACATTTTCTATTTTTTTTGATATCCATTTGAGAATAAATATAATCTACATTATAATTAAATAAGCATCAAATTCCAGAGTTTCATTAAAATAATTTCTCATAAATATGAAATGAAAAATAATAATTCCTAAAAGATACAGAATACAATACATTAAAATTTAAAATAGCATAAAATTTTTGTTAAAATAAAAAATAACACTTTTGATTAGAACTAAAATTTATTCTATGTAAATAAATTTTCATGAATAGAGAAAACATGTTGGAATCTTAGGGAATCATACATTCAACATGGAATAATCTAACTGGACAACTAAAATATTCTCACAAGAGTATCATGAGTAAAATAAAATTTTCAATAAATATGATTATTTAACTCCATTTATATTGTCATATAAGTTACATATATTAGTTAACTCATTCTATTTACTTAGTTAATTATTGGAATTTAATAGAACCAGATATCACAGAGTGGATATAGTCCCACTATGCTTTTGGAAAACAACTCATTCTCGCATTTACAATGATTTTTAACTAACATGTTTTAAATTAAAAAATATATTAATATTTAATTTCCCATATAATGATCATAAAATGTTTACTTTACTCCCATAGAAACTATTTTTATTTATCTTTTGATAATGGGAAGAAATATCATTTTTATTATAAAATAATAAAAAACATTAAATTCCCAAGGAAGATGAACATATATAATTTTTTAAAACACAAAAAACCATGATTAGGAAAAATTGATAATGAAAAAAATTATGGAGTAAAAATATACTCATTCCATAAATATTAGAAGAAAATTCTTCTCACACATTTCATAAAAGTGTTGAAAAAATCCCATAAGAAAAAAATTTAAAATATTCTACCATAAACCGCTAATAAGATATTAAAACGTATTTTTTATTGTTCAGTAAAAAAAATTAAATAATATATATGATCATCGTTTAAATGATATGTTTGAACATTTATATAGTGTAATTGTTTTTTGAAATGATTATAATAAAACTAGTATTTAATAAACAATTACTTACCACATTAGTAATTTTTGAATAAAATGATTAATGAAGATCTGAAATTAAATATAATAATAATAAAATGAATCGTTTTTAATTAAATATAAAAAAAATACATTTATTATTTCATAAATTACAAAGAATAAAAAATGGTCTAAAAATGGAATGAATATAAAAATTAGAAATTGAAATGAACGACCACTTAAATTTAGTCAGACACAACCCATACAATTTTTAAATACAATTAAATAAACATGTAATAAATAATAATAGTCATAATATCCTTTTTAGATTTTTTCTATTATCAATATGTTTTTAATTACATTTAGTACCATATATTATATAGATACCTATGTGATTGAGTTCAAATTGAACATTTTGAGGCCACTCAATACACAATTGAAAGACAACTTTGGTAGTCAGAAAAAGTTCATAGGTGATCATTATCCATTATCTAGATAATATGAATCATTAAACCAATATCAACTATTAAAATTAAATACATGTTTAGAAATAACTACGGATAGTGGACTAGAAAAAACTAATCTCATCGGTTTGTGAAGGTGGTAGTCCATCAGTGATGATAAACAATGTTATTATTTCAAATAAACATTGAATGTAATACAATTGAAAAACAATATATTTAAAAAAAGTAATTAGGTAATTAATATAAAATAAGAAATTAATGTTTCCTAATAACAAGCATTGTGAGTAGGTTTTGAAAAAAGAAACCAATACACCATGGATGTGGTAGTCCATACATCTGCAAGAGCGATGTTTAATTTACTATAGGATGGAAATTTTTTAAAAAATTATTGAAAAAAGAAAAAATAATTACACTTATGTGTCTAGATGATACATATATTTTATAATCATATTGGTTATAGGCGGTTTTGTGGATGTGGAAGAAAAATAAAATATGATAGCACTCATTATAGAGTTATAAATATTCATTGGAAGCTTCAATTTGATTAAAAATTAATCAATATTTGTTTGAATTTAATTGAGAATAAAACCACTAAGAATTGTAGAGGATGTTTGGGATGGTATTTATGTTGAAATTATTCATTATACAAGGATTGTTTTATTGAATATAGGATACAATGTTACCTTTTACTGGTGAGATGGATTCCAATATTGTAAATATATTCAATATTTCTTTATTATATATATAAAATTGATGAACATTAATATATATATATATTTCATAAATTATAAATATTATAAAGTCATAATAATTTCTAAAAATGATATTTATACAGTTTTTTTGTGTTATATTGACACTTAAGATTATGTTTAACCCCCTCAATTACAATTATTATCCTCAACTATTACATTAAATTGTAAAACTTTTATGTGTCCTTAATGTAATTTTATAAATTCAATATGAGTAATAAATGGATGAATTATTATATACTATTAAATTTACCATTAAAAATAGTAGTTATAAGGTTTTTATATATAATTAAAAAATACTTTTTCCAATAATATTATTTATTTGAAGTCATTCATAGGAGGTTTAATAATGTTTGACTTTAACATCATCAAGGCAATAAATGAATTAGATTATAGACTCCTTAACTATTAAATATAAATATATTTATACATTAAATATTGTTGACTAGAATATTAATTTCAACCATCTTTCTTTTCATATTACATTATAATATAATTTCATTTTATTCTATTTTAACTATAACAATTTTATAGTCCTATAAGTATTGAAGGAAAATATAACTCTCGAAAATGTAAATAATATTATCATAAAAATATTGTAATCACATAAAAATGAAAATTTATAATAATTAATAGTATTTTTGGGTCAATATGACAACATATTAGTGACATTAAAATAAAGAGAATGAAATTTTGTAATTATCCATTAGTTAACAAAAAATAAATTTCATAATTAATGGAAAATAAAACCTTATTTCCATATTTTAGAATATAAAATAGGTCAAGTCGAAAATGATCAATAAGATAAAATAAAAACATGAATATGATTAATTTGGAAACCATATCCAAAAACTTAATCCCATATAACTCATATATTCTTCTTCTATGTTGATAAACTACTACAATGATAACTATTCATAATGATAAAAAATAAAATTGACCACCTTACTAAATTTCAACCACTCTATTAAAAAAATTATTTCAATTTATAAAATTTAAATTTATTGGTTTGGTAGATATAATTTTTTATATAATGATGTGATACATAGTGAATGTTTTTTTTAAAAATCCATTTGGAAAATAAAATGTAATTATTAAAACATTTTTTAATTTAGACAATTCATATGGAATAAATTGGATATCTTTTAATATATATATATATATATATGTTAATCCATATAAAATATAATGGTTCTTCTAATTATATTTACATAAACTTATTATATAATTGTTTTAGAAAAATGACATTTTTCACTATTCAATCACAAATCAATATTTTTAGAAAAATACAAAACAATCACTATAATGTTATATATATTTGAAAAGATTCACCGATTTTTTCCATTATTTAAAATATAATTTCGATATGTTTTATATAATAAACATAATATTTGTTCTCAAAATTCAATGAAAACATTTATGAATAATTTTTTATGATTAAACATACATAATCACTATTCTATGCATAATAAACATAATTAATTTAAGGGTAAATTATTTTATTAAATAAATCATCTAAAAATTTCAACAGAATTATTTTTTAATAGTTATGAATTGAATATTTTATTAGTAATACATTTCCTAAATAAAAAAACATATATGAAAAATATTATTTTACTTAATAAATATTTTTTCCTCATTGATAACATGTTTATATATTATTTAAGAATACATTTGTTCATATATTTTGTAATATTATTATTCTAATTCATACTATCCAAAAAACACGTTATAAGTGTCATATTTATTACTAAAAAATTAATATTATATCACATTTGGTTTTATATTTTGTATTATGTATACCACACAGTATTGAATATCTTTTTATTAAATGTGAAATCATTCTCAAATAGTATTAGGTTAAAATATACCCCTTTATTAAATCAAATACTCAAAATATGAATTAAATTCCATCTATAAAAATTTAATAAAACATTGTACTTGAAATTGATATAGATTTTTTGAGGAAAATTAATTTCAATGTCAATAAAAACAATGTTGTAATATGTTATGATAAAGGACTGTTGTAACGATCATAAATAAACACAAGTTTTTATATTATTTACATGATATTTGACTGTCACATTCCAAAAAATACTTGATATACTTGATATATTATTTTATCTAGTACCTAGTGATTTTATGAAAAATAATTATGAACTTGATTGAATTACTCAAAACTAGTGGAATATCATCGATTCTTTCTTTATTAATCAATTTTCATTTTTATCTCACATCATAATCAAAGAAATTATTGTTTCGTGTTTTTCTATGGTGCCTTAGTGTATTAAAATTAAGAATATGTATATTTCTATATTTTTTTGATTACACATTGTGTAAAGTTATTACACACCATCTAATGGTCTCCGGAATGATTTCATGAAATAGGTTCAATGGTTGAGGTGATTAGTTGTTGTTTAAAGTGTTTACATTATCTAAAGGAAAAATCATATTTTAAATAAATAATTATGTTTTTTCGTATATTTTAGTATTATTGGAATACATGACATGTAATGGTAATACAATACATGTAATATATGTACCTTTGGGTTTCAAGGTGAAATGGATGATTATAATTCACTCATCCAAGCGAAATCCATATTCTCTCAACTAAGAGATTGGAAAATGAAATTTTGTTGTATTCTCACCATTTCATATATCTATATTCAGTGATCTATTTCTGGGGTTATTTTGGTGCTCATCTATAATTAAGTGTTCCTTATGGATATTCTTTCATTTTTTCCCAACATTCGTTCTTGGAAGTGGTCAGGTTTTGATATTTGATCTGAAATTGATCTCTATCAACGATTCGCAGATTAATTTCATCCATTTTCAGTAGAATGTTGATATCATTGTTTAAAATCTTCATCATATATAACAGTTAGATTTATAATTTTTTAGGAGTGTTGTTTTTCAATATTGGTATATTTTGATTAATTTCCAAATTTTTGGGACAAATTAATTTTTGTATAACATTGATTTAATGTGATATATTATTTCATAGTGTTTAATGGGAAGAAAAATGTAATTTAATAGTTATTCATTTGAATATATATATTTTTTATTTTAAAATTTGTTTTCAAAGTCCATAGATTATTCTATTTTATTTGAAAATGATTTAATATATTGTGAACATTATTTGGAAATGTATTTTTTTAAATTAGAATGTTTGGGAATAAGTGCATTGGGAAAGAGACACAGATACTCTTTTTGTGTTTATAGTAAATTTGACGTAACCATATTTGATATCTATTGACTATAAAAAACTAGATATTGGAGGGTAACAATGATAGTCATACATGAGGTTTTTATTTTATATTACACATTTTTCTATACATTGTGTCTTAATATGTGGTTCTTTTTAATTTATGGTTATTTATCAATTCATTATTTTTCGGATGGACTATTTTTTGTAGGATTTTATATAACGATCTATAACATAGAATATAATAATATTTTATATAATATATGTTTTTCTAACTTATTACCTCAATATATATGGATAATAATTCCAATTTTATTGATTTTACATATAGTATTTATGTTATGATAATATGTGATTATTTTTTGAAAGATAATGGGAAAATGATTTATAAACAGTTTTGGATTTAGGAAATGATTTTTGAAACATATTTTTTTTAAAATCAAAAGATGATTCTTTATTGATATTTGACCTTGTATATCTTGTGTGGTTCTATCCTACAATGCGTTTTGATCACATCTTATTTTTTCCTTTTGTATTTTTTTGATGTTGTGTTACCATATAAATGTAATGGTAATAGTATCTTGTTGAATATAATATTCTCTATTGTTCTTTACCATAATCATGTGGTGGTTTAGACGTTATATATACTCACATAGAGATTTTTCAAACTATCTGGTTTAGTTACATTTTGATTGGATTGTATGGTTTTTTGTTTTATCATCTTCCATAAACATTCTTCAATATTTGTATATATTTATTGGATATATTCATGTCTTTTATTGTCTTGATGTACCTCATTAGGTGATGGGATATCTACTGTATCTTGTTTAGTTTTCTCAAGTTTTTCTGTCAATCTATTGTATCAAAGGGAAGGGACATCCTAAATTTTGTAAAACCAACATGAGTTTCGTTTGGTGTATTAGATAAATATTATTTTGGACCATTACAATTCATATAGTATGTGTGGAAAAAGGAATTCCTAGCTCACTCCCATGAATGAACATGAGTATTAATGGGTGGACATATATTTTTACAATGTTTAAGGCATGGTTATTGAGGCCATATAAATGAATTTTAAGGTATTTTTATATAAAATGAACTACTATTTATATTTTTGTTTTATTATGATCGGTACATTTCAAAATTATAATAAATTCTATTGTTAAATTCATTGGTTTGAATTATGAATATGGTACATGGATTTTGGAATATTATCGTGATAAAATTAGATATTCTCTTCTATCTTTTAGAAACAAATATGCAAGGATATCGTTAATATCAGAGAGATGTAGCCGTGAAACCATATTTATAGTTGAATTAATTAGTAGACCCTTCTTTGAGATATTTTTCTAATCTCATCTATTTAGAATCAAGGTCAGGTGGGAGTCAATAATCCAAGACTTGTGATAGAAAATGTATCTGAGTGTACTAAGATAAATCCACCCATATTCTATAGTGATAAAGGAACATTGGAATATGTGGATTACCTTGAAAATATTGAGAGTACATTCAACTACGTTAAGACTATTGAGGCCTCTATGGTGGGTTTTTTTCATATATATTGTCGAGAAACATGGATGTAGATGGTGGGACTCAATTATGAACAAAAAGTTTCATGATGTCCTTAATAGGTAATCCTTCAATAAAATAATTAATTAGTATTTTTAACATGATAAATTACATGTGAAAATGACCATGGATTTTATGACCTCAGAGTTGGAGGAGCGTACCATTCTAGAGTATTATACTAGTTTTGCTGAGCATCTACAATTCAAACTAACGAATTTCACTAATGAGTACCAAATGGCTTTGAGTAGTGTGGTTATATTTAGGTATTATATTCATTCATTGTTAATTTATGAGTTCCATATGAAATCTAGGTATGTAGTTTAATAAAATTATTTTGTTGAGGCCAAAATAACACAAAAGACATGTTTGGGTAGAGCAATAGTTTATGATGTTTTTGTTCTGGGTGTATACTCTATCCAAAAGAGAAAGTCCAAGGGTGGTCAATTTTTTAGCACATATATCAAGATCCTTTTCATGTTAGAATAAAATTTTCTACTACTAGTGTTGAAGGTGTGGGCATTCAATGATAAACTATTTATAGTTTCTAAACACCTGAAATCATGAAGGATGTGTGGTCACTCAAGAACATTCTATGAAATAATATCATAGGGTGATACAAAATTATCCATTATCATTAAGGGTCCACATAAACATATTTATGCTTCAAATGGTGATGGATTATATTTTCTAGAAAAGGGTGGTATTCTTATGGATAATAACTCTCTTGGAGGATATATGACTGGATGCCTTTTTGAAGTGGAGTATATGAAAGATGAATTACAATTAGCACCACATTCTGTTATATGTATGGTGTTTATTTATTATTCTATTGTTCTATTTTGATATGATATAAGTTTTAGTCATTAATTTGTGCCATCAAAGATGGATGATGTATTGGGATTTATTTTTGAAAATTGTTTCATGCTTGTTGGATCATTCAATGACTTTGGGTATGTGGTTTGAACATTGTTTAAGAATCAATACATGTCGGGGGATGTTAATTTGCATCAAAATGGTATGAAACATTTTATATCATGATACTTACAAATTTTACATGATTATTTTCCTATAATGGATAATCTTTACTATGAAAAAATAGGTTGTTATAATCATTTAGGATTTTTATTATTTACAATTATGGTTACTCACGTTTTTTCAAGGAATGTGTGACTCTATTTAGAGAAGAAAATAGTATGTTTTTCCTTATTCTAGGGAAATATATTTCCAGTTATAAGATATGATTCGTGATGCAATTATCCCTTGTTTTGGTGGTCAACTTCCAGCAATGGTGTGTTCATACCCTGAGGTATTTCAAGATGATTTATATCATTTACTACCACAAATAGGGGTCAATTATGAGATTTAACTTCTTTCTAGTATGATTAAAATTTATTTATTGTATTGTAGAATGTTGAATTATTATTTATCTAAACATATGGTCAATCTTGAGGACTTTGATGATAATGGATTTATTCATCCTCAAGTGTCAAAATGGGATTTTATGATCCTATTTTCTATGAATGAATAGAGTATCCCCACAAATATTTATGGCTATATAATGATAAATATGATGACTATTAACAACAAATATCCATTTACAAGGATTGATGATTTTTTACCATTATTAAGCGGAATGTTAGTTTTCAAAAATTTACCATCAATCGGGGTACCACCAATTGAGGGTCTTATAAGAGGATATACCTAAGATAACATTTATAAGGTAGTATGGGTATTTTGAATTTTTATTTATGCCATTCATTAGGAAAAATTATCATGTTATTTTTATGTATTTCATGATTGAGTTATTTCATATGTTTTTGGAACATTTTTTATTGCATTCATTTATTATATATTGGTATACTCCAAGGCATGAAATGAGCAGATTGAAAATTTTTATATCATACATAGGACTCTGAGGGAACATCATCTTTAAATAAAATTCAGAAACTGTGAATTTTTTATTTAGTATGTGAAATTTCATGGGAATGTTATATATGACTGGCTAGTCTTAGTGGATCCTGGAAAAAAAGGGAATGTTATGTCTAGGGTGATTCCTAGAATTTGTTTTTATATGATTCTTCTTTGGTTTATCTGGGAATGATATATTGTTCATTTAATGATTTATCTATTATCATATCTTCGATGACTACAATAATCAAAGGGGAGGTACTGTGGTAGAATAATAAAATGTTTCAATCATCTATTAAGAATTTAAATATTAGGTTTACATTGACAATATTTTTTATTCTTCCAAAAGTTGGTTTGGGTTATGTTGTTTTTAGTGATGATTCTATAATGGGTTTGGGATGTATCTTTATACCAAGAAAACTAGTGGAGGCTTATGGATCATGATTGTTATTACCTTGTTAGAATAATTACCCTACCATCAATATTCAATTTAAAATAGTCATGCATGCACATGAAATTTTGTGGCACAACCTATTTGGGATGATTTGTTATGTATTCATATCATAAGAGAATGAAATATATTTTTACCCATAGAGATGGGATATTGAAAAATAATCATAGGGTGATATAACTTATCAATTTTTATTTCAATATTTTATATAACGAAGAGGAGGTAAATTTGGTTTTTAGATTTTTGAGTAGAATATCATAGACACAAGATGTTGAGGAATTTGTTGAGGAGTGGCCTCTGATGGGTTTGTTTTTAGACATAAAATTGGGAGTATATGAGGATGTAGTACATGTATTCATGGAATTGATTAAATATGACTAATATTTATATGAGGTTTGTTCCCTCAACTATGTGACTGATAATGAGTGTGAATTATTATAGAAAATAATTTATGGAGGGGAGCCCTCACTGAGTTTTCTCAATATTCTAGAGGCACATTATGCTTCTATAGTAGGTGGGTTGTTCTATTTTACATTAAGAAGGAGTTCATATAATGTGATCATTGGTGTAGTTGGATTGAGCAACACGAGGATAGTATGTTATATATTTATTCGAGATGTGAATATTTGTGGTAGGGGATGAGATGATAGACTGTGGATTTTACATAACACTATTTTTATTTCAATAGAATTAAGGTAGATCACCAAAGACATGAATGTTTTTTTTCCATACCCATTCTAGTATGGAAGTGGGAATATAATTATATAAAATTATTCATTGGTAATCTAAATAATTCTAATGGGAAGGATGTGACTTAGGTGACTGTTTATATAGTATGTATTTGGGATAATTTATCACTCTTATGGAGATGATGAAGGTGGAAAAACATGCATAATTGAATGTAAGAGTGATATTGACACTTCATGGGGTTCCCACTTTTGTTTTTTATAGGGATCCAAGGTTCACATTCTCGTTTTAGAATGGTTTATTGGAGTTTATATTTTCTTATATTATATTTATCATGAATATTCATTTAAAAATAGATGTATATATTGAAAATAATATATTATTTATTAAAGATATGATTCAGATGTGGTTGTAGATTTTAGTGGATATTGGGAATATAATTTTCAACAACTCAATTTTTCTTATAACAATAATTTCTAATCCACAAAAATGATGGAACTATTCATGGATTTTTATAGTTTGTTTTTAAATCACCATTGTGTTGGGAAGAGTTGAGTGTGACGTCCTTGGTTGGGAAGAGAATAGTTCACGATACAATAGATATAGTGTAGTTTATCATTAAGATATTGATTATGAAACATCGTCAAAATTCATATTTGAAACTTCATTATCGGCTGTTGGAGTTTTAGGTGGGTGATGATGTTTATATTATAGTTTCAAACCACATAGGAAATCATTAATTGGGTAGGAATCTTATATTTTTCAAAGGTGTTTGGTCACCTTTGATATCATTAGTTTACTGGGGAAGGTGTCCAATCGATTGGAATTGTCATATGGTTTTACATTTAACCATGATGTGTTTCAAATTGCTTAGCTAAGGATGTATAAACTATATATTATCCATGTAATTGTATGGGACGATTTTTCTACGAGATAGATACCATTTTTGTTTAGAAGCTGGTTCATATTATGTATCCTCAAGAAATGGTATTCTATGGTAATTAGATTTTTTTCTCCTATTTACTATTACAGTGATTATTGGATATAAATGAATATTATGGATGAAATTATTTATATCCTATAAGTGACCATAAAATATTCCGAGTCTTATAATTTGGGGGATTTATGGGTTATCAAAACATTTAGTGTGGGAGATTTTAACACTATGTAAAACATTTTCTATTCTCCAATTTTCATTCTATTGTTATTGTATTTGTTTAGTTTCATTTGTGGGATTCTTTTACATGTAAAACCATTATATTTATAATGATATAATTTTCAAGGGTATATGTGTAAGAACTCGTGTTTTTCTGAACTGTCATTTTGAGCTGAAATTTGAATTTAGTTGTAGGATGCTCGTGAGGGGTAAAATGATCATTTCCCCTACCAGCTAATCTCGGATAATTTTTCTTATGGCACCGTTTGTCCCATAATAGGGATTTTACCTAGGATAAGAGTTTGGAGGAAATATGGGCTGTTCATATTTTGGCGGAATATTTAATATTTAATAATATTAAATTAAATATTAAATTATTCGTGTAGGTTTGTTTGGAAATAAAATTTAGACAGAGTGTCGGATTGAGATTCATTCTACATCGTTGAGTCCGTAATGGGTATTTTATCCTATGGAAGGCATAAACTCATGTTGGGCGCCGGGGCCGGCCCGGGCCCCTTTTTTATCCTTTTCTTTTCATCTTTCCTTTTCATTTCTTCTCTCTATCATTCCTCCTCCTCCTCGCACATTTCTCCTACGCCGCTCCTCCCTGGCCATTACCTATGGTAGAATTTGGAGATCGAGAAAATGGGATTGAAGGAAGGCGAGAGGGGTACCGATTCGAAGCTCTTGAGGTGCTAAGTCAGTGTGTGACAACCGTGAGCTGTCAAATCCACCGAAGCTTCAGCGGTTTCTTCCTGAAGGTAGGGATGTTTATGTTTTCACCATAGATACCCTTTAAACATTTTTTTAGTCTCTTAATCCTTATATTTCTTTGTTGTGGCCTCTTAAGGCTGGATCTAATGTTTTGGCGGCGAAAATGGGTGTTTCAGGTGTTTTCAAGGTTTCCCATCAGAAAACCCAGAATACACAGCATGTATTCCCGGGGTACAAGCTATGTGTTCTTCTTGTTCAGGGAATATTAAGTTTTCTTAGTTACACGATGTGTAGTTTGAGTACACACCATGTACCGGGTGTCCGTTTTGGCTGTTCGTGTGTAGTAGAACACAGAAAAGTTGTTTTTTTGGAGTACACTCTGTGTAGAGTAATGTACATGCCGTGTAGTGGTATATGGGCTTGTGTTTTAGTGAAAAAGAACACAGAGTAACTTTTTTGTGAACAGTACACACCATGTACAGTAAATTACCCACCGTGTTCTATACACAGGCAGCCCCAATGTGCTCTAGCCATGTACTACTTCAACTTAGTAATTTGGGGATATCTTATGCTCTGGAAGTCAGAATTGGGCATGTGAGTAGTCTATTCTGAGCATTATTCAATGTAGATCACAATGATGGAATCCTTTTGACATATAAATATCATCTAAATGAGGTTTTTGGGTTTATATCTAAATGGATGGGTTCTTCCTCCATTTATTATGTTCAGTTGACACCTAAGGGTGAGACTTTTCATGGATGATAAGTTGGGTGTTTGGAAAAAAATAGTTGAGACCATTAATTGGAGATGAGCTATGAGCTATCTCCCATAACATATGATTAATAGGATGTTTCCCTTGTGAGACATTCCCATCTGTCCTATGAGTCTGTGAGACCAGATACACTTAAGGATCCCCTGAGGGATGTCATTACTTGTGTACTGACCATGGGAGTTTCTTATAGGATCCCTCTCCTTTTTTTCCATTGATGGGACCCATGTTATGGAATTAGGATTTAATGTATGATTCCTCCCTTACTCTTCGCTAAGGATCTCGTGTAGGATGCCCTCGCTGGTGCTTACCTCGAGAATCCTGAGTATGAAGCTTCCTTAGTGTTTGAATTGAAGGACGAGGTGGGTGATTGTTCTTTGAATGACTGTGATTTATTATGTCGAGTTTGGGTAGAGATGGTGTTCAGGTGTCACCTTGAACCTGTTCCAATCTAATAATCCATTTGGGAATTGAATGTATTGTTGGGTGGGGTGTTCGGGCCACCCTCACTGCTTTTTATATCTGACTTGGTTTGCTGATGTTGTAGTGTTTACCAGAGGAATTCATGGTTGGTGGCTGCTGAGCCTGATGAGAGGTTTTTCCATGATTTTTTCAATTATTACTTTTTTCTTGTGTGCTTGGTAGTGGTGGTTTGTTTGTAAATGAGTTTATTTACCTTTATTGGATGTTTTCCCATGCCTTGTTCTGTTTAAAACCTTTTCGTCTTGTTCGCCCTTTGGTTGTTCTACATGTTTTCCATGCCTTGTGACATTGGGATAGAGTGTTGTTCCCTGACATTCTAGTTATATTGTAGACTGGATAACCAAGTATCTCCGTAGGGTTACTTTGGCCTTATAGCATTATTATACACAGACTGGCACGGGGTCGCGAGAACCTTGTGTTATAGACTATAAGGGGATAGACTGAGTGAGCATCCTTAGAGAGTCTTGGACATTATAGACTAGAGGAGATAGACCGAGTGAGGTTACCAGAGAGTCTTGGATATTATATACTATATAACAATAGACCGGGTGAGCTTCCTCAGAGAGTCTTGAGCTTTATAGACTATACGGGGGTAGACCGAGTGAGCATCCTCAGAGTTTCTTTGTCTTGTTTGAATTTCCATAATCCATTCCTGGATATAAGAGGAATATTCTGAGTGAGATTCGTCATAGAGTCTCTAGACCTTGGGCTATAAGGGGAATTGACTGTGTGATCTTCCTAATAAAGTCCCTGACTACCTTAGACTATAAGGGGAATTGACAGAACGTGCTTACTTAGAGAGTCTTAATTGTCGTATAATCAAACCAGAGGGGATAGGCTTAGTTTACTTCCTAGTGGGTTGTTGCTACTTGTTATGTAGGACTAGAGGGGAAGTCCATGAGTACATACTCGAGGGTTACCTGTTATGTTATATGCTTTCATGTGGTTGATTTGTTGAACTAGGGAGTTACTTTTATTTTCTTGTTCAGAGACATATATCCCGCCTTGGCCGAAGTAGGTACATGTCGATGGGATTACAGACCCAGAGATCGACTTAATGATACACGACTTGAGTGGACAGACGTCCAACTCGATGCCCTTGCATAGGATGTCCAGGAGATCTTTCTTTTAGTCCCATGGATCCACTGCTCATGTTGTTTATTGTTATTTGAATCACTTAATCATGAATATTCATATTTATGTATTTGTGTATAGGAATGGGAGTATACCTGTGTATGTATATAGATATGGACATACATGGTGGAACTTGCCTTGTTGACAGGGAATACATACCCGAACTTAAACTGTGGTTACACATTTGGTTTACTACTATTTGTTGTGTTCCAGCTTGGCTGACCACATTGATGTTGCATACACTTTTAGCAGCACAATTATAGGTTTCTTGTCCAGGTGCCCTTCTAAGATTATTTCTCACCCCTGCACGTACACCTTGGTTTATGTGTAGACATTATGTTTTATTTTTTAGGTTCAGTATGAGTTGAATGGTGGATAGGGGCGAGGCACAATGTTTCATGATCGAGCGGAGTTGATCGAGTTGTTCTACTAATCAGGCTGTTGTAGTTCGAATTTGTCTAGAGATCGGGTATGTTGTTTGGCTCGGAGTTGGTAGAAGAGCACTGTACATTTACGTTAAATTTCTTTTGTACTTGTATCTGTATGGTCGGCCCAGTGGGTGACTAGTGTTAAATTGTATTGCATAGTTGTTCGGGTTTTTACTGCATTTTACTATTACATCTTGTTATATTTTAGTTGTTTATTACTTCCGCACTCTATTTACTTTCCACTGTGTATGATACTTAGTTATTTCCACTATTTTCTTACTCAGGTATGAGGAAATAGTCTCCCCAATATCACACCATATGCCCTCGCTGCTGGTTGGCAGGGTCTGGCATACTGGGAGGCGTGCTTGAGGCCTTGTGGGGAACCGGCTCGGAGCACCGGTTTAGTGGATTCCGGGTCGGGACGTTACAAAGTGGAATCAGAGGAGTTTTCATTCCTGGTCATTACTATTTGGGAAATGGTAGACCTGAGTATTAAAAATGTGTCGGAACCTGTGATGGATATCAAGCTGGTGCGTCGAGAACACTTGTTCTGGTAAGAAGTCCTGGTTTCCAGGGTTTGGGATTGATGTTCTGATTTTACGATGCTACATTTGATTATGATTTTCTCCTTGAGCGACACATATGTTTTGTTCAGTTTTGATTTACTATGGATCTTTGTCTCTTGTCCATTGGTAAGATTCAAGGGATGGATTTTGACTCTTGGCTGACAAAAGTAAGAGGCGTCTCATGCATCATATTAGGCACGTAGGATTCACAGCATATAGGCCTGATAGTGTGTGTTTTAAATGAAAACTGAGACCTTTGGATCTACATACACATACATTTTACTCTGATGGCAGGTTACATGGATCTATGTTGAGGTATTTTTGTTGAGGCTGATAACTCAGTCCTTGTGCATAGGTGGTTCAGTGAACCCAGCTCTTCTATGTGTAACGAGATGCCTTTCTATTCAATCTTTATTGGGTATTGTTTCTGGGGTTTGTGGTTATCTAGTCTGATCATTGAGAATGTTGTTGATAGATGCCAGGGATTTTCTTGGTGATTAGGACTTCTTTGTGGTATTTATTTATACAAATACCTAATGGGTGTTATCTTATCTTGACTCTTCAATTTTGTTTGTGACCTCCAAGGATTCATTCCTTCTGAGGATGCTCGGAGCGAATCAGGGCCCTTGTAGGCTATGTCTCGGTTTTGACATTCTTTGGTTATTCTGATTTTTACCTTCTTATGAGAGGTTTTGGAACTACTGGGTTAGGTGTTTAGACCTTGTGACCATGTTGTGAGGCTTTTTCTGTAGGGATATGTGGATGACCTAGAGACCCTTTGTTTTTAATCAAACCCTTGTAGGTCTATGTCTTTTCTATTATAGGATAACCTGTGCATGAACGGTTGGCTAGGGTTTTCCAATGCCTTTTAGCTGTGTTTGTTTTTCACAACTGGCTTCGACGGGCTTGACTTTTCTGGTTCCAGGACATGTCAACCATTGATTCTGATGTTGCTGGTAGAGGTGGCATCGTTTGAATCTAAATTGGTGGGTGGACAGATGCGATCTGAGGACCGATGTTTTGAGAATTTATGTGGACTCAGATCCCAGAAGTTGTGTTGAAATGTCTTTATGTTGTAGATGTGACTTTGAGAAATTTATGGTTATCGTGAAATAGATGACCCATGCTTGAATCCTGGTCAGGTTTTGGCAGTATGTTAGCGTGGCTCAGAGGTATTTGGACACACATTTGATGAAATCCTAGTGTACTTTAATAAGAGACGATCATGCGATATCTTGATTTGTCTTGAGTATCCTGAGAGAGCTTCGACCCTACATCGAGCTCCTTTTTCTTTCTTAATGTTCATCTGTGTGGTGAATGTAACTTGTTATGGTTATGCTCTCAGAGAAGTTTAAGGAAATCTATATTGTGGGGAGTGCACAATTTTCCTTTTCAAGGTCGTTTTCCTTGTATAGGTTAAACTTTGGTGTTTCCCATGAGCTTTTAAGCTTAGAGTTTTCATTTAAAATGAAAAAAGCATATTCATATGGTCAGGATTACCAGTTTGGTTGTAGTTCAAGATCTTCTATGTAGAAGGTGGTGGTTAACACTACAAGGATGGTCGTTGGACGGTCTAGATAACTTGTTTGTGCAGATGCTCGGGTTGGGAGCGTGGCTGCTGGTCCTTTCACTAGGCTTCTCGGGGACGATAAGGTTTATGGTTGGGAGTTTGTAAGAACCCGTGTTTTTCAGGCTATTGTTTTGAGAAAAAATTTGAATATTTACTATTAGATGCTCATGAGGGGTAAAATCATTATTTTCTCCTACAATCTGATCTCTAATAATTTTTTGGATAGCTTTGTTGGTCCTGGAATAGGGATTTTACACTAGGATAGGTGTTTGGCGGAAATCTTAGCTGTTCGAATTTTAGAGGAATATTTAATATTTAATATTAATAAATTATATATTAAATTATTCGCGTAGGATCATTTGGAAAAAACATATAGGCAGAGTGTCAGATTGAGATTCTATCTACACCGTTGAGTCCAAAATGTGGAATTTAGCCTAGGGAAGGCATAAACTCATGTCGGGCAGTGTGGCAGGCCCGGGCCCCGTTTTCTTCCATTACTTTTCTTCTTTCCTTTTATTTTATTCTCTCTTTATTTCCTCCTCATACTTTGATAAGTCTCCAATTCCACTCCTCTTTGGCTGTGACTTATGGGAGAATTCGGAGATTGAGAAAACATGAGAGAAGGAAGGAGAGAGGGGTACCGATTCGAAGCTCTCGACGCCCTGAGTCGGCATGCAGCAACTGTGAGCCGTGAAATGAACCAATGCTTTTGTGGTTTCTGCCCAAAGGTAGGTTCATTTATTCTTTCTCCATAGATCCCCCTAAAACAAGTTGCCATATGTATTTTAAGCCTTATATTGATTTCTTGTGGCCTTTTATGTTCGGATCTAATGTTTCGGTGGAAAAAACGGGCGTTTCGGGGTGTTTTCAGGGTTTTGCAGTCAGAAAACCCAGAATACACGATGTGTATTCCAGGGGTACACCCTGTGTGTTCTTCCCATTCAGGGAAGAAAAATATTTCATCAGTACACACCGTGTACTTTGAGTACACGCCATGTAGTGGGTGGCCGTGTGGCTGGCCGTGTGGATAAGAACACAAAATAATCATTTTTTAGAGTAAATGTTGTGTACAGTAAAGTACACGCCGTGTAGTGGTACTTGGGAATGTGTTTTAGTAAAAAATAACATGGTGTAACTTTTTTTGAATAGTACATGCCATGTACAGTAATGTAGACAATTTGTACTGTTACATAGGCAGGCCCAATGTGCTCCGGCCTTGTGCTCTGGCCAGGTACTACTTCAACTTTGTAATTTGAGGATATCATATGCTCTAGTAGTCAAAATTGGGTGTGTGATTAGTCTATTATGATGGATTATCCACATAGATATCAATGGTGGATTCATTTTTCAAATTTTAGATCATCTAAAAGAGGTTTGGTGAGTTTCAATCTAAATGGAGGGGTTCTTCCTCCAGTTATTATGTTCAGATGACACCGAACAATGAGACTTGGTGTGGATGATAGGTTGGGTGTTCAGACAAACATAGTTGAGATCTTTAATAGGAGATGAGCTATGAGTTATCACCCATAACATATGCTTTAGATGATGTTTTCCTTGTGAGACGTTCCGGTCTGGCCTATGAGTCTGTGAGATAGGATACTTTTAAGGATCCCATAATGGATGCCTTTACTTGTGGACTGATCTTGGGAGTTTCTTGTAGGATCCCTCAATTTTTTTCCATTGATAGGACCCATGTTATGGAATTGTTATGTTTTCCTTCCTTTGAAAATTTCATTTATGATTCCTCCCTTACTCTTCACTAAGGATCCCACGTAGGATGCCTTTGCTGGTGTTTACCTTGAGAATACCGAGTATTATGCTTCCGCAGAGTTTTACTTGAGGGGCCAAGTGGGTGCTTGTTTTTTGAACGACCCTGAGTCGTTATATAAGATTTGGGTAGAGATAGTGATCAGGTATCACCTAGATATCATTACAAACTAGTAATCCCTTTAGGCATTGGATGTATTTTTGGGTTGGGCATTCAGGCCACCCTCACTTATATCTGACATGGATTTCTGATGTTGTAGTGTTTACCAGAGGTGCTTCCTGGCTAGTGGATGTTGAGCCCGATGCGAGGCGTCATTCTTGTTTGTTGGAATGCCTACTTTTTCAATGTGTGCCTGAGTAGAGTTGGTTTGTTTGAAAATGGGGTTATTTACCATTGTTAGATGTTTTTCCAATGCCTTGTTATGTGTATGACCTTTTGGTCTTGTTCAGCCTTTTGGTCGTTATACCTATTTTCCATGCCTTGTGACTATGGGATGTAGTATTGTTCCCTAACATGATTGTTATATTGTAGACTGGTTAGCCAAGTAGCTCTGTGGGGTTACCTTGCCCTTATAAAATTATTATGCACTAACTAGAACTGGTCCATGAGAACCTGGTGCTATAGACTATATGGGGATAGACCGACTGAGTTTCCTCAGAGATTCTTGGACATTATAGTCTATAGGGGATAGACCGAGTGAGCTTCCGAGAGAGTCTTAGATATTATAGACTACACTAGGATAGACCGGGTTAGCTTCCTCAGAGAGTCTTGATCTTTATAGACTATATAGGGGTAGACCAAGTGAGCTTCCTTAGAGAGTCTTTTTCTTCTTTTAATTTCCTTAAACCATTCCAGGATATAAGAGTAATTGACCGAGTGAGCTTCCTCAGAGAGTTTGTGATCTACCTGAGGCTATAAGATGGATTGACCAAGTGAGATTCCTCAGAGAGTCTCTAGACCTTGGGGCTATAAGGAAAATTCACTGCATGATCTTCCTCACAGTCCATGAATACCTTAGACTATAAGGGTAATTTAATGGGCGTTCTTCCTCAGAGAGTCTTAATTTTCTTATGACCAAAACAGAGGGGTTAGGATGATTGTACTTCCCAAAGAGTTGTTGGTAATTGTTATGTAGGACCATACGGGATGGTTTTGAGTACATCCCAGAGGGTTACCTATTGTGTTATCTGTTTTCTTGTGGTTGATTTGTTGAACTAGAGGGTGACTTGTTTTTGTTTATCTTGTTCAGAGATATATTTCCGGCATTGGCCAAAGTAAGTACATCTTGATAGGATTACAAAACCAGTGATCGAATTAATGATACACGGCTTGAGTGGCACAACCTCCAACTCAATTCCCTTGAACAGGATGTCCAGAATATTGGTCTCATTGTCCCAATGATCGACTTCGGATGTTGTTTCTTGTCATTTGAATCACTTAATCAAGAATTTTCATATTCATATATATGTTTATAGGAATGTGACTATACATGTGTACGTATATAGATATGGACATCCACAGTGGCATTTTCCTTGTTGACAGGGATTACATACCCTGAGTTCAATACTGGTTTCATGTTTGGTTTAGTTCTTTTTGTTGTGTTCCAGCTAGGCTGATCACATTGTTGTTGCATACACATTTACCAGCATAGTTATAGGTTTCTTGTCAGGGTGCCCAACTGAGATTATTTCTCACCCATGCACGTATACCTCGGCGTACATGTAGTCCTTATATCTTCTTTTTAGATTGATCACGAGTTACATGGTGGATAGGGATGAGGCCCAGTGTTGCATGATCTGGTAGAGCTACTTGAGTGATTCTACTGATTGGGCTACTACATTTCGACTTTGCCTAGAGATCGGGTACGTGGTTTGTCTCGAAGTTAGTAGAATTGTCCTATAATTTTACTTTTAGTTTTTTCTGTACATAAATATGTATGGTTGGCATAGTGGGTGACCAGTGTTGTGTTTTATTGAATAGTTTTTTTGGGATTTTATATCATTTTACTATTATATATTTTCTATTTCAGTTGTTTTTTTCTTCCGCACTAAGTTTACTTTCTGATGTGTATGATAATTTGTTATTTCCGTTGTTTTCTAACTCTGGTATGAGGGAATAGTCTCCCCACTATCACACCCTAGGCCCTCGCTATTAGTCAGTTGCCTTTGGTGTATGGGGAGGCACGGTTGGGGTTTTGTGGCGAACCAGCATAGAGCACCGGTTTAGTGGCTTCATGGATGGGATGTTACAATATGTTTCTACAAATTAATGGATTCTATATATAAATTTGTTAGTTGATTTGAGGGTTTATCTTCATGTTTGGGTAATGTCACAGATTCCATGTTGTTATTCTACATAGAACATGGTTATTTTCTATCAACTAGGAAATTACATAACATGTAACACGATGACACACTTTATAATGGTTAAAGAGATGATATTTTGAAATTGATTTTAATTTGAAGGGTTTTCATTTTGTTAAAATTGTTTACACCATGAAATGGAAAAAACCATGTTTATATTACAATGACAGCATGTTTATTGGATTTCATTATTTACGGAATAAAAAAATTGTAATAGGTTTACCAAAATTATAATTCACATTGATTTGGTTTTTAGGGAGATATGATGGCACTATAATATTCATTCTGTCTATAGACACTCCTTTATCTATCCCTAGATCACCTAATACTTATTTTATTGGTTCCCATCCTTTCGTATCACTTCTTTTGATGATATATCATCATGGAAATAGAGTTGAGCTTTTATGAGTATGTTTTTAATCTTATTATTATATTAATTTGTTTTGATTTCTGTTTTGGGTGCTGGTTATGTTTGGATTTTTGATCTGATTGTGGTCTCTAACAATACATTGTAGTTTCTTCTCATTTTTAGTCATTTGAAAGAAGGTATAATTATTTACAATCACAAAATGTAAATGAAAGTTAGGTTTCTTCTATTTAGAGGAACGTGTTTATATAAATTAGGTTATTTTGATGAATGGTTATTTTTTTAGATAAATTTTAATTGGATGATTATTGATTTAAAGAGGTATAATATTTACAATTTTCGTGAAGGAATGTTTATAATAATGGTTTTTTTATTAAAAAATTATTTCCTTGATTTGTAAATTTTCTCCAATCACAAAAAAATATTTTCATGGATTTACAAGATGGATTTGATATTTATTTTGATAAATGGAACATTGGGAACCATTGGTGCATCAGGAATGACACATATGTAGACTTAGTATTTGAGTCACCCTTATGATATAATTTTTGTTCGATTTGGATGTATTTTTATTGGACATGATATTGGTTGATACAAACATTAAGAAAATATAAGTTTTTTAGTGTCTAGTATGATTTTTTGCATAAGCTACGCCACAATATGAGGTCATTTCCCATTTATAGTAATTTATTACATAACTATACTTATCATAGTTTTTTTCTCAAATGTTTCTTAGTGTTTTTATCAAATAGATTTACATTATATATTATTTCATGGATACATGTTTACCTTCATACAAATTGATAAATGGATCTAATTTCCAATTTAATCACTTGTAGTTTTTATATTTATTGTTTATGACTTTTAAAGGTTTTTATAAAAACTAAATGAAAAATTATAACTATATGGATAAATATTTATCAAAATGTATTGAAAAACTATTTTCATTAAAAATATTAAACTATTTTATTCTAAATATTTGTCCTTCTACAGAATTTGTGGTTGTATTCTTCTATGAATGTTTCCCACACCCTTCTTTTTCAACTGGGATGGTATGGATGTTGTATAATTGGATACATGTAAAGTGAACGGAATTATAATTCATTTTATCATATCCTTTAGACATTTCCATCATAATGGGGTTTTAAATAGGTGAATATTTGTCACATGTATTTTTTTCATACTCTAGGGTTTAACTAGCTTTTGATTGGATTGATTGGTTTATTTTTTACCTTTTTTCCCACATTGTTATCTTATTTTAAGTATTGTTTTGATATAACCAATAATTGTTCTTTTTTAATATTCTACATTGTCACGTGACATCCATGATTGAGTGGCTTCTACAATTAATTTTTTGGTGTGTTATCATATAATATAATATATTATCCAATATGAAAATCTCATCATATAAATAAACATTGTAATAATATCAAATTACTCAAAAATAATACCTATTGTCCAACATCAGTCATTATATTAATAAATATCAATACAATTCATCAATTTATTGATGAAAAAGATGAAAATAATAAAATTTATTTCTTTATATATTCGTTCTGAGGTTTAATTAATATTTATCATGAAAACACATTAATCACACATATTCATATATACCTATAATTTATATAACAAAACATTAAGTTATAGAAAATATTATATTCTATTAATTAATAACATAAATCTATATAAATATAGAATAATGTCATATATTCTTTAAATGGATTTCTAAAACATTATTCATAAAATAAAATAAAATCTTAGCTTGTAATATTTTCTTTTACCAAAATCATATAATGGTCCAAATGTTGTTATCCTAATGAAAAATGGATTATTTCTCTTCATTTACAAATCCATTTTCAATAAAATTGTAATATATATGATAAATCATAGACCGAAGAAATTATTTACAACATTTATCCAAATTAAATATATTTACCACATCATAAATGTTAATATTAACTATAATGCCTACCAAAACATTACAATTTATGTCTACAAGATATAAAATTATTATATCAAAGGTATTTTTTGATAAAAACATATACTAAACAAAATTTTTATATTCCCAAAATGTATACTAAAGTATCAATAATCATATTAATATGAAATAATATAAATCATCATAGGGGTGTTTTTAACATAAAACTAAGGTCATCCTTGTAATTGTTTACACACGATGGCCTCTGAAACATTTAAAGTATCCTTATCAAAATTATCATAAACTCAAATGTAATCTAAAATTTTCTTCAGATATAAACAAAATTTTCATATAAAACAAATAATCCATAGTTATATGTCTTATAAGTAGGCTCTTAATCTATTTTATTTAATGGAATTTTTAGATTAAATTTCATAGAATCGCGAAAATCTATTTCACATCAAATTAGACACATCAAATTAATTTCCACTTCTTATATAAAATAATTATTCAAAATAAAATTATCCACATTAAATCATGACATAAATTTGTTTCTTAAAGAAAAATTATGTTATTAAATGATATAATTCTTAATAGTTTCTACTCAACTTTGTGGCTTATTACCCACATTTCAAAACATTGGATGAGATATAAAAATTATAATGTGGAATAAAATTAATATAAAACCCCTAATCCATATTAAATTAATGAAAACAAATAATTATGGATTCCTTTTGACAAAATAAACTTTTGAGATAAAAAAATAATTTACATACACATGAAATAATCAACAAATCAAATTACATAAATATTTTTTATAAGAATGAATAAGTGGAAAAAACATAATTCATGACTACTTTAAAAATAAAAAAATCGGTCATATTTTGAAAAAACCCCATTATTTTAAAAAATAAAAACATTGTACCATTGATTTTGAAATATTTGAATGATAAAAAAATTTAATTGTTTGTGAATGAATGATGGAAACATTGTGCTTTAGACCCTCATACTTGTATCGCGTGTTATGAAAATTCCTTCATTCTCAAACGATTATATAATAATAGATAATTTCGTCACATCATATGAAAAATTTTCTCTATCTAAATTTTTTTATGAGTATCTAACACCAATTTACTATATTTCATACTATGATTCGTTGGAGGGTATTAATAGACCCACATATAGATATTGGATATAGTCATTAGGGGTTTGTGTCCAATCCCTATTAATTAATTATCAATGTATTAATATATTCAATATTTTAATATCAAAAAATATAAAAATAATAGATCCTTATTCAAAAAAGAAATAAAATTTCCTTTTTATTCCTTAATAAAAAACATTTTCATATATCAAATTAAATTGATAATAGTTATTCTTTACATTTGGAAAAATTTAAAAACTATTTATTCCTAGAATACTAATTTAAGTATCATGTTTCAATAAAATGACTATTTGTAGAGTAATAAGCATAATGATGATAGGAAATGATATTATAAATATTCATTCATACAATATAATTAAAATTATTCTTATCATAAATTTTAAAATAGATTACAATTTACATTTTATGAAAACATTAAAAATAATCATTCTCAAACCATTATTATAATGTTCAAAAAAAGAGATTGAAACTTTAAAATTATTTATAGAATAAATTATATCATTCTTGTAAACAATTATTAGTATTAGGAAATGAGTACAAATATTTTAATGGAATACATAAAGACATGTTTTAGATAAAAATGCATATAACATTTGTCACATGTTATTCAATCGATCAATGAATGAGAGGTCACAAAATTGATTTATATAAAATAATTAATTATCTAAAATTTCATGAAGTACATCCTTATATAATTATTATTACTAAAAAGTGGTAATAATGGTTGAAATTGATGGAGTCTTGATAAAATAAATTTAATATGACAAATACCTTACCTCATATATGGCTCTCCATGAACATTAATTAACTCCTGTATGATTAATGTATATTCATTATTAAAACTATTAAGAAAAATTATATTTATTACCATATCCTAAAATATTTTAATTAAAATTTTACCATGTATTATATGGTTACTAAATTAATTTCTTTAATGTATGATGTTATTATAAGTTACATTTTATATTTCTAAAACAACATTAGTAAGTTGATCAGTATAAAATGTTTCATTGTCATATCATCTATAAAATATTAATCATGACATATTATTTAGTTTAAAAAATAATATTAAATTGTATAATAATCTAGAAATGCTGTAAATTAAGAAAATAATCTCATCTGTAAAAGAAAACATCACACATGTGAAACACATCACTTAGTGGAATATGTGGACCACAAGTTCACATGTGTGATGTTTTCTTTTACTATTTGATGGAAAATGATATAGAATTTTTTTCACCAGTATAGTATCCTTTTCATATATGAAATATACTAATTTTATCATATCGTCATGGTTATATAAGATTTGAGGAATTAGGAAGAACAAAAAATGGAAACATTTATTTATCAATTATATAATATCTTTGGGAAAACAGTTTTTCTAAACACCATATAACATTCAAGATTGTCCTTTGATGACACAAAATCCACTATAAAATTTTGTGGATGTTTTGGAAAATACTTTTATATATATTATTTCAATTAAATGAAATAAAAATAAAATATAAATATATAATATCTATCTAATTCATATAATGTTTTACCAAAATTCAATATCATATAATATAATTATTAATTGAGTGATATAAATTTAAAAAAACAAAATTTAAACAAGATTGTGTTTTTAAAACTTATATATTGGTTTAATTCCTCATAAACCCTATTTAATAATAAACATTATAATAATAGTTACAAAATGTAATATTCGTGAGATAAATATGAAAAATTAAATTTGGGGCACACAAAAAACATTAATCATATAATTTATGACCCACCCCCCATGAAATTGAGTTATGATTTTTTTATGAAAAAAATGATTAAAAATTAGTTGATGTTAATTTATTGTCATTTAATATCAGTTTAAGGATATTATAATGATTTACATTAATCTAATAAATAAAATAATGTAATTTGATTTTAAAATATATAAAAAATAAATTTTACCATATAATAAGACTATAAATTTATATAAGATCATAAATAAGACAAATCATATTATATATAATGCTTTAAAAAATTAAATGTTTTTTATTCTACTTTCACTAGGGTTACATAAGTTTTGATGGTTATTATAAAATCCCTAATAATTCAAATAATAATTAGAAGAATATTTTATTCATATTTAAAATATCGAGTTAGAATAATTATTTTCTACTTTTAATACTTAAAATATTTATTGTATATATGAAATTAGAGTCTTTATTCTTGATTATCCTTTACATAAAATAATTTTTTTTGTTACTCATAGAAAATAAAACCAAACTGCTATAATGTGGAATCTAGGACGAGGTGGGTTAAAATAAACTAATAATATCAGGTGAAAGAAAGTGTTGGAGTTTTTTAGACATTGTGATATTATTTTAATTAATATTTAACCCATATTAATATTTACCATGGTGAAATACCATGAAAATTGTTGATATTCATTATTATTGAATATGATATTTACTATATTTCAAAATTAAATTTTATTTATTCATGATGTAATATTATTTTATCAAGATTTATTCCTTATAATTATCAAAAAATATATATAATATAACTCAGAAAAAATGAAACAAAACTTTAAAAAAATAATCATCCGTAAAAAAAGAACTTTTAGAAAAATAATGTTGATTCTTATATAATTAATTATGTTTTATTTAATCAAAATGATACTACATATAATTTTAAAATAAAATCTAAAATATTATGTGACTTTTAAATTACTATTTATAATCAAATGAAACGATTGTGTGGTAAATATTATCATTTTCTAATATTCATTTTTAAATATATCTTTTAAAAATCATAAAATTTCACCTAAGGATAATGTCTTCTTAATTATTTCCCAAATAATTTTTATTTTCCAAAATATATATTATAAATCTATAAAAAATTAAATATAATTTGTTTTCACAATTGTAATAAATACAACATATTATGAAATTTTTTTTGGAATAAAACGTTATTATCACCATTATTTTAATAATAAAAATAATTAAATCAATGAAAATTCATAATTTGATAGATAAACTAATAATATAATTATAATTACTTTTCAATTATGATTAAGATAACCAATTAAGATAAAAATACATTTATCAAATTCATATTGGTAAGGAAAAATATATTTTTTCTTCATATGAATAATTTTATCTTTATTTCACAAAGAATTTAATTTTATTATGTAATAATACTATAAAATATGTTCCACATTAATTTTATTCCTATTCTCACTAAGAAAACAAATGGAAAGGTTATAATGGACATATTTATATAATAATATTATAACCTTATATCATAATATATTTTATTCTTGATATTTTTTATACCACACAATTTTGAATTTAGAATTAAATAAGGAAAATAAATCCCTAAATCATGAGGTATATTAAAGGATTATTTTATCTTAAGACTCATTGAAATTATGTTTAAAAGATTATTTAAATATGGAAATGAAAACATAATAATTAATTATTCCTTTATTTGGTTACCATTATTATTCCATTCTAGTTTATTTTGTGATGATGTAATTTCATAGTGGCATACATAATAAATAAAGGGTTATCATAAATCCCAATAAAGTTGTCACGACCCATCCCCTGGGGCCTGTACCGTGAATTCACCAAACCCACCTTCTATAGGCCAGGGGTTGGCGATTAGTTCTAAAGGCGTAAATCCCTAAAACTGGGAAAGCATTGCCTTTATAACCAATAAACACAAACAATCAGAGTACAAGCTTGAAGTAACCACTAATTAAAGCCGTATACAAAAGAAGTGTGGGAAATTAAAGGGGTCGGAAATACAAGCCCAACAGGAAAGTACAGGTACAACTGAAAAGCAAGTATAACTATAGAAAAGTAAAGAATATACAAGGTCGTCCCCTAGGGTTCCTACCTGAAGGTTAGGTACAGATGGCCTCCATAGTACTCCACATCCGTTAGTCTCCTCTATGTACCAACTCATCACCAGTTCCACCTCCAGTTACCGTCGAGTCCTGCTACTCTGATCCTTAGTCAGTGATGTCAGTCATCTACATCCAACACAATGAGGTGAGGGAATAGCCCATGCATGGATGAGTATAATGATACTCAGTAGGGACCACGAGATCTGCATGGTCTCTCAAATCCAACATGGATATATCACAAAGTAAAAAAACAACAGATAACCACACATAGGTATATTCCCATACATATACCTATGTTATCAAGTAATCCATCTCAACTATGAGCTAAAATGAAAACTCACTGACTCAGCTTAACCATGATTTTTATTCACATTGTTGAAACCACGACTGTTGGTGAACTGATTCTATGTTGAGTATAGTGGGCATACCACCAACTACCAGGCTCTTTGCACTAACCATGGACTACTAAGTTACTCCTCCTACCAAGTATCGTGGATCTGTCTCACTCACACTGAGGTGCTCCCCACTGTGGGTCTCCCTCCATCTACCAGACGCTCCCCCTAATTGCCTGTAGAGGTACTCCTCATGTCGAGTATCGTGCATCTACCACTAACTACCAGGCGCTCCTCTGATTTGGGTCTTCCACCAACTACCAGGTGCTCCCCAATGGGCTAGTTGAATCACTCCGTTTCAAATCGGTCAAGCAATCGTCAGGTCTCATCCAGCTACTAGGTCTCCGTACTTCGCTCTCTCATCTCTATGAGGGTCTGTTCCATGAGCTACAGGTCAATAAACCAATTGTCACTAAGTCCCACGTTGAAGTATCTCAAAGGGCATCCTTGTCATAAGGGTCTCAACGCAACAGACAGCGCGTCGATCAGACGCCCGGTCTGTGAGTTATTAGCCTTTTAGTCCTGCAGGACCGGTTGGATTCGTGTACGATCCATCATGACTTTATCGCAACATTACCCTGAACTCTAGTGGGGTGTAATCAATAGGAAATTCAATATCCAAGAAAACCAGTGTCGCTGATGGTTCGTCAAATGGTCATTCGGTTCCAATGATATGGCCAATGAATATATGTATTGGTATTGGGCCTCAGACCGTTCTGACCCAGTCGTACCGACTCATCCCAACCCAGTCTGGGATGACCTGGACTTTGTCATTTATGTCAGACCCATTGGGTCAGACCCATCCCGTTGGGGGGGGGGTCTTCCCACTATGTTCAGCCCGGTCTGTTGGTCCCGGCCCAGCGGACTACGTGGGTGTTTCGGCCCACAGGCCGCTGCGTAGGTGGCTCAGCCCGACGGCCAGGGCTAGTTCAGCCAGCACCGCGTGGAGCGCAGCTTGGGCAGATAGGGAGGTTGGGAGACCAAGAGCCCAGATGATAGCTGGGTAGGCCGCGCGGGGTGATCACAGGCCGCCCAGTGCAGGGGTAGTTCGTGCGGGGCGCGGGCAGGCCAGCGGGGCGCGGGCAGCATGTGGGAAGGCCAGCTGGGTGCGGGCAGCGTTCATGCAGGCCACCGTGGCACGGTCAGTGTGTGGGGAAATCCGCATTGTGCCGGGAAGGGAACGAGGAAGGCAACCAGGTATCGAGTAGGTCACGCGGCATTGGGCAGGGTGCAGGGTAGGCCGCCGCATGGGACATGTAGGATGACAGGGCGCGCGGGCAGCACCCGGGCAGGCCAAGGGGTGCCAAAAAGCACGGGCAGGCCACAGGCAGGCGGGCCGGTGGTGAGGGGCGGCCGGGTAGGCTGGTTTGGAGTGGCGCATGCCGGCGCGGGCCTGTGTTGTTCAGCCGGGAACACTGGTGAGCCACGAGGGTGGCGCTGTTCACAGAGGTCGTGGGTAGCGTGACATTTGTTGTTGGCGCCTTCGTATTCTTGTTTCTGCTTCATCTCTATTTTGAAAGAAACATTACAAAGAGATCAGTGGAGGGAGTTGGACCATGTTAGTTTTGTCCGCACCCTCAGAGTTTAGGGATGATAACAATTGGTTCAATAAATCGGAAGAACATTCAAGAACAATTTTTTACAATACATCGCATTGATTCCTTTTTAAATGAAGATGAGAAGAAGGAAAGGAAATAATAAGGAATGTAAACCCCCTACATTGGATTGTTGCTTGATGATGAAGTCGCGAGAAGAAGATGATGTTATCGTTGTTTGTCACGTCTTCCACGCACTTCCAATCCAAGCTCATGCATCAGTTCATTGACAACGATGAGGAGGGGATATCGGTCCAAGACATCCCGTGTCGAAGGGGGTTTCGATGATGAAATTCGAGGAAGATCATTCTTCATTTTCAAAGGTGTTATTCGTTGGAAGTGTTCTTCGTTGTTATACTTCTCCAAATATTTCTCCCAAGTTCCTTCTTTCTCTCCACTACACCCAATATGAAAATCGTAGCCAAATAATAGATTAGGATCTATTATGTTCATTGGTGTAAATTCAAATTGTTTGATTTAATTAAATGAGTTCACTCATTTAATTAATCTGATGGAGATGGCATAACAGTTGAATTTGGATATTTAAATTAAGTTGCTCCAACTAATTAATGTGTGAGAGTTGTCACAGATTAATTAAGGGAGGTCAAGAGGCTCTACCTTTTTAATGATGGATAGTTGAGAGGTTTAATCCTCCTCCATCAATAGGGGGTTAAGCCCCATGTGGACCCAATGTCATAACCTCTCATGGGATGATTTGTTCGGGCAGGTTTAACCACCATAACCTCCCATGGGATGTTAAGTTTTGGTGGTCCCACATCCAACTCCCAATAGGTGGTTTTAACTACCAGTCACCCACATGGAAGCTCAATAAAATAAGGATTTAGAAGACTTTATTTTATTACTATGTTAATAAAAACCCAAAAAATAACTTCAATTATTGACCAACTACCATCTAGGTGAATGTATTCTTAAGTGAATAATGGCGTTGCGAGTTCAACAGTGCCCTCAGATTTCAGTTCTGAGCACCGATTCAAAAGTTCTAAAATCCTGCTCATACATTTACTGAACGCACCCGAACCAATGTTTTGACATTGATTTCGGGCACACCGGGCCTCACAATCTTACACCATCAATTTTCACGGAATGGTAAAATTCCCATGTATTTAAAAAAAATTCAATAGAAATTCTGGGTCATTACATTATCCCCACCTTGTGGCTTTATGTCCCTGTAAGCTACATCTCGAACTAAGGGAACAAAAGGGTGTATTGAGAATGGATCCAAACCGCCCGCTCCCATGTTCTCTCCTGGTGGTTTTCGTGCTACCAGAAAACGCACCCCATAGGTATCAACCATCCACGTAGGACCGGCTCATGTTGATATTCAATCTCCAATGGATCCTCCGTGAAAGTAGCCCCATCATCGACGTCCAGATCTCCATGGTTGATTATGTGGGAAGGGCTGTGCACGTATCTCCTCAGTTGAGATACGTGGAAGACGTCGTGCACCATGGGCAGCTGAGGTGGAAGTTCCAGGCGGTAACCCACCTCACCTACATTTCTGAGGACATGGAAAGGTCTGTTGAATATTGAAGATAACTTTCCACCTCGAGCAAATATCCATAGACCTCATCGAGGTGACACCCATAGGAAGACGTTGTCGCCATACTCGAACTCCAGAGGACTCCGTCACCTGTCAGTATACAACTTCTGTCTACTCTGTGCAGTCTTCATCTGCTCCTGGATGATCTGCACCATCTTAGTGGTAGGTTGTACCATCTCTGATCCCACTAGTGCTGACTCCCCTGGGTTAGTCCATCACAATGGTGATCTGAAAGGTCACCCGTATAACTCCTAAAAAGGTGTCATCCCTATGGTGGGGTGATTTTTGTTGTTATAGGAAAACACCAGAAAATGTATGTGATCCTCCCAACTATTACCGAAGACAACGACAAAAGCATGGATCATGTTCTCGAGAGTATGAATGGTCCGCACAGTCTAACCATCTATCTAAGGATGGAAGTTGGTGCTCAGATGAAGTTGTATCTCGAAAGCCTCCTACAACCCCTTCCATAGCTGGTATGTAAATCGTGCATCACGATCGAAGATAATCATCAAATATATACCATGTAAACACACAATCTCTTGCACATAGAGGTGTCCCAAATCTCTCTACTGAACCCTGCTCTCTGATCGGTAGGAAGTGGACCGACATGGTGGGTCGGTCTACGATCACACAAATCAAGTTGTGACCCCTGGATATACGTCGAAGACATGTCACAATGTCCAGGGATATCACATCCCACTTCCACTCTGGGACCTCTAAGGAATGAACCAAGCCTGCTGGCACCTAGTGCTCTACCTTCATTTGCTGAAAAGAGAGGCATCCCGAGACAACTCCACTACTGCCTTCTTGATACATGTCCACCAGTTCTATCGTCGAAGGACTTGGTACTTCTTCGCCACTCGTGGATGTACCTCTATAGGGTATGTGTGGAACTCCCTCAACACTTCCTCCTGAAGTTCCCCTGGTACCAAGGTATGTCCTCTGAAGAGGATGACATTCTCCCCACCTTAAAAAAATTCATCATGTGCCTGTCCTATGGATACTAGAGAACATCATGTCTTGCATTCAACGTCCTCATGTTGTGCCTCCCTATATCGCTGAAGAAGTGGAGGAGTGATAGTATGATACTGAATGAAAACTGGTCCATCTCGGCCTACAAAGGATATTTGTAAAGCAACAAGCTGCTACATCGCCTCGCATAGTAGCGGTATACTATATCTTCTGCTGAAAGCATCTTCTACAATGTTCCCCTTCTCTATAGTACACACTATATCGATGTCGTAGTCCTAGAGGAACTCAATCAATCGACGATGTGTCAGATTCAAGTCCTTTTGAGAGATGATATACCTGATGCTCTTGTGATCAGAGTGCATGATAAAATGTTCGCCCATCCGATAGTGTTGCCACATATTCAAGGTGAAGACCACTGCTTCTATCTCCAAGTCATTGGTATCAAATTTTTTCTCATACTGTCTTAGCTGTAGAGAACCATACACGATGACTATTTTCTCCAGCATCAGGACACACCCGAGTTCGGTCCAGATGTGTCGCAGTAAACTACATACCCTAAGCCTTTCTCTAGAAGTCTCAATATTGGGGAACTAGTTAGCCTCTACCTCAGATTCTGAATGCTATGCTGGCATTTCTCTGACCACATAATGGGTTTCCCCTTCTTCATGAAGGCTGATAGAGGTGGTACAACTCTAGAGATGTCTGACACAAATCACTGATAATATCCATCCAGAACCAGGAAACTACATACCTTAGTCACACAATTGGGTGGCTCCTAAGAAAGTACTACCTCAATTATTGTTGGATCCACTACAACTCTAGCCTCCAAGATGACATGACTGAGAAAGTGAACCTCTCGGATCCAAAAATGGCACTTCGAGAGCTTAACATAAAGATGGTGCTCTTGGAGTGTGTCCAGTACTGCCTACAAATGGTAGGCATGCTCCTCCTTAGTATTATAGTAGATTAAAATGTCGTCGATGAAGACTACAACAAAGTGATTGCGTTATGGCATGAAGATACTCTTCATGAGTCCTAGGAGTACTGATGGAGCGTTGGATACTCCTAAAGGATTTACCAAGAACTCCTATTGGATGTACCGACATCTGAAGGTCATATTATGCACATCCTCATCTCGAACTCTGAGCTGGTGATAGCCTGATCTGGGGTCTATTTTTGAGAACTGTCGTGCTCCCTTCAGCTGGTCAAAGAGGTCGTCAATCCTCGGGAGTGGGTACTAGTTCTTCCTTGTCACCTGGTTCATGTTATGGTAGTTGACACAGAGTCTCAACCTCCCATCCTTCTTCTAGGTGAATAGAATTGGAGCTACCTTTGCAGGAACACTGGTCCAGATGAATCCCTTCCCCTGCAAGTCCTCCAACTGTACCCACAGCTCACGAAGCTCAGCGGGATCCATCGGATATGCTATAGTAGATATTAGTGTCGTCTTCGGGTACAAGTCAATGTAGAAGTCCCCCTCTCTTTGAGGAGGTAGTACTAGAACATATTCAAGGAAAACATCCGCGTACTGATCCACCACTACAGGAAACTCGAACATTCCACATCAACTACTCTGAGGGTAAGGCATTCCAACCGATGAGTGATCGGCTGCACCCTCCTCTGAGTAAGTCTTTCATGCACTGCAAAGGATCCCTTCTCACCGATGAAGTTGAACCATGTCCCATACGTGTGGACACACAACACTTTGTGCCTAATATTGTTGATCATAGCATGGAATGTAGATAACCAGTCCATACCCAAGATGACGTCGTAAGGCCTCGACGCTGCTATGAGGAGATCCCAGCCGAAGATCTCACCTACTAGAGTAAGCTAACACTGCCGGCATCGGGGCATATTGGTGGAGTCTGCTCCCATAGATGTATCTAGCCGTAAGGATTGATCCAACGACTCTATTTGAATCTTCGAGCTCGGAATGAGGGCAGTGGAAATGAAAGAGTGATTGGAACATGTGTCTATAAGAACTACAAATAAGGTGGAGTAGACACAGATCGTACCCTGAATCATCTCCGAAGTGCCATGGTCATAAGACTCAGCTGCCTGGAGCTCAGCTCTCCCCTATCCACCTACTCCCTGCGATCAGGGTGGACCTCATGGTGGTGGTGGTGGTAAAACCTTGAATCATCTCCCACTGCCTGTTGCATGACCAGATCCTCTTCCATGTCTACCTGCTCCCTGCAGACCGCCTTGATCGAATCTCTATCTTTGCCTAGGACGTCCTTCAACCATCTTTTGATCATCTAAACAGTGGGCCGAACAGTCATGAGGCATGTGACCATGCCCTCCTCATGAGTAACATTGTCTTCTCCTGGCATGTATAGCTCTGTCTCCACTTTTGGTGCCTCGCACAACCAATTCTGAGTCGTGATGTCGTCCACATGTAGGTCAGGTCCTCTTGGACCTCTACGATGTATGTCCACTACCAACATCAGAAGACTTTTCTACATGTTGACTAGTTTTGGGTCTCGCTGCTGGAGACTGCTAAAAAAGGATGCTCTCTACTAAGAGGGCTCGCTCCAACACCCCTACCAACGTCGGGATACTGAGTGAGATCATCAAAGCCCTGATCTCTCACCTGATTCCCAACTCGAAGTTCCAAGACCTGAAGAATGGGTCTCGTACCATATTAGCGGAGTAGCACAAGAGGTCTATGAACCTCGCTAAGTATTGATCTACAGTCATGCTACCCTGCTGTAGATGTAGTAGATCTGGTATCTACACCACTCGTAGGGTGGCTAGAAAAAACTCCACCTGAAACAGGATCTCGATGTCTGTCCATAGTAGCGTCATCTCATTATGAACATGGAGCATCAAGCTCCACTATCTTCCCGCTGTAGCCTGTAGAATGTTGGAATCGAGAATCACCATGAAGTCAGATGGTGTCCCTAGCAGTCTGAAAACTCTCACCACAACCTCTATCTTGTCCTTAGCTACCTATGGGTCTGTCTCTCCCATGAACATGAGTGGCCTCAAGTGATGGAACTCGTGAAATGTTCTCAAGTGACGTGAATCTTCAACTACTTGGAATTGTGGCATCAGTGGCCCAATGGGTAGTGGTACCACTGGTGCCTCCGCTGGAAGAGGGCCCTGCATTGAGGCCTCATCGCTCGGTGGGCTATCTGCGTGTAAAATCTCGGGGCTCTAGCTGGTCGTCCGCAGGGAGGCATCCTGAAAGTAACATATTTGACATGGTCAAAATATTTATACCTATTCAGCTGACCTGGTTTAGATGAATTAAAGAAAAAAATTTGAAAACATACTCGCAATCAGTGTTTTTGTGCACTGAGTCTGAAGTCAGTAGTCAGGGTCCTAGTGTATGGATACGTTGTCCACCACACCAACACTGGACTCCTTAAACTGAGAACCACACTCAGTACTCATACCACTATTTCTTCATAGAAAAGAAAGATCATAGTCCTATGTTCTGTGGTAGAACCGACTCCTATGATACCTATTTCTCACGACCCGTCCCCTAGGGCCCGTTCTGTGACTAACCCTATCCCACCTTACATAGGCCAGGGGCTGGCGACTAGCACCAAAGGTGTAAATCCCTAAAATTGGGAAGGCATTGCATTTATAAACAATAAACACACACAATAAATTTATGAGTTGGAAGTAACCACTAAGTAAATATGTATACAAAAGATGTGATGGAAAGTAAAAGTGGAAGAAAATACAAGACCAATAGTAAAGTACAGGTACAACTGAAACGCAAGTACAACTGAAGAAATGTAAAGCAACTACTGGGTCATCCACAGGGGTTCCTACCAGAAGGGTAGGTACAGATTTCCTCCACAACAAACCATGTATGTGGGTCTCCTCCGTGTACCGATTCGTCGCATGGTCCACCTCCGGGTACCATCTAGTCCTGCTACTCTAATCCTCAGTCAGTTTAGTCCATCATCTACAAACAACACAACGTGGTGCGGGCATAGACCATGTAGTGGTGAGTATAACGATACTCAGTAGGGACCCAAAGACCCACAAGTATCTCAAATCCAACAAGGATAAATCGAAAATAAAGAAAACAATAGAAACCCACATTAGGTATATGTCCATACATATACCGAAGTTATCATGTAATCCATCTCAATCATGAGATAAACTCAAAATTTACTGACTTAGCTCAACCAGGATTTTTATTTACCTTGTTGAAAACATGGCTGCTAGAGAACTCGTCCTCTATCGAGTACAATGAGCCTGCCACCAACTACCAGGTGCTTCCCACTAATCTTGGACTGCTGAGGTACTCCTTTTTTCGAGTATCGTGGGTCTGTCACGCTCACACAGAGGTGCTACCCATTGTGGGTTTGCCCCAGACTACTAGGCACTCCCCCTAATAGCCAATAGTAGTACTCCTCCTATAAAGTACCGTGAATTTACCACAAACTACTAGGAGCTCCTCTCTCGTGGGTCTGCCGCAAACTACCCGTCACTCCCCACTGGGCTATTCGAATCACTTAGAGTTGAATCGGTCATGTAGTCATCGGGTCTCATCTAGCTACGAGGTCTCCGTACTCCGCTCGATTGTCTCCGGGGGGGGGGGGGGAGGGGTCTGCTCCACGAGCTACAGGTTGATACTCCCACTTTCATGAAGTCCCATGTATAAGTATCTCAAAGGTCTTCCTCGTCATAGGGGTCTCAACACAAAATATGGCGCGTCGATCGGACGCACGGTCTGTGAGATATTAGTCTTTTAGTCCCGGGGGCCGGTTGTATTTGTGTATGATCCAACCTAACCGTATCTCAACATTAACCTGAACTCTAGTGGGGTATACTCAATGGGACAATCATGCTCCAAGAAACACAGCGCCACTGATGGTTTGTCGAATGGTCATCCGGTGCCAAATATATCGCCAAAGAAATTATGGGTCGGTATTGGGCCAAGGCCCAGTCTGACCAGGTCGGACCAACTCTGCCCAACCCAGTCTGATCCGACCCAGACTGGGTCGCTCTAGTTCACCTGCTAGGTTCGGCCTGGTCCTCAGCGCCTAGAATAGTGGACATGGAAGGCGGTTTGGCCCAGAGGATGCTGCGTAGGTGGCCCGAACAGGAGGCCAGGGACGGTTCGGTCAGTACCACGAGGGGTGCGGATCGGGAGGCTCAATAGGCCAAGTGGTCGTGAGGCCGGCACACATCTAGGAAGGACACACGGGGCACGGTCAGGCTGGGGGTTGTCCGGGCAGGGCATGGGCAGGCCTGCGGGGTGTAGGCAGGACTGTGGGGCGTGGGCAGGCCGGCGGGGCGCAGGCAGCCCGTGGCCAGGCCGGCGGGTCTCGGACAGCTCGCGGGAAGGTCGACGGTCAGTGGGGCGGGCTCCGGGGTACCGGTATGGGCGCGGGGGAAGCCACGATAGTGCATGGGTTGCGCACGGGAAGTGCGCGGGCAGGACGACGAGGTGTCGGGAAGGGCACAAGCAAGCATTGGGCCGACCACGGGCAGGCGGGCCGGCGGCCGGTGGTGGCCGCGCTGGCTAGTTCGGCGCGACTCGGGCTGATGTGGGCCGGTGATGTTCGGCCTAAAACTCCAGTGCGTCGTGGGGGTGGTGCGGTTCACAAAGGTCGCGGGTAGCGCAGACTTTGTCGTTGGAGCCTTCGTCGCCTCAATGCCGCTTCGTCGCCATGTCTAAATAAACTTCACAAAGAGATTGGAAGAGGGAGTTGGGGCATGTTAGCTTGGCCCGCACACTCCGTGTTTAGGGTTGATAAAAATTGGTTCAGCAATGTCAAAGAATATTGAACAACAATTATTTACAATATAGCGCATCGATTCATTTTGAAGCGATGATGAGAAGAAGGAAGGGAAATAATACTCAAAGTAAACCCCCTACCTTTGATCATTGGTGGAAGATGATGTCATGAGAAGAAGATGATGTTGTCATCTTTAGTCACGTCTACCACACACATCTAATCCAAGATCGTGCATCGGTTCATTTATGACGATGAGAGGGAAGATCGGTCGAATACATCTTGTGTAGAAGGGGGTTCCGAAGAAGAAAGTCGAGGAAGATCGTTCTTCATTTTCAAATGTGTTCTTCGTTGGAAGTTTCCTTCGATGGGAGCCTTCTCCCAATATTTCTCCCCAGTTCCTCCTTCCTCTCCACTCCAACAAAAATGAAAATCATTGCCAAAAAATATATTAGGATCTATTATGTTCATTGGTTTAAATTCCAATTGTGTGATTTAATTAAACTAGTTGACTGATTTAATTAATGGGGTAGGGTTGGAATAACAATTCAATATAGTGATTTAAATTAAGAGCCTCCACCTAATTAATGCATGAGAGTCGTCACAGATTATTTAGGAGAGGTCAAGAGGCTATCCCTTATTAATGAGGGAGTGTTGAGAGGTTTTATCCTCCTCCATCAATAGGGTGGTTAAGCCCCGTTTGGACCCCACATCGTAACCTCTCATGTGAGTTTATGTTCTGGTGGGCCCCACCACCATAACCTCTAATGGGAGGTTAATGTGTGGTTGTCTTACCTCCAACTCCCAAGAGGAGGTTTTATCTACCAATCACTCACATGGCCGCTCAATAAAATAAAGTGTTAGATCACATTATTTTTTCTAAGAAAACCCAAAAACTAACATCAATTCTCGACCAACTATCATCGAGGTGAAAGTCTTTTTAAGCGAATATCGGTGCTGCGAGTTCAACGGTGCCCTCAGATTTCATTTCCATGCACACATTCAAAAGATATAAAATCTAAATCGTATTTTTACTGAACGTACCCAAAAAAACATTCGAAATTGATTTTGAGCACACCGGTCCTCAGAATCATGCAACTTAAATTTTCACGGACTCGTAAAATTCCCATTTATTTATGAAAATAAATTTCCTCAAAAATTCCAAGTCTTTACAAATGGATAAGTAATTTATTGGAACATTATTAGTCAATATAGACAAATAATATTCATAACATCACAAAATAATATTATTTATGTGATATATATTATGTAAAATTTCTAAAATAATAAAATGATACATTCATATGAATATAAAAATGGGTTAATAACAATGTTTCAGAAAAACATAATACAAATTATTCTATCAGAGGTATTATAAAATATGTAATCTATAACGAATAATTGATAGAATAATGCATTTTATCTCTATCATGTTTCACCGTCCAAATTTATTCATTCACAAGTTCCATAAATATCATGCATCATAATGATGAATATAATTAATATGAGGATGCGAATATGGAAATTGATTCATGTACAATAATTGTGTATGTAAATGTTTTATGGAATAATATTTTTATCATTTTTATCACACTAGACATGAATATAGATTTTAAAAAAATAAATCCCAAAAAAATGATGTTCAATGAGGTATATTTGAATAGAATTTAATGCAATATAACTATCTATTCACATCATAAACAATGAGTCATTGAATTTAAATGAATGATTTCGGCTATATAAGTTTTATATAATAAGTTTTAATGAATGATATAAGTGATATTGAATTATTTTCACTCATTATTAGATCCAAATTATTATAGTAATGTAATGTTTACCGGATAATATAAATATAATTCTATAGAAATTATATTACTAACAAGAAATGAATTATCTGAATAAAAATGGCTATTGAGTGAACAATTTTTTTAATAGGTTTGAATGATTCCCCTGCATTTCTAAATAGTTTATTTTACATGACAACGTGAGATCATCACTAGATCACAAAATTAATGATCAAGAGGAGGTGATACGGGATAATATTGGGCGGGTAATGAATTAGGTCAAATACATTTAAATTTACTTGTAAGTGAGAAGACTAATTTATTATTATTGTAATATATCCTTTAGGAACGTAGATTTGAAAAAAATACATCTATATAAAGCACCGTTTTTTGGTATATTTATTATTTATTTGGGAATGTTTTATTGACATATTAGAATTTGAAAATTGAACATCTTCATTTATATTACATTTCTAATGAGAATTTATTTTTTTCTAAAAATAATGATGTTAAAAAACATTATTCAAATATTAGATATGGTAATGTTTTTTTTAGGTATTGAGAAAAAAATAATTTATTAAAAACATAATAATAAAAAATATATTATTTTTGGTAATTTATTTAATTATATTAATTAATAATTCATTAATTTACATTTATGATGCCATAAAAATATAAAATATAGATAATTGTATTTAAATTATTTTCTAATTAATAACATAATATAGAATTTTCAAACCATTTTACCCAGTCCCAGTTTCAAAGAATTTATTTCCATTAAAATTTTCATTTTTGATAATTTGTTTCTATTTATTAGAAATAATTATTATAAATAAAAATTATATATTTTCTTAAAAATGATTTTAAAGGGAAAAACTTATTTTGTTATAGTATATAATTATATTTTATTTTAAATTATCAATTCTATGGATTAATAAAAATCATATATATTATTTTTTCTAATTTATATCTCAATTTAATTTAATTTTCTATTAGTATTTTACATTTATATACATATTATTATGGTTTGAGTATTCAAATAATGACCACATAAGAATATCCAAGTAATAGTTAGGTAATGGTCTTATCCTAGAGGGAAAATATCTGTTTCCACAATACAAATTATCTTACAATATCATTGATAAATTATAAGTAAATTTGAAAAAACAAACACATTACATATTAATGAATTTAAACCAATTGAATTTTTCGATCAGAGCTCAACTATGATAGGAAAAAAGTTTAGGACAATGTGGTTGGAAAATTTAAACATACCTATTCAAATACAGAAAAATAATATGAATTTTATTTTTTAATATATTTCATACCCTGAATTCACGTATTTTGAAAGGACACCAAATATTCATTACCATTATCATAACCTTGTCCTCTTGGATTCTGACCATGCCTATTTGTTTTTAAATATTTCCAATGACTATTGGGACAATTTGAACCCTCCGAGTAACTATCTCTAACATCATCCTTAATAAGTTTTTAAATAGAATAATAATAAATGGAACTATGCTCATTAATTGGTTTTAAATGTCATTATAAATAATTATTTCCATTTTGTCACATGATAGGTCGTAAAGATCATTTGGTATGTCCATAACTATACAAACATTAGATATATACACTTGTTCCTTGTATTTATTTATCTATTTGAAAATTTTTTTAGTTAGCATGGCACATATATATTTTTCACATACCAACATATCAAATAATTACACAAAAGTTTCACTAAAGTTATAGAGAGCACAACCATTTGACATGGTGTAATGTCCATTAGAGCTACACCTATTGGAGGTTTATCTTAGAAAATGTTGGAATTAATACTGCATCCAACCCTACCTCATAACATAAGAGATCATATTCTCCTCTTGATGAAACCAATATATAAATAGCTTGTTACAATTTCATTTATTAATATAATCATTCCCAATTTCAATTTTTCTAATGTTTATTCTATAAAAAATACTAATTTTGGTTTCTTCCATCTTAAAAGGGAATTTATAAGTTTGATGTTTTGGGTATTTGGTGCCATGAATTGAAAAGTACTCCACATAGTCCATCTTTGATCAGATATCAACCTGATTCCAATTATTTTTAATTCAGATAGTTTTAGGGGGATACTATGTCATAGATGTAAAAAAAATCTACACAATCCACATTCTTCCATATCTAACAGAAATAATCCTATATGCCACAAGTGATAAAAAATCTATTATAACTTTTATACCATCTATGTCGAGGGAATGTTTCTATTTTTGTAAATTTCGCAATTCAATTTATGTGGGTCAATTTTTTCCCTTACCACCGGTCAATATACGTCACATTGATAGGCTTGTTCCACGAAAAATTGACCATGCTCTTATTATGTTTGTTTAATATAAATCATCTTTGATATTTCATCATCGAAATTAATCCCAATATGATGTAGCTGCATCCGCTACATTGCTTCTTCAATATAATAATCTTATCACCAGATAATATTGCAACCAATATACTATAAGGTATTATCGAAAGGTTTATTTCAAGTTCATCCAATTGTCTTATGATTTATTCTCTAATCTAGGTTCAAGGAACATCTTGTGATGTTCAATCTCGTTAAAATCACATGTTTTTATACCTTTTTCCCTTTGTATTACATCACCTATTATTTTTATGACCCCTTTAGAAATACATGATACAAATTACATATCTTTATTATATCTCTTTAAAATTGTCAATAGTTTGACCTGACTTAAATATATGTTGTAATCTCTCTTATTGTATTAGTAAATAGATGTAATCATTTAGTATAGACTACCCAGTCCAGTCAAATAATATTAAACTAATATCAATTTCAATAAGAATGTTAGTGTGATATCAATGTCGTACTATTATTATTTCCTTATCAAATTTAAATGTTAATCCATATATTAGATGTATCATCAAACATAATATATGGATTCCAAGGAATCTAATTTAATCCATGTATCTGTATCCAGTATAGAGCATGGGTATTTTAAAAAGAAAAAGGTATTATATATGAAATCCATGTACTGGATAAAAATCAGACATGGATTCATTGAAATTAATCAAAATCCCTATATTGATCAATGAATTTCATCTTATGAAACACATTTTTGGTGAAAAACATTCCAATCAGAAAAAAATATTAACAGAAAATCCTAGGATCATAATGAGTCCACTCTCCAATTCGTCAACCGTTATAAAACACTAAAAGTTAGGCTAGAAAAAGCGAGCTAAAATATATTACGTAACTATTATTTTTAAATATAAGATTTCTTCATTATTACATGCTATATATTTAGTTGAATGATTTCATTGAATCTTTCATGGGTAAGAATCCTCTAATGGAAAAAATTTCATGAATAATACACCGATATCATTAAACCAAATTACTTTATGGAGTTCCTTTGAGGTAATTATTTTTTAAGCTGTATCCATGTACCAATTAAATAAAAAATCCATCAATCCTAGAAAATTTAATATACCAATACTATCATTAGAGAAAAAATATAATAACTATTAAATGTTTTGGATTTATTCTGATCCCATCAATTGAATTTTATAATTTATTGCATACATCTAATGCTTTTATTTCATTTTATTTTCTCCAAGGGTAGAGTGTTATTCACAAGAAAATTTTGGATAAAATCATTTTAATTACTCTGTTCAATATTGTGTTTTTAACACCCTATATTATTCTTCTTAATTTTTTTTAGTTTAATTAAAAAGCTATACTGAAATGTAAACTTCCATATTGGGACTCTATCATAAAGTAGTTTAAAATAAAACGAATTACATACTAGTTATTTTATTTATAATTTTTGGGCTGTAACAAGGGTTTTCATAGATTAAGGTATTGGTTATGAAATTATACATGAATATATATATATATATATATATATATATATATATTAGCATTCAATTCATTTGTGTGTATCCTATTATGAGATTTATAAAACCCAATTTTACATTATTGTGTTGATTGGATCATTACATAGGACTATATGAATGAGTTATGATATATTAAGGTATTGTTAATGAGAATTAAGATATACTATATTATGAAATTGTACATGGTTATGGGAATGTATATTAAAATGTGATAATTTCATGCTACAATGGATATATAATTGAGACCATATTATTCAATGCATAGGATATTGTGATTTATGGGAGGTATGATCACATTGAATGTGACATATGGGAATGAGAGAGACATAATAGTGGGGAAGTGAATGTATGGTTCTTTTATATTTTTATATGACAAGATATTGTTTACAAATATTTAAGGTTCCATATACTAATAATTATTTATTGAACATTAGGTAAGTCATTCTTACATTAGAGAACAATTGGATTCATTTTTTGTAGTCTCCTAAAAAGTCACAAATGAGGTTTTGGGTATTATCATAATGATTGTAAATATATATTCACCATTAATCGTAATAAAATAATTTTATAGTACGTGTGAGGTGTTTAATTATTCATCCAAACAATAATACATTATTTATATGTTCATGTGTTTTCTATAGTTCATGTTCACTATCAATTATTTTATAATAATTTTTTAATATTCATATATATATATATATGGCATTGTATTAATGTATTGGGGATACCATCTAATTATTCAAGGATTTAGTTTTGGATATCATCTTTTATATATTAATAATAAAATTCACATAAAGTATCTAATTCATCTCAGTTGAGACAATCTACCCTATATGTTAATTTCTAAATTATTTCCTATTTTTGGAAAGAATCATGGGTTATATCATTATCTAAAATTACATACTAGCAGATATTATAGTGTATGGGTGGTCCTAACAATATGGATATAATACCATCTTCATCAATATTGATATAAATGTTGATGATTATTTAATATATATTAGATCATTTAAGAAATAATTACTGATTGTGGTTGAAAGATAGAGTACTTATATCCTATTTAAACTACTATTAAATAATCTACTGATGATAAAAGTATTATTTTTGGTGAAATGATTATTTCTAATGAATATAATATTGATTATTTTTTCACATTATTTTTTTAGTTACTTTAATGTGATCACTGATAATATTGGTAAATGAAAAAATTAATAAACACCTGATATACATAGTGTAAGATCATAGAAATTATAGTGTTTTTGGTAAAACTCACATGGAAATATATAGAAAATTATTAATTATGAATATCTATGATAATGTTTTTTATGGTGGATATTACATCACATAATTTTTATCTAGTTAAATTTTTTAGTTTGATGATCTATATAACCTCTTGGTCAGACTGACTACGAATGATGTAGTCAAATCGGTCACCACATGACCTCAAGTGTGCCACCCCTATACCAGAGCCAATTGACTAGTAGTTAGAGTATAATGCTGGTATAGTGGGGGAACTATACGCTCATGATTTAAGTGAAAATTATTATATTAAAAATTAAGTTACACACCATAATATAGGAAGTACTGATAATATATGACATACAAAAGAAGATAAATACAATGACTGAACAAAATTTAATGTCCAACACTAATATGTATTAAAATACATGAATTCTTAGATGATTCTATATGATACAAGAAGGTGGTATAATTTTAAGAATAACAAAAAAATAATAACTCACCAAAGGCTAACTCCAAGAGCATCATGAGTAATTGCTCTATCATTTTATCCTTAGCTCCCAAGTGCACGACACATTATACAAAATACTTCCATGGAATTACAAACATGAAAATCTTATTTGGTACAAAAATGAAATGTTGTATCGAGTATGGTGTGTGAAACAATCTTACCACTAACAACATATATATCAGTGAATTTTATGTTCTATGAATAGAAAATTGTGAGGATATAAGTGAATAAAATGCAATAAAAATATAAATAAGAAAAAATATAACACACCAAGATTTTTCAATGTGTAACATGTTAAATTAAATCAATTTTTGAGATTAAATTCATTGAAATAAAATTATGTCATATAGTATAAATCATATATATTCTCATATATAAAAATAACATTATAAATGACAAATGTAGTAAAGAAGATTTTTTCTTTATAAATTAATCAATATATTTAAATTATATATTAAAATGACCATTTGAATAGTAATCATCCCATTAGGAGGATTAAATATGAAAATAGAATAGTAAACTCATATATAAAATTAAAAATAAAATTTAGGCATCTTATAAATGGAAATATGATATAATTATCTCACAGTAAAAATAAGTAAATGTTTTTTAAAATGATAAAAAATGTTTTTTTGTTTCATAAGGAAATAATGTTTCTTTACAATTATATAATTATTATAAATACTAAAAATGAAATTTATATTTATAAATAAAAATAAAAAATTATAATTTTTCATTTCATATTATCATAGGATAATTTTATTAGAACTGTATTAATTTATCAAAGTGCTATAAAATTAGTTTTAATTTTAAAACTGGTGCTTTCCATGTAAATGATGATATTTATTAAAAAATAAATTTTTCACATTTGTAAAACTATTTCAATAAAATTTATTTCATTTATGAATGTTTCAAATAAAAAAACATTTGGTTGATTTTTTTGTATTTTTTTAAAATACATAAATTTTATTGAATAGTGAAATATAGTAATTTAAGAAATATATATAAGATAAATAAAATATTACAGTTGTCATATCTGATGTGTAAACCATAATCTATATATATCTTCCTTTATTTATTATATTTATTCATTTAATCATCATTAATTCTATCCATGAAAACATAATAACAAACTAGTGAATAAATTAATCAAAAAACACCACTCCCCTCCACTATAAATTATACACCTCACCACCTCTACTCCTCACACCTATTAAACCATGAACAGTTTCCAATTCCTACCATGTACCCATAACAATTATCTTCTATTAAACCGAAATCCATTTCCTCACCAAAAGACCAATCAAAATCCCCAGAAGGAGGTTCTCAAGGAGAAGAATTCAAGAGGGAGAACCATTAATATTTCTCTTCCAATTTCATTAAATTTCATATTTTTTGTTATTTTTCCCACACCTACCCTATATAAAAATCATGATATCATTATTTTCATATATATAATGAAAATTAATGAGGCTAATTGAAGATCCATGATCATGCACCCTCCCCTATCAATTTTATTATAAAAATATAAAATACATCTGTAATGAGTGAGTTTACCTCCATTATAGAAAATGCATTTTCATTTTCGATTATAACTATCATGTAAGGTCATAAAACCATTACATGGGCTCAAAAATATATTATTATACACATTATACATTTTAAATGTTTATGGAACTATTATATAATTATAATATCAATTAATAAAATAAAGCTACTTTGGGATAATAAAAAATTAACCAAAATATTATAACAGTCTTCATTAAATTTTAATCTAATGATTAATCCTATTATTTAGAAAAAAATAGTATATAATAACATTAAATATTCTATAATTTTGTTAAAAATAATTAATTTCAATTCTGTTGAAATAATAACATTTTCACATGAGCTTTCATACATGTGTAAAATTTAACCAATCATGAAAACCATGGAATCAAATACTTCTAAGTAATGAAATCGAATCATATAACTCATAAAAAAAGCCTTAAATGAACAAAATAAAATTATAATAAATCAAATAAAAGTTTATGATATTCTGAATTAAATTATTATTAAATATAATTTCTTATCCCATACATTACATGCAAGTGCAGAACACTTTCAAACATTTGGTAAAAGATTCACCTCGAACATCCATTTTCATTCGGGTTTTGAGTTCTCTCTATTTGTCCGATGTAATTATTAATTATTTTTATATACCTATTCTAAATTATGTTTATATGTTCCAAATTCATTTATTGAGATCAATTCATCTTCTTTTAATATAGAAATACATGTTTTTATATGGGTCTCTTTTTAAAGTCTCCCCGATGAGCATGCCCAATTTAAGGGAACCTTGAAAATTTATACCCATTTTCATTTATTGTCCATAATATATTTTAATCCTAAAAAATTATTCTAAAATAAAAAAATTTATCTAGAAAAGATATATTTGATATTTTCATGTTTTATTTAAAAAAAAGAATGATTTCATTCATTTTATGGTCTCTTTTGTATTTTCCCCGAAACCGCACTAAAGTTGTTCTTTACTAATGTATTGGACACACTCTATTTAAATGAATACACTTCAGTTGGAATTAATTTATAATTATCTATAATTTTTTTCCTTATTCATGTATTTGAATTATTTATATCAATTCATTCATGGAAACCATAATGATATTCCCTTTGACCAATTATTCCTTGTGTGTGGTGTATATATATTTCCCTTTCATTTATGATAATCATTCATTACATATTGATATTTATTATATGATGGATATGATTATTTTATTAGTCATATTAAATATTCTATATACGTATTTTTATAGAATTGAACAAATTTTTTAATATTATTTTGTACATGCAATTATGGGTGTGGCCCGGTTATAGATTTCCCCTAGATTCATCAACGTGTATCGTGAGACAAAACAGTTAGAAAAAAACCCTTCATGTTTGTTTCCAAATTAAAAAAATATGTTTTTAACATATAGAATTAATATTCTGTGATGTTATAATGGTTCATGTAAACAAACATAACTTCTAAAAAGATGAATTGACATCATTTAGTGTTCAATTATTACATTCCATGGAGTTTTCATAATTGAAAAAACATATGATTTCATTTTCATTCTTAGTGTATTTATGGAATCAATTTTTAGATTATTTACCTCTTCATAATGTATATTCCTTATTATAATTTATTTATTTAAAATTATATCATATTTTTCTCAATGAGTGATTATCCCCAACCTTTTATTTGTATTCCTTAACATGTTTGTTAGGATTAAATTATTAAAAAAGTTACTTGAAATAGTTGGTTTTCTTTTGTGATTTTTAATGATAAATTAAAAATTTAATAAGGGAACCATATGTGTATCTAGTTCTTATATACAACTATTATGATTGTTCCTTGTTGATGTGATCTCTTATATCTATGATATTGTAATAAAATTACCATTGACTCTAGGCTACTTGGGTTGTTTTTTTATAGTTGGTATTAGAGAATGTTTAATAAAATCCCTAGAATGTATATGTTATGAAAAATCGTGAATTATAATAATCCATTCTAGATAATTTTTTATCAATAAGCATGATTATTATTATCCATGTTAGTTTATGCCATTATTTTTTGATAGTGCCAAATGGATGGAATGGAATTATTTCTAGTGGTCAATGTATGTATTTTATCACTATTTATGTAAATACAGTTAGGGTTGGAGATGAGAATATCATATCCATATTTGGGAAATCATACCCAAGTTATTGGGAATAAGAATAGTTTACCAATATTGGATCCTTTCATATGGAAAATCTCTCATCATTTATTTTGAATACTAATCCAGTTGTAGTTGATTAGTGGATCATGTCCCTTGAAAAGAAACATCTATAAATGGAAAGCAATGAAAATGAAAATTTATTATTTGAGGTATATTTTCTCATGGGATATGATGATAAGAGGTAGTCGTTGATCCAAAATACTGAGGAGGGATATGAAACATAATACATGTAATGGATAGACATTAAATAAAAATTCATAAAAATAATAGTTCCCACTTGGGAAATATGGTGAAATAATGTGAAAATTACAGAACATTAAAAAAGGGAATGAATATAGTGGTATAGAGTATGAGTCCACCTTTACAAGAAATGTTAGCTACGCCTTTGATTACATATATGACTTGATATGCACCGCAATACCTAGAAATTCCATGTAAATGGTTTTTAATATATGGGAATATTACGAGTTCGATAAAATTAATGGAACATGATTCCAAGGCACGGAGTGCTCGGAATAAATTTTTGAACCAATTTTTTTGGGTATGTTCAGTAAACATGCGAGCGGGTTTTGTAACTTTTGAACTGGTGCTCGTAATTGATATCTAAGGACACCGTTGAACTCGCAGCATCAGTATTGGCTTTAGGAGACCTTCACCACATCCACAGTGGGTCGAGAGTGAATGATACTTTTTGTGATTTTTTGAATGAATAAAATAAAATAAAAATTTCTAACATTTTTATTTTGGAAACCCCTCAACATGGGTTATGGTGATGGGGACTACCCGATCCTATACCACCCATGTCGGTATTAAGAGGTGGGCACCACCCAAACTAACCTCCCAATTTTAAATTAATGGCGACGACCACCTGAACCCTTTTAATGGGGGAGAAACCACTCAACTACCCATTAATTATTTCCCCCATTAATTTGATTTAATTAAAATGATACAATTAAATATGCCAACTCCCCATTTAATTGTCAGATCCAACCAACAATTAATGAAATGTGTCAGAATTTTAATTGTGCCAACCTTATTAATATACTTATTTTAAATTAATAAGTTAGTTATTCCCCATTTTTGTGGAATTTGGAGAGGACAACCTTTGGAAGATTATTCTCCCCAATGAAGAATGCGCTCTTCAACGAAGAACGTGCTCCCTAATGAAGAATGATCACGCTGAAGAGGAATATCTTCATCGAAAATGTACCGACGATCGGGGAAACGTCGATGTCACCGACGCCCGTCTATCCCCAACGACTTCGTCTCTTTCTTTGTTATCTTAGTCAATAAACCTCCTAGGCAAGGGTTTTATTATGAGGTATTATGGATTACCATGTTATTTCCTTCTAAACAGAGAACGCGGATCAAATCTGTAACTATTTGATCTGTGGATTATTTATTTTCCGTGGGTTTGTGAATAATCATTGTCGGGGGTTGTAGAGTATGACGTTATTCATTCAAAGTTTTTTGGGTTTCTTGCTACAGCTCTAACGCGGAGGGTGCGGGCCAAACGAACATGGCCTGACCCCTTCATCGTTCTTCTTTTTTTATTGTGTTATTAATAGATGGAAGAAGGAGGCTTTGTGCCATAATGGTGAAAGAAGATCAATCAGCCGAACTGGCTTCCAACGAAGGCACGACGTGCAACCACACCACATGGAGAGGATGACTGAACATCCAGCCAACCCCGATGGACTGCCACACCATGGACCTCACGGCCCTTGGGGCCTCTTCTACCCTTTTGCCTCCACCGCCTCGTAGCCTCATGGCCCCCGTGCGGCCCTGCGCCGCCCCAGGCCTCCACCGCCTCGTGACCTCCCGCACCGCCCCGCAATGCCCCACAGCCTCTGCAGCCTCCGCCGCTCTGCAGCCTCTGCAAACCATGGCCCCCACGCCACCTAGTGTAGGTCCGGCCAGGCCAAACATAGAGTGGGCTGGGTCGGACCCGGTGGGCCGGACTGGACCCAGCGGACTGGGTCGACCGAAACCGTGTCGGGATGGACCAGACCCGAACTAGCTATGATATTTTCACTCTATCGACCATAAATTTGGCACCAGGTATCTATTTGAAAACCCATTTATGGTGCTGTAAAACTTGGAGTGAGATGGTCCCTTTGGTATAACCCAAATGAGATTTGGATATGGTTGAGTTATGGTCAGGTTGGATTGAACACGAATCCAACCGGGCCCTCAGGATTAAAAGGGTAATAACATGCAGACCCAACGTCTGATTGATGCACCATATATTGTGTTAAGACCAATTTGACATGGAGGTCCATTTAGATACTTTTTAGTGTGAATTCATGGAATTTGGACTATAAAAAAATTTCGTGAGAAGCGGACTCTTCTAGAGATGAAAAATCCTAGTGCGGGAACCCAGTAGCTAGCTGTGAGGTGAAAAATGAAGAGTGATCATGTTTGGGTCATCACAGAGCGATCCAATGTGGGTGACCACCGATCAATCCTATGTGGGTCTGCACCGAGCGATCCTGTGTGGATTATTTCATGACCCATCCTCGGGGCTCATTCTGTGACTACCCCAATCCTGCCTTCCATAGGCCAGGGGATGCCGACTTTCACCAAAGGCGTAAAATCCGAAAAAAGGGAAGGCATTGACTTTACAAAGAAATAAAACACCATAGAGTATGCAAACTGAAGTAACACTAAGTAAACTGAATACATAAGTAAGTTCTAGAAAGTAAATGGGCCAGTATAAAAACCCAACTGAAAGTGAAGTACAACTAAAAAGAAATTACAACAACTGAAATGTAAAGTAGCAACCACCAAGTCATCCTCCAAAAGTCCCACCTGAAGGGTGAGTACAGACAGTCTTGTCGGCTCCTCGAGTCTGGTTGTTCTCTCCATGTACGTCCCACCATATAGACCACCTCCGGGTACTGTCCCGCTCTTCAAGTCTCAATCACGATCAGCGTTGTCCGTCGTCTGCAACCAACACAACATAGTGCAGGAGTAGCCCATGCATGGGTGAGTATATGATACTTATTAGGGACCCCGAGACTCCCGAAGGACTCCCAGAATCCACAAAGGATAAACCAAAAAAGAAAGATATTAATACAAGTATCAACCAACTCTACTTAGGTATATGCCCATATATATACCAAAGTAATCAATTCCAGTTCTGCTCCAACTCATGAGCTCAAGTACAACCTTGTCCACACAGGAAAGTATAACTCAATCCACACATGAATGTACATCCCAATCCATATAGGAAATCAAGACAATCATGTTGATGATAAGGATTTAAAGTCAAGACTTAGCTCACACAGGTATACTATTCACTATGAGAGGTGGAGATGATTGATGTAGCCTCTGAATCATCTCCTCTGCAGAACCCACGTAGGATCCAAGTACAGATGTCATCGCTGTCGAACCCACGTAGGATCCAAGTACATTGACCATCAATGCCAAACCCACGTAGGATCCAAGTATAGTTGTCATCACTACCGAACCCATAGAGGATCCAAGTACAGTCTTCCTCGCTGCTGAACCCACGTAGGATCGAAGTACAGTCGATATCGTCACAGACGATTCGTCATTCCGACACCGTATGAGAAAGATATGTCCAATACAAGATCCCATAATAATAATAATAGTTTTATTATTCTTTGTTTCATGGACCCGTGCTATATATTAGAATTTAATATCCAATATTGGACTTGAATCGACTATCTTAAAGATTGAGTTACATCGCCGCTGACAGATCTTCATTCCGACATCGTATGAAGGACTTATGTCGAGAATAAGGTTTCAAGACTCAAAAAGAATAACATTATTTTATTCTATCATTAATACACAAAAATCCACCAAAAACAAATATCCATGCACATGAAGTACCGCTCAATTATAAATTCCATTTTAATTGATATTATTTCATTATTGATATATCTAAAACCAAAGAATAAATTATGGGTGGCTTGTGTACAACGCACATCGCACCTCTGGTGTACAGCGCACCTCATTAATTCAATTTCAATTCTTTTCCTTGAAATTTACGAGTCTTTAAATTACTCCCAACTTAGGTATTTACATCCCCATAAAGAAAAATCACAAACTAGGGAAACAAATGAGGGTACTGTGAATTAATTTGAGCCTCCTGCTACCAAGTGCTCTCCTAGAGGTTCCTGTGCTTCCAGCAAATACGCACCAGAAGAATCGACCATCCACATAGGACCCACACCTTTCAATCCTCTATCTCCACCATGAACTCCACAAAAGTCACTATATCCGTCATCATCGACCATGAGGAACTGGACATCGATGACGGGGTGACTTTTACAGAGGTCCTATTGGAGATCGAGGATTGACAGGTGCATGTCCTACATGGACGGTCGACTCTTCTGGTGCGCATTCGCTGGATTACGGTAAAATCCAAGAGATCACATGGGAGTGGGAGGCTCAGACGCATGCACAATACCCTCATTTGTTTCCCTAGTTTGTGATGTATCTTTACGGGGAAATAAATGCCTGAGGTGGTAGTAATTTAAAGACCAGTAAATTTCTTGGAAAATTTTTTCTTTATTTATTTGAAATTTTATGAGTACGCAGTTTCTAACGGCGACTGATTCCGAGGCCCGGTGTGCCCAGAATCAATTTCTGAAGTTTAGCTCAGGTATGTTCAGTGAATGAACGATTGGGTTTTTCTAACATTGAACAAGTGCTCAGAATCGAAATCTGAGGGCACTGATGAAACCGAAGTGCCAGTTATTTCATATAAAGACCTTTACTGGAGTTGTGTTTGCTCGGGAGGAGTTGTTAATAAAAATTGGATTAAGTGTAAAGTGAAATAAAATTGTGTTACAATATTATTTTTCTATTCTAAGTTGTTTTATCCTATGTATGGGAGTTGGGGTGGGACCCACTATATCCTAACTCCTCTTGTTAAGATATTTTTGAGGAGGGGCCCACACGAGCCCCACCCCTTCAAATTCCTTTAACTCTTTTAACCCCTCTTTAAGTTGACTTCTCCTCTTCTCAAATTAATTGAGTGCCAACACACTTTTATTCAATTAATTGAACCCCTTTAATTAATTGAGTTAGGTGATTTGAATTTTTTTTGAAGTTTTGAAATGTTTGAATGAGTAAATAAAATAAGGAAAAGCCTTATTTTATTTTGGTTGGATTTTGGTTGTGCGAAAAAAGGGGAGAGATCTCTTGAGTTATTCTTTTTGGAGAGATTCATCCTCCGACGAAGAACAACACCCATCGTTGAAGAACGTCGTCACCGCAAGGAGAGATGATGTGATGTTCCTTCAACTCTCTGTAGCTAGTGTGCGACGTCGTTCTATCATTTGACGCATGCCTACGCCGTCATCGAAACCTCACCACGTGACGCTGTCAACTGTAACTCTGACTTTCATCATCGTTGTTGAGGTAGGGGATAAATTCATTATTGGTGTATTAAGATTGGCGTAGATTTAATTTTGATGTATCTCGTTTAATTTTTCCAATTATTACCTACATAATGGGAGAAAATAAGACCGCACAAACTCGACTGATTCTCCTCCTCGTCTCTTGTTTATTAACAATGGCGTTTGAGTTGAAGAAGGCACAATGTCATTGCACCATGCAGGAATGATGAAGATCGCGACCGGAGCGGGCCGCTGTGGTAGAGCGCGGTGCCATCGCGCCGCACTGGTGAGTTTGAAGGAGGCCGCGGCTAGGAGTGGGCCGCGATGGAGGGTTGCGGGCCAGGAGTGGGTCGCGGCACCCACACCGGCCGACCATTATGGCCCGCCGTTTCCGGAAATACGGGGGGTTGAAACCCCCGACCAACCGCCTAGGGCAGACCCCACATGATTGGGGCCGCCGTTTCAAAACAAATGGCCCTTCCCCCTCGCACTCCTCGGCCGACTTCCGAGCCGGGCCTCAGGCTGGGCCGCTGCGCTGGGTCGGGCCGCCCGCACAGGGCCGGACTGCCCGCGCTGAGACGGACCACCCGCACCGGGCCGGGCCGTGCCCAAATGGGCCCGACCCGGACCCGGGTGGGGTCGACCTGGTTTGGGCCGACCCAAGGGGTATCGGGCCGGGTCAGACCGGGCCCAAACCCCCTATTTTCGGACAGATCCGTTTAAACGCCCATAACATGGGCTACAGACCTCCAATCAACACACCGTAAGTTGCATTGGGATACTTGGATCAAGATGGTCATTTCAATATATGACTCTCAAGGTTTCGGAGAAAAGTGGGTATGGCCGGGTTGGATCGAACACAAAACCAACCTGGCCCTTGGAACAGAAATGCTTATAACTTGAGCCCTGGACGTCCGATTGACGTTCCGTCGACTTTGTTGGATTCCTATTATTGAGATGGTTCATTTGTCTTACCCTGATCGAGGTTTGGATGCAACCGGTGTATGGTCAGTTTGGTTTTATCTTAAAAATCAACCGGGCCCCTGGGACGGAAAAGCCAATATCTCTCAGACCGGGCGTTCGATTGATGTGTCGTCTGTTGCGTTGAGTTCTTATTGACGAGACAAAACTTCGTGATACATCAAATCGGGACTTTGCGAATGTTGATATATCGACCCCCTTGGCTCGTGGAGTGGACCCTCCCGGAATCGAGCGTGCTGTGTGTGGGAACCCTAGAGCTGGCTACGACTGCGACGATGATGACGATTGTACATGGATCCCACGTGGGTTCGGCAGGGAGGACGACTGTACCTGGATCCTCCATGGGTTCGGCAGTGATGAAAACTGTACTAGGATCCTACGTTGGTTCTGTAGCGATGGTTACTATACTTGGATCCTACGCGGGTTCAGCAGAAACGACATCTGTACTTGGGTCCTACGTGGGTTCGGTAGAGGAGATGATTCAGAGGCTACATCAATCATCTCCACCTCTCTTTGTGAATATTATACCTTTGTGAGCTGATTCTTGACTTTCAATCCATATCTTCGACATGATTGTCTTGCTCTATTGTTTGGACTCGGATGTACTTTCCTGTATGGACTGGGTTGTACTTGAGCTCGTGAGTTGGAGCAGAACTAGAATTGAGGACTTAGGTATATGTATGGGCATATACCTAAGTAGAGTTGGCTGATACTTGTATTCATATCTTTCCTTTTTGGTTTATCCTTTGTGCATTCTGGGAGACCTTCGGGAGTCTCGTCACTACGATAAAAATGGCTATCTGCGACGGGAATAAATCCCGTCGCACATAGTCCCGTTAGAAACTTATTTGCGACGAGCAAATTCCCCCGTCGAAAAGAACTACTTATTTGCGACGGGTTAGCTTACCCCGTCCCAAAAGGAGTGGCGCGGTTTGCGCGCCAAATCGCTCGAAAGTTATTTGCGACGGGCGGTTACCGCCCTTCGCAAATAACCGGCGGCGGTAAAAGCTATTTGCGACGGGAATATACCCCCGTCGCAAATACCGGCGGTGGTAAAAGCTATTTGCGACGGGAATATACCCCCGTCGCAAATTGTATGTCGGCAGGTTATTAATTGCGACGGGACCCGTCGCAAATAACTATTTAACCGTTGACCGTAATAAATGATGGCTAAAGCATTTGCGCCAGGTACCATCGCAAATAATATTATTTGCGACGGGATACCCGTCGCAAATGGACCCGTTGCAAATAATCTAACCTATAAATACCCCCATCCGTTTTTTTCAATTCATTCTGAAACTCCATCTTCTCCTTCTCTCAAAATTCTATTTCTAGAGTTCAGCGTTTCTTAAGTTTATTTTTTTTCTCCGGAGTTGATATTGAAGTTTTCAAGAACGATCAGAGATCAACCTCAGATCAATTTTAAAGGTATTTATGTTCATTTTAATTTAATATTTATTTTAAATTTTTTATTAGTTTCAATTATTCTTAATTAGTTGTAATTTAATTATGTTTACATTGTTTTGTTACTTAATCAATTTAAATTATTAGTATTGTTCATAGTTAATGGTAATTAGGAATAATTAGTAATAATTTTCAATAATTAAGAATAAATGCAAATAATTAGTAATAAATACTAATAATTAGGAATAATTACATTATTACATTATTAGTATATTTTATTATTAATATTAAAATAATATAATTTTTTATATTATATACAATTCTCCTTTCATCTGTGTGTTTTCTGTCTCCACATGTAATATTTGTATGTGGAGACAGAAAACACACAGATGAAAGGAGAATTGTATATAATATAGAAAATTATATTATTTTAATATTAATAATAAAAGATACTAATAATGTTATTATTCCTAATTATTGGTAATTATTCCTAATTATTGGTAATTATATGAATAATTACCAATAATTAGCAATAATTAGGAATAATTATTAATAATTAGATATAATTACCAATAATTAGTAATAATTACCAATAATTAGTAATAATTACCAATAATTAGTAATAATTATCAGTAATTATCAATAATTAGTAATAATTAGTAATAAATACTAATAATTACCACTAGTTAGTAATAATTAGTAATAATTAGGAATAATTACCGATAATTAGTAATAATTAGTAATAATTAGTAATAATTATTAATAATTAGTAATAATTAGGAATAATTAGTAATAATTACCAATAATTAGTAATAATTACCAATAATTATCAATAATTACTGATAATTACCAATAATTAGGAATAATTACCAATAATTAGGAATAATTACCAATAATTAGGAATAATTACCAATAATTAGGAATAATTACCAATAATTAGTAATAATTAGTAATAATTAGGAATAATTACCAATAATTAGTAATAATTAGTAATAATTACCAATAATTAGTAATAATTAGTAATAATTAGTAATAATTAGTAATAATTACCAATAATTCATAATAATTAATAACAATTAGTAATAATTACCAATAATTAGTAATAATTAGTAATAATTACCAATAAGTAGTAATAGTTAGTAATAATTAGTAATAATTACCAATAATTAGTAATAATTACCAATAATTAGTAATAATTACCAATAATTAGGAATAATTACCAATAATTAGTAATAATTAGTAATAATTAGGAATAATTACCAATAATTAGTAATAATTAGTAATAATTACCAATAATTAGTAATAATTAACAATAATTAGTAATAATTATTAATAATTACCAATAATTACCAATAATTACCGATAATTACCAATAATTAGGAATAATTACCAATAATTAGTAATAATTAGTAATAATTACCAATAATTAGTAATAATTACCAATAATTACCAATAATTACCAATAATTACCAATAATTACCGATAATTAGTAATAATTAGTCATAATTAGGAATAATTACCAATAATTAGTAACAATTAGTAATAATTACCAATAATTAGTAATAATTAGTAATAATTACCAATAATAACCAATAATTAATAATAATTACTGATAATTACCTATAATTAGGAATAATTACCAATAATTAGGAATAATTACCAATAATTACCAATACTTAGTAATAATTACCAATAATTAGTAATAATTACCAATAATTTCCAATAATTACCAATAATTTGTAATAATTACCGATAATTAGGAATAATTACCAATAATTAGTAATAATTACCAATAATTAGTAATAATTACCAATAATTAGTAATAATTACCAATAATTAGTAATAATTACCAATAATTAGTAATAATTACCAATAATTACCAATATTTACCGATAATTACCAACAATTAGGAATAATTACCAATAATTAGGAATAATTACAAATAATTAGGAATAATTACCAATAATTACCAATAATTAGTAATAATTACCAATAATTATCAATAATTACCGATAATTACCAATAATTAGGAACAATTACCAATAATTAATAATAATTACCAATAATTAGTAATAATTACCAATAATTATCAATAATTACCGATAATTACCAATAATTAGGAATAATTACCAATAATTACCAATAATTAGGAATAGTTACCAATAATTAGGAATAATTACCAATAATTATGAATAGTTACCAATAATTAGTAATAATTAGGAATAATTAGGAATAATGACGAATAATTAGTAATAATTAGGAATAATTACCAATAATTAGTAATAATTAGTAATAATTAGTAATAATTACCAATAATTAGTAATAATTAATAATATTTAGTAATAATTACCAATAATTAGTAATAATTAGTAATAATTGGTAATAATTAGTAATAATTACCAATAATTAGTAATAATTACCAATAATTAGTAATAATTACCAATAATAAGGAATAATTACCAATAATTACCAATAATTACCGATAATTAGTAATAATTAGTAATAATTAGGAATAATTACCAATAATTGGTAATAATTAGTAATAATTACCAATAATTAGTAATAATTACCAATAATTAGTAATAATTACCAATAATTAGTAATAATTAGTAATAATTACCAATAATTAGTAATAATTACCAATAATTAGTAATAATTACCAATAAATACCAACAATTACCGATAATTACCAATATTTTGGAATAATTATCAATAATTAGGAATAATTACCAATAATTAGGAATAATTTCCAATAATATTAGTACTATGAAAATAATAAAAAATTTATATAAAATTAAAATTATCAATATTTGTAACAGGTTTTGCTTTATTCTCAACATATTCAATTCTTAAAGGGTCAATTTTTAGGTCTATCTCAATAAAAAGTTTGCGTCAGTCGTGTATGATGTAAACTCTATAATTTTCCTTTCCTGAGTGTTTTTTCTAACAAATTATTCAATAACAGTAATGCTTTTATATTTTATAGAAAAATATGGAACAACGAGGTCGTCAACAATCATTATTAGGTGACCACATATGGACAAATCAACGTAGAAATCCAAACAGTTCTGGTTTAAATCCAGAATATGTAGAGGGTGTGGAGACTTTTTTATCATTTGCGGCATCAAATCCAGAATTTGTTTCATAAGGAAAAATAAAATTCCCTTGTAGAAAATGTGCATTGAGAACGTTTGACACGTTTGACAAAGTGGGGGGACATCTCCTGCGTTTTGGTTTTCAGCCAGATTATGTTTTTTGGTATCAACACGGTGAACGCGGTTCCAGAGAAGGTGATACCAAATTGATTCCTGATCCATCCCGGTTTCAAGATTTATTACATGATGTTGCAGGTTTATCTGTTCAACATACAGAAACTCCGGCTGATATAGCTTCAAATCCTGAGTTGGCACCGTCTGAATTTTATGAGTTGTTGAGGTCTGCTGAGGATGCATTATATCCTGGCTGCAAGATGAGAAAATTAGAAGCAGTTTCAAAATTTATGGCTATCAAATCAGATAACGGAATGTCAAACACCTGTTTTGACCAGATATTTTCTTTGCTTAAAACACTATTACCCAAAGGAAATGTTTTGCCAGCAAATTACTATGAGTGTAAGAGGCTGGTTCGAAATTTGGGACTTACTTTTCAGAAGATTCATGCATGTTCAAATGACTACATTTTTTATTTTGGGGAAAATGAGTCGTTGGATAGTTGTCCCACATATGGGAAACTGAGATATAAAGAAGGACAACATGGGAAGTCTGGTTTGATTCCTGTAAAACAGTTGAGATATTTTCCGCTTACATCCACACTTCAGCATTTATTCATGTCTAAGAAAACATCGACAATGATGTCATGGCATAAAGAGAATATTTAAACCGATAAAAACTTGAATCATCCAACCGATGGTGATTCATGGAAACATTTTGATAGAGTGCATCCATTCATTGCTTTAGAAGCTATAAATGTTCGACTGGGCCTTTCCACTGATGGTTTTTGTCCGTTTGGATCTTATGGTAGTCAATATTCTTGTTGGCCTGTTTTTTTAACTCCGTACAATTTACCTCCATGGATGTTGATGAAGGAGCCATATATCTTTTTGACTTTACTTATTCCAGGACATCCGAAGAAAAATATTGATGTTTATTTGAAACCATTGATTGATGAATTAAGTTTATTGTAGAGTACTGGTGTCAGTACATATGATGTTGCAACGAAACAAAATTTCATACTGAGAGCAGCATTGATGTGGACAATTAGTGACTTCCCGGCTTATGGGATGTTATTTGGCTGGAGTACACATGGTCAGAAATCATGTCCTTACTGTATGGGAGAGAACAAAGCATTTATGCCCATTCATGGAAAGAAACCTTGTTATTTTGACTGTCATCGTAGATTTCTTGCAACTGATCATCCTTTTCGCAGAAACAGATCTCATTTCAGAAAAGGAACAGTTGAAAGGGATGGACCTCCAAAAATGCTATCAGGTTCAGAGTTAAAATCAATTGTATTTTCATTAACTCCCATCACTTTTGGTCCCACAATAAACCAATAGAAAATTTCTGGTTTTGGGAAAGAACACAATTGGATTAAACGTAGCATATTTTGGGATTTGCCATATTGGTCTGATTTGTTGGTCCGACACATGTTAGATGTCATGCACATTGTGAAGAACTATTTTGATAATTTGTTTCATACAGTTTTGGATACGCCAGGAAAGAGAAAAGACAATGTAAATGCACGTTTAGATCTTGCCCAAATTTGCAGGCGTCTAGAACTGGAACTATTTGAGAATGTTAGAACAGAAAGGTTACTGAAACCAAAAGCAGCTTATACACTGTCTAAAGAAAACCATTTATTATTTTTTCAGTGGATTGCAGATTTGAGACTTCCAGATGGCTGTGCTTCCAATTTGGGTAGATGTGTAAATAATAGTCATATTACTAGATTAAAAAGTCATGATTTCCATGTTATAATGGAAAGACTTCTATCCATTGGATTAAGAGGTCTGTTGAATTCTGTGATTTTGGATTCCATAACAGACATGTCTCATTTTGTTCGGGAAATTTGGGCAGCTACAGAATATTATGATGCTCTATGAAAACTTGAAGAAGATGTTGTTGTAATTATATGTAAACTAGAAAAAATATTTCCATCATCTTTCTTCGACTCAATGGAACATTTGATGTTATAGTTGCCATATGAAGCCAAATGTGGTGGTCTAGTATAGTTTCGATGGATGTACCCATTTGAAAGATGCATGCAAAAAATTGAAAAGAAAATTACGTAACAAAGCATCTGTTGAAGGATCTATTGCAGAAGCTTATTTGGAAGTGGACATATCTTTTTTCTCCTCCCATTATTTTGAATCTTAGTATCCTTCAAATCACAACCGAATGGGACGGAACGAGAGGAATATTGATGAAATCGACAATCAATTATCTGTTTTCAACCAGCCAGAGCTTGGTTTTGGTGGAGTTTATGAACGATGGCTTTCAGATGATGAACATCACAGAGCTCATACGTTTGTTCTTCTCAACTGTGAAGAGATGACATCAGTTGTACTGTAAGTGTTTATATCAATTATTCTATCATTTATGTTACTGTAAATAACTTTGGTTTTTTTAGGTTGTATGATAATCATATCAAGAAACAAATTCCACAAATTACAGCAGCTGCTCTCGAAGAACGCCGACTGAAAAATTTCTCTCAGTGGTTTCAAAAACTGGTAACATTAATTCTTTATCTTTTAGAAACTCATTCAATGTATAGTTTACTATATTGATAATTGTTTCACAACTTTTCAGGTGTCTCGACATGCTGATAAAATTGACAAACGACTGTGTATATTGAGTAACCCACCTTCCAAATTTGTTAGAACTTATAATGCATATGTGGTGAATGGATTTCGATTTCACACACATGCATATGGGGAATTGAAAAAAAACAATGAACAATGCAGTTATCTTGAGAGGATCTCATCATCGAGAAAATGAAGTTGAATTTTATGGCATACTTGATGAAATCATTGAACTCTGTTATCTTGGACAACATTACATAACCATGTTCAAATGTCGGTGGTTAGATACAGAGAGAGCCGTGCGTGTTCATCTGACTCATAGAATCATCGATATTAAATGTAAAAGTGTTCTCGCAGTAAATGAACCATTCTTATTGGCTCAACAGGCACATCAAGTTTATTACGCAAAGTACTGTGCTACATCAAGAGACTTGACTAATTGGTGGAGTGTAATAAAAATAAAAATTCGATACAATCAGTTTTGTCAAAGTGAATGTGCCTTCACTGATGTGCAAAGAATTGATGTTTTTCAAGAGAGTCATCAAAATCAATCTTTTTTACAAAGAGACATGAGTATCGATTACGACACCCCACATTTAAGAGTCGGTGATGACGATGATGTTAATGATGTCACATATGAATTTGAAATGGTAAGAGATGAAGCAATTGGAACTCGAATGGATATCGATGATGTTGAGGAGGAATATGAAGATGACATTGAAATATATAGAGATGATGATGAAGATGAACACTGATAGAATTCCGTGGTAGTTATATACAATCATAATATATATATATAATAGTAATTATCAATTATTTTCTAACAACATTAACATTTTCTGTTTCAGATGGACGGCGAGACATTTCGTGAGTTGGCGGATGCTGACCTGCATTTCGATGCGGATAAGTTGCTGGCAGATGACCCTCAACCTGCAGGCGCTTCAGGGAGTACGTGGAGGGGGCACGGTCTTGCACAATTGATGATTGATGACCCCGTCCTCGAGTGATGTCCATGTCTTGGGTTTGATCCACGCACACGGAGGTGTGATAACCTGTGTGATAATCTGTGGATTTGACTAAGATTACATTAATCTATTCACATAATAAATGTTTATTATTTTTACAGTTTTCGGCATATAGCAGTCGGACAGGGCAATGCTATTTTGCGCAACTATTTCTATCAGTCGTGGACCACATGGGAGCAGATTCCCATTGATGTGCAGCAGGTCATGTTCGGCCATTGGTTGGTATGTACGTAAATAAATATTTTTTATTTTGAAAATTATTTCATTTCAAACTTGATATTTTGATTTATTTGTAGGGTTTATGGTATCCGATCAAGGATACCATGCGTGACGCCATCCACAAGGCATGGGAGGTGGCCATGCGTGATCGCTTGCGTCAATTTTTGCACAATTTAAGAAAAGTTACCATGATGAAAGAAGGAGTGTCAGATTTTGATGAGTCATGTAGAGCACACCGACCAGAGTACATTTCATCCCATGTATGGGATGGATTATGTGCGCACTAGTTGAGTGGTGCCTTTCAGAGGAGATCATCGGTGGGGAGGCAGAATCGGGGGAGACTGGAGGTGACTCATCGAGATGGGATTCGATCTTTCAGTACTCATAGACAGCATCTGGTACATACATTATTTATAAATATTTTATATAAATATAAATATTAACAGTTTATTTTTTATTCTTATAGGCTGTCGAGCACCCCGACATTACGGAGTACGACCTATATCATAGGATGTATAGTGATCCTGCTACTGGGGAGCTCAGAGGTGATCATCAGCATCACAACGTGGTCAGTATTATTTTTTTCAAGTTTAAAAATTAACTGCATATAATATATTTACAATTACAATTTTAAATTGCAACTAAAGGAGTCATATGAGGCCGCAACGTCACAGAACCGGCCTGAGAGTCAGGCCGAGTCATCAGATCAGACCACTGGCCGTCAGTTTGATGAGGCGGCATGGATGCAGGCCACCCAGTATGCCTTCGAGAAGGGCCGGGTAGTTGGTATTAGCTCTCGACTGAATCCCGGAGATTATTATGGCAGTTCTGCGATGTCGGCGTCCAGCTCGAGTGGAGCTCCTGCATCTTCTTCTGCTACACAACATGAGGATCAGTTGCGATCTCAGACTGCATTGATAGACTGTCTCCGACAGGAGCATGAGCAGATGCGTTAGCAGCAGCAGCAGCATGAGGAGGAGCGTCGACGCTAGTAGTAGTTGTACGAGGAGCAGAAGAGTCGGTGGCAGCAGCAGCACCAGGAGCAGATGGAGTACATGTGTCGACTCAATCATGCTTTAGGGAGGGAGTTTCCTCCACCAGTATCTGCAGATCCCCCCTCCCCCTCCCCCCTCCTTCATATTAGAATTTGTTTTTATGTTATAAAGTTTGTTAAATCAAAATGTGAATTTTTTTCAATTCGTAGTTTCTGTCTCATTATAAAATATTAATAATATTATGTTTTGAAATAACAATATTAATATGAATAATAATATTATTTATATTTTATAATATTAAATTATATATATATATTAAAATTTTATAATATTATAATTTAATTACATTTTTTTGTAATATTTGAATTATTTTAATATTTTAATGTAAAATAATTCTATTATTTTTATATTAATTAAAATAACTTATTAATATTTTTTTATTTATGAATTATAATTCTAATATTATTATATTAATTAAATCATTTATTAATATTCTATTATTTTTTATTTTTGAATTATAATTCTATTATTATTATATAAATTAAAATAATTTATTAATAATTTATTATTTTTATTTGTGAATTATAATTCTATTATTATATTAATTAAAATCATTTATTAATATTGTATTATTTTTTATTTTTGAATTATAATTGGATTATTATTATATTAATTAATATAATTTATTAATAATTTTTTTTATTTTTTATAGTATTTGCGACGGGATACTATGCCCGTCATAAATAGTATTATTATTATATCCATTAAAATAATTTAATAATAGTTTTTATTTTTTTTAAAGCAATTGCGACGGGGCCTGTCAAATTACTATTTGCGACGGGCCCGTCGCAAATAACTGTTGCGACGGGGCCCATCACAATTAATTTTTTTAAAAGATTTTACAAATATACGGAGTATTATTTGCAACGGGAAGGATCCCTGTCGCAAATAATAGCTTCAGCGACGGGCCCGTCGCAAATAATTGTTGTTGCGACGGCGTTTTCCACAACGAGCGAATTGCGACGGGCCCCCGTCGCAAATGGCCTTTTGCGACGGGATCCCGTGGCAAATGACCCATCGCAAATACCCATTTTCCCATAGTTCATGGTCCCTAATGAGTATCGTATACTCACCCCTGCATGGGCTACACCCGCACTACGTTGTGTTGGTTACAGACGACAAATATCAATGATCGTGATTGAGACTTGAAGAGCAGGATGGTACCCGGAGGTGGTCTATCTGGTGGGATATACATGGAGAGAACGGCCGAACCCGAGGATCGGACGAGACTGTCTGTACTCACCCTTCTGGTGGTAGTTCTGTAGGAAGACATGGTGGTTGATGATTTAATTTTTTGTTGTCGTAATTTCTTTTCAGTTGTACTGAACTTTCAGTTGGGTTTGTATACTAGCCCATTTACTTTCCAGCACTTAATTGTTTATTCAGTTTACTTAGTGTTTAGTTCAGTTTGTGTACTATGTGGTGTTTTTTTTCTATGTAAAGGAAATTCCTTCCCTTTTATCAGGATTTACGCCTTTAGTGATAGTCGCCAGCCCATGGCCTATGGAAGGAAGGCTTGGGGTATTCATGGCATGGGCCCCGAGGACGGGTCATGATATATTAGCACCTAGCAGTCCTATGTGGGTCATCACTGAGTGATCCTGTGTTGGTGAGCACCTAGCGATCCTCTGTGGGTCAGAACTAAGAAATCCTGTGTTGGTCAGCACTGAGTGATCCTGTGTGGGTCCACACTGAGCGATCCAGTGTGGGTCTGCAGTAGAGCCTTTTAATAGAGTAAGATGACATAGTAGTTACTTCTAATTATTTCTAATTCTGTACCTATTAAATTCCTAGTGTGACATGAGTCTGTACCTAATAGGTTCATTCCCCTGTGGTAATACCTTGGTGGTATTCATCCAAGTGGTGTACCTGAGTGGTACATACCATCATGGTACTCTTTCCTTTGTTGAACAGTTGGGATTTGGGCCTTTGTGTTGGACTATGTGTTTCCTCATGATTGAGATTGGTATACTTGATAACTTAGGTATTTGTATGGGCATATACCTAATTAGGGTTTTCAGTTGATTTCATGCTTTGTGGTTTATCCTTTATGGATTTTGTGAGACCTTGAGGCTCTCGGGATCCCTAATGAGTATCGTTATACTCACCCCTACACGGGCTATGCCCACACATCTTTGTTTTTGGTGCAAACAACAAACAACGCTGACTGAGGAAGAGAGTAAAAGGACTGGAGGTAGTTCGAAGGTGGACCTTAGATGAGGCGTACCGTAGAGACGACTAACCGAGAGATGTACCTACACTTCAGGTTGGATCCCTGGCGAGTTTTCACAGGAGCTATTCGAGTTTACTTGTACTTTCATTTTCTTGTACTTTCTAGTTGGGCTTGTATTCCAGCCCCTTTTACATACTCACACACTCTATTTACTATTTAGTTTACTTTAGTTCGTATCTTACTATGTGACTGGTTGCATGTGTTTATAAGTTATAATGGAAATTCCTTCCTAGTTTTAGGGAATATGCCTTCTCTAATAGTCTCCAACTCCTAGCCTATGGAAGACGGGTTTGGGGTAATCACAGCACATGCCTCGGGGGATGGGTTGTGGAAAATTGTTAATAGTGGAGTCAGTTCTACTATAGAACATTGGACTCTGATCATTCTTTTTTTAACAGAAATTGTGTTGAGTGTAGTGAGTGTGGTCATCGGTTTAGGGAATATAGTGTTGGTGCAGCGACCGACGTATCCGTACAACAAGACCCTAACTTATGATTTCCAACTCAGTGCACGAAAACACTGATTGCGTGGGTGTTTTCAAGAGTCTTCTTTGTGAAATCCTTGAGTTAGCTCAACAGGTATAACCTATTTACTATGGAACAACTGTTTCTTTACAGGATTCCTTCACACAGACAGCCAGCTTATGAACCAAATATAGTATGCACTGATAGCCCATCGAGCGACGAGGCCTCGGTATAGGGCCCCTATTCAGTGGAGGCACCAATGGTACCATTACCCATTTGTCCACCGATGCCACAATGCCCAATAGGTAATGGTGCACGCCGCTTGAATGTGTTGCACGAGTTCCAGTGAAAGAGGCCACCTAGGTTTAGGGGAGAGATAGACCCAAATGCGGCTGAGGATTGGTTGGTGGCGGTGGTGAGAGTCTTCCGACTAGTAGGGACACCATCTGATCTCATGGTGATTCTCACCGCCATTCTTCTATAGGCAGTATCAGGTAGATGGGGGAGTTTGATGCTCCAGGATCACGATGAGGTGGCGTTTCTCTAGGTAGACTTCGAGAGCCTGTTTCGGGTAGAGATTGTCCCAGAGAATCTTCACGCAGTGCGCATACAGGAGCGTCTTCGTGTACAGTAGGGAAATATGATTGTGGCTCAGTACATAACAAGGATTAATTTCCTCTCACGCTACTCTACTGATATTGTTGGGACCCATTCTTCAGGGCTCGAACCATTGTAGAGGGGGTCAGGTTAGAGATAAGGTCTTCAATGATTTCTCTTAGCATCCTGACACAGGCGAGGGTGTTAGAGAGATCCCTCTTAGTCAACAAATTTCTTGCTAAATAGTCACTAGCAGTGAGACCCACCACTGGACGTCACTTAGAAGAGTCTTCTACAGCTAGCAACAGACTGATGTCGTAGAGGTCCATGAGGACCAGACCTACAGTTGAATGAACACAAGATTCAGGGTCGGTTGAGTGGGGATCCCAAGACAGAGCCAATCATGCGAGGAGCGGGCATTGTTACGCATGTGGAAGGCAGGGTCACATGACTTGTGACTGTCTGAACCTCGGTATGGATGATCCGAAAATGGCCGAAGGACCTCCTAGGCAGAGACAGATATTTGACCGTGGGGGTCTGAAAAGAGCAGGTGGATGTGGTAGAGGAGCTGGTCGTGCAGCTGGCGGTGGGTGACAATTCGAGATGTTACCACCACCACCACCAGGTGATCCACCCCAACCATAGGGAGTAGGTGGATAGGGGTGAGCTCTGTTCCATGAAACTGAGTCCAACAACCATGGAACTCTAGAGATGATATGAGATACGATCTGTGTCCATTCCACCATACATGTAGTACTTATAGACATAGGTGTCATTCATTCTTTTATTGCCATTTCCCTCATTCGGATCATGAAGATTCCAATGGATTCGTTGGATTGATCCTTACGACTAGATAATCTAATGGGATATGATTCGATGATTACACACTGGTGCCGGCAGTGTGAGCTTACTAGGAGGTGAGAGATTTGACTGGGATCTCTTAGTAGTGATGTTGTGGCCTTGCGACGTCATCTTGGGGTTGGACTGTTTATCTATTGTCTCTACTCAGATTGACTGTATTAGGCACAAAGTGATGTGTGTCCACATGGATTAGACCAGTTTTACCTTCACCAGTGAGAAGGGATCCTTTTTAGTGTAAGATGGACTTAACTAGAGGAGGGTTCTACCGATCAATCATTAGTTGGCTAGACTTACCCTCGGAGTGGATGATGTTGAGTGTCTGAGCTATCCTATAGTGGTGGACCAGTACACTGATGTTTTCCCTGATTATGTTTTGATTCTACCCCCTCATAGAGAGGTGGATTTTAACATTGAATTGTACCCTAGGACTGCACCGATATCTACCCCAGCGTATCATATGGATCCTATGGAGCATCGTGAGCTACGAGTATAGTTGTAGGACTTATAGGGAAAAGGGTTCTTTTAACCAAGTGTTTCTCCTTGGGCAGCCCCATTTTTGTTCTCCATGAAGGACGATGGGATCTTGAGGATTTTTGTTTACTATCAGGGCCTGAACCAAGTGAACGTGAGGAACAAGTACCCACTTCCAAGGATTGAAAACCTCTTTGATCAACTGAAAGTATAATGGTGGTTCTCAAAGGTAATCCTCAGATCAGGCTATCACAAGCTCAGAGTACGAGATGAGGATCTACAGAAGACAGCTTTCAAATGTCGGTATGACCATTAAGTTTTCTTGGTGATCCCATTCAGCAAGACAAATGATTCAGAAGTGTTCATGGGACTCATGAACATGATATTTCATCCATACCTTAATCTCTTTCTAGTAGTCTTCATCAACGACATTCTGATCTACTCGACTAGTGAGGAGGATCAAGCCTATCATTTTTAGGTAGTACCAGACACACTCTGAGAGAACCATATTTATGGTAAGATCTCGAAGTAAATGTTTTGGATTAAAGAGGTTCACTTTCGGGGACATATCATATCGAAGGATGGTGTTGTAGTAGATTCAGTGAATATTGAGGCGGTACCTTCTTAGGATCCACCCAGGAGTGTGATGGCGGTACAATGTTTTCTGGGTTTACCAAGATACTACTATAGGTTTGTGCCAGATTTCTCTACAGTTTCAGAACCTTTATCAGTGTTGATGAAGAAGGGTCAATCCTTCATTTGGTCTGGGAGAAGGCGGTGAAGTTTTTAGGAGTTTTGGTAGAGGCTGACTAGTGCCCCCATCTTGAGGCTTCTAGAGGAGGGTGTAGGGTATGTAGTCTACTGTGACGCATCAGGGATTGGGATTGGATGTGTCCTAAGGTAGGAGAAAGTAGTGATTACATATTGTTCTTGATAGGTGATACAACATGAGTAGAACTACGCTACCCATGACCTGGAGTTAGAAGCAGTGGTCTTTGTCATTAAGATATGGCGACATAACTTGATGGTCGAGCATTTTATAGTATACTCTAATCACAAGAGTCTCAAGTATATCATCCCTCAGAAGGACCTGAAACTGAGACAATGATGATTTCTTGAGTTCCTCCAGGACTACGACTTCGAGATAATCTATACTCCTAGGAAGGGGAATGTTGTATCAGATGCACATTGTAAGAGGTTTGGTATAAAACTACTGGGCGAGGCGATGGAGCAGCTGGCCGCTTTGCAGATATCCTTTGTTGATCAAGATGGAGTATTTTTTCTTCAGTCTCTTACAGTCACACCCCACATCGTCAGAAAATCAAGGAGGCATGGTGTGGGGACGCTGACTGAGAGGCTCGATGTGCTCAGATATCCATAGTTTAGGAACCTGATAGATTTTTTGAAGGTGGGGTTCACTTTATCCTCTTCAGAGGATGTACGATGGTACAAGTGTCATTTAGAGAGGAAGGGATGAGGGATTTCCACACATCCCCACTTGCGGTACATCTGGGAGTGGTGAAGATGTACCAAGATCTTCGATGATAGCATTGGTGGCTGAGAATGAAGAAAATTGTTGCAGAATTTGTCTCTCAGTGTATCACTTGTCAGCAAGTGATGGTGGAGCATCAGGTACCAGTAGGCTTGGTTCATCCATTGTAGGTCCCAGAGTGTAAGTGGAATGGGATATCCATGGACTTCGTCATTGGAATCCCATGTTCATCTAGGTGTCATGATTTTATTGGGGAGATCGTCGACCAACTCACCATGTCGGCCCACTTTCTACCGATCAGAGAGAAAGGTTCAATAGATATCATGGGATGCCTCTATGTGCAACATATTGTGCGGTTACATAAAGTAGCCTCGACAATTGTCTCTGATCGTGATGCACGTTTCACTTCCCAGCTATGGAAGGGGATGCATGAGGCTTTCAAGATGCAGTTTTGTTTGAGCACCGCCTTCCATCTCTAGATGGATGGCCATACTAATCAGACCATACAGACCCTCAAGGACATGTTGTGTGCTTTTTTCCTCTACTTCAGTCACAGCTGGGAGGATCACTTGCCTCTGGTGGAGTTTCCATACAACAATAGCTATCACTCCATCATTGGGATGACACCTATTGAGGTGTTACACAGATGACCTTGTAGATCACCTTTGTGGGGGACTGACCCAGGGGAGTCAGCACTAGGGGGACCAGAGATGGTACATGCTACCATAGAGAAAGTGCAGACCATCCAATATTTGATGAATACTACACATAGATGGAAAAATTCTTAGGAAGATAGGGTATGAATACATCTAGAGTTTGAGGATGGAGACCACATCTTTCTGCAGGTCTCACCCCGACGAGGTTAACGGAGATTTGGCAAAGTCGGAAAGTTATCTTAAATGTTCATTAGTCCTTTTCAGGTCCACAACAGAGTTGGAAAGGTGGCTTACCCCCTAGCACAACCCCCTCAGTTTCACCGAGTGCACGACGTATTCCACATATCCCAGTTAAGGAGATACGCGCATGACCCTTCTCACTTCATCGACCACGACGAGCTGGACATCGATGATAGGGTAATTTTTGCGGAGGTTCTAGTGGAGATTGAGGACCGACCAGAGTGGGTCCTTCATGGGCGGTCGATACCTCTGAGGCACGTTTGCTGGAAACACAGGAACCTGTATGATATCACATGCGAGTAGGAGGCTCAGATACGTGCTTAGTACCCCCACTTGTTCCCTTAGTTTGAGATTTTTCTTATGGGGACCCAAATCCCAGAGGTGGGGAGAATTTAAAGAACAAGAAATTCCATGTTATTTTTTTTAATATATGGGAATTTCACAAGTCCGTGAAAATTGACGGCGTGTGATTACGAGGCCTGTAGTGCCAATAATGAATATATGAACCATTTTTTGGGTACGTTCATTATAAGTGTGAGCATGTTTCTGTAACTTTTGAACCGGTACTAAGAATTGAAATCTGAGGACACTATTGAACTCGCATCACTGACATTCTCTTAAGGAGACCTTCACTTCGACCGTAGTGGGTCAAGAGTGAAGGATATTTTTTGTGCGTTTCTTGAAAGAATAAAATAAAATAAAAATATATAACATTTTTATTTTGGAAACTCCTCAACATGGGTTATGGTGGTGGGGACCACCTGAGCCTAAACCTCTCATGCAAGAGTTAGGATGTGGGGACCACCTGAACTAACCTACCAAATTGAAATTAATGGTGGGGACCACCCAATCCCTCTTAATGGGGGAGAAAGCACTCAACTCCCCAGTAATCATTTTCCTCTATTAATTTGAGCAAATTAAACTGATACAATTACATATTCCAACACCCCATTTAACTATTTGAGGCAACCAACAATTAATGAAATGTGTTAGCATTTTAATTATACCAACCTTATTAATCTACTTAATTTAAAATAATAAGTTGTCTATTCCACATATTGGTGGAATTGGGAGAGCATAACCTATGGATGATTATTCTCTCTAACGAAGAACACATTCTACAACGAATAACACGTTCTCCAACGAAGAACACTCATGCCGATGAGGAACGTCTTCATCAAAAACGAACTAACGATCGAGGAAACACTAATGTCATCAACTTATGTCTAACCCCAACAACTTTGTCTCTTTCCTCGCGACCTCCATCTACAAATCTCCAATGTATGCGTTTTATTATGTGTGATTATGGATTCCTATGTTCTTCCCTTCTAAAAAAATAATGTGGATTAACTCTCTTATTTCTTCATTCGTGGATGATTTCGTTTCTGCGAGTTTGGGAATAATCATTGCCGGGGTTTGTAAAGTTTGACGTTCTTCATTCATGGTTTGTTGATCTTCTTGTTACCGCTCTAATGCGGAGGGTGTGGGATAAAAAAACATGACCCAACCCCTCTACCAATATTCTTTTTCAGTGTGTTCTTTGTGATGGAAGAAGGAGGATTTGTGCCACGGCGGTGAAAGAAAAACAGTTCGCCAAACCGGATGCCGACGAAGGCATGACACACGACCGCTCCATGCAGAGAGAATGTCTGGCCATCTAGCCACCAGCTATGGAGCACCGCACTATGGACCTCATAACCCTCACAACCTCCGTGGCCTCCACTACCCCGCGGCCTCCGCTACCCCGCGACCTCACGACCCTCATGCCGCCCCGCGTCCTCGTGGACCCCGTGCCACCCCGCGCCGCCGTACGGTCTCCGTGGCCCCTATTGGCTGCATCCCCCCACTCCGCCCCACGCCGACCTACAGCCAATGCAGCCTCCGCTGCGTCATGGCCTCGCTGCCCCACGACACTTGAGGTCACGCCGCACCACGGCCCTCTGTGGACCCACAACCCCGCCACCCCACAGCCCTCTGTCACCCCCACTGCCTCACTGAGCCGCAACCTTTCCAACCCACATCCATTTGTGGCCCCCATGGCCTCGTCACCCTCGCGGCCTCCGTGCTGCCGTCGAGGCCTCTGCGCCACCCTTGCAGCCTGACGCCGCTCTGTGGCCCCCATGCTGCCATGTTCTGGCCGGGCCAAACTCATTGGGCTAGCCCAAACCCATCATGGGCCGGTGCAAACCCCATAGACCAGACCGAACCCTGCAAACCGAACCCAGACCAGCTACGAGCTTTTCGCTCTATCGGCCGTATCATTGGCACTAGGCGTCCATTTGAAAAACCATCAATGACTCTGTATTCTTTTTAAAGAGATGGTCCCATTGGTATACCCCATATGAGATTTGGATAACGTTTAGATATGGTCGTGTTGGATTGAGCACAAATCCAACCGGGCCCTCGGGACTAAAAGGATAATAACTAACAGACTGGGTGTCTGATTGATGCATCGTCGGTTGCGTTGAGACCCCTCAGACATGTCCGTCGTTTGAGATACATCATTGTGGGACTTCTTGGTAGTTGGAGTATCGATAAGTGGCTTGAGGAGAAGACTCTCTCAGAGATGAGCAAGCATAGTGTCAGAACCTAGTAGCTGGCTTTGACGTGAAGAATGAAGAGTGATCCTGTGTGGGTCAGCACCGAGCGATCCTATGTGCGTCCCACGGAGCAATACTATGTGGGTTAGCACTGAGTGATCTTGTGTGGGTTAGCACTGACCGATGCAGTGTGGGTCAGCACCGAGTGCTCCTCTGTCGGTCAATACTGAGCGATCCTCTGTGAGTCAGCACCCAGCGATCCTGTGTAGGTCAGCACCGAGAGATCCTATGTGGGTCCGCATGGAGCGATCAAGTGTGGGTTAGAACCGAGCGATCCTCTATGGGTCAACACCGAGCTATCCTTTGTGGGTCAAAACCGAGTGATCCTGTGTGGGTCAGATGAAGAGCCTCATAACAGAGTAAGATGATTTTGTAGTTACATCTAATAATCTCTACTAAACTACATAAGAAATACTTGGTGTGAGCTGAGTCCGTACCTGATCAGAAGTTTCCCTTGTGGTAATACCATGGGGGTATTATTCTATGTGTCGTACCTAAGTGGTACTTACCATCATGGTAGTCCTTTCTTTTTGGAACAATTGAGCTTTGGGAAATTGAATTGGACTCTGTTTTTCTTCATGACTGATTTGGGTATACATGATAACATAAGTATATGTATGGTCATACACTTAAGTACGTTTTTCAATTGATTTCATGCTTTTTGGTTTATCCTTTGTGGGTTTTTTTAGACATTGATAGTCTTGGGGTCCCCATTGAGTATCATTATACTCACCCCTTCACGGGCTATGCCCACACTTTATTGTGTTTAGTGCGGATGATGGACAGTGCTGACTGAGGATGAGAGTAGCAGGACTGGAGGTAGCTCAGAGGTGGACCTTTGATGAGGCGTACCATTGGGATGACAGACCGAGAGCTGTACCTACCCATCAGGCGGGATCCCTAGTGGGTTCTCATAGTAGCTGTTCTATTTTACTTGTACTTTCTTTTATTTTACTTTCTAGATGAGTTTGTATTCTGGCCCCTTTTACTTATTGCACTCACTCTGTTTACTATTCAGTTTAATTGAGTTCGTATCTTGTTGTGTTCTTGGGTTCATGTGCTTATAGGTTATAAAGGTAATGCCTTCGCAGTTTTAGGGAATATGCCTTCAGTGCTTATCGCCAGCGCCTAGCCTATGGACGGAGGGCTTGGGGTAGTCACGGCACGGGCCTCAGGTTATGGGTCATAATAATGCAAGACTAATTGATTGTTTTATTTTCATAAGAAATGTATATAAAGGGAACTGGATTATCAATCATTTTCATCATATGATCAATAAATATATAGTTCTATAGAAATGGATAAAGAATTTGTAATATCATATATATTCATGGAAAATAAACATACTAATATGTCTTCTGATGACCACATATGTGTTTAATCATAAAAAAATAAATGGGGAATGATTTAATTTCCGTTATGTGAAAATTGTTGAAAGAATAATACAGGTAAATTCATGAAAGGAATGGTATTTTTCAAAAAGTTTAGATACTAGGGTCTTTTGGCTATTGGTTTCTAGGGGATAATCAAATAAATTATGTTTAATTCATTTATTGTAATAAAATGTGCATTTATACAAAACAATATCTCAGGCATCATGGGAATCAACCATGGAAGAGCCCATGGGGGTGGTCTGGTTTGTGAAATCACTACAACTGAGGTGGAAGTTCTTAATGATGTTGTGGTTGGTTTACTAATTCAATATCCAAATATATATAATTCATTATTTTACCTTATAACATATCACTCTTTTTTTTCTTCCCAATTTTCCAAGAATGATATAAATTTCTCATTCAATTTGAAATTGGAGTTATCAGCCAAAATTCATACAGGTTGTCTCACAGAAAAAAATTTGATGGAAAATCCCTAATATGATATAAAAACATTCATTAGTTATAGACTATATAATAATAACCATGTATGGAATTTATATAATAAGTAATATTGACTAGGTTTTAAAATATGATCTTAAATTTATTATAAGAAGAATAAAACTATGATTTTTATGGAAGATGTAGTGTCCCTTATGTATAGATATGAATCAAGATCATACAATTCATATCTAGGAACACACCTAGTAAAACAACAAAATGAATTTTTTGGGTAATAAGAGAAAATGACATATAGGGATGAGGAAATTAATCTTTTTATTGTGGATGAGTGAATTGCGTAAGAATACATTGATGTATTTACTTAGAAATTACCTGGGAACCCCCCATAGCAAGAAGTTTAATTTATTATTGAGTTAATAAATAATGCAAGAGAAATATAAATTATTCGTTATAGAGTGAAAACTATAATATTAGTTGAACTAAATAAAAAAATAGATAATTTTATTAATATGAGTTTTATTCTACCAAGTGTTTCTCTATATGGAGATCAGGTTGAATTTCTTAAGAGGAATGATGGATCTGTGTGGCGGTGTGTTGACTATAAAAAAATTGATTATATTACAATAAAGAACACATATCATCTACCTTGCATTCATGATTTATTTCATGAAATTTACAGAGCTCAATATATTTCATTGATTGACCTTGGTTTTAGATATCATCAAATTTATTTAAAGAAGGAAGATATTCCAAATATATCGTTTTGAACTATGTATGAGCATTACAATTTTATAGTAGTACCTTTTGGACATACTAATTGAACCTCTATTTTCATTGATCTAATGAAAGAGTATTCAAGAAATATATTGATATTTTATTTGTGGTATCAATTGATGATATAATATAGTACTCAAAATTCATTAAAGACTAGGGGAAACACATGTGAATTTTGTAAGACACAAAGAAAAAAAGAGTTATATGGGATGTTTATAAAGAGTGAATTTTATCTTAAAATAGTTCCTATTAATGTAAATACTTTCTCTATGGGTGGAATATCGGTTGATAACATAATGAAAAAGGATATCTACTAATTACCTGAACCAACAATCCTATCCTTGGTAAGTAGTTTCATTGTTTTAGCATGATAAAATAGGAGTTTTGTTCATAATTTTTCTTGTTTGGCTAACCCATTAACCAATATTACATGTAATGGGGTAAAGATCACATGTATAAAAGAATGTGCATAATGAATTGAATAATAGACGAGAATATTGGTCAATTATCTAATTTAAATCATTCTTCAATAAATAAATGGTTTTTGATATATAATGATGCATCAAAGAATGTAATGGGTTGTGTCATTATGAGAAAATGATAATATTATTTTATTTTCATCATGGATGTTGTATGAAGAAAATTATCCATCTCACAATCTTTAGTTAAAATCTATAATTGTTTTCCAAAGATATGGAGACACTATCTATATGGTAAAATTTGTGAGATATATATGGATCAAAAGGGTTTGAAATACATATTTACACAGAAATAACACATCCTGTGGGAAAGGTGATGGATGAATTACAAAAAGACTATGATTTCTCAATACAATAACATCCACATTATGTGACTAAGGTAGAAGATGAATTATGTAGCAATGATCATAGAATTATTTCCCAAATGTGGATTGAGAATGATAATATATTAAGGTATTTAATATAAAGGGATATAGGGATTGATGAATAATGGGAATCATCACTCCTTTTAAAAAAGATTACTAAATCATACATATTAGAGAAGATAAAATTATATTAATATTATTATGATAATTTTCAATAGAGTATTAAATCCATTATGGATTAATGATTGTAATACTTCATGTGTGAGGATGTAATTATTAAATTTAGAAATGGTTTATGTGTTCCGTCAATACATGAGCTAAATATAGAACTATTAGATTATAATTATATCTCAAACTTCAATATACACCCTTGTATTAAAATGATGTGTATATATATAAAGGAACATTATTTGATTGAATAATATGAAGTGGTAAATTCATGAATATATTTCATGATGTCTAGTTTTTCAATAAGTGAAGGATGAGAGATAACATCACAGTGGAGTCATGCAACAACTAACAATTCATATGTGGAAGTGGGATGAATTTATGATGGAAGGTTTTATAAAACTTTAATGGAAACCCTGAAGGAAAGAAGTAATATGGTTTTTTGTTGATATTATTACAAAAATATAACATTTCCATGCTATAATAGAATATTTAATACTTTAGTTCCTAGAAATAAAATTTATTAACAACACTGTAAGACTCCATGGTGCAAACTATAATGATTGTTTCTGTACAAGACCCTAGATTTATATCAAAATTATGGATGTTTAAATAGAAATATTAAGAAATATAGATTCATATTCATACTATTTATCACACACAAACCTATGGATAGTCTAAAGGACTATTCAATAATTTTAAGACATGTTTAGATCATGCTCACTTGTCATTCAGGGTATGTGAGATTTGTATTTACCTTTTGTGGAATTTTTTTCTAATAATAGTTTCCATTATACTATTAAAATGGAACCATATGAATTGATATATGGGATGAGATTTCGAACATTATCATGTAGTGATAAAGTGGGCGAGGGAATCGTATAGAAGAAGAACATATTGAAAAGGCAACTATAAAGGTAAAGGATGATGAGGATTATATTAAAGAATGTCACTGTAGAAACTATAGCTATGCTGAAAACTAGGGAAAGTTCGTATAATATCATGTGGTAGATCATGTATTTCTGAAATTATATCCATCGAATGGGGACTCACATTTCAATAAGAAAGGAAAACTTAGCCCCAGGTACATCAGACCATTGGATATTATAGAAGGAATTGGTGCCACAACATATAGATTGAAAGTGCATCTATGTCTCTAAAAAGTTCATGATGTCTTCCTCATATCATTTTTAAATATGTACATGTCAGGACCAATACATGTACTCACCTATGATGAAATATATGTAGAACCTAAATTTTCTTATCGTTAAGAGCCCATCGAGATTCATGAAAAAAAAGAAATTAATATGAAATTAGATGACCTGATAGGTAAAGAATATCCAGAGAAACCATGAAATGGAAGAAGAAACATGTGATCCTGAAGATCTTATAATGAAGAACCAACCACATATATTTGGATGCATATATATAGGAAATACTCGACGATAAAATTTATGAAGGTGGGAAAAATATAACTGCCCTAGATTTTATGATATGTATCCTCTTAAATAATATATATTCATTCAATATCATATAATTCACAAAAAATAATAATTTCATATAGTATATATAAAATAAAATCACATAGGTAATACAAAACAAAATACATAAATGAAGAATTAATGACATAAGAGTCTTTTTCTATAATGTATGAAACATATATCAATGAAATTGTAACGTAACCCTCGTAATAGTAATGTAACACATACGAATGAATAGCATTAGAGTATTTTTCTAGTTATTAAGGAACATATATTAATGAAATTGAAACATAACCATCATAAAAGTAATATAACCCATAGGAATTAATAAAAGTAGAGTATTTTTCTAAAATACATGAATTTTTGGGGAATTGTGAAATAAGTTAATATATGTCATACATACATAATAAATTATATAAACTTTTCCCTGAGTCACTACAACTATATGCTCAAAAATGTTAAACTATAATTCAAAATTTATTGTATTTATAAATGGAATTATAACTAATACTTTTCATTTTCCCAAATAAAAAACTAATGAATAATAATCTAAAGACAACCCTCTCATCTACTATAATTACCACCCTCACTACCACTTCTCATTACACCTATTATGAATTTGAAACTATATAATTCCATCTCGTTACTCTTCCAATATATTTTCCCCACTTCCATGATAATTATCCTTCACTGAAATACCAATATGAATCCTATGAAGGTGGTTCTTATGGAGTTGAATTCAAGAGATAAATCCTTTAATCCCTCTCTAGTAATTTCTTTCAATTTCTTTTCTTTTCTAATCATCCCCTGAGGTCCTCTATAAGAAATCCATGATAATTATAATATATTATATATAGTCTAATTTTATTAATGAAATGGAATATTCATTAGTATACACCTTCCCCCCTACATTTTATTCTAAAAATAAAATCATCATCTATGGTGAGCTGATTTAGTTACATATTGGAAGATATACATTCATTTTAGAAAACCACCTTCATGTATAGTCATAACACCATTATAATTCATAAATAATTTTTTATTATAGATATCATTAGTAATATAATGGTTTGAAACCAATTTACACACATATTATTAATTAATCAAACAAAACTAGTTCATGATAATTGAAAATTCACAAAAATAAACTAATGTTAACCCATTACATTTTAGAAAACGAATCATCCTCATATATTGAAAAAATGTATATATAATAGCAATCAATGTCTAGTAAATTAATTAATAACATATAGTTTCAATTATAAAGAATTAATCCATTATTAGATGATTATATATACATGTATACAATTTTACCTATCATGAATACCAAAAACATTAATCATCCCATACTATACACATTAATCTTATTAATCATAAAAAATGAAATAAAAAATGAAATAAATTAAATTATAATAATACAATTAATTTTTTTAAATATTATGAATTAAATTCTTAAAAAATATAATTTCATTATATGGGGAATTTAAATCATGTGTAGAATCCTTGTAGAAATAATATATGGGATTCTAACCAATCCTCCATCTTTCATTCAGTTTATAATTGTTTTCTCTTACCCAAATGTAATTATTATTTATGTTTATATAAATATTCTATATTTTTTTGTATATGTTCCAAAATCATTTATCCATATCGGTTCATATTCCTTCTATGGATATATAAATTTTGTCTATGGTTCTCTTTTCAAATCCTTAGTATGATCATGCCTGATAAGAGGGACCATTAAAATTTCATATCCATTTTAATGTTCCAAACATAATAAATTTTAAACATAATTTTTTTAAAAAAATTAATAATTTTTGATGAAAAACTAACATTTTTCATTTCAATTATATACAAAAAAATATACCACTTTAATATTAAAGCCTCTTTTGTAATTTCCCTTAAACTGAACTAAAGAGATTGATTTATAATGTTTATTAAACACTCCTTTAACATGTTGTCATAGAAGATAGATTTAATTTATCATGATCTATGAATTGTTTTTTTATTAATTTATATGTATGATTTAAATCCATTCCATCATTGAAAACATTATGATATTAAGTTTGATGACTTATTTCTAGTGTGTGATAAAAGTATATTTCCCGTTTATTTATGATCATCAGTCATTATATATCCATATTTCATGAATCATATATACGATTATTGTCATATCCTTATACCATTTTTAATGACGGTGTTGTTATTGAAATGAATATATGTATGAAGATTTCTTTGGAATTTCAGAGATGGGTGGTGCCCAATTATAGGTAGTCACTTGATTCATCAATAGTTCTCATAAGACAATACAGTAAGCAAACAATCCTTCATGATTGTTTCTAGAAATTACCATAAATGGTTTTACCAAAATTCATAAACCATATTAATGGTATGATGAAAAATTTTCCAGATACATTTTGTCCATTTAATAAGTATTTTCATCATTCTGTATTCAGTTTTTACATTCCATGAGGTTTTCATTATGAAAAATCATTTTTTCGGATAGTCTAGAGGAACCAAGCCATGGGGAGGGATTTAATCTGCGTTGTCTTTATTTTTGAACCTTTGTCATCTCTAGGACTATATTAGGTCAGTAATAAAATTCACAATTTCATCACAATAATGATAAATATTATAATATATGCTAATCTATCTAGCCTAATCATTCAATAAATTTCCAAGAAACTATTGTATATGGAAAAATACCAAAGGACATAATACAAAACATTGGATGAATGATACAGGGAATTTCACAATTGGAACATAGTGTAGAAATATTGTAACTTGAATAATTCTTAATTCATATCATATAATTCATATGTACATAAGAATGAGAAATAGAATGAACCATAAGCTATACGAAAAGTGGTAAAACTTATAAGTGATTGATTATAAATCGTAAGGCATAAGGATGATGACACTACATATGAAGGAGACAAACTAATAAATATAAACAAATCCTGAGGAAGCAATCTCAAGGTACAATATCATGGAATATATGTTATATTAATTTAATTCATTTCTAAAAATATTTAATACACCTGAAAGTCACCATTAAGGGTGTTCTGCCAAAATGATTAATTGGGTATTTGGCACAAAAAGGGGAAAACACAATAATAATGGTGTCTAGATAGATGGAAACTAACCAAGGATTGTTTCTCTAAAAACTGGGGTCACACAAGACCTGGTAACAAGTATTATATAATTTATTTGACATGTTATAGGAATCACCAAATGGTTTTGGAACATGGAACAATGGTGAACCATATAGAATGAAACTAATCTAAAGGGAAAAGTATTTAAAACCTAACTTAAACTCATTAATTTCCTCACATAAAATATCCTTCTTTGATTTGGCCTTGTATGAGATGAATTAGAGAAATGGAAAAAACACCCTAATAATATGTCAAAATATGTCATAAAATTAAAAAAATTATAGATGTACATTTATAAAAAATTAAATAATGAATGTAGAGAATACCATGTGGAATACCTAGAGTTTAATAAAGATCAAATATGACATTATATTGGGGACAAATATCAGGACAACTATAGAAAATATGTAGATCCATAAGAGAAAAGAATGATCCTCATGTGTCTAGTGGAAGTGATGAAAGGAGTCTAATTTAGAAATAAAATTATTAAGAATGAAATTGTAGCATTACAAGACATATAAAGGAATATATTTTGGTGGAATTGTTTTCCAAACCATGTGCCAACCAAGAAAGAGGGAAATTCCCATGAAACCACTAGTTTTAGTGGGTCAAAAGGTTTGTATAAACTTGTGTATCCCATAAATAGACTCTTTAATGAACCTATAGAAGGTCACATAGCCATGATACATTATTTAGATAGTTTGAATAATTCGTGTGGCACTTCCTAATTCAATGGAATAGGCCACACAGATTCATCAAGGGCCATAAGGGTTTAGGAAAAACTATTTTAACTTATTGATTCATCATTAATGTGGGTATTCAGGCACCCAGATCTCAGGCAACATGGAGGAACACCAATATGACCCATGAATACTAAATCAAAGTCTACAAAAAACAAACTAAACCATTCCAACTCTCTGAATTGCATTGAAAACCTTTTTATATTATATAAACCATCAACCATATCATAAAAATAAAATTATATTAGAATTAAATTAGGTCCAAAAACACAAGACACAACAATATCACCACCATAATCCATTTTATCCCTATGGGTCCTTGGGTAATTGAATAGAACATCACTCAGCCTACTCAGGTAATGATGTATTTCTCCAATGGCTATTATCATTTCCAAACTCCCAAAACACATCATAGTATCAAATAAATATATGGTACAAAGGCCATAGAATTTAATCTAATTATTTTTTATAAACATGAATGTCAAGATAATGGACACCCAAGGTCACGTTACTTGAAAATAGATTATATCATCATGTCCATCACACCCCAATTTTTATCATCTATATGGTCATGATCGAGTCAAATTATTATACTAATGAAACTACATACTTAAACAATCCAATAACACTACAATGGAAATCATGGAATGATAAAAAGAAAAAAAAGTGTGTTAACTCCAAATCAACCTCAATGGACTAGTAGAGCTGTTTTGATTTGTAAATTTTAAATCTAACACTCTCCACACATTCCTAAACTCTCTAAGTTTAATTAAGTTGTCCCACACCAACAACATTCATTAATAGAGAGATATAACAAGGTGAACTCTATTTGGTAAAATTATTTCTAATCCCCCATCATATAAGATATATACATTTTAAAATCTAGACATTATTACTTATGATAATGTAACTTCAGGATTTCCTAAACAAAACTTACCAAATCCAACAACTAGACTTAGGCCACATATGTAGTATAACATCCACCATAAATATTCATTACCATACACAATTGTGGATACATTCCTAATTTGACTCAGATTTACGTCCAACATTCACACCTCATATGAGCGTAAACAAAATTAGGTGAAACATAAAATCATCAAAAAGTGTTCATGGTGATCATCTAAATTAAGCATAAAATATATTTTAGAACATATACTTCAGTAAAAGGATGAATGTCTACATACAATGATCTTACTGATCCTATAGTTATTTTATCATGGAAAATTGTCAAAAGGGGATAAGTTTGTGTCTATGAGATTAAAAATAGTGTTACTAAATGTGACCTAGGGTATCACTCATTACTATCCAATAATTATAAGAAACTGGGATACCAGAACACAACTCTAATGAGTCCACTCAACAAGAGAAACAAAATTTAAATTTAGCCTGAAGGACAACTATCACACTCATAGTGTATCCATAAATTCTCAAAATAGGGGACATGATATTAATTTAGCTGATAATATACTAATATTATTTTAAGGATTTCTAAAAATGACCTAAGAAACTCCCACTAAAACTCATACAATGTAATCGGTAACACTATAAACTATTTATAACGGAAATCGCAAAGAGAAAATTATTTTCCCCACAATAGCTCCACAACCATTGAATTGCTTACCTACTCCCACTGATGCATTGAATTTACTCAACCATGATACTTTTACTATCCAATATATCTTGTGATCGTTAAATAATATCTATCAAAGTCCATCCATGGACAATTATTTTTCATGGGTTGTATATATGGCAACACAGTCATCATTAAGATGTATCACAAGCATGGACATAGATTGAAACTCACCAGCCCCAACATAGTATTGATGCAACACAAACCATCTTCAAATATAATTCTTAATTACACTCCATGACCTAAGAAGGAACCATTATAACGTCATTGAAGTGATTTTCCCCATCACAAGACTGTACATAACAAGGGATTTTTAGATAAATTGATCACACACCATGACACACAACCCATCGACCCCTGACCATGACTCCAAGTTGTTTGCCTCGTACTTTTTGATGTGTTAAACCTTAGATATATCATATGGTCACATATTAGCACTATATTGTATTCCCATTTAGAGTTACATGTGTTTCGCTTCCAATTTTACGTCCACATGTTCCATATAATTGGGTGTAAAATCCAGAGCAACTGACCTATGAGTCAAACACATATTCCATGTTGAATAATACCCTCATCATTTGGATATTTTTGATTGTATCATAATATCAGGTCAATTTACATCATAGATGACCAATGAACGTAATAAAACAGTCCAATGTTTACATGACCACAACCGAACACAAATGGTTCACTGTCCCTTTATAGAAACTCTCTATATACCACATGCACCAATGTATAATACTATATATTATAGAGAAATCAAATCATCCATGGAACAATATACAGTATTATCATCCCTATGAATTCAATAATCAATGTAATATAAAAACACATTCACCCAAAGTCATATATTTCCATATGACTATTACCCATGCTGGTTACATATCAATTCAGCCATACGTAAATAAGAGGAATATGGGTGGTCACATAAAATACTATACAGTCAACCATTCCGTATTTTTATCAACACATCTGAAACTGGTATGTACATTATGCTCAATGTTGAAATCAGGGGCACACAAGTTCATGGCCACTAGTCAAAATAATGTTTTATTTTTTGAAACATAGAGTCTTGTATTGTTTAATGGAACCCATTCCATACAACCTACCTGAAAAGTTCAACATGTTCTTTACTTGAATTTGGAGATCAATGGATGATACTTATAACAGGATGGACCCATAAAAAAATTGGAATATCTATCCCTACTAATTTATCTTTTCGGAATAGGTCATTTTACTACAAATCCAATCACCTTTGTTCCATTTAATGAAGAAGGATAATAGAATTTTTTACACACTCAGTTAATGTTGAAACTCAAGGGAAAAAATAGATTGAAACTATAAATACTCGACCCCAGTTGCCCAGAGATAGTGCATTATTGTTTAAATTAGCATACAAATACTGAATAATCATCCCAATGGACCAGTTAGTTTAGAATTATTTGAAACAAGATACATACATAAGTTCATCAGTACAACTTGAAATGAAAAACAACATAGAAACTCCTTATAAAAATTCCATAACTCCTATGTTATTTCATCATATCATTCATAATATAATTCTTCATTACCTATGGAAATGTGACATAATAAATGGGTGAGATCAAATTCTTAGTAAGGGTAAGAAATAAATTGAAAGATAACACAAACATTAGTTATGGTGAATAATTGAAAACACATGCCATCAGAAAAAAACATTATAATAATATGGAAGAAACATGAACTGAGTAAATATTGCCATAACATAAGGTAATAATGGGTATTATACTAGCATAATGACCACATGAACCATAAATACTATATTGATAATGAGGTAATACAAAATGTGGGACAATATAACCATATAGTCCTGGCATCATGCCAAGACCATAAATAATCATTTTGTCAAGGCCTTATGCCAATACCGAAGTTTGTATCATGAGACCTACTGATGTAACGAGGGGCTATAGTAGGAACCACCCGACACTTAATATGTCCAATTCATTCCTCATACGATTTGGGATAAACATAAGAATCATAAACATTCATATTAAAACTAATATGTGAAATTTAAATAGCTTTCCCTGCAAAAACACCACCCATTAAAAGTAAATTGATGAATGGTTTTAGGATAGAAGTTAAATAGAAAAAATAATCATGTAACATTAAATTAAATATGGTAGATGATAAAATGGAATAATAATGCAAGTAATACATAAGAATCAACAAGAATGTTGAAATTGAAGAAGAAACTCTTATAAAATCTTCGAGTGATTCTTGAAATAAATACTCTTTTACATTGAAAAAGAAGAGTTATTTTGGAAAAAAATAGTTGTATAAAACCATAAGTAAAGTAAGATATTATTTTCATATAAAAATTAGTGATTTAATAGATATAATGGCTTCCAAAAATACTCTAGATATTTCCCTTGAAAATAGGTAAGAAATTGAGATATTCCCTTGAATCAGGATAGTATTTCAGAAACAATTTGAAATATCATTTTAAAACATGTAACTAACCATAAAATAAAGATGGATTCTGGTTTGGGTACATATATAGAACACTCAAATAGAATTTATGAATATTAGATAATAATACAAAATAAATTCATTGAGGTAATTTAGACAATGAAAATATCCCGAATGGAAAGGGATGTTAGGGTGGAAAAACCCTTACCTTCAGTCTGAATGTGTTCCGCTCTTGAAAATAAGGTACTAGAATATTAAATTATAAATATCAATAAAATATTTATGAACCTAATATACATGTATATAGTTTATCATAATTCCTTTTAGTTCATTTATTTTATTATTTGTAAGATATTATATTGAATTTCGTCATTATGGGGTGTTTGTTTTCTTGATTTTCATAATCGTTTCACTTGTTTTTAGGTAATGAAGTACACGTGGAATGGTTGTAAATCTCAAGAATTGAAATTAAATACATTTTTTGGACATCCAGAATTGTTTATTTCCATTTCCATAATTTTTTTACATGGAATAAGGATGAATCATTAGATGAAAACCACTTCAATTATTTACTAGTATTTCGATAATTGTGAACTAGTTATGTCATAGGAGTTAACATTGTGTAAATATATTTGTTAATGAATTTTAATTTGGTTATGAAAAATTTATTATATTCTGTTTCAACCATTAAAATGGTTTCATGACAAGTAATGACAGAGAAATTCAATAACAAAACTTCGTCATCCATGATGGTTATAAATTAGAACCTCATGGACGTTGATTTAGTTTTTAAAAATTAAAGGGAGTAAGAATATTGATGATGGTTGATTCATTCACATGATATAAATCTAGTATATATATGATAATATAGTTTATCATGGTCATTTGGACCAAGGATGTGTGGAGGGAAAAAGAAAAGAGATGATCATGAAAATAAGAGAAATGTTGAACGATCCCTTATGAAAATTCGGCAGCCTAACGACATCACATCAAATTTCATAAAATGAAATAATGATAGAAAAAGGGAACCTCATCATATTGAAATAAAAAGTACAGTAATAGGATTACATAAAATCAATCCCCAAAATATTATAATGGAAATTCAAAGAGATAAATTAAAAATAAGTGTCGACTAAAAGAGAAGGGTGAAGGATTCTATTACCCTGTAGAGTAACTCCTATAACGTGACGGTTGGGACCTTGGGGGATTAAGTAAACCTTGGTAGGACACCTATATTGTTAATAATCAATGATATTTGAGTATACGGTATTTTAAATGAATTAAAATTAATGTATGAGTGTGTATTTATAGAAAAAGAGAGGGAGTTTTTTAATAATTTCAATGGGACACCTCATTTGTGGTTTTTGCAAAACCATGGGCTTTCCCATGTTATTTCCCCACGATTTTAGCCACTTGGGACACCTAATGTCATATGATACTATACACAAGATAACCATCAATTTATTTTAATTATTATGTCATTATGATGTCATTAAACTACAGAAAACATAAAACTGTATTTTTTACTATTCACGAAAAATTCAAGTATTTTAGAAAAATCAATTAAGATCTCACTATCATATTATATAATGAAAATAAAATAATATCAATATTAAATATTCATAAGGGTCATATTAATCTTTATATTACTATTCATAAGGGTATGTTACTATTCACCAAAAATCTAGTTTTTTCTAACAGACTCCAAATGAAATACTGGTCACAACTCTAGATGACCATTATTCGAAATTCCTAACATAGTAGAGGAAAAGTTGTGTTTAATGACTTGATTATAAAATGAATTCTTTATTTATTTTAAAAATCATGGGGTGTTACATTCTCCCCTCCTTACTAAAATTTCATCCTTGAAATTTCATTTTACAATCTAGTCTAAAAACAGGGGGGTACATTTCCTTCATTGCATCCTCAGTTCCCATGTTGCCTTTTCTTACTTATGGTTAAGCTATAGTACCTTGACCAGATGAGTAGTCTTGTTGCATAGAGATTTGTCTCTATGATCCAAGATTCTCACTGGCTTCTCCTCATTGGAAAGATCATCCTCTAACTGTACCACCTCTGAAGAGAGTACATGTGAAGGGTCTGGTATATACATCCTTAAGAGGCATACATGAAGGAAATCATGTACTTTCGACATGGTATGTGGAAGTGCCAGTCGATAGGACACAACTCTGACTCGATCAAGGATATTAAAGTGGCCGATATAACAGGGAAAAATCATTCCATTCTTCTCAAACCTCATGACCTTCTTCCATGGAGATATGCATAGAAATACCAAGTCTCCAACTATGAATTCAAGGTCTCATCGACAGTTATACACATAACTCTTTTGTCGACTTTGGTCTACCTTGATATTATACTGAATGGTTTTCACCTTATCCACCATTTCTTCACCCATTTCAGGTCCTAGAAGCTTATGTTCACCAACTTTTCCATACATTCGGGTGTTATGCACCTTTTCCCATAATGAGCTTTATATGGTGCCATTCAGATGCTCGAGTGGAAACTGTGGTTGTAGAAGAATTCAACCAGTGGAAGATGTTGGTCCCATCCCCCTTTAAATTCTATAAAATATTCTGTGAACATGCCTTTTAGTGTCTGAATAGTCTGCTCATATTGGCCATCAGTTTGAGGATGATAGGCCATACTGAAGTTCAATTCAGTGCTTAGAGGATATTGGATACTTTTCCAGAACATTGACGTGAATATAGGATCACGGTCAGATACTATATATAGTGGTACTCCATGCAGCCATACAACTTATTTGATGTAAATCCATGCAAGTTAATTCAATGATAATTCCTCTCAAATCCCGATGAAGTGAGATGTCTTTGTAATATGATCAACAATGACCTATATAGAATAGTTTCCTCTAAATATCCTTGCATGTCTAGTGACAAAGTCCATGGTAATGTTCTCCCACTTCCATGTTGGTATGAGTAGTGGTTTCATATTCCCCTTATATTTTTTCCTCTCCTCCGTCAATTGTTTATATTCCAGGAACATTGTTGTATATTCGGCAATATCCCTTTTCATATTGTCCCACCAAAAGTTATCTCAAGGATTTTGATACATCTTTCTGCTACCATGGTGTATAGAGAAATTAAATCTACTTGCATCATCCAATAGTTCCCTCTATAGCTCAAGAATATAGGGAACACAAAGCCTCTTCCTGAATTTCAAAATGCCACCTTAACATAATAAGTCAGTCAACTTCCCATCATTAGTTGTATTTATTTTTTATTAAAATATCTCATCATCATCCTGAGAACATTATATCCTCTAGAGTAAAGAAGGATTGGAAAAAATCTCAAAATTTAGTGATGTGTTACCTTCCTTGATAATTCACAAATCTATCATTACAAGATCCATTAACAAATGATCCCTTTTAACTCTCATCCTTTTCAGAACTCCATGATCATTTCTACTCAAAGCATCTGCTTCCTTATTTGCCTTCCCCGTATTGGACTGTATTGTCCAATTATAGTTTTTGAGTAGATAAATCTATCTCCTTTGTCTCATGTTGAGTTCATTCTATGAAAATATATATTTCAAACTCTTATTATTTGAATATATCTTAAATTTTTTTCAATTGAGGTAATGTATCAAAATCATAAGAGAAAAGATTACTGCTGCTAACTCTATATCATGTCATGGATTGTTTTGTTCAACAATCATTATCTACCTAGATTCACAGGCAATCACTCGATAATTCTACATAAGAACACAATCATGTCCTTACTATAATGCATCACTATAGATAACAAACCCATCATTCCCCTATGGTAGGGTTTAGAATGGAGTGTTCACTAACCTCCACTTCAATTATTCAAAAAAAATCTTCACATTCTTATCTCTATATGAACTTATCCCCTTTTCGTGTGAACTTGGTCCCTGGGTTGGCTAAATGAGTGATGTTATGAAAGAAACGCCGATAATAACCTGTAAATCCAATAAAACTACATACCTTAGTTACCTTTGTTGGATTAGGCCATTCATGCACAACCATTGTCATCATAGGATCTATAGATATGCCATCCTTAGAGACAATGTGGCCTAGAAAGGAAACTGATTGGAGCCAAAAATCAAACTTTCTAAACATCCCACATAATTTATTTTTTCTATCAGTCTTCAGAATAGTGTGCAAGTGATTTTGATGATATTCATTGATTTTAGAGTATATCAGGATATCATCAATAAACACCACTACAGTGTCATAATGATAATCCAGGAAAAATTGTTCATTAGATCCATGAAGATAGATGGTACATTAGTTATTCCAATAGTAATTACTTTAAACCCATAATGTACGTATCTGGTTTGAAATGCAATTTTTGGAATGTCTTCCTTCCTCACAAGAAACTGATGATATCCAGGCCGAAGATAAATCATAGAAAGATATTGGGCTTCAAGAAGTTGATCAAATAAATCATCAATTTTTGGAAGAGTATACTTATTCTTTATTGTAATAGAATTTATTTCTCTATAATCAATGCACAGCCTCCTGGATCCATATTTCTTCTTGAAAAAGAGGATATGGTCTCCCAATGGAGAAATGCTAGGGTGAAGAAATAGTTTATCACTCAATTCCACTAGTTGTTTCTTTAGTTCCACTAACTCTATAGTTTCCATTTTAAAAGGGGTCTGTGATATGGGCCCTGAAAAAGGAATTAAGTCAATGGAAAAATCTATTTCCCACTCTGGAGGATGTCTAGGTAAATCCTCTGGAAATACGTCAACATATTCCTTCATAATAGGTATGTCCTCTATCTGTACATTATTCTCCTCACCAATAATTATTTCATCCACTTACTCCCCAATAATTGAATTAGGTAGAGCTACGGGGGGATCTAGATGAGGATCACATGGTGAGGTTTCTTCTCTAAAAACAATGGATTACAAACCATTATAAAAAATTGTAACTTCCTTCTTCTTACAATATATATTCACATCATAATATGATAGCCAATACATCCGAAAATTATATCATAGTAAACCATTGGTATGATGATAAGGTTAGAAAATAAATAATGTTTATGTGTCATGAGGGGGACTAATCGACATGCCTTTGTTGCAATGATACATCCACTATGAGTTTTTACTGATAACTACTTTATTAAATAAAATTGGAAATATCTAATTTTCATGGAAAAGTGTGAAGATATAAATGAATATAATGATTAAAAATCAAATAATGTATTGGAAAAGTTGTATGAAACAATTAATGTACCTACCACCACTTCGTTAGGAACTTCATCCTCTGTAGTTGTGACCGCTTAATCTTGGCCTTACTCCCATGTCCTTGTTTGGGGAACATATACCTTCCTCTTAAGACATTCATTGAATAATGTATCATCTCCCTACATTTGTAGACCAGAACATTGGTAGCTTCTTTCTTCCACTTAAAATCCCGAGATAGGTGTTCTTTTTCTCTGCAATTTTAACAGACTCTCATTCCCTTCAGGCATGTTCAAGGGTGTTTCCTCCCACAATTACTACATGATTGAAATTCAACTCATCCTTTCTTCCCCATTTATTTATTTATTTTCCCAGAGTTTTTAGCAGCCATGTTATTTTCTTGATTTCCTTTAATATCATAAGACTTAGAGATTTCATTTCATGTCTTGATAGCACTTGAGACCATATCATCATATGATTAAAATAATTGGGATACTATAGCCCTTCGAAAGAATAGTTTTAAACTATCAAAGAATCGATCAAATTTTCTAGTAAGATTACATATGTAGTCTGTAGCATGCATGCCAGCCATGTAATTTTGGAATCATACATGGAAACATTTTCATTATCCTTCGGCCTCAGATTCAAGAATTACCTCTCCATATCTTCTTGCTGTTCACGAGGGAAATATTTTTCTAAGAATATTTCCTTAAAATCCATACATTCCATCACTTATATTTCTTCCCCCTCTATTTTGTTTTAGATTAAAGACCACCACTGATCTCCATCACCCGTTAGACCATAAACTACCATGACAACCTTCTCCGATTTCATTACATCCCAAAGTGAGAAATATCTTATCAAGTGAACATTTCCACTACTTTGCTAGAAATGGGTTTTTAGTCCCATTAAATGATAGAGGTTGTTTTCAGATAAATCGATATATCATAGAACCTCCATGTGGTGGATCTGGATGCTCTATATGAGTATGGTTATTATTCATAACCTGAGTATGTTTTCCTATTACAGTTATTAGTTGCTCAGCACCAGAGCCAACATAGTTATCTTGCATCGGAGAAAAATCCCTAAAGGGGACACATGTATTCTTGCGATTTCCATTCCTTCCACTATAATCCATCTCTATATAATGGAATACACTAGATTATGTTATGAATCATAATGTTTAATATTAACTTAAAAAAATAATTAGCAGAAATTGAGATCTTATGCATGGAGAATCCCATATTCACAAAAATGGTTTCGTTGAGGATAATTTTACATTTAAATCGTTTATAATGGCTTGAAATGAAAATGTGAATTATCCTAAGAATATACCCTAGGAGTTTCATAACCAAGAGTGAAGAAAAGACCATTGTTGTGCACCATTTCCCTTTCAAGTCTAGCTCAAATTGGTGTTTTCGGGTTTTACCCCAAGATACATCTGTGCCAGATCCGCCTCTACGTGCTCGTATCCATACAAGAATGTATTTCTTGAAAGATCCACAAAATCAATCCCTTACCAAAATACCAAGATGATATTGTATGTATATCCTGAAAGACTAACTTAGGGACTCTTCCCCAATTCTACATTTTCTAAATCTAGTTTCCAAGTATTCTATTAAACTTTCTCAGATAGCAACTATAAGGACCTGACCCCTATTTCATGGACTCGGTGCCTTATTGATTACATTGGCATACAAACAAGGAATAATCATCCCAAATGACAATTTAGTTTTGTATTATTGGAAACAATATATATACATAAGTTCAACATTATAACCTGAAATGAAAAACAACATAGAAAATCCTTAGACAACATCCATGACTCCAAGGTTATTTTAGAATTTCATTCATAATATAATTCATCATTCCCTATGGAAATAAATCAAAATAAAATAGTGAGTTAAAATGATATGTAAGGGTAAGAAATACAGCAGAAGATAACCTAAACATTAGACATGGTGAATAATTGAAAACACATGCCTTCAAAAATAAACTTGAAAATAATATGGAAGAAATATTATCTGAGTAAATATTTCCATTAAATAACATAATAATGGGTATTCTAATTTTTGAATTAATATTTGAACCTCCAATACTATATTCATAATTAGGTAATGCATAACACGGGACAATATAACCATACCATCAAGGCTTTTTCCCAGACCATAAATAATCGCTTTGTCCAGGCCTTGTGCCAAGACCGTAGTTTTTCTCATTAGATCTACCGATGCACTGAAGGGATATAAAGGCCCCCTTATGAAACATACTATGTCCAATTAATTCATCATATTAATTGGGATAAACATAATCAATATACACATTAATATTGAAACTAATAAAGGAAATGTAAATAGCTTTCCCTGATCATTATGCAAAAACACAAACCATTCAAAGTAAAGTGATGAATGGTTTTAAGATAGAACTTAAATAGGAAAAATAATAATAAACCATTAAATTAAATATGGTTGATGATAAAATGGAATAATAATCCAAATAATACATAATAATCAATAATATTTTTGAAATATAGGAAGATACGCTTAAAAAAACATCGAGTAATTCTTGAAATAAATAATCATTTACATTGAAAAGAAGTGTTATTTTGGAAACAAAATCTGTGAATAAAACCCGAAGTGAAGTCAGATATTATTTTCATAAAAAATGAGTGATTTTATATATATTATGGTTTCCAAAAAAAATAGATTAGATTTTTCCCTTGAAAATAGGTTAGAAATTGAGATATTCCCTTGAATTAGGATTTTATTTCGGAAACAATTTGAAAGATCCTTTTAAAACATGTAACTAACCATAAAATAAAGAAGGATTATGGAATGTGTACATATATATACCAGTCAAACAGAATTTATTTTGAGTATATAATAATAAATAAGAATTTCATATAGGTAATTTAGGCAATGAAAATTACCAGAATGGAAATGGATGTTAGGGTGGAAAAACCCTTCCCTTAAGTCCGAATGTTGTCCCATATTGAAATTATGGTCATGGAATATGAAATTATTCAAATAAATAACTTATTTCAGATCCTAATAGTCATTTATTTATTTTATCATAATTCTGTTTGGTTCATTTATGTTATTATATATAAGTTATTATATTGAATTCAGTCGTTCCAGAGTGTTTGTTTTCTTGATTTTCATAATCAATTCAATTGTTTTTATGTAATGATATTCATGTGGAATGGTTTAGAATCTCCAGAATTGAAATTACATATTATTCATGAAAAAAAATAATTGTAAATGGTCATTTCCATCATTTTTTTCGTGTGATGAGGATGAATCATTAGATGACAACCACTTCGATTATTTGGCGGTATTGAGATTATTATGAAGTAGTTTTGTCATATGATTTAATAATATGTACATATACTGGTTCATGAATATTAATTACGTTATGATACATGTATTATAGTCTGGTTAAACCATAAAAATGGTTTCATGACCAGTAATTAAGGATAAATTGAAGAATGAAACTTTGTCGTCCATGAAGGTTATAAATTGAAACCTCATGGACTTTGATTTCGTTTATAAAAATAAAAGGAAGGGAGTAAGAATATTGATGATGGTTTATCCATTAATATGAAATTATTCCAGTATATAGATGATTCTAGACATTATCATAGTCATTTGGATATAGTATGTGAGGAGGCAAAAAGAAAAGATATGATCTTGAAAAGACGAGAAAAGGTGACAGATCCCTTATGAAAATTCGGCAGCCTAAGAGCGTCGCATAAAATTTCATAAAATGAAATGATGAGAGAAAAAGGGAACCTCATCATATTGAAATCAAAAGGACAGTAATTAGATTACATAAAATTAAACCCGAACATATTCTAATTGGAATTCAAAGAGATAACAAAAAATAAGTTTCGACAAAAAGAGGTGGGTAAAGGATTTGTTTACCTTGTAGAGTGACTCCTAGAACATGAAGGATGGGACCCTGGGGGCTTTAGGACACCTTCGGAGGATTCCTAGAGATGTTAAACCACTAGAGATTAGAGGATGAGGCATTTTTCATGAATTAAAACAAATATATGACTGGGTATTTAGAGAAAAAGATGGAGTTTTTTAGTAATTTCAAAGGGACACCTCATTAGTGGTTTTTTCCAAACCATGGGCTTTTCCATTGTATTCGGCCATAGTTTTAGCCACTTGGGACACCTAATGTCATATGTTATTGTATAGAAGTTGAATAGCCTTTTATATTAATTATTATATCAATATGATGTCATTTAACTATCGAAAACATAAAACTATATTTTTTTAACTATTCATGAAAAATTAATGTAATTTAGAAAAATCCCAAAAATTCACCAATACCATTTTTCGACGTGTAGAATTATAAAATAAAATTTATTTTTCAAAAATAATATTCTAAATATATTTAATTTTAGTTTTATATAAAATCATAGTAAATTCCAAAAATAACAATTTTAAGGTATAATTAGTTATAAATCACACTGAAAAATCAATTAAGATCTCATTATAATGTTATATGAAGAAAATTAAATAATATCATTATTTACTATTAATAAGGGTCATATTACTATTCATATTACTATTCATAAGGGTATGTTACTATTCAAAAAAATCAAGTTTGTTCTAACAGGCTCCAAATGAATTACTGGTCACAACTCTAGATGATCATTATTTAAAATTCTAAACACAATAGAGGAAAAGGTGTGTTTTACAACTATATTATAAAATTCATTAAATATTTATTTTTAAAATCATGGGGTATCAGAGAAACTAACCATAAAAATGGTAAGACCAAAACAAAATAGACTATATGGTTTAATTTGGATTATGATATTATTTATATTTTTACCCAAAACATTTTAATGAATTTGTATTAAACAAATCCTATTTTGGTTAAAAGATAACGTGAGTTAGTATTATATTGATCTAGAGTCACAAGGAAAAATTAAAAATTTATATTAGATATCCCATAATGGATTATTTATTTATTTATGCTATGTTATAAAGATGATAATCCTCTCTTAAACCCATTTTAAATGACATTTTTTAGTATATTTACATTCATAATTGGATTAGTTAAATAAAATATTGATTGATATGTATATATATATATATAGGAAAACACCCTATATGTTGTAATATTAATTTCTATTACAAAGGACTCATTAAATATTATACCGAGTGGATGAAAATTATTTCTACTAATTAATGTGAAAATAAAAAAAAGGATACCAAATTTTGTTTAAATGTAAATATATAGAGGTGGATTTAATCAAATTAATGGTCGCTCAATATAAAACATAAGATCACCCCCATAAGGATACGTACTAAGACATACCATATGAATTGGGGACCTACAGTGGTTCCATTAAAAAAAATTGTGTTCAATTAAAAGCAACAAAAAATATTTAAATAATTCACAATTTAAAACATCCTTTTGCGGTTGACCTCTAATAAAGAATTACTCAACCGAACAATATGGGTATAGTTTGGTGTTTAGAAAATTTAGCAATAATAGTCATTATCCCAACTAAATTTAGCTACAATGAATTATTAACTTAAAAATTTATTTAAAGGGGAAAATATTTCTTATTAATAATCAGTCTGTAATTAAAATTAACATAACATTTGGTTTAGTTTTATGGGTTTCTACCAATAAAATTATAATGAGCCCATCCTCTTTAGAGGTTGCAGTGACTATTCTATACCAATAAAAAATATTTTACTAAAAAAATAAAGAGCCATATCATTTATTCAAGAGACTTTAATTTATATGGTAATCAACAATGGTTTGATCATATTGGTCACCCTGTCCCAATTCATAAATCTCCCATACACCAAAAGAATTTTAAATTGGCTCACATTTAAAAAATAATAATAGAATATCAACCCATGGAACCAATGGTTCATTTTTAATAAATATTAGAATTAGTTTGTGAGGTTTTTCCATTAAAAATAAAGTGCAACATTTAATATTTAAATAGATTTCTAAACATAGCATTTAATTATGATTTAGAATGATTAAAAAATGTAATTTCATAAACATTAACCAGGTAAGGATACTACATAACCATGGAAATAAGAAAACATGATATTAATAATTGTAGAATCATCGAATGATGTCATATAACAAACATATAAAATGATAACAATTCATATAAACAATTTAAAATACCCTAACAATACTACCTATACGGCATGGAATGTGAATATATATGTTCTTATCATGATGGATTGAATGATTCCTCCATACCATAATAGTGCATGGGTAATTACTATAAATATCATAAATTAGTAGAAGGGGAATACACTCCAATATTTGAAGATGAAATCACAATCAACAATAATAGAAAACCACGTGAACAACAATGACAGACCAAACCACATGGGGGTTTCCCCATACATGGGTTGAACATACCTAGTAGAATCTATTTATAAAGAACTGACACATACCCAGTATCATATCTACTATCCCAAAATTGTAATACAAAGTAAAAGAAATAATTTATGCCACTATTTAATGTCCCTAAATAACTGGCCACTAAACCGACAGCCAGACCAGTAACCATATGGCCCCAAGAAAACCTCCTCATACACAATATGAATCCAATAAGTATAATGTGTCTAATGATGGTATGGGAGGGAGACTATACCCTATTGATCAGAGTGGCATGGAATAATATCAGAACAAAAATAATTGATGGCAATAGAAAAGTAATAATAATAATTGGCCTATAATTTAAGATTAAAACAGAGATTGAATGAATGTATATTGATGTATTAAAATGCATGATTATTCATATATTTCTATAAGACACATGAAGGAGTCACAATTTATATTACAGCACAAATTAAATAAAATGGTCCCAATTTCTAACTCCATGAGTGTCTTAACTACTAATTCTAATATCTAAACCCCATATCTGAAGTACACATCACAAAAATATAAATAAATCCATGTACCCAAATAGCTATTTTTCTTATTTGGTCCTGTAGTGCAGTGGAATCTTGGGAAGTGTGTAAAAAATAATTTCATAAGGCCACCAGAAATGGTGTCTAGATCAATCATATTTGTGTGCAATAAAAATTTCATTATTACCACACGTGTGAGTTTATAGTGATAAAAATATAAATAAAAAACATTAATCATTGTTTTTAAATAGATACTGACTAATTTAATATTCATCGAATCATGATGTATTTATGAGTGGAGAAAAAATGTTAAGGTAAATCATAATGTATATGTAATCATATAAGAAGTTATGATAGTGGAATAACCCCGAGACTGTTCTTTCTCTTGGAAAATTCTCAAGCAGGAAATCATCTGAATATTACAATACCACATTTTAATAAAAAAAATTATAATAAGGAACCTCATGTAAACCACAAAAAATACCCATTCAATACAGTGAAGGCATCCTAATCCCATCCATGGCCATCAATAGTAAAATCCCATGTGTAGCTACAAGTGCTCAAAATATAACAAATACCATAGAATTTTTCAAAGGTGACCGATAATTTAATTACTTATATCACTCATGGCATGAAAAACTCTATGTCTTTAATAAATATATCATATAGGGGACTAGGTACCACCAAAGGAATGGTATATCCAATATTCAAATGAGTATATCCATGGTATCTTCCAGAGGAAAATAGTTTCTATGATGATTATAAATAATCAATCTTGATAACCCTTACATGGAATTGAAATATAACACTCCTAGCATGTCACATAGTTCAAATTGAATCATGGAGAGTGTATTCATGATGTCCTTATTTCAGGACCCATATTCTCTCACATCATAAAGAAGGTGGGGAACAAATTTCACTATCATATTGAATAAATGACCACGAAATAATTTATCGTAATAATGATACACCAAGAATTACATAAATTGTGATGAAACAGTGGTATATGTCTAAAGCCCTGATGCATTATGCTTAAACATTAGGAAAATCCAATAGTTTAAATAACAAAGGGAACACTATATAGACTGTTAACAACTTTAATAATGTGGAATGAATATCATATAATTCATAGAATTATAATAATGATAAATAAATAATGTATTATTTATTATATAATAGGTACAATACATAAGTGATGGAATATAAAGAATTTGGTATCCAGTACATGGAACTAATTGTGAATCATAGATCATAAACAATAAAAATTAAAGCATTATTCATCAAGCTCAGGGGACTAACTCATGGACTCTATTTTATCTTGATTAAATTATTTATATAATGTGTCTACAATAACATCACACTCCCCTATTTGTGTTTACCCACAATGAGTAATTGGGAATTATCCCAAAAAAGGGAAAACACATCTGTCATAGTGGTAGAGATAAGGCAATCAACCACGGGTTAATTCTCTATACACTAGAGACTCATCCGACATTATAACTAGTTCAATAAATAATCTCACAAGTTAGAGGAATCTACAGATGGTTATAGTGTATGAAACAGTGGTTCAACACATATAATTAATTGAAAATGTGTGGAAAAAGATAGACCAACTACCTTATACCAAGGAAGTCTCTCACATCCAATATCTAGTATTGATTTTATTTGCTTTAAGAGAATTTGGATTAATGTATGAAAACCATGAAAATGGAGAATTAATTAGAACCATGATAATTTATTTAGAGATGGATATAAATTGAAAAATGTTCAATAGGAATGTAGATATTAATGAGAGGAATCTATAGATACTTATGAATCCCAAATATAACTTCAAAAGAGGTGAAAAGATCAATGGATACCATGGGGAAAGAGAATCTACATTAGATAGGATGAGAATCCTCATGAAATTGGAGGAATGGAAGAAGAATGTTTGAAATTGATATTCAGTACATTAATGCTTCAACAAGAAGACATGGGAACACTATTTTTCCGAATGGTTGACCAAAACTGTGCACCAACCATGTACTAAAGTACTACCCAGGAACAACCTCTTGTTGGATGGCTGCACATTTTGGATGACTGTGCATAACCTGTAAAAAACCCATTATCATGAACTTATTATAGGGCTCACATTTGTGAAAATTCAATAACGTAGTATCACAAAAATGGACAGTTGTTCTTGCTTCACTGTACCAGGCTGCATTGTTTTATCTAGGGGTAACACTGTTCATACAAACCATGTATACTTCTTGTGTGTTCCTTAACATGGTTATTAATTCCACCGACACTCCCAAAAAAATTCTATAACACCCTTTGGACCACTTTTGACTTTACCCAATTCAATAAATAACCTTTAGAAGTGTTACAACTATTAATCATTACTTCCAAAGTTAATTTTACAAAACAGATCTCCCACCAAATGACCAATTTCAAATTCCATTCGAATTTAACCCAACCCAAGAGAACAAGACCCCAGAATAGATAATGGAAAATATTATATTTATCTTATATTATTTTTTGAAAACCTTTTAATTTTTAATTATATGTTTCTAAAAAAATTAACCTGTATATGGTATATATTAAATATATTGATTTTGAACATGATGATAGAGAAATTCAAACCAATTACTCTAAAATCAAGTATTCTTGGAAAGATATTAAAATTGACCAAAAAATTAGTGAATGTTCTTATTTTATAACCTCCCACAATTATAGTGTGCATATGGCTTAAAATAATCGTTGTTATTCAATATATTTTTATACATGAAACAATGAAAAATAGTGATAAATAATTTATTATTGAATAATAATTAAAACTTATGCGAGTTTCATTTTAACATATAGATTTGAAATATTAATAGAAAAACATATATAAGGAATAAATCACAAATAAAAAAGTCGATATCAAAACAATTACTAACTGCAAAAAATATAAAATTTATTATAAATAAACTATGTTTATGAGTTACGTATAATTATTAAATTTACTAATTTTGTACAAATGAAATCATAAAAAAATTATTCTATGACTTGGAAAAAAACTAATGATATCCATGAAATAAATGTGTAATAATATTTATTAATAATTTAAAGAATAATGTATAAGGAAAAGTTTATTTATAATAAATTTTATTACTATATAATATATGTAAGTAATCCATATTAGAATTTAACATATTTTAGTAATGAAATTTAATGAATTGATTTTATTATGGAAACACAATCATTAAATTTTTTTAATTTATAATAAAAAAAGATAATTTAATTAAAAAATCTAGTTATTCATAGATTTTTTATAGATGTTTTTTAATTTCATTTGAGTAATTGTTTTTTATTAGAGCTATATTTTAGTTAATTTGTATATAAAAATATATAATAAATTATATTAACATCTATAAAAATGTTTTACATCATTTAAAATACGATAGAAAATTTTTCTATACTAATGATATATTTTATCTATATTTTTTTTCTATGAATTATTATCCAGAAATAAAATTTTAAAACACCAATAAAGGGGGAATAAAATAATTTTTTTTATTTTTCCATTTCCATTCCACTCATAGAAATTAATTTAAATAACATTTATATAAAAAATTATTGGTCACCAATGTACAATATATTCATCCAAAATTTTCAAATTTATGGTAAATTAGAAAAAAAGGATTATATTTAATTTAATTAAATATGTAAATGAATTTTTATATAACCTCCCCTTTAATAAATCAAATATTGATTCAAATATATGTTAAAATCCCTTCAAAATCAATTTTTTTAAATTATTTGAAATTTATTTTAAATTTTTTTATTCCTTTTCAATTAGAAATGAACTGTTACTGAACCTACTCTAACAAAATATATACCCTTTGTTTTCTCAAAAAGAAATGTTCATATTTTTTTATAAAAAATATATCCAAAATTATGGAACATATAAAAGTAAGATTAATTTCAATATCCATTTTGTTATTTTATCTATCTAAGAGGATATTTATTTCATCCCAAAGTTTTTTATTATATATAATTAATATTATTATAATTCCGTATAAACCTCAAATTAAATATTTTCTATCACATTACTAACTTATTTTTGAAATATTTTTTATTTTTTAAAATCTATATTACTGGTATTCATAAATACTTTCTTTATAATTTATTCCAAATAAAATGTTCTATTTTTTGTATGTTTTACTACAGAAATAAACAATTTCCTAGATTTTACTAAATTAAAATATAATAGAACATAAATTCTTGTAAATTTATGTAATAATTGTATGTATAATATGTTTTTTTAATAATTATTCATTAACTTGTCAATTTTTATTCCAAAATACATTAAATATTTTTGTTAATTGAATAATATAAAATTAGATATGTTTATCCATTCCTGACGAACCAGTATCATAAGATGATTAAAATTGATACGGGACTCTATAACTATGATATAAACAAATAAGAAATCTAAATCAAGACTCAATTTATGATTAACTCATGAGAATAGTGCAATAAACATAACTAAATAGCTAAATTATTCATGGAGAGTGAATTAGTCAACAACCATTATTATTTTCAATATTAAGAAATTAATATATGGGTAATTATGAATTATAAAATGATGGAATTAAATAACATGGATATAATATGTTTATTGTGCATATTAATAAAATATAATGATTTATAATACATAGAGTAAAATCATGTGTGGTCAAGATGATTTCAATGGAAATCGTTTCATTCCCAATCATAATTTAAAATTGAGATTATCTATATCATAATTCTTATTATGTGAAATTATACGTTCTTTCTCTCTAAACTTCCATATAATTTATTATACATGATTTATTTATTGTTTATTCATGGTTTTTTATAATTATACCTCCATTATCATCACAGATCAGTATAATGTTTCCATATATGTGGTTAAAACCATACATCATCTTTTACATTAAAAACCATTAATTTCATAATCTATATTAATAAAATTAATTTATTAATATCATTCTTCAAACTTATATTCATACAAAATTTAATTTTCTATCAAATATGACATTCATAAAAAATTTATGAAATGAGTTTATAAAATATTTTATACCATGTTAATTGTTATGAAAATTGAACATCAATATTATATTTTGATTGGATTCTATTTTTTTTATTTTTAGATTATTAATTTCTCTATTTATAATAATTATTTAAACATCATGGTTTAAATTAAATGTTTTCAGAGTTTTATAATGAAATATTTATTTTCATTGTCTATAATTTATTAAATTTAAGATAAATATTATAAAAATGTAAAGTTAATTATAAATACAATATTTTTTATATATTTCACATTAAATAAAATGTGATTTATTAAATCTAATTCCTTACACACAACCCCAAGTCTATTTGATATGTTATATAGTATACTGTCACAATCTATGAATTATATTAGAAGGAATTATTAGTAATAATTTCTCCATAAAAAAATGTATGATTTTATTATAAATAGAAATATATTTATTCATTGATTATAAATATGTAGTATGTTTTTAGTTAATTCATATTACAAATCAAAAATATTTTCTCTTACACAACAGATTAACAACATTTTCCACATTAAAAAAAATTAATTTCATCGCTTTTATTAAATTAATTTATTGAAATTTAATATGATTTTTAAAAAATTCAGTTAAATATTATATTTCGATATAAATTTAGGATATTTCTAAAAATATTTACCACTCATGGAATAATAACAAAAATATATTTTTTAAAAAATGTAATTTCATTGTAAAAGTGTTTAAAATTTACTTTTTATTTTAATATTAATGTTTAAAAACTATCCTTTAATTTGATATATTTTACATAATTAAAATTTGATCATGAATTGATATATTTTTATTATTAGTTATATTTTGATCTTCAAAGAAATGTTTTATAAATAATATGATTCAAATTTTTATTTATATGAATAACTAAATTTAAAAAAAAACTTACTAATGGTTTTAAAGAATAATAATGATTAGATAATAAAAATATTATATTCTCATTAATTTTATTGTTTTTAGATGGTATGGAATGACATTAAAATATGTATTAGGCTCAAGATTTCATGTTTGGAAAATGGTTTTTCATTTTATTTCTCATGCATACTTAAAATTTAATCCATCTAAATAAAGATAGTATTTATATTAAAATATCATCAAAATTTTGAATCATAATCATTTATATAATTAAATAATTTTTATTTACTTTTTGTCATAGTTAATATTAAATGTATTATATTTTTTACCACTTTTGAGGTTTAAACTGTTTTAATAGCGATTAAACCATCCAAAAATTAATTTATTTCCAACCAGACACTAAAAAATCAGTTTATTTAAACTATTTAAACCATTTCGTATCATAACATCGATTCACTATAAATTTTTTCCATCATTAAAATGTTGTTTATCTTAAATCATTGAAATCATTTATAATGTTACATGGGTGTCAACCCCCTCACATGTAAACAGGACCCTTTTCTCCTAAATTATTCAGCCCATATAGGGCTTATATAATTCGAAATACCTCCTCCAAAACATTAATTTAATACATCTATTCTCCTAGATATTTTTTATTCTCATAAAAAAATTCTCTAGTTCATATAGAGTAAAATAATAAAGGTCTCTCAAAGGATAAGTATCGATCTTAAACAATCCAATTAAATTTTATGTCTTTTATATATAAAATATATATTATATGTAAATCAAAATAATTATTACCATAGTTTAATGAATATAATTATATATTATTATGATGGTTTCTCTCCAATTTACCACTTCTATTAAGTCCAATGATAGATAACAATATCACTTAGGAATAAGTGTGGATTACCACCTCCATGTAGCAATACGAAACAATTTCCTCCACATGTATCCATGATTTTTAATTAAGATAGATTATAAATTTTAATATTACATTTAATTTATATTAATTATTTTATGAATTATATTTACTATTTACCTTTCTTTCAGTTGATCGATCAAAAAATTTACCGTCACATGAACGTATGTACATACTATAATCTCAACATATTTTTTATTACAATTTTCATAATAACATTATATTAGTAGTTATAAATATTTATAAAATTAATTAATAATAAATTTATATCAACAATAAAATTATCAATAAGAAATAACCTAGATGAATGTTCAATGACCATAACTACAAAACCAAAACATATAAGAAAAAATGTATCTAACACCCGAAATAATGATAATAATGAAATATAGTTGATTAATAAGTTATAAAATCTAATTATAAAACCCTTTATTGTGTTATTGGTAGGGATATGGTTCCAATATATAAATATAAAAAATTAAATTTTTTATAGTATATTAGTCCACTTATGATGAAATATATTGTTCAGGTAAGGTTTTTTTATTATAATCTCATTTCAATTATGATTTTTTATGAATAAATTGTGTAATGAAACAATTATATGATCTATATCTATAAATAAATATATATTTTAGTATAACTTGATTATTAAAGTAATTTTCTTGTTTTCCATTAATTTTTATCCAATTATTTACTCGTGATACTGAATGATTCTAAATTTAGAAATCATATGATGTATTCCCTTTTAGTGGATAATATTATCTTCCATGACTATATTTTTCATTAAAATGCTTTCACTATTCTAAAAAGATTAAAAATTTCCTTTTTTTTCAATATTCTACTTTCATCAAATATGACCTAAATTATATTTTTAATGTTTTAAAAATATTTTTGTTTTTAGTTTTCTGTAATTGTAAAAGGAATATTAATTTCTACATACAGTAAAAAAAATAATTACCCAAAAATGTTAATAAAATTTTCATTCATGAGTAATTTAAAAGTATTTAATGTTATTTTCATTGTAATTTTAATCCATGTGTTTTAATATTTTATTGAAATATTTTATTTCAACACTAAAATGGTTTTTACACATGAAATATCATAATGATCTTGTAACGTTATTCTCATAAATAAAACCATCACTATATGTTTATATGATTTACTAAGAATATGTTATAGTGGCACAATATATATTATACATTTGGATGGATTATTATTTTGATGGGGATTGTTTTGGAAACCCTTATCCTTTCTACTATTTCATGATAAAATGATATGATTTTTGTTTTATAATCTTATTTCACATATATATAATTTCTCTACTATGTGATACGTGGGCCTTCAATTTAATATTCATTAGATGAATTAGATGAAACATAAATATAATGAGATAATAATGACCTGAATAATGAGTGAACCCTATTCAATGAGAAATTTTTTTAATAAGATAGCCATTTTAGTGAACTTTGAATAGTAAAATGATTGAATATTAAGTGAACCCATCCACTATGATATCCTACGAAGTGATACATGAATAATTGAATGATTTTCTATTCTTATGTGAATGGAATAAAATTATCTATTATTATTTCAATATATTTTCAAGGAACATGGATAATTATTTATGGTTACACACAAATTTGTCTTAGTTAATTCTATTGATAAACAAATAACCAATGTTTCGTTATTATAATATATAAATTGATTGGTATGATATTTGAATTTTATCTCATGTTCTCATTCACTTAGGCTTATTTTTCAAAATTATGATTATTTATTGATATCTTTTATTTGTACCCTTACTAATCATTTGATCCACCATTTCATATATTTCCATTCCCTAAGTCATGGATAATGGATTTTGTGTGTGTTATATCTATAAAGGGTAATAATTGTGAAGAAATAAATAAGAAATAATGAACATTAGTTATATAATAGTTTTTTACTATATTTATGCCTCCATATATACTAAACCTATATCATACCAATGTGACTATTATTGTAAAATATATTAAATATTAATCAGAAAATTTTGTAATATTTAAGTATGAAACATTTGAAAGGGTATAAATATTTTATCTTATTTGTTTTTAGAAACTTCTCCATGGTTTTCCTAATATTTTCTTCAATGACATTATGCATTAAAATTTAATATGTTTTCCTATTTATATTCAATACAAAAAAATATTAATTTTTTTTCACTAAATGAATTATGATAAATTTATTTATAAATCATCAAATAATACGTATATTTCTCAATTAATAATTATTTTATACTGGAATGATGATGTTTGTGTTTTAATATTAGAAACATTTATGTATTTTCATATTAAGTGATGGGCCAGCAAAACATTTACCTCTACTGAATTCATCAAAATTTTATATCTCAATAGAATATAAATGGACATGTGTGGCTATCCATAGTCTAAAATATTATAGGGTATTGTTTCATTGATGAAGTTCCCTACAATTTGATATGGTGTTTGAAAAAATATATAATGATAATAATATATTGTTTTGTTAGCTTTATATATATTATGATATATATTATTATTTTAGTATCACAATTATATTACATATAGAAAAACATTACATGTTCTCATAGATAGTGTCTATTTAATAATCCTTCCACACTCCCATGAATCGTACATTATGTTATGAAAAAATATATAGCCATGATTCATTATATTTCATCAATTTTTAACTGGTATAACTTGTTTATATAATTTTTTATACAATAAATTTATTTCCTATCCCAATTTTTCATATTATACTCAACTATGAATGTTTATTAATATATCTTATCTTTATCCTTTATGGGCTATTGAAGGTAAAATGTCTATATGATTCCATTTCCATGGGTTATAAATATTATTGTTACTGATGATATTTATATAAGAGACTCACATGTAGAGAACATTTTTGTGATCAGGTGAACAATGCTTTAAAAATTAATTGCCTATTAATATAGTTTCTAATAATAGTAATCCTAACATTTCTAGCGTGATGTCCTGTACCTAGGATCCATGAAGATGTGCCCTGATCCTGGTTTGTCATCTGGCCTGATGAACATCTCCACAAATGCCAGAAGCTTTGGATATGTAAAAATTTCCTGAAGCATGTCTAGTGGGAGACTACAACAACATTAATACAGCCTCACACAATCGATAAATAGAATATCAATTAAGTAATGGAATCAATATAATAAATAGATGACATAGAAGAAGATACATGAACAAAAAATACTTAAATAACTCATAATCCCATAAAAGTGTTTATTATACATGTCACGACTCTATAAAATTAGAAAACATAGATACAAAGAAATAGATAAAACATGCTATAAAAAAGATGAAAATGGAAAATAAAAACAATCCTTGTATATCATGCCATGGCCATGTCATATACTACCATGCTGTATGAAATGAAAGAAGATAATATTAGGTTTCTAAGGTGGTATGCTTCTCTTTATCAATACATGCATACATGTAATATTCCTGGGTACCAACAACATCCCCAATAGTGTTCCAGATAAATCTCTGTAGGCCTTCTCAAATGGAATCTATAACATATGTTCCATGTAATATTGAATAAATTATTATGAAAGAATATATATATAAAACTAAAGAAGTATAATTTTTTAAATTCCCTATAAATTATCATCCTTATACTGTGCCTAAATATATATCCATTTCATTTATCTATTATGTTCTAGTTTATATCGATAAGTCCTGTGATGTATAACTACATCTGATATCATACCATGAAATTAATAGTGAAGGATCTACGATATAAACAAGCATCCATTATGATAATCATAATTAAGAGGACCCAAGGTAATAACCCAGGCATTAATGAACTCATGAATCAATCCATATTATGTACTAATCTATAGCATGTATAAAGGGGTTAAAAGTGTAACCCATGAGATATCACCCAAGTCAATGAACAATAAATATTCTAACGAAGTCTATTGAATTAATCCATTGTACAACATGAAATGAAATGACTAGTCCCAAGGGAATATCCACAGTTCCCATTTAATATAAATAATTTTAAATTCATGTGTTATATCAAAGAAATCATATTATAGTATTTTAGGGATCCTATGGTGACATATTAGGCTTCCACAAGTAATCAGGGATTGGGTTTCGACATGGGTCACACTCCTTGAAACTAGAACACCTAAATCCTAATGGAATATGTGAGTCTCAATGAGTTTCATTTATAATCCTAGGATATATTTTGTATGATACATCTATACTTATGTAATGGTTTATATTAAAAATCACCATAAAATCTATTATTTAGTTAACTAAAACCATTTTATAATCATTCCATTAAATTATAAAAAGTTTGCAGTCCATACATTTCATTAGTGTGTCAATACATTTCAAAAATATGCATATATTTATATCATTTCCTATTTATTTACTTTTCCAATACTATAACATTAATAAAAACTAAAATTTTAGTAATTAAAGAAAATCTAGGGGGAAATAATTTATTATAATATAGGCCAAATGATATCTGTAAAATTCTTTCCAATTACCATTTAATGATTAAATGATTAATTTAAACCACATTATTTAAAAGGTTCAAGTGGAAGACTCAAATACATGGCTAACCATTAGAAATTCTATAATCACTCTATTATGGAAAGGATAATCATTAATAGGGTCAAGCTATAGAACACCCAAATGGGTTTATATATAAAAATATCAAACCACTAACGGCATACATACGGAAACTCCCTAAATGGGATTGATAGAATTAAGGTTTTATACTCCAATAACAAGATTGAAATTTATTAATCAATCTCTATTACATTGGAAAAATTACTATAATCAAGGCATGAAAATTTAATCGATAAAAATCAATGAAATTATTGTACGCACACCATAAAAAATTTATAAAATGAATAATGATGGGGATGTCTTAAAAAAGACCTAACCCATAGTTTTATGATTTCCTCATATAGTATTCTCCTTTATTATGCTTTTCAATTTGAGGAGATATTAATGATCGATCAATACCTAAGAGGATTCCATTGAGATAAACATTGCTTCAATCAGAATCTAGATGGAATAGATAACAAGTATCCATGCTGAAAAGTACTAGAGATCATCCCACGTAAGGGATTAAGGTTTTGATTTACTAGAATTAAGTGAAATTAAAAGAGGTTGAGGTTTAAATATATCATTAAAGGTAAATAATCCAATTCCAAATGAATCGAAGGTCACATGATTTGGATTGATGATTTTCATGACCATGCACCAATTGTGTACCATATTATATATAGAGGGGTGCATTTCATGGATAGGCCACATAGATAGAGAACCCATGTGAATACCTCAAAGACAAACCTATGCTAAAATGAATTTACTTTTTATATGGTAATGTGTCCCATTGAACATGGTTAGGGAAAACTGTGGGTCCAGCTTCACCCGACTGTCCATCCCCGCATGATTAAGAGAGACCATGGGGCTGGGTCTCACAGTTTATACTAACCATGTAGGTTAATTAATTTCACCACCGACTAGGGAATCAACTTATGATGAATCTGTAGACACCCCTAAAACCTTGTGGAAATAAGTTGGAATCCATAGTAGGTTTAAAATATATAATAAGACTACATTTAAAAGGATCCATAACATAGATAAAATCCATGTTCTTACCATCATACCCCACTAATATAACTAATGAACACATTCACTTATAGGGGTAACAAAACATATTCTGAAAAAAACTCTATCAATTGGTAATGTATGTTAACCACAATCTCCCATTTAATTTCATATATCCATTCTTCTTCCCTAAAAACCATACTAAAGGGACGTACCATCCTTAGAGATACATCATGATCTGGTCAAAAATGTGTGTAAAATACTCCTAAAATGAAGCATCTATATCTAACTTATCCTCATCGAGATCATAAGATTTAGATGGGTCCTCCTGATACTGGTTAATCTTTAAGAAATAGATGATGTAATTCATGTAATGATAACACTAATTTAGTAGAAAATTGACAAGTTAGAGGTCTGAATCCACATAAAATTGAAAAAACCTACATAATGAAAGGACCACATCTATTACTTATATATCCATCAATGACCATCCTTTGGCGATACCCATAAGAAAACATGTTCCCCAAACTCATTCATTGAATTACATCGATGATGATCTTCATATTATTTGTGTATAGAATACACCTTCTAGATATTCATCCTAATCAGCTGAACCAACTCTAACATCTTCTTCATGATACCGGGACCTAGTAAAATTCCCTCTATAGCCTCTAACATATATGGAATTGAAAATTATGAGATACCATACAAGGCCTCAAAATGATTCATCTATATTTTCAACTGAGAGATATAAATTTAATAGATCACTAAAAGAGATATATTTTACTCCCATGATTCATAAAAATATGGGGAAAATTTAAAGAGCATGTAATCTACCACATATTGTATCTATTATAAAAATAAATCATTCTATGGGTGAAGACATGTGCTCTAAATGACCAATGACGCCATAGATTTATGCATCCCATACTAGAATAGTGAAATTAAATGAGAATATTTATTTTAAATGATAATATTTGGGCACCCCATGTATTCGTATGATCATAGGGATAGATAATCTTCTCATATTATCAACTAAGAATAAATCCTAAATAATAGTGATGTGGGATACTTTTTCTAGTCAGTCCATCATAACTCACGTAACATTGCTACCTCATGAATTCTTTGTTAATCTCCTTAAAATTCCATATAATCTTCTTATGATTTCCATTATGCAACTAAAAGTGGCTATAAGAATCCAATAGGATTCTAGTTCTACACCATAACTAACTAATAGTTTTAATGCTTATTTATAAAGCCTATAATATTATGTTTCATCAAAATAATCTAGTTTGGAAATTAGATTTCTCAATTAAATTGGGTTATTACAAGAAAAACTGCCAAAAGCGAAGTATGTGACTCTCACATCGATTCCTCTGTCATATATGGTGGGCCCAAAACATGTCCATGTATATGTAAATAAATTTATATTTATATAGACATATATGTAGGCGGCTCATCTACTAAGTTAATATCATAGAGAAAGAAGACTTTAGGATCCGAAAATTTATTGCTCCTCTCTTTTCAATGAGGGGATAGATAAGTATCAAGACTGATAGATTAGACTACATTTTATTGTCATGGAATACCAGATGCATCTCAAAAAATATGTCTATAAATTTTCATTTATCATTGCATTCATATATGAATTATGCATGAGTATTAGAGATTAGTAAATCAATAATTACATGTCCCATTCCAAGAGTATATGAATGATAAAAATCAAAGGAATCAAGATATTGAACACATCAATACTGTATGAGATTCATGTCATACTATGAAAATATATAAATGAGGCTCTTGTAGTCCATATAGAAAAAATGTTCTCAAACAACATATAGTGTCTCTCGGAATGGGTTTCATGAACAACTATCACTTGCTAAAGGTCATGTTTCAGTTAGTTAATCTCATTGGGCCTCAACAAAAATGTTCTGTATGAAATAACTCTATCCACTAGTATGAACACTAATTATTGGTCGATTAATGATGCATTATAGTACACTATTTACCCTCTACAATGGTCTCAGAAATTATGAATAGGTGTTGATGAAGGACTTCCCTTCACTTGTTGAAAAGATTTATCTATCTTTTATGACCATAGGTTCTTCAAAAATCATTGTATGACTAGTAATAGGCGAGGAAATGAATTATATGTCATGTATGAAATTACATTAATATCTATCAATCCCTAAGATTATGTACATGGTATTATAAACCCCATAGACTCAAACTACTCAAATTACCAATTGAGCTCCTAGATCTCAGTAGGTGTCATAATGTATAGAGGAAATGAAACTAGAGCTCCTTCTCGAAGAAATACAATAATCAACTCTACCTCACACTCAGTAAGTAATCCAAAAACATTTTTGGGAAAATATCCCTCAAATGATTTACTATAGGAGGAAAATATGCAAGTTGTTTCCTCTACTGATCTATAAATAGGATAGAAACATGTGCGGTTACACCAAATAGAACATAATGTTATGGTATATATCAAATGGAAAAGAATTATCACTCACCATTTTCTAGATATATTCCCCCTCCTCTGATTTAAATGATACCCTTTGGCGATAACAATCAATAATGTCATGATATGATACAAACCAATCCATCCAAATGATTACATAAAATCATTTCATGTCACAAACAAAGAGGTCCCATAATATGGTGTTACTACCTACATCAAGGGGTAGTCTCTGTATAGGTTTACTCCATCAAACTGTTCTCTAATTAGTATATCAAGGGCCATTATTCCATAATAATATTGTACTTCCATGTCATGACATTACCTAATAGATAAAGAGATGAAGTAAGGTGACAAAACTATAAAAAATAATACGGATAAAATAATGGAGGATATTGGTATGGTACCTCATAATATTGATGGTTGTCCATGATAATCCTTGGGTATTAGCTACAGAGCATCAAAACGACCTGACCCACATCCTTCTGCTACAACTAGACTGCCCCTGATTATTAACACTCTTTTAGGGATTCCAATATTTTATGTTCTGGGTAATGTGTACATGGACTCCTCATCGTCTAGTATTTCCAGTTTTATTCCAAATATTATCCTATAGTGTCATAAATTACATTCGTGTGATGATAGAGCAAGTGTGGATCCTCTTCTCCTAGATGTATATGGAAGGGTCTAATAGAATCTCTAAATTACCCTATACAACCACAATCATGATGAACAAGTTGGTATCTATCACAATGAGTTTTCATATTCCCCATTTGTATAAAATGACGTTGCACCAAAAAGCTACCAGTATAGGTACACTGACTTCCACTTCCATAATGATAATCCTCACCGAATGACTTTCTACTAATAGAAGAACTATTGGATTTCCATTACATAAATCATATATCTTTATTTATATCTCCTACCCTCATGTGGCATTCAGTGATAATATCATGATTGATGATGAAAAAAATAGGTAAATGAAATTCACCTTAGTATGGACTGTATACTAGATTACATCCTCAAAATTTCTAGCCTGTGAGAGTTCATCACCATTTAGAATATATTAAAAGAATTGTAACTCAGTTAAACACACTGAATACTCCATGACATACATAGAAAAATACTCTATATTCATGGAATATATGAATAGATCATATCTAAGTTTCTTTGGAATGATGAAATCATATTATTTACTATTAAAATCATCCCAGATCATGACTCGATCTTGACCAACCTGAGTAATTATATCCCATAAACGCATGTGCGAATCTTTCTTCATATAGGTATAAATTTTTACCCTATTATTTTGATGCACATCAAAATGTTCAATGATGGATTTAGTGGCCTCCAACCAAGACTCCACATCATGTTCCAACCCTTGAGAATGTGGAAGTATGCTATTAATAGGACTCATTGGTTTGATATGCCATCTTATGTGAAGCTTTTTGGAGCACCATTCTTGGAATAAATCATATATAAGAAACTATAATAAAGATAATATTTATTTTATATATCTGGTATAATATTTTATGCTTCATGTGGAACTCATGGTTGTATGACTAGTTGTGTACGACCCACCAGATCTATAGAATGGTCGTTGCGACCCTCCTGGTGGACCAGATGAAGATGTCATGATTTCATATATCAATAAATTGTAAGAACACACATCTGAATAAGATTTTTTGAAAATTGATAAAAATAAAAGAAATGACTGAAAGGAATGGACCAGTAATCATTATTTTGTATTCTAATAAATAGATAATAAGGCTACATACTGGTAAGTGTTCTTATTTTGGTTACAAGGGGTTTCAGTAGGTGAATTCACACTAGTAAACCACATCTTAATTTACTAGAATAAATTTAATTTTATATATCAATTTTTATATCAACAATTAGTATTTTCTTATTTTATATATCAAGGTTAAGATAAAATTGATCTTTATTCCTCATGAATTTGGGACCATACACATTATCACTAAAATCAACACCCATTTAAATCTCATATTAAACCTATATACATATAGTATCTAAATGTTTAATTTTACATTTTATAGAATGAATCGGTAAACTACCAATTCCAATTAATGAGGGACCATATACCACAGGTATTAGAACAACAAATCACTCAATCACAGAAAAAGTGAATCTTATACAAATATATATAAACAATGTTATCTAAACAATCCCTATCAATATAGGAAAATGAAAGAATGTAAATTCTCCTTTATAGAATGGTATATGCATGGAATGTGAATTATTGGTTACTATAACTATGAATGTGACAATGTTACCTTCCCTAATATCATCCGGTCAATGACGAAATTTTTTTCTCAATTAGAATAATTATAACGATCCATGCACATCATCTGTGTAACTCAATGGTGAATAATATATCAATAGTAAAAAGAAAAAACCTAACAACAATTATACTTCTGGAAACTCATTATTTACCAAGATCATTAGTTATATACACACAAAAATGGATGATAATAAAATTCAATATAATTCCTAAACTCTAATATATTATCCCACAATAGTAAAGAATGAATGTAAAATCTCCAATACTATGTTGTGACATCTCAGACCATGGTGCCACTCCTATATTCCCTAATCCTGGGGGCTCACATGACCTTACGAACTTCTTCACAAACCCTAGGGGATTCCTACTGGTGGTGACAACTGATGGAGTGTCTATGGGAAGGCTATTATCTTATTAATAGGTTGAATCAAAATAGATAAATATCATAATAATTAAATGAGGTGTGAAATATAATAAAAAAGGGAAAAATAAAACAGGAGAGTAATAAAAAATTAAAGAACAATTGATAATCATTGAAAAAATCTAACAATTCATGCCATGTCTCTATAAAACTATAAAACATGGACATATAGTTGTAGATAGAATATAAAATTAAAAAAAATATAAAATAAGAAAATAGAAAACAATCCATGAATCTGGATCCTTAGACTGGTCATCTTCTATCAATCTCTCTCATAAAAAAGCATGTAATACTAGTAGTCCACCTTTAGAAGATACCCTTTTCTGAAACCTGAAAATATGTAATCTACCCTGTTACAAATTCCATCATAGATAGGTTGAGATAACAATCTTCATAGTCCACTACTAATGTCGTCTATAATATACAGTCAGTTTGAGACAAACAAAAAGAGTGTTATACAATTCATATTTAAAGGTAATGTACAAATGTAATGTAAATACCCAGTACATAGATTTTACTTAGTTGGTGTATGAACATGGAACCATTTAATTTATTAATTGTGTTCCAATTTATATAAATAATCCACATGTTTTATAACAGGAACAAAAATCCAATTTTGATACTAATAGTGATGGATCTGAGATATTACATGTTGTCCTTGATGATTAAAATAATGAAGATGATCCAACATAATAAAAAATGAATTCGTGACATTAGGGGTTGAGAGGACTCATGTAATGATATAAAGAGATGAATAAGGGTGTGTGAGTGTAACACTATGGGATCACCCCTAGAATTCTATAATAATAATTCTGACCTCGACCAAGGAATTTCTCCATTGTAAAATGGGATGAGCAATGACTAAAGACACAAGTGTATCCAAGGTTCCTTATGTTCATAGATATCATGTTGGGTATAGGTAATATATCATAGGAATTCAATAATAGTAATTGAGGGAGTATATGGTTTCATAATGGGTTGTTTTGTGTAGGAAAGTACCAAGATCAATTATTGGTCTCACCATCGGAATTTATCATCCTGGAATTAGTATGCCATCCATTAGTGATCGTGGAAATCCATCACAAATCTAAGTTTGTATTGTGTTTTAACACTCCTATAGTATTATCAATGTTTGTATACAACCAATACCTTGTACATGATTAATTAAATAATAAGTTTCATCAAATAAAAATTCCATTTAATAAGTCTGAGGGTTCATATCATTCCTTTCATTAGTGTGATAATGAATTCCAAGGACATGAATCCTAGAATATAATTTCATATTTAAATACTTGGTTCCCTCTTTTACCTTTCATAAAAATGACCAAGTTGGATAATGATGAAAAACTATGTGGGATTCATTTAAAATAATACTATCTATGTGAAATGGATAATATGATTTCCTATTACCATTTAATGATTGAACGATTAGTTAAAAACACATATCATTAAGGGTCCAAATAAAACTATCACATACATGGGTGAATCAATAGTAATTCGATAAACACATAACATTAGAAGGGATTATTGTAAATAAGTTCATGACATAGGACACCCTAATACTGAAAAATTCTAAAATTTCAAACTAGTAAAGGCATAAATATGGGAAAACCCTACATGTGATGGTTAGTGTTGAATTTTTACCCTCAAATGACTTGAATTCATTTACAAAACAATTTATAGAACACAAGAATAACTAATGCAATAATGGAATGTGAATTTAATAGACAACACTTGATAAAATATAATCATGATCAAGAACAAAAATATATAAAATGATAATGCATGTGGGACAAGTTATATCCCAACTACCTTATACTAGTACGACTCTCGTATTCAAGTATCAAACTCTAGTATCACTTATATATGAAAATATTAATAGAACATATCAAAGCATAAAAGAAATATAACTTTATGATGAAACTTCAAGAACACCCTTGATGGAAGAGGCATGTATGATCAAAACTTACGTGTCCTAGGGTCCATTAAAAGTGTAAGAGGATCAGTCCCAATGCTTGAAAAAATAGAAAAAATAGAGGGTGATGTTTAGAAATATTATTAATGGAAACTTCTTTATTCACCCAAAAAACCTCAATCATATGGGTTGGCCACATGTTTTCACTAACCATGGGAAAACCACACACCATATTCTATAAAGGGGGTCACATCAAACTATTTGGACACCCTATCAGGAAAAAATTATGTCAAACATGAAAAAACACTTTTAACTAGTTTAAATTTTACGCATATACATACGAAACCTATAGCACATTTTGTGAAAATAGGTCACCCCACATTAATCCACTATGAGACCCCACACTTTTTGGAAAGAATATTTGTTCTAGGTGATACTCTTTATTCTAAAAATTCTATCAAAATATTTTACCCAACAATAGGGGTTCTGTGCCCTGAGAAATCCTTGTTTACCCATGAAACCATCATGAACACAGTGGGGATTCATATAAGGTTCAAAATAAAAATTTAGTCCAACTTTTAAAAGGATTCATACAATTGATAAAAATAGAATTCATATATATGGTGTTTGTTTTGTTTTTATAGGTAATGAATAATCAGGTAAGAGAGTATATCATATATTTAATATACTGTTGGGTTGAATTAGTTGAAATAAATGTGGGTGTTAGTTAGATAATGTGATTAGTTTTTGGGGAATATATTGATAGAACCTAAACCAAAAAATATTTAACTATACAAAATATAAGATGAACCTATAAATAGTATGTTGAAATGGAGAAGGACTAATATATGATCATGTATTATTTGTTAACCTTGTCCTTTGAATATTTAATCTTTTTAATATTTTTGAATTTGAGAATAACAACTTCGGTATTTTTAGATATATAGAATTGAGAGGATCAAAATGAAAAAAGACACAAAATATTCAATGTAATGAATATCCATATGATAAACAAAATGGGGTGAGAGAATGAGTAAAAAATGTAAATGAAATTATCACCCAAGAATATCATTATATGAAAATCATTAACCATGTTAACACAAAAAATAATTCTATAGAAGGAACAAATCTCCATCAAGTTATTGTTGTGTCAATGACCACCATTTTTCATAAATATTCCAATTATATAGTTATAGAGTAGTTTATTTATTCATAAAAAACTATTTTCCACTGTAATGATAGCAATAAATGAAATGAATTTTATTTTTATTTTTTTAATTGTGAGGAATATAAATAATGGACTAATTTAAAGAACCTGATGCAATATGATTAAATAGACTACATATATTTTGGGCGGTTAAGGATATATTTTTCAATAACTATTTTCTTGAATTAATCATATTAATATAGTTCTAGAATTTCTTAATGAAAACTAAAAAATTGATAAATAAATTGAAAAATATAATCAATTTTTTCATGAGTTAAAGTATATGGTTAAGTTTTTATAAATAAGTTAGAAAAGAAATTGACAATCTAATTAGTTACAAAAAAAATATTATATAAAAAAGCACTATGATGGAATGATATTGATACCAAAGAGTAAATTATTTGACGTAAAATGAAGATGAAATCTGATAATGGATGTTCTCTCTATTATTTATATTTTGAAAAGATTAAAATAATTGAGTTTCTTTAAAATGAAATCAATAATAGAAAATTCATGATATAGAATCATCTTCATATATGAAATAAAATTTTATAGGTATGGGGGAAATTTTCTTAGGGGGTTAAGGAAATACTTCATGCATGGAATACAATATAATATAATAAATGATTGATAATGATATGTGATAATTCCAAATACATAGCATACTCTATCATTTTTAATAGGGAATTAGTGAGAGACATCATTTCCTTCCCAAATGGATAAATATAATGGATTTATGATTGAAATTTCTTTCAATTGCAATATAATTTTTTATGATATATATTAATGATAAAAAATGTTCATCTAATATATATTTGGATGTAATGCATACAAGGAGTCCAAATACACTTGTATATATATGTATATATATTAATATTACATTTCAGATTCTGATCACTGATATTAATGTCATACATTTAGTATTTAATATAGAGTTTAAATTCCATTATATATAGATTTGATGAAAAAGAAAAATTTGTGATGGTTAAACAATCTATCATAAAAAATATTGTGTGTGATGGAATTGATTGCACAATCATATACAATCCATATGAATTATCCTTATATATATATAAATGTCTTTCTGTTTGTGTGTGATGGAATGTATATTATTTAATAAATACTCCCATCATGTATGATTATAATCAATAGTATTTATATTTCTTCAAAATATTCTCAAGTTGTTTTTTCACAAATAACTATCATATAATGTTTAAAGGAAATATTTCTTGTTTGATTTAACCATAAGAAAATCCCAACCAGATAATATTAACTATGAAATAGTGCATAACCCTTACAATTCCTACATTTATTTTTTTCCACACACTCATCCTTTGAGAGACACTCATCATTCACCATCTATTACCCTTACCCGTGCATGAAATTTCATACTAAATTTCTAATAATATATATTATTTCAATGAATCGATTTTCATGGTCTACATCAATCCTATGTTTTTAATTATCATTATTTTATTTATTTTAAATTTTTTAATATTGTTGTTTTTTCTTAATTAATATCAATTTATGAATTGATTAGTTTATTTGAATTTCAAATATAAATAATAATATAGTATTAAATAATAAAACAATTATTATATATTGTGAATTTAATATTTCATTTTCATAATATTATGATTTTACCAACTATTTTACTAAAAATAAATCAATAAATAAAATTAAATTTACATATTATAATTATTAATAAAATATATTTAAAAAATCCTAATCTTATTATAAGGATTGTAAAAAATTTAAAAAAGTAAGTTCAATATTATGAAAAATATGGTAGATAATATTTTTTAATTAGAATCAGGAAAAAATATTTATAATAATAATCATTATTAAAAAATATTTTTCATTAGTTGTTAAAAATTTGTTTTATATATTAATTATTTTTGAAATTATAAATAATTAAAACTAAAAATTATAATATTTTTCTATGGATTCGGGAATTTAAAATCAAAACAAATATTTAACAATTAATCTTAATATATTGAACTTATAAAAAAATAATTAAAAATAATTAAAAATAAAATTATATCAATTAAAACTATTAAAAATTTAAATATAAATTATCTATATAATTATATATGAGGCTGTATTTTAATATAATAAAAATATAAAACATTCTAAGAAAAATAAAAAATCATCAATGAAATATCATATATAAATATTTACATTATATTATAAAAATAAAATATTAAAAAACATATTTAAACACTTGACTATTATTTAAATTATATAAAAATATTTGAAAATATATATAGAATAATAAATATGTTAGAATATTTATTTTTATTATAAAATGTATAATTTATTATAATTTAATAAAACTAATTTAATTTTATAAATATTTAAAACATAACAGTAGTTACAAATTAATAATAAGTAATATAATTTTACTACATGTAATAATTATTAAATTATTATTTTATTCATATATAACTATCATTAATTTTAAATAATAAATTATATAATAATGTTGTTTTTAAATAAAAATCTATCTAAATAAAATATATGATAATTATTAATTATATTTATTTATTATTTATTTTTAATTAATGTTATTATTCTATGTATATGTATAATTAAATTTACAGTATATAAAATTTTATTTATCATTAAAAAAAATATTTAAAGAATATTAGTAAGGAAACATAATGAAATATTTAAAAATTATTAGTTTCTTGAAAGAAACATTATGTTCTATATTTATCCAATGATTCCCATTGGTATATCTATTGGGGCATAATTAATTTGGGTAATATTCGTAAATTTTAATTGATAATTCCAAAATAATACTTTCTATAAAAAATAAACCAATTTGTATAAATATATTATTTTAATAGAATTTTATTAATAACATATTTTATAATATTTCTCTGAATATTTTATTTTTTATTTAAAATAGGGAATAAATATTATTTATTGCACTAAAAAATGATATATAAAAATAATTGTTGATGAATTTTAAAAAAACATTTTATCTTCCAACTAGAAAATAATTTTTTATATAATATCATCATTTGATAAATTATGGAATGACCCTACATGGTTCATATATATATCCTCTATACATTATTCTAATCATTTATATCATTATCATTATACTATTTTTATTCTATTATATAATAGGGTGTGAACTGTATATGATAAGAATTGATTCTCAAGAGATTAGAAGAATTTGATAATGTTTCTATTTGTATATGTTGTTTTGGTTTATTATAATATTATGTTATTTAGTATTATTACAGTGAAATATAATATGAAGATGATAAAATGTATTTTATTCACTATTTATCTCAAATATTTTTTTTACATATATTACTACATTTTGAATTAAGCACATACAAATTCCACATGATATTCCCAATCATATATCATTACAATCAATATATAATAATATTTAAATATGTTGTTTAGACCTTATATGTGAGGACAATGAATTACATTATTAATTTTTTTGCTAAAAATATATTATCTACATTATAGTATTGGAATATATAGAAGCACCCAAAAGACAACATCCAATAATTACAATATCGATAAAAAAATATTTAGTATCTTAAAAAATAATTATATTTTAGTATAAGAGTTCTATTGAGTTAAATACTACTAAAAACTAAAACACATATCATTCACATAAAATGGAAATTATCTAAACTAAACCTTGGATTCATTATTAACGATAAGACTCTAACATTTTGTAAAAAACTGCTAACATAAAATTCATCTAGACAGATTATACTTACTAGAAATTATCATAACCAATGGGAAATATTTTACAAAAAATAGAGATATCAAATCCTTGATAAGGGGATGTTTTAAACAGAATTTATCCTTTAATACAAATATAATGATTAATATCAAACTAATAAATATAAATTAAATATTATAATATAACATATAACATGATCGTATTATATATAAGTGGGTAAAAATATATTTAAATGATATGATGTATAAGACATAATAAGTTTATAGTTATTTAATGTAAAATATAATACATCAACTGAATTAAGTAACTACCATCGAAAATACATAATTCATAAATTTTTAATGTTTTCACCCAATACTAATCCTAGATTATCTCACGAGACCTGCCATTACATAGAGGGTCAAATAAATATGATATGCACCCTTAACTAATCATATAAAATGGATTCATTATTAGAAGGTTTGAATAATTTATTCAATACATAATCATGATTCCTTAGTAACAAATAGAAATCATTATTTAATGATAAAGTAAACAAATTTTCAACAATTCATCGGTTAATAAATGGAATACCATTATTCATATTAACCAAACAATATTATATAGTATTGATTCATGGGTATATAGTGATGTGGAAAAAATAAAATTAAATATTAAATTTCTTTATTTTTTATAGAATATATCCATGAAATTATGTAATATGGATATAAAATAGGAAAATATTTTCAAGAGATAAATGAAGTACAATATATGAGATAATTTGTAGGAGACTCATTTTGAAAATGAGGAAAATTGGTTTTGATTAATTATGTTGGTTGAATGGCAACACCTCGAGATTTTTTGAAAAATATTCTTTTAATTTCATTAATGTCTTGTGTTGTATTCTACACCAAGATTACCTTGCGCTATATGCAACACCGTATTAGCTTGCAGTATACGCAACACTATTATTGGATCGTGTTACACACAATTTTGATAATAGTTATTCTACACAACATTGAGTATTTATATATATATATTCAATTTATAAATGAAATATGGTTGGATTTTGTTATATGAAACAATGATGGATTCTTTCACAACACGCAACCATGACTTGGCTTGCATTACACGCAATCGTGACATTCCTCGATAGCGTGTGTTGTACGCAATACCGGGTTTTAATAAACAACGATATATTATTATGATATTGTCATGAACTAGCTGTTATGAATAGTATTAACTAAATTTCTAATTTTATAACATTATTATTCATCTTACACATTTTCTAGAACAGGGTATAAGAACAAAATAAATTTTTTGGGTAAAATAAGTATTTTTAAAAAAATGTAGTTTTACCGCCTTTTGATGGCACACCCAATTTAAATATAGTTTTTGACATGTTTATATGTTCAATTTGACAAAATAAAATTCTTCTTTTGAATCAGGATATAAAAATTTACATTAGATAAAGTTTTGATATTTTTCCGATAACTTTTAATGAATACTAAAAACACGCTTTATATTAATTAAAACCAAATTTTTTCATCGTAATATCTTATGTGGTTAAATTATAATATTGAATGGTTTTAAAGTATAAATAGAATATATTTTTACCATTTAATATAATGTATGTCATTATCATTTATTTTACCTTGAATTCGTAGGTTAAATCAATTAAATCTTTTGCAATGTTTTAAAGAAAAACCCGTTTTCTTTCGACAAGGGGATTAATTTTAATTTAATTTCTGCATATTTTGTGTATTGAATTTGGATAAATGGATTCCATATTTGGAATCAGTGGGTCCAAATTATGTTAATAAGCTACTTTTTATTTTTAGGCATTGTGAATAGTAACTACGGTAAATTTTATTTACTATAGGTAAAGGTAAATCGGGTAATTAAGGGTAAATATAAGATTATAAAATTACCCTAACACTTGTAAAAATCCTATTGGATGGATAAAAGTAGACCCATATAACCTAAAGGTCGGATTAGATTCATTTTATGGACTTTTGTCCATGAAAATAATTTAATTATTATTAAAACCAAAGAATGTGAAAACATGTCACTTTGTTAAATATTATAAGTATAATAATTTTAATTTAGTGATAACATTCATGAAACATCGAACCAGAATAGTCTCCAGAAAGCTAATACAATTATCTACATCATATGAATTTATTTAGAATTTTTAGGGATTAAATAATTATCATTTATTATGACACAACGATGATTGAGTAATTGTCTTATTAATGAAATATCGACATAATTGATGTTATAAATGCCCAAATAAATGTAATTTGAGACTTTTTATGACTTAAATTAATTTTATAGGTTAATATGACATGTTATTGTTGATATAAGTAAATGTTTTGGAACTTATCATTCTGTTATGAATTTCATAAAAATCATGTACCAAATAGTGTCAAAATTGACATAAATTCGTTTTTAAAACAAATATTATATTATTAATTGTTATTTAATTCCTAAAAATCTAAGGGTCGGCAAAATAACTTAGATAAGGATAGATATATTAATAATAAACAACTTGGGGTTCTTTTGGCTATTTATGGTAGGTTTATTAACCATATAGAGTAAGAAAACAAAAAGACACGGTAAACGTTAAATTATTTAACTTAGAGTTAAATCTAATTGATAAGGTTAAAATAATAACCTAAACTTGTATAAATCCTATTGTATGAGAATATTTAGACCCATCCCCACTTTAGATTTGAAATAAGACCCTTTGGAACCATTATAAACTGAATTTGACCTTAATATAAAATAATATTTTGAGATTTTCCTAAGGTGCCCCTCTCCTCCCTTATAAAAGGTCACCTCCACCCCCTCTTCCTTACACCACTTTGAGCCTTCAAGCTCGGCCAACCCCGTCACAAATCCCTTATCCACTTCCCTAGTATCATCCTAGAGGTCTTGGTCTTATTCAAAGGCCATCCTTAGTTCTTTAAGTGGAGGTTAAGTGAATGTGCATCAAAAATAGGTAATATCCATTACTGATCTTTTTCAATTTCTTTCTTCTTCAACTTATTCTTCTTTAGTTGTTTCATGATAAAGTAATAACATCAGTATTTATAATATACTGATATGTTATTATAAATATGAAACAACTCTAATTATCCTTCTATCCATCCTATGGAAAAAGGAAATCACCGCGCGTGCGTACGTACGAAATACCGTCTCCACGCCGTGGTGAAATCTATTTTCCACCACCACCATACATGGATGGGTATAATGGTGTAAATAATTACAATATATGATTATTTTAAAGTGATATTGATTCTTAAATATTATACATACACTCCAATACATTCCCACGATCATGAGAACGATATCATCGCTCGTGCGTACGTACGGACTACCGTCTCCACGACGCGATGAGATTCATTCTCCACTTTAACCATTCATGAATGATTATAAAGTATATATAAAAATTAATCATGAAATATATGACATAATAATGATAATGTATTTATGTGTATATATATGTATGTCATCTACTTAATTCAATTTAACTCAATAAGGAAACGAAAACAGTGTTCATGCGTACGTACGACTTACCATCTCCATGAACGGTGTATTTCTTTCCATTTACTGATTTATTATATATATGTATATTCTGAATATATATTATATATAAATCATGTTTTATATTCTGTAATTATGTAATCATGATCTATGTAATCATATGAATAATTACAAGTCAAAACACGGACGACAAATGAAACAATTTTACCCAAAACGCTCTTTAACATGGAATTTACAAAAGAACAGATAATATAAAGCCATAAGTGAACAATATATGATATCATAACAATGAGTATGATTCTATAATAAGTCAATGACATTATTTAAATCATTTTATAGGAGGTTCGGACACTTACGAAGCAAATCAGACCTAAGGTAAGGGAAAATATCACAATCTCATTTTATCAGAGATTGTTTATACTTTGGTATTTACTGGGGTGTATTTTATCATCCACATACATGTTTCCTCAATATGTAACATTATTTCCATCCACCTACAATTGTTTAAATCCAATTTTACCCTTCGGTGAGTTTTTAGTAAAGGATATGAAAGGAATCTTTTGTCGTTTTTCGTACGAGGTACTTTTTGACTTTTCCGACAAAAGCACGAAGAATGTTTTTTTAAAATTATATGGCATGAATGGATTTTTAAAACATTATTTCCAAGAAGCTTCCTTTACAAGTTTTCAAGTTTATTTTTAATCAACTTCTTTTAGTTTAAAATTGTATGACATTTTATGAAAGGTAAAATGTTTTTCATGTAGAAAGGATATTTTCCTCAAGAATGGAGTTCAAGTGTTTTATCAAAATTATTTTCCATCTAAGATAATAAAGGGTTCTGCTTTTATCCCTACTATTACATTGATTTGATTATGTTGTGATGGAATTATTTTTATGATTTCCTTTGTCTTATATGAATTGTTTTATGATGTCACGATGTTAAAGATTCCCATTTTTATTACATGGGTTCTGCAATGATGCATGATTTATGATTTTTGTGGCACACATAATAATGGTTTCATTATAAGAAGGGTGGGACCTATATCTCCCTCCAATGCATTGGGTAAAGATTTTATATCTCATGAGATAGACATGGCTGGAATGGTAGGTTATACCGGTTCAGTGAAACAGGACTAAAACGAGGAGTGAACTCGGTTCAGAAAGGGACTTTGTCCACTAATATAGTCTTCGAAATGAGTCTTGACTAATAAGAAATGATTCTCTATGATTATGTGTATATGCCACAAATTTTCATGATTTAAGTTATGATTATTGGTATTTCATTTCACTACTATGATTTATCCCATGTTATGAAATTATGATCACTTTTGCAGGTTAAGATTTCCAAAATGTTATGTTCTTATGATGTGATTGATATTTCTTTTGTTTACACTTACTGAGCATTTGAGCTCACCATTTTATGTTTTCTTTTCCCCAGGATATAGAGAAAGGTTTTAGGTAAAATAAAGAAGATCTTTATGGGAGATGTTGAAGATGTTTCACCATGATTAGAAGATTATATTCCGAGTTTCCAAAGACACTAAACTATTACGATCCTTGTGTGTGTGTTTTTGTTATGTACTAAGTATTACACAAAAGTAATGTAATGTCCATGTACGTCAGGCTTCAGGTCTCTACAGTTGGTATCAGAGGAAAGGTTTAGTCAACCTTTGGAAACTAGGATGCGAAAATTTTAGTGAGATCCCTAGAGATATTTCTAAGGTATGACTAGGGATGTCCCTAAGGATAAGTGTACATATAAGATATAGTCCTAGAACTACGGTAACGATCTTCTAATTTAACCTAAGATGTTAGATATTGAGGGTGCTACCCCTTTACTATGTTGTTTTACCTAGAATGATTTTTGCCTCTCACACTATTCTTTTTGGGGTTTAGACGATGGCTGTAACTCGAAGGAACTGTGTTGATCATTGTAATGGACAATGCAATGATTGTCCTCCTGGACAAACAAATGTTATGGGAGATGGAGTGAAAAATATTATTGTTATACTTACACAAGCTATGAATCATTCTGGACTTCCAAATGAGGAGAGAAGGGAACAATATTCTATTGAGTCCTTCATGAGGTAACGTCCACCTTCTTTCAGTGGGTGTTCTGATCCACTTGTTGCTGAACAATGGATCAGTACCACTGAAAATATATTTTTTGTTCTTCAAGGTTATGAACATGATAAATTCATCTTAGCAGTATATTGTTTGGAAGGTGAAGCTGATCAATGGTGGAATCTTATCAAGAATACGAGGCAAAGAGATGAAATTGAGTCCATGGAATGGGACGAGGTCAAGAACTTATTTTTCAATAAGTACTTCCCTCGTATTCTTCGAACAAAGATGGAGAAGGAGTTTCTTGACCTAAAGCAAAAGGATGATGAATCTGTTGGTATATACGAAGCGAATTTTACAAGGCTTGCAATGTATGCATCTGGATTTATCATCAAACCTGAAAGTAAAGTTGATCGATTCTTTTGTGGCTTAAAAGCAAGTCGTCGAAGGGCATTAGCTATAAGAGACTTCAGTAGCTATGAAGAAATTGTGCATTGTGCTATCAAGGTAGAAATGGAAGTTGGTGTTACATGTCCATCTCATGGTTTTAACAAGATATGAAAGATAGAGTTCAAGGAGAAATCTTAGAATAATTGGGAAAAGAAGATGAATGTTTCCTTATGCACAATGTGTGGAAAGAATCATGGTGGAGATTGTCTTAAAGGGACTAGAAAATGTTTTAAGTGTGGAAAAGAAGTTCATCGAGCAGCTGAGTGTCGAAGTAATGGAAAAAGGGTTTCTAATGATGTGAATAAAGAAATCACTGCAGAGAACGCACCACCAACACTTCAATGCTTCAAGTGCAAGGAAATGTAGCATTATGCTAATAAATTCCCTAATCCAAGGGTTAGTGATGATTGAAATGAGCAACCGCTTAAGGAAAAGGACATAGGGAAGTCACATGCGATCACTATTGGCGATGTTAAATATGAAAACGATGTTGTGGAATGATTAAGTGTTTATGTAATGGGATTTCAAAACAGTATCATGGAATCTCATTTATGGTATTGTGGAATTTTGGAATATCTATGTATTGGTTTTAAATAATTATATGATACTGGTAACCACGAAAAAAAAGTGATTGAAATATTTTTGGAAAGTAGATGATATGTACATAATGAATGGACAAGAAGATAATGAGATGTTTGATTATATTCATGAGCTCATGATTGATATAAGGACTATGTTTATAAAATTTTGAGGATTTTGGTATGTGGAAAGAGTTATCTTTTGAAATCACTCATGTTTTCACTAAGATTCAATGGGTATTCATTTTTCAAGAGATTACATGATTATGGTATTCACATGACTGGAATGTGACGAACAAGATATATGAGGGATAAATGATGGCATTCACGTGATCATTTTCTCTATACTATGAGCTTGGACGGAAGTATTTTCGATAAGCCTAAATATTAGAATGGATTATGTTGGACATAAGTTAGTATTGTTTGAGGATAAAACTTTTTTTGATATTGTTGATGGGATGTTATAATAATGTAGTTTTAGAAAAAGGACAACCTGCAGGATGTGCGGCAACCCATCGCGTCAGCCAAGGCTGTGGGAATCGAACCCACAACTAAAGTGCGATGGGCCTTTATCTCATACCACTGGCCTACAGAAAGTCCCTGGTTAGTAGAAACTAGTTTTATTTTATTAAGCGGTATGATATATGAAGTATAAGTTCATTTTTTGAAACGTATATGATTAACCTCACCAAAGAAGGACTTATGTATATTTGATAACTATTGCTAAACTTTTGTTTGAAACAGATGGAATGACCCATCATTCTATCACATGATCTTTTAACACTTCACGAATAACAAATTCAACTTCATTTCGTTAAGAGATGAAGTGGAAATTGTTCAAAGCACGAACAACAGTGAGATTGTGCCAAAATCAAGTAAGTATTTCTTCTAATTCAAAATTTTCAACTTTAGGGAAATGATATTGAAAACCAAAAATGTTGTCCTAGTGATCTTATATATGATGAATCAGATGGTACCCTAGATCATCACAAATTTATGGCTTTTCGATTGTTGGCTTTTTCATAGCCATGTTCTCTACCACTCTCCATCAGAACATGATGGTTAGATTTCTCTTCCATATCCATATTTTCACCTATGTGGAAACCGAGTGATTAGTTAATTTGGGTAACTGTTACATTTCATACTTTAGTTTTTAAAGCCATGTTTTGGTATTCCTTTTTACGATGTGGGTTTCTATTAAACAAACTTTCGAGTAGTAAACCATTTATATCCCCGATGAATTTCGAGGGTGAAATTCATTTTAAGGGGGGTAGAATGTAACACCCCAAGATTTTATGAAAAATATTCTTTTAATTTCATTAATGTCTTGTGTTGTATTCTACACCAAGATTACCTTGTGCTATATGCAACACCGTATTAGCTTGCAGTATACACAACACTATTTTTGGATCGTGTTACACACAATTTTGATAATAGTTATTCTACGCAACATTGAGTATATATATATATATATATATATTCAATGTATAAATGACATATGGTTGGATTCTGTTATATGAAAAAACGAAGGATTCTTTCACAACACGCAACCCTGACATGGCTTGCATTACATGAAATCATGACCTTCCTCGATAGCGTGTGTTGTACGCAATACCGGGTTTTAATAAACAACGATATATTATTATAATATTGTCATAAACTAGCCGTTATGAATAGTATTAACTAAATTTTGAATTTTATAACATTATTATTCATCTTAAAAATTTTCTAGAACATGGTATAAGAACAAAATAAATTTTTCGGGTAAAATAGTATTTTTCAAAAAATGTAGTTTTGCCGCCTTTTGATGGAGCACCCACTTTAAATCTAGTTTTTAACATGTTTATATGTTCAATTTGACAAAATAAAATTCTTCTTTTGAATCAGGATATAAAAATTTACATTAGATAATGTTTTGATATTTTTCCGATAACTTTCATTTTTTTATGAATAGTAAAACACGCTATATTTTAATTAAAAACAAATTTTTTCATCGTAATATCTTATGTGGTTAAATTATAATATTTAATGGTTTTAAAGTATAAATAGAATATATTTTTACCATTTAATATAATTTATGTCATTAGCATTGATTTTACCTTGAATTCGTAGGTTAAATCAATTCAATCTTTTGCAATGTTTAAAAGAAAACAGGTTTTTTCTGTAGATAATTGTATTAGAGTTCTGTAAACTATTCATGTTCGAAGTTTAATGAAGTTTATCACTAAAGTAAAATCCAATTTTACCCTTCGGTGAGTTTTTAGTAAAGGATATGAAAGGAATCTTTTGTCGTTTTTCGTACGAGGTACATTTTGACTTTTCCGACAAAAGTACGAAGAATGTTTTTTTTAAATTATACGGCATGAATGGATTTTTATAACATTATTTCCAAGAATCTTCCTTTACATGTTTTCAAGTTTATTTTTAATCAACTTCTTTTAGTTTAAAATTGTATGACATGTTAAGAAAGGAAAAATGTTTTTGAAGTAGAAAGGATATTTTCTTCAAGAATGGAGTTCAAGTGTTTTATCAAAATTATTTTCCATCTAAGATAATAAAGGGTTCTGTTTTTATCCCTATTATTAAATTGATTTGATTATTTTGTGATGGAATTATTTTTATGAATTCCTTTATCTTATATGAATTTTTTTATGGTGTCATGATGTTAAAGATTCCCATTTTTATTACATGGGTTATGCCATGATGTATGATTTAGGATTTTTGTGGCACACATAAGAATGGTTTCATTATGAGATGGGTGGGACCTATATATCCCTCCAATGCATTGGGTAAAGATTTTATATCTCATGAGATATAAATGGATGGAATGGTAGGTTTTACCAGTTCAGTGAAACAGGACTGAAACGAGGAGTGAACTCGGTTCAGAAAGGGACATTGTCCACTAAGATAGTCTTGGAAATGAGTCTTGACTAATAAGAAATGATTCTCTATGATTATGTGTGTATGCCACAAAGTTTCATGATTTAGGTTATGATTATTGAAATTTAATTTCACTACTATGATTTATCCCATGTTATGAAATTATGCTCTCTTTTGTAGGTTAAGACTTCCAAAATGTTATGTTCTTATGATGTGATTGATATTTCTTTTGTTTACCCTTACTGAGCATTTGAGCTCACCCTTTTATGTTTTCTTTTCCCCAGGATATAAAGAAAGGTTTTATTTAAAAAAAAGAAGATCTTTATGGGAGATGTTGAAGATCTTTCACCACGATTAGAAGATTATATTCCGAGTTTCCAAAGACACTAAACTATTACGATCCTTGTGTGTGTGTTTTTGTTATTTACTCAGTATTCTACAAAAGTAATGTAATGTCCATGTACGTCAGGCTTTGGGTATCTAGATGAATAATGGGATTTGATATAACTATGGTAATATTACTTTTACAAATGGATTACACTGATAAACAATTGGATGGAGAAGCTTCTATGTAGCAAGGTGAGTAGGTGTGTGAGCGAACAATGAGGAAAAGAACATGGGAGAGAAACAAATGGGTAAAAATATGATATCTACATCATTTCCATTAATGTGACAGGTCAAATCGAATTGGTTACCCTCAGTATGTTGTATAGACATATTTATATAATGATCCAACATTAAAATACATGGATATTTTATTACTTTTTAAATAGAAAATATTATACTAATATAACCCATGATTTAGAGGATTACTTTATTGGGAAAATTATGCCCATGAAACACTTGTGCATAATTTAAAAAAATATCAAAATCTTTCTTATTTATCATTAAAATTAAATTACTTTTTCCATATAAAAAATAAATCATGAGGGTCTATATCAAATAAATTGGTGAACTAAAACATTGTAATGGTAGAAAAAAGGAAATGAATCAATAGTGTGTGGGTGAGTATAGTCAAAGCATGAGGTCAAAATCTTAGATTCATTGCCAATATCATGGGGGAGACATATTATAAATTCATCGAATATTCCATATACAATGTAAATACACATCAGTTTTTTGTGTTCAAATTCCACAAATAGTTGTGATTATATCATTATTTGGATAATAGATAACATATGTTCATAAATTATAACATTTACATGATATAAAAATAAAGTAACATGTTCATAAATGATACAATTAATATCATGAGATACATTTTTTCAACCCAGGTAATATAAATAATTTTTAAATTAACTAATATTTATATATTATATAATAAATATTCGAGACAATAATTTGGATAGAATAAATTACACACCACATCGAGCTTAAACAAACAACTAACTAATATTATTTATAATTTAAGATATATAAAACCCAATAGAGTTATTGGTATGGACATGAATAAAATATTTATTGAAAATAATTTTTAAAAATTAATATATTATTAATTCCTTGTCGACTAATTAATTATAAATATTGATAAAGCCCTTTTTAAAATAAAATGAAATGTTTTTTTGGAAAAATATATAAATGTGAATAGCTGAGTTTTAAACCATTAAATAAATAAATTACACTTGTAAGATTATATTAATTAATATATATATATATATATTATTCTTTCCAATTTCTAAAATTGGATTAATGTGTTTTCTAGACAAGATATAAGGTAAAATTAAATTTGATGCAAAAAATAAGTATTTTAAAAACGTGATTTTTATGCCTTTTGATCAAAATATTATTCTAAATTTAATTTATTAAACTTTTATTAATTATATTTAACAATGTTTACGTCTTATTTTTAGGTGAAATATAAATATTTACTTTGCCTTCATTTATGGTATTTTTTTCGGATAAGTTTTTTATTTTGATTGGAACTGAAAAACATTAGGCATTTTAATTGAAAAGTTTTTTCTATAAAATATTTTAGTGTTAAATTTCATATTTTAATCGATTTAAAGATATATTAGATCATGATTTTATCATTTAATGCAATTTTAGAATTTTTAATGAAATTCACATTTAAATTAGATATTAAAACATTATGAACTTTGGAACATTTTTTACTTTATAAACCAATTTTCTCGCTCCGTCAATGAGATACTTTTTGAACTAATTTTATCAAATTTTTTTATTTGGAAATTAGAAAATATTATTTCATATTTGGAATTATAAGGTAATATTTTATTTATTAGGTCCCTATTATTATTTTTAAATAATATGAATAGAAATTTTAGAACAATTTTTATTAACATGGATATTTGTAATTCTGGTAATTAAGAGAAATATAATATTTTATATAATTTAAAATCACCCTAAAACATTTACTAATTTATTTGGATGAGTTTTATTCTACCAAAATCTTATTTTTTAGAGATTATAACCTTACAGAGACACTTGTATGGTAAAATTTCATCTATATTATTATATTAAAAAATGTCTATTTTGTCAAACTTTTGTTGATAGTAATTATTATTTTTTAAATGTGGTTATATAAAGAATATATTCTTATATAAATATCATTTAGAGCTGTTAAATTTGTATCTACATCATTGTAATTTATTTATAATATTTAGTGATAATATAATTATATAAAATATTGACACAATGATGATGTGTAAATTGTATAATTAATGGAAGAATAAAATAAATGATATTGAAAATATTAAAATATCTATAAAATTATAGAATTAATGTTATCTATGAATTTTATAAAATAAATTGACATGTTATTGATTTTTTAAAATATTTTTTTCAAATATATCTTGTTGTTATGATTTTTTTAAATAGTTAAGTAACGAATAGCATTGATATTGACAATTTTGTCATTTTAAAAAAATTATATTTTATTAAAGGATATAATTTTTTTAAAATTATATATTTTTATTCTATTTTATTATAGATATTTCCTAAAATTTCATAAATGACTCATTTATGGTAATTATATTAACCTTCATAGTGTAAATTACATGATATCACCTTGATAACTAAAAGTGTAAAATAAGGGTTAAAAAAATTTAATAAGGATTAAAAATTAAAGAAAATATAATTTTTATTAGATGAATAGATTTAGAACCTCTCTCAAGTAGATTTATAAATTTCTAAATCTGGATTCATTTTATAACATTAAATTATTTTATATTAATTTAATATCTTAAAATTTTCAAGAGTTCCCCTCCCTCACCTATAAAATGGAATTCATTCTTCTCAATTAATCACTTCAAAAAACATATTGTTTCTCCATGATCTACCCTAATACCTTATTATAATCCCTCTCCAAAATATAGGATCTAATTTTTTGCAAAACAATCACCTTAAAGGTATTAAGGTTTTAATCAAAGGAGGTCATCCAAAGAAGAGGTATTGTTTTTAATTAAGTGTTTCAATTTTTTTTATTCTTGCACATCCATCTTTTATATTTACACAATGATGAAATAATAAAAAAAATATACATATTATACTGAGATTTTATTATGACAATATCATCACCTAACTACATATCATTTTCCATCAAATGAAAAATAAGAAAATCCTTCGTGTGTATGGTGGACTATGACCTCATGACCTGATATAATTCGGTTTCCATCACGTCTCTCAAAAAATGTTATAATTATGGAATTAATGTTTATATAATATATTAATGACATAATTATCATTATTTAAAATTATATATCACGTTTATTATCACCTTTTCGTTCATATAAAAATGATAATGTTTTCTGTACGTACATGTGAATTATCCCCTCCACGTAGCAATGTGATTCATTTTTCATCACCACATAATATGATGATATATACATATATATGTGTATTTAAATGTTTAATACGATATTTATTATATAATTGTATTTATTTACTGATAAAATAATAATTAACTCCATTCCATACAGATCAATGAAATATTGAAATAGTGCTCATGAATGCATATTACCTACTGTCCCCATGATTATAACATTGTTCATTTTTCATAACAATATATAAATGGTTGGATTTGAAAGTATCAATTTTGGATAAAAGTTATTATTATGTCATGAATATTGTTCTGGAGTAGATTGGCTAATTCCACATTGACTATTGACATCACACCAAATTCATTTTGTACTCATGTACTGAATATCGACAAAATTCCTGACGTGAACATAAATAATTACATTATATTTACTACTATTTAATTATTTTTATAAATGGAATAATATTCTTGAAAAAGGTTATGAATACTGTAAATAATTCACATAAGTTTATTATTCAGTAATATATTGATTGTACATGATGAGTCGAACCTAGTGTAAGTGATTTTCTTTTTAAAACCCTGATTAAATATTTATTTTTAAATTAATCAATGAGAATTTTTATTTTAACTTATATATAATGACTAGTTTCGTTCTATTTAATGATGAATTATTAATTTAATATTTTACTTTTACGTTTTATTCATATTTTCAATGAAAATGTGTTCATTTTTATGTGTATTGTTTTTATTTATCTTGAATGGTTTATTTTTATATCTAAATGTTTTTTTTCTTGTGAGATTAAAATGTTTTTAATGTGTTTAATTCATGATATATTACATTTAATTTTTTTATTATCAGTTGATCAAATTATAGCTCATTATTTGACGGGCTAATCTCCATTTTTTTTCAGTATATGATGGTTTAAGCCCCATTATAACTCAAGATATGACATGTGATCCCTGTTATAGATATCTAATGTGTTGGGTACTCTGGATATGAAATTTTACCAGAATGTTATTATAATTTTAAGGTTGAATGTAATGGTTATATGGTAATGATTTCTTATATAAACTTAAATATTTTTGAGGCATCATATTGTTTTTTTATAAAAATGGTTTTAATGGTTTTCATGATTCCACATCACTAGCGATTTCATTCATTATATACCTTAAAGAGATTTTTTTGTTCATCCCATATTTAAAAATATTTTTCAAAGGGAATAAAGTTGGTTGTGAGAAATATAAAAATCATGGAATATTTTATAATGGATTTTTTTGAAAAAGAATTCATGCATAATTTTAAACGTGATATATTTTTAAAAAATATTTATAATATTTTAATAATATCTGCTTTTATGATAATAGTATGTTGTGTATAAATGATGAAAAAATATACATTACACTAAGCCTAAAAATATAATCATAATTAAAGAAATTGAATTCTAGAATAATACTCAAGATTGAGTAATATTTATGGTTAGATCTATATAGTTTGTATCAATGGTCGGTTTATATAACATTAGATGTTGGAGTAATATTAAAACCATTCCATTTTAACAATATAACTTCTAAAAAATGTAAAATGTTATGGAATCATAATATTACCAAATTAATTATTCTAATATATGCATATTCAGAATGGTTGTCCATAGAGGAAACATGGATGTTGTGGTGGGAGGATATCAAGAAGAAATCATCAATCCAAATTTGCATCCCAAGATGATTGGAATATGCATCGAAATGTTTATTACTATGATAGATATATTAATACATTATATAAATGATGGTGACATACATGTATATCATCAACTAGATCATCCATGGAGGAATACGTCCACAATTGAGCATTTTATGAAGAAACATCCTCCATCATTCAATGGAACCTGAAATATTATGGTAGTTTTTAATGGATCAATGCTCTAGTGAAGTAATTTGAAGCCATGGGATGTTAGGAAAAATAATAAGGTAACCTTATATATTAATCACTTTGAATGTGAATATGGATAATTGCGTTATCTATTTAAGAATACTAGAGTGAATGATTATCTTGAAACATCAGAATGAGATGATTTTAAGATACTTTTTCTAGGAAAATATTTTCTTAAAACTATTCGAGTCATATTGGAGAAAACCTTATTGGAACTAATGAAAAAAAGTGATTAAAATGAAATTGTGTATGAATCCAATTTTATGAGAATGGCCATGTACTTACTAGATTTTTTGGACATTAATATTAAAATCAATAAAATTTATTTTAATGTGAAATGATTTTTATGAATACCATTGTCTTAACATGACTTTAAAATTAATGAGAAACTAGTTAATTGTGTTGAGAAACATGGGATATATTTTCCTGAAACATATTTTCCTCATGATGAAAAGAACAAGTTAGGTTGGCAGGCTTCGAAGAATAATTCATCAAAGAAACCTTGAGTTAGGGAAGTCAAATTACCATCAAATGAAAATATTTGTAAAATGAATCCTGTAGAATTTATTCTTAATTATAGGATGTGCTACCAATGATGAATGTTTGGAGACATGACATGTGACTATATGGAAATGATCATAAATAATAATTAATGCTAATGGGAGGATTCTCTAATTGTTAAGAGTTGGGTCATATTTTCCTAATGTTTGTCAAAAGATCATCAATTAGGGGGAAATAAAAAATATTATAAACAAAAGGGTGTGGAAATATATTTTACAACTACAATAGTAGATGATGAGTAATCAAACAATGTGGTGTTAGTTACAGTTCATGTTTTTATAGAATGTCCCAATGTGATGGTAGATTTAGGTACTATACATTCCATAATTTATGAGAATGTTTTTTGTATATTAGAAACTACATGACATAAAATTAATCCAGAACATATGGTATAAACACCCAGGGGAAATATTACAGAAAATATAAATAATAAAAATTTCCTTTCCATTTTATATTAAAGGAATTTACCTGGAAACATTATTGTTCAATCTCTATTAATATTTCATGTTATTTTGGCTATATATTGACTTTTTCACACTATGATTGATTAAAGAGATATAAAATAATTTTTTTGAAAGAGTTTTATTTTATATAAAATAATGATCATGTACTACTGATAACATATCAGGTAGACGATAAATGGTTAAAATATGAAAATAAATGTTATCTTGAACATATTATTGAAACCATCTGAACTGTTTACATTAATGATTTTATGGTGGTAAATGAGTATTTTGATGTTTTTTTCATGTGAATTGAATGATATTATACATGATCGGGAAGTTGAATTTGCTGTTGAATTAGTTTTGGAAGGTAAGACAATTTTTAAACCCCTTTTTGAAATAGATAAAATGGATATGGTAGAGTTAATGATGTAATTTTTGGATTTATTAAATAATTATTTCATAAAACCTATAACTTCATAATGTGGTGATAATTTCTATTTTTTAAAAGGAATTATTGTTTAATAAGACTTTTCAATGATTATAGAACCATGAATAACACCACTATTAATAAATGAAATCATTTTCTCCACAACAATGTTTTTTTCAATCATATATAAGGAGAATAGAATTTTTCAAAGGGTGACATGAGGTTAGGGTACTTTCCATTGAATATAATTGATGGAGATATTTCTAATAAATCACTTATAACCAGGTATTGGAATTATAAAAATATTTTTAATTCATTTATTTTATCTAACACAACTACTGTATTCATGGATATAATGAATATAATATTTTTTGAGGTTATGGATAATTTTTTTGTTTTGTTTATAGTTGAAATTTTGGTATTTCATTATTTTAAGGAGTTAGATGGATGAAATATAAGGGATGTATTGAAAAAAAGAATCTATATGGGAAGATCAATAACTGTGAATTTTGGTTGCAAATTTTTTTTTCATTGTAAAATTTTATTTAATGAATAAACAATTGTTGATCCTACTTAAATAATGTTATTGAATAGTGGTAAAAACCCAAAAAATATAACTGATATTCATAGCTTTCTTTGTTTAGAAATCTATTACTAGAGGTTTGTTTGAGAATATTCATGGTTTTCTATCCTACTATATAATTCAAATAAAAATTTTGTTATGTTTATATAGATAAAATATTGTGATTATTGATTTTAGGACATGAAAATAATATTAGTGAATGATCCATTAAATGGACTACCTTCCAGTATTATTGATTTTTTAAACTATATTTATTCTTCATTGAGAGGACTTGGTTGTGTCCTAATGCAGAATGATATGGTAATTTATTACGATTCAATTCAACTAAAAACTCATGAGTCAAATTAAATTGTACATTATTTGTAATTTGATACTATTTTTTGTCAATTAATAACTATGGTGAATCATTTTTATTGAGTAAATGTGAAATATATATAGACTATCAAATTGTGAATTATATATTCACATTGAAGGAATTGAACATGATTCTTAGAATATGGCTAAAACAAATTAATTATAAGTATTTCATGATTCTTTACCCCCTTATAAAAGAAAATATCATGGATAATTCCATGATTTCTAAAATTAACTCAATGTTCACCATGATACATTTGGTACATGATCCTTCAGTTAATTATTTGATAAATTTTGTCTTCACTATTATTAGTGTTGTAAAATCCTATGTTTTTTGTGTTTGTGGAGTCATCTATATCATACAAAATTACACAATCACATAAGGTAGATATTGAGTTATAGAAAATGGATAAAATATTATAAAAGGTAATGTATCCAAAATTTTATATTTATAATGATTATAGTTTAAGACTTGGAAAGTTATTATGTGTTAATTTTTATTCACAATTGAAGAAGGATTTATTATATGAATCTCATATTTCTAATTTTAAGTACATCCTATATGTACTATGATGTAAAGAGACCTTTTAGATTATTACTATTAGAAAAAAATGATATGGGATATTGTTTACTTTACTGGGATGATTTTTATTTATAATATGATTAAATAAAGACGAATATTGCAGAAGGGGATTCTTCAAACCTTTCTACTTCCATAGTGGAAATGGGAAAATATATCTATGAAATTTTTATTGTTATTACCAATTACATCTATATATTATAAAATTTAGTTTGAGTCAATATATATCGAGTGGTGAAATATATACTATTTATTCCAATTTAAGACACTCGACCTCTAGATCTGCTTTCACTGTTATAACCTAACATGATAGTCAGGTTAAAAAACATTCCCCCTACATCGTATATGATCATGATCCCAAGTTCACTTCTAAATTTTTAAACTCCTTCATAAGTTAGTTGGTACTGAATTATATTTCATTACATCTTTTCATTCCCAATTATATGGGATGTAAGAATGAATAACTCAAAAAATAGAGGATATGTTATGTGCAACTCAATGGATCCCTATATAAGTTGGTATTTACATAATTTTTTGATTGACTTTTTTTATAATAATTTTTTTTCATTATAATGATGTAAACATTTGAGGCATTGTATGGAATGAGATTATTAACACCATAATTTTGGGATGAAGTAGGGGAAAAAATATTATTGTACCAGAATTGTTAGTGGAAATGGTAGATAATGTTTGATGATTCATTGACACTTGAGAACAACTCAATGTAGTTTGAAATGTTATCCATAGAATCAGATGAAGGATATTTCTTTTGAAGTTGGTTTTCATGCCATTTTTAATGTTTCACCATGGGAACATTTTATGTGTTTTCTTATGATGGTGACTATAAGTCCAAATTTCATTAGACTTATTGAAATTATAGAAAAATTGGATCAGTTTCATATAGAGTTGCCTTACCTTCAATTTTATCATAAGTGCACAATATTGTTCATGTATCAATTTTATGAACATATATATTGGATACATCTACGATTTTGAGTATTGAAGTTTTTAATATGTAAAAGAAAATTTCTTTTGGGGAATAACTATTACATTTTCTTTACCAAAGGTAGAAGATGTTGTAGAATATGGTTATTCATCAGGATACAGTTTTATGGCTTACCCAAATGTTTTAAGGGTCAATGTAAGAATTTGATGATACTATGGGTGAATCGTATCCACACATATATTACATGTGAATATGATTTTGATGGTGCAAATTTGAAATATAGGGGAAGAATGTGAAAACCCTTGTAATATAAGTATTTTTCTTATTTATTAATATTTATGAATTAGATAATAATTAAAAGATACACTATATATTATAGAGAACATATTATGCCACATCGAGCTTCAATTAACAACTATAAATTATTATTTACTGTGGAAGTTTTCACATAGTCATGAGAATGGATTTTATTAAAATGATTAACGAAATTATAGAGTATTTTGATTAAATATATATATATATATATATTTAATTATTTATTGATAATTAAATTACAAGTGGTGATAAAACCATTTTTTAAAATAAAATTTTTTTTTTCTGGAAAACTATTGTTTATAAGAATTTTTTTGAACAAATAAATAAATAAATCACTCATGTTGTATTATATCAATGAAAAATATATATAATCTATCAAAATATTTTTTATAATTAATTATACATGTTCTTTAGAAAATATATAATTAGAAATCAATTTTATGCATAAAAGAAGTATAAAATGGTAATTTTTTACCTTTTTATGGTACTGTAATTATAAATATTTTTTTAACACATTTATACATTATAATTGACTAAATAAACTTATTATTCATTAGTGTTATATCAGAAATTACTTTTGTTCTATTTTTAGTATTTGTTATGATATATTTATTATTTTGATGAATAGTAAAACAACTAATGCATTTTAATTGAAATCCACTCTATAATAAAATATATTTATATTGTTAAATTATAGGTTTTAATTTTCATAAATTATATTTATATAATTTTTTATCATTTAATATAATTTAGCTCATTATAATCAATTTGAAAATGAAATTGGATATAAAAACCTGGTAATGTTTTTAAAAATTTTACAGCAAAAAATTGTTTCCTCATTCAATTAACATGATTGATATTCAATTAAAAAGAATCACATTAATCACTTTTATTCAAACAATAAAACCTATTTATTTCATCAATGAACTTCCAAAATACCTTCCTAGAATACATTCACACATTATATGTCTCTTATTTGAGGAATAATACTCAACTTTTAGGTGTTAAGGTTTTAATCAATGTAGGTCATCTGAAGAAGAGGTATCATTGTAAATTAAGTGTTTCTATTTTCTTTATTCCTCAACATCCTAAAAATAAACATCCACTATGTTCAAATAATAATTATATCTTTGAAAATGTTTTTTTTATAATGTTAATTCCACCACCTAAAAACCATTTCCCATTCAATACAATTGGAAAACAATTAATCATTTGTCTGTGTGATGGACTACGAGATCGTGAACTGATATAATTCATTTTAAATAACCATATAATAAAACTGGTTATAATGATGTAATTAATGATTATATATGATAATAATTAAATAATTAACATAATTAAATAATAATATATCATATATGTTATTGCCTTTCAATAGATATAATAATTATAACATCATTCATGCGTATTTGTGATCTATCATATCAATGAAGTGGTGTGATTAATTTTTTATCATCACCTCATATGGATGATATATATAAGTAAATTTAAATGTTTTTTATGTTTTTTATAAAATTAATATTATGTAAATAATAAATCCTTATTATCTTCATTACATAATTATTAATGAAAAATTTAAATGATACTAATGGGTATGTAAGGTCTACAATCTCCATGATGTTATATCATTATACGTTTTTTATCATTATACATAAATGGTTTTATTTAAAAGTATAACTGATGCAGAAAATTGATTATTATTTCATGAATATTATTGAAGTAAATGTCTACTAATTCCATTTTCACTATTGATGTCATTCCAAATTCATTTAGGACTCACTTACCGAATATTAACAAAACAAACAAAATGAATATTAATTATTATGTAATATTTATAAATGAAATAAGTAATATTAAAGGAATAATAAAAAATAACTTTTTTCGAAATATATTAAATATTTATCAAATTTTTATTATGTAGGAAGATAAATATTCTACCTGTTGAGTCAGAGCCTCAGTAAGGGGCGTTCTTTTAAAAACCCACATTTAAAATTCATTTTTAAAAAATTCAAAGGGTATGTTTTTTTAACTTATACAGTATGAATTGTTTCTTCTGTTTTATTGAAATTTTTTAAATTTAATTTTTAATTTCTAATTTTTAATTTTTTATTTCGAAATTACTATTATCGTTTTAATTTCTAAGGTTTTAATATTCTATAAATGATTTTCACATGAATGATATATATATATATATATATATATATATATATATATGTTTTTATAAAGGTTTTAATATAATTTTCAAATATTAGTTTCCTGATATGATCCTTGTAATTTATTTATAATGGTTTTCCCCATTATTTCTCATGACATTATGGGTTGATCCTTATTATATCACAACATATTACATGTTGATCACCATTAATGGTGCAGACATGACAGGTGATCACCATTATAGATCTCCAAATGATTGGGTACTATGAATATAGAAACAAACCATAAGGTTATTCCATTTATAAGGGTGAATGTGTGAGTGAAGTGGTCATTAAATCCTAAGGAACCAACATGATTTTTCTATTAATTATATTTTTACTATAAGAAAAGTGTTTTAATGGTGGTAAAGTTTTCACTAGACATAAAATTTATTTCTTCGTGTCCATTACTGTGATTTTTGTGATTATCCCATGTTATAAAATGTTTTTTTAGTTTATACTAATGGAAAAGAGAAAGAAGAAATTGAAGTTATGTTTTATAATGATTTGTTTGATAAATAATCCTTGATTAATTTTAAATGTTTTATATTTTGAAAATAAAAATTGATACCATGGTAGTAGTATATAAATGTAACATTATTTTATGTTATGTATGAATGATGAAAAATTATCAAAAAATGTAATCCTGAAAATATCTTTAAATGTAAATAAAATTAATGATAGAAAAATTAAATATTATGTAATCTTTATGGTCAATTCCTTATATAAATTCAATTACCCAATGTATTCGAGGCTATAATTTTGGTCCAACACATCACATCATAAAATTATAAAATTAATTCTTGATAGATGTAACATATTATTATCATAGTAACTAATTAAAAACATTGAAAATCATCTGTTTCCTAAATGTGTTACATATAATACAACCTATAAAAACATATGGGAAACTAATGTGAAAATTGATATCATACATGTGAATAAAACATCATTTTTTCATTGGAGGAGAAACAACACATGAGGAGAAAAAAAAGCTTTTTAAAAAAATAATTATTTCATCATGACATTTATTTTAGATTGGATTAGAAATTATTTTGAGTAGGTAAAATCATTTTTTTATATAAAATAGAAAGGAAAATGATTCCAAATAAATTTTTATGATATTATGAAAATATCAATATTAAATTCATTCTAAAATAGAATATTATCTAAATAATGTAATTGGTTTTAATAATCCCCTAACCATAAGTCACTATTAATTTCATAACATTTATGTCCCCTATATAATAAACATAATATTACTAAAAAATTAACCAATTTTTTTAGTTTATTTTAGTTAATAATTATCAATTATAATCATAGTGTTCTATTTCATAATTCTCATTTTTTAAGGTGAAATGTTTTGGTTCCATGTTTTCTTCAAAGGTTTGCTGTTACACTTTTATTTATCCATTTTGTTTAATGTAATTAATATATTTGTAATATTAATTATAGAAGGATAAAATTAATATATTTATCTATTATATATCATAAATAATTTAATTTATCTATCCATAATTATAATTATAATGAAAGAATCGGGAACATCTTGTATGAATGTTATCTAGTACATAACAAGACATTATATGAAGGGGTGGTATTATTGTTTAAATAATACATTATAATTGGAAAATTTTTTAAAGGTTCAAACAATTAATATATTTTATAATTAATATTAGATGAATTTTTTGAATATGATATATAAAAATTTTATGTGTAATGTAAAATAAAAATAATACTTGATGAAAACATACCCATTCTTAGGTGTTTCTTCTTCTATCTAACACTAAAATCCCTTATTTTTTGGAGTTAGATTACTCTATAATTTGCCTTATTATTATAATTATCTTAATAGAATATATTTTTTTATTGCCTTGGAATTTTAATGTGGATGTGATGTTGTTTTTCATGGGGTAGAAGGGTTATTTATAATTCAGAAGAGGTTAATTTTGAGTAACAATTTTGAAAAAAATATTATATCCAAAATAAACAATGTAATTTTGGTTTTTATAGAATAATAAATCTGAAATAAGTTTTATTGAATTTATTTGGGAACATAATCAAATATATAAATATAATTCATTATTTTAATAATAGTTAATGTACAAAATAATAGAAATTGATTTTTTAATACATTAGAAATAATATTTTAGAAAATACATTTTATATTTAAAAAATACGTTTGTTGAATATAAATGAATTATTTTTATATTTTAATATGATCTTGGTTGATACATACTTTCTATAATCGATTACTTCATCATTACATCAAGAATTCTTTTAATTAAAATACACTAGAAATGAAGATTTTTCTGTATTCATCATAATATTGATATATTTCATAAAATAATAAAACATAACCCTATGATATTCTTAAAATTGTAATTTCAAAAGTAATGTTTTGTTCAAAAAATATTCAAACAAATGTAATTTTAATTTTCAGTATAATAATAATTATAATAATAAATAGCTTAAAATACTCTTTATAAAAGACATGTAAATAATTTCATTTAATTTTTAATCAATGTATTTATTTTATGTAATTATTATATTTATATATAAAAAAATTAAATGTCTGTATATTTTTTATTTTATATTTTGTTAATTTGATGTAAAATAACAATTCCAAAGATTACATAACTAGTCCAATATTTATATATCCTCCTAAAAATACTACATAATTAAATCATTAAATAGTCATAAAATCTCCCCCCAGGCTTATATATCTACATTTTATTAGATGTTTACATATTAATAATATTTTCTTTTTTCTATAATATTTGTTGTAGGGGTGATGATTCTAGAAAATTGGATGAAAATGAATTTTCTCATTCAAGGTTTCATAAATTATATTTTCCATCCCCTTGTAATGTTTGGCATTTTCATGTGTTTTGTCGATAATTAATTTAATTATCTTCAATTATTAAATAAATTAATTTCTTATTCTTTATCTGATGTATGTGTATGATAAAAAATATTATTACATAAGACATATTTATTTCATTAAGAAAATATGTCTTAAAAAAATTGGGATGTTACCATTTCCCCTATATATAATCTTTATCATTCAAGCTCACAATCATATTCTTAGTTATAAATAGGTGCTGGTAGTTTTGTTTCAGTTTTTGTCACTATATCGCACATCACCTATTCGTATTTGTGGTTCCTCTATAACAATTTAAAATGCCATGTTTTCTTATTGTAAAGAACATTATATCTATATTCTATAGTATTCACTGGGTTCAAATCATACCTGTGGCCATACTCTAGATTTACAACATATGGATTCAATATATGTGAGAGATTATATTTTTTCTTCTTATTGAGGGAGACATGAAACACATTATGAACATGATAAATATTTGGTGGGATTTAAATATTAAATTCTACTCATCCTATACGATATGGGATCTAAAAGTTGTTAATTAACATAGTGATAAGATTAATTTCATTATAATCTGCATTTCTCTATTCCATGGTTATATTTAAATGAAAACATTGTCTCCAAATTCAAACTTCATATAATTTTAATGGATTTCTAAATATCTGTCCAACTGACTAAGATAACATTTTATATAACTTAGTATTTCATGGACCTACTATATAATCCCTTGACTAAGGTCATGTCAATGTATCTTTCATTGTCCAAAATTATCCCAATAAGTATATTTTCAATATTTCATCGTATACATATTATTATATAAAGCATTATGAATTTCGTAATGGGAAAATTTCTCATAAGAGACTCACTTAATGGGATATGTTGATCCATTCCAACATAAAAATCCATTAAACTATATATGATGATCTCATTAAGAATTTAAATATTCCTTTCTGATTGGCCAACAATTTTGGGGTTCTATAATGAGAAAAATCAATTTATTATTTAAAATATTTTGCAGTACTTATCTATAATTTAGATTTGGACATTTAAAATGGTCAATTATGTTCAAACATTAATCTTCATGAATTACCAACAATTTAATTACATATATAATTGGAATTTATTCTAGTTAAAAATCTTCCCAAATAGTGATCATATTGGTAGATTAATTGATTTCAAACACTGTAACCCATATCACACAATATAATTTTGACATCATTGATAGACAGGTGACCAAGTCCATAGTGAAATTCTCTAATTTCAATATAGTGATGTGATATGTTTTCCTCAACCCAATAGTCATTTGTAATTATTATTAAACGTGATAACATAAAATGAAAATTGAGGTATACACATAAATTACCAACAACATGTTGTACTACTATAATCTATCTAATATATCATGATATATATTGTTTATTCTATGATATATAGAGAAATATGAGATTTGATAATTATCTAATAGATCTATATTCATCTCAAGTTTTTCTGAAACAAAAATTCTAGTTCCAAATAAACTCAAAATAGTTTCTTCTATATATAATTCTTGAGTATTAACTTCATTTTATATATTCTACATTTTGAAGCTCTATATCATTTCATTGTGCCTCTATGATATTATGTATAAATTATTTGTGGGAAATGATTTTAAACATGTATGAATTATTCCCAATTATTATGAATTAATGAACCTTCAATATAATATCAATGATGATACATTCTATATCATTATATATCCTTGATTGTGGAGATGATTATTTTTAGATAAGGTAATTTGGTTCTATATTATCTTCCACATAATGTTATTGGACAAAGATATAATTATACTGTATTAGATATTATAACTTTATTGGACACAAGATGATTCTATTTTATTTATAAATATACACTAAGATCTTATGATCATCATATATTTAAAAACTCTCACAATTTATTTCAAAATTACAAATCATTAAAGAAAATATCAGATATTTTAACTTCATCTCATGATTCTAGAATTTTATCTCATGGATCTTCAGTTTTCATGAGGCATAACTATCATTTTTTATCCTTCATTTCAATAATATATGAAAAATTACATTTCAATATCAGTATATATAAAAAATCTTTAGTGCAAGTGTAGTTATTACCTTCTTTGGGAGAAAAATTTTCATTCTTCTACCTCTCCAATATATTGATATTTCACTAAATTATATGTTATCATAGTTATAAGTCTATTAAATCATGTCATTTTTCTAAAAAAACAGAAGAACCATAATAAGAAACCAAATCTATAGATTTCAATGACACTTGTGGGTATGGGGTGTTCTTAAATTTACTTTTTTATTGACGTTTCATTAGAAATCTCACCTATTGTGATGACATTACCCAATAATATGAGTTGGTGCCTCTAATAAGCCAGACCTACTAAGAGTTGTATATATTTTATCATTTAATAATGTTTTGAATATAATACATAGATTCTCTTCATGTGCCTCATTTTTTAAATTGATTTTGAGAATAACATCTATGAAACCTACCAAAACATATTTAAACTTAGTCTATAAACGATCTTTTTATAATAATCATGAATATATATGGGGCATTTGTACATCCAAATTCCATCAATATGAACTCATAGTGTTTATACATTTAATTAAAAGAAAAATATTTAATTTCTACCTCATTTACCTTTATTTTGGGATATCCAAAATGAATATCCTTTTTGTAAAAGTATTGATATCCATTTAATTGATAGAAAAAGTAATAAATCCTTTTCAAGGGATAACATCACATTATGGTGATATATTGATCTTCGAAAAGCAATTCACTACGAAATTTTACCAATCCTTTTTATAGAAAAAGTGAATCAGTGTAACCTGCAGGAATTCACCAAGGAGTATGAAACATTTTTCCAAATTCTCTTGAATAATCATCTGAAACTCCTCCAGTTCAATCAGTGAAATCATATAATGAAATTCAAAGATATATGTGGTTATGATAATAAGCTCTAATGGTAACAATGCATCTGGATCTAGGTCTTCTCTGGTTTATAATTAATGAAGTATGTTATGGTATTCTGATGCATAAAGAATATCTATTAGTTTGACAACGTCCATTGGCTCCACTATTTGGGAAATGTATTCTTATTTATAGTGAATAAACACCAACACCGTTTATGCCTTTTCCCAACTATATTACTGATAATAATTTAATTTTTATTATAGTAGTATATGGTTTTGAATTTGAAAATTGATTTCATTCCCCCAATATATGATTTGATATATATGTAATGAGAACCAAACCATTCCTAAAATTATCTCAAATACCAAAAAATTGAAGGATTTTATTACTTTCTAGAATAGTAGGCCCACATATTTGTGGAATCAAGGATGTTATTTGTGTGATGTGGAATATGTATTGTGTTTTTATTAACATTCTCATTGATGATCTTGTATTTTTTCAATAGTAGAATATTACAGTAAAAGTGGAATATAGTTTTGAACATGGAAACCTTTCATGGTGTTTCACAATTAAATTTTGTCAAAATTCCAGAGGAAGAGGCTACAATCCCAAGGATGTGTTTTGTGGAATAAAACGTTCATGACTATAGTAAAGGCATGGGTTTTTTTTAAACTATTTTGAGGATAACAATGATGTAGAGCATCAGAAATGGATATGGTGATCTTCGCAAATATGAGAGCTAGAGCATTGTGATTGGTTGATGTGGGGACTGTGATCTTCGCGACTATGTCAAATTTAAAAGGGGAATCACAAAGGGGGGATCACCATGAAGATGTTTTGGAGAGATCCAAATAATGCATTGTATGTGGTATATTATTGTGATCTTCCAAGACTATAAATATATGGGTACCACCCCCACCTCATAAGAATCAAAATTTTCAATGAAATTCTTGAATCAGTTTTATTTCATGATTCTGGTAGATATCTATGATTATAGGTTTCTATGTGATCATGATCATCATGAAAATACTTGATGGCTCTACAATAATGCCAATTCTTATGAGTAAAATTAGATTCATGAAGATAAGGTGTTTTATGTTGAATTTTTAAGGTTTGCAGAAGAGTGTTTTCTGTGAGGGCAATGAGATTTGTCAGGAAAGTCTAATCCATGAAGGAACTTAGCATCATGTATATATGGGAATTCATGAAGAAGCATCGTGAAAGGTAGTATTGAATATCTGTTATAAAGGAAAATGCATTAAGAGTTCATCAACTCATGTCTAGAGTCTAAGTATGGTCTCCATCTATTTTATGGACAATGAAATTTATACCAATCCATTGATGTGATCTTCATATTGATAAAAATTGTTTAAATTCTCTTAAATCTGTGATCATGGGGTAGTTTATGTAAGTGATCTACGTGATGGAATTTTAAAACCCTAAAATCAAGTAGATGGTATTTTCCTATAACACATTGACTTATTCAAATCATTTATATTTCACATCAATTAATGATTAGTTGATTTTAGTATGAACGAAATTGTTCTTTTTTATTCTACTTGGACTAGACCTTAGTGGAAAATGAAGTAAAAATGTTATGCGGTCTTCTTTTATGTGATTGTTTGTTATCAAGACATTCCAATTAAATAGGTTTAAAATGATACAACCAATGTTGAAACATAATCTGTCACATTATGAGAAAATTTTAAAACACTGATTCCCCAATCCCCTCTGAAGGAGTTCTGGAGTCATTCAATATTCTAATATGATAATATTAAAAAACATAAGATGCATTTATTTTACAATTACGTGTCTTGGTAAAATTATATGGTTTAAGGACTCATGGATTTGATCTAATAATTATATTATGCTTGATGTGTATAAATGAATACATAGTACAAATTCATGTAAAACCATTAACATTCATAAGAAAATACGAATTATACCTTATAAGATATAATTTACATGCTCCACTTCAATAGTAATTATTAACTAATTACATGATTATTCAATTGTATTTAATTGTCTCTTAAAATGAATACCCCAAGGAAACATTAGTTGTTATATAGTCATTTATAATTTCATTTCTCTCTAATGTTAATACAATCAACCATTCGTTTTGTAGTATAAGATGTCTTCATTTCAACGATCATGATAGATAACTACATCATTCTTATTTGAAATTAAAAAATATGGTGGCCTTTTCCTAGAAAGGTTAAGCATTTTCCTATCCACTTGATGTAATTCCAATACTGCATTATCCAACATTTTTTTAGTGTGTGTGGTTGGATACCATTTCCTACATTTTCATTTGACCAACAATATTAAATATTTATTCATATATTATTATCTCTATTACAATTTATTTATTCATCAAACATCATTTACGCTTTTATATCACATCAATGTACATCCTTATAACTACCAAACATTCATACTGATAGAGGTTGTTAGAGGTGTGGTTTAAATCCACTATTGAATCTTTCTATATTTCTATAATTTTTGAACAAATTACTCAAGTGATATTTCAAAAACATTTGTATGATTTCCAGATAAGCCTTTAAAAAATAACCTCCAATTTCATTGAACTCAAATAATTCACTCTCTATCATTGATCAGTGGAATATAGGGATGTTATCTGTAGAAATATGTACGTAATATGTTCCCAATCAAATAATTAAATTTAATTCATGATATGTGTATTAATTAAAAACGTTCACCGCATTCCAGAATCTCTATCTAAATAATAGATGTATAGAGTAATAGTCCCCATCAAGGAATAATAGATTTTAGACCAGATCATATACATTGATTTAACCCATTGTCTAGTAGAAAGTGGATTGGAAGACCCACTAAAAGTTGGAAGTTGTTTCCATATATAAAACTCAATAGTTAGTTACTTTCTCTTGGGTGAAGGAGGATGTTGTATATGGTTCCAGTAATTTCTCATTTCTAAAGAATAATGGGTAAAATAATGATGACATTCTCAACTACACTTCCAACAGAATTTGGGATGTTATTTGGAATATAATTGAATTGTCCATAGTATGGTTTCACATTTTGGTTTCTCTACGTTCCCACCAATTTCTAAAATTCAAATTTATTGAAAAATTCATAAGTTAATGAGTCATAAATAAATAATTTATACATATACAAAAAATAACTATAAGGTCATATCTGATGGGATACCTGTATTTAGTGTTTTGTAAAATGATTCATCTAGGATGTATTACAATACATATAAATATACATAATTTTTTTTCTTATTTAATAATAATATTAATTATAAAATTAACTAAATAATCAACAAATACCAACTATAGAGACCGATCCTTTTCTTACATGGCTATTACAGTATTGTTTTCATTAATTAATACTATAATGATAAAATGCAGGATCCAACGATTTTTGGTCTTTTGATAATTAGACTCATATAAATCATATATATAATAAAGCATAATTATTTATTTAAATAATTATTATTTATCCCAAATATGTTATCACATTTCTGTTAGTATATATAATCACCTGAGGATTTACTTCAATGAAATGGTTGAGGAAAAATCCTTGTAAGGGGAAAAATATGTGACATAAATCTATAGTATGTGGGTGAGCATAACAGACATCATAATGTCATATGAATACAACCATCATCCATATCATGAAATTTATTATTAATAAATTCATGTAATTTGGAATATTAATAATAATGAAACATCATAAATTATTTGTCAAATACCACATATATTTGTGAATAATGATAACAATATGTACAGACATATCATATTTGATGAAATCAAAATATCAGGTTTTAAAAAATACTAGCATTATTTTCATTGATAATATTCATAATATGATGACATAAATCACAAAATATAAGGTATTGGGGGTCTATATAATTCCCCCCACCCCATAAATTTATAAAATGATCAAAATCATGCATGGGAAACTGAACATATTAAAATCCTATTCTTGAATTAAAACTATTGAAGTGAATAGTTTAATTATATGAATTAAAATAGCATACACCATGTAATATCAATTGGCTTTCCCAAATGATAAATAGTGATCATAAATTAGAATAAAATGTTTTTCCCTTATAGGATAAACAATACATGAGGAGTCGAAGGTGCGAGTTAAAAAAAAGAGAGACATTTTGAAAAAGACTTTCATATTGGAATAGATTTCAATTTGATAATTAAGGAACATATATATCATTAAAAATTAATGGGAATTTATTTTTATATTACATTTCTGGGATTTTATTTGTATATATATATTAAAAAGATGTGAAATTTGAGATAATTTAATATATAGAATTGGTTTCATGAATCAATGTACCTTAAATGACACATTATTTTGTTTCTTATATACCTAATGACTAATTTATATTGGTTATTTAAATAATTTAATATGATAACTATGTTATTATTTTGGACAATATATAAATTATAATCAATGTCTTCTGTCTCTTAAATCCAATCATCATTAAAGAATAATTTTTTTGTCATATTTTAAATAAATATTTCTAGTTATTCTTCTATTTCACTAATCTAAAAAATTTAATTGATAAATTTATATAATTAATTAAAAAATACTATACTATATATTTTTAAAAATAATATATGATAACTAATTTTCTATACACATAAATTAGGATGGTCATAGGGAATGATCTTAAAATGAACCCGTTGTTGGGTAGCTGTCTATTAATGGGATATTGTACAAAATGGATGAACGAGATGTATATAAATGTTAATTATAAATTGTAATTTTTATATTTAGTTATCAAAATTAATATAATTTAATAAACTATCTAATAAATCATATAATAATTTTTTTCTAAAATTGATGAATAATTATATGAATAGAAGAGGAAAACAAAAATACTAGTAGATGAAAAAATATCGTCTTATCATTGATGTTTCTCTTTTATAATAGTAAAAAAACTTGCTTATTAGAGTCAGTTTTATCCAAAACAATATAAGGATTAGAAAATATTTATAGATATTATTTTTCAATATCGTTGTCTTTGTTATGTGGGTGTGAAAAGGTTTTCCAAGAGGAGGGGAGGGTAATCTATAGTTGAGGAGAGTGTAATTTTAGGGTTAAAATATTGAATAAAACACTACATACATGGTAAAACATGAAATATATATACTTTTTACATAATGAGTCATATATCAAAATGGAATAATGGATTTAGGAAATTAATATTGTAACACCCTGAGATTTTACAAAATATTTTTTTGTATAACATTATCATTATTTATATTTTCCATTTCACACAACTACAAAAATGGTTTTTATTGAAGTAATATGTCTCTCTTGAGTTATATAAAAACCTAAGATAAAAATGAATTAGAAGAAAAATTATTTTTAAGGTTCCATACATTAATCACATATTTTACCTTATTTTACTCATGAAGCTGACTTTCCTTGATGGCTTACGTAACACGTAAGACTGAGTTTTACCGAGCAATAATATATTAGTAATAATAATAATATTTTATATAATAAGATATGACCAAGCCATTTTGTTTGTGGTTATGAATATGATAAACTAAAATATTAAAATAAATAGTATAATTCAATGGATAAAAATTAATCAATATTGAATATAATAAAAAATTTACTAGAAATGGAATGTTTTTAACCAACTACTACTTTTATTATAAAATAATTTATTACTAATAAATAAAATTAATTATTAATGGTGAATGATATTAATGAAATATATATTTTTTATATTCTATAAAATACATTTTACATTCATTAAAAATATTTTATCGGCATAAGATAAGAATAATCCACATATGACATATAAAGTCCAACATTTGTATAAAAGTAGTTTTACAACATTTTAATGGAGAACCTATATTAAATATAAAATTTTGAACCATTATAAAATTTAATTTTAAAAATAATTTTTTGACATGTAAATGTAGTTATTTAGTAATGGTTAAAGTTTGAAATTTTATGGGAAGTTTTAGTTTATCATAAATAATAGAAAAAATAGAATTTTAATTCAAAATTGATTTTTTTACAATGTATTTATAAGGAATAATTAAATATATAATTTTTCAGGAAATATAGTTTTATATCATATGTATTGATTAATTTAATTTTTTTGATTGATATAAATTTCACTTTAAAATTACATAAAAAACGTATAAATCATTTGAACCTTTTTATTTTAAATCCCCAAATTGTCATACCTTCTATGGGCTTTATTTAATATTAATATCTACCCCTTATGTGATTAGAATTTGGGGAAATATCCTCCATCATGGTTATATTCATATTTTTTAATTTATAATAAGGTCAAGTTAGTTTTTGTCCCCAAATATCTGTAACAATGATTACTATTAACTGTAATGAGTATGAGACAAAATCTCTTAATAAGGGTCCAAACCTCAAAAATAAGGAAACAAATAACCTTAATACTTGTCCCAAATAAGTTTTATTGACATATATTGTTCTTATCATCTATTTCATTTAATTTGCTCCATTATTGTGAAAAATTGTTATAGAAAAAAATGGGTTTTATATTCTTTTAATAAATTTACATGAATGCCACTCCTCTAGCACTATAAAAATTCAGTCACTCCTATAACATATTAAATACTATAAATATATCTTGATATCTAAAAATATACTAATATATGTTCAAAACATCCATGAATTCATTCATGAATCCTTCATTTAGGAAGAAATCAATCCAAGGAAGACCTTTTGTGCAATGAAAAGAGAGTTTCCCAAAAGAAAAGATAACATCATTCTATAGGATCATTTCATTTTCTTAATTATTAAAATATTATATATTAAAAATTGAAAAACTTTTATACCAATATGTAATTATTCTATGGTTTCTAAATGAAATCACACACACTTATGTATAATGGGTAACTAATATACCATTCCTGTCTATGGAGAACTACTACCTTATGAAAAAATGTTGTTATTGTTTCCTATACCAACTATCATTGTTAAGAATTATGATATAAATTATAAAATTATATATTATATATGATATTTTATGATGTATTTAGGCTTAATTAATTATTATATAACATATAACTACATGCTTTTCATTTTTTTGATGTATGATAAGATCATTTTGGATAGTGTGGACGCCCATATCCTAAAAGAGATGTGATTCAATCACACCATACCCAGAATTTATTAAAGATGGCTTCATTAAAAATTAATGATACATATGTAATAATAATTTTAATGTAATTTTAATATTCATACATATATATATAAAATTTTCACTTTCATTCTTTTCAATACAATTATAAATTTGAAACATCGTTCATGTATATGTACGACATATCGTCTCTATGAATGGTCTATTCCATTTCATAATTTTATATAACATATATTATTATAAATATATTTATAATCAATATATATGATATTTATATAATGTTTTACCATATTAAAAAAATTAAATCCTGATATATGTAAATGTATCACAAATAATAATTCAAAAAATATACGAAAAATAAAAAAGACATTTCCTGAAACATAACCTAAACATGGGGTTGTTAATAAAACAGTATTATAAAGTCATAAAAACATATATATATATATAACTATATATAATTGTAAATTTATATTATATATTCTAAATATACTTATATTCACTATAAAATAGAATTTTACTTCTATGAACAAAGTCAAGAAATTAAGAAATAGAATTTGATTTCACTTTTTTTTCTAAGAGATACATGATTTCTTCATCACTTAGGTAGATTTATTATTTTTATACCATCCATGGGTATATTTTCTTATTTTTATAAAAAAAATTAATGGTATTTGAATATACTTTGTTTTTATTATTTCACGGGGTTTTTTGTTCAAAAATTATCAAATTATTAACGTAAATTGTTCTCAATTTTTTTCATTTGAGACACATTACCTTTTATAAACCAATATCATCTTATGTGGTGTATTTATTTTCCTTTTAAATGTTATATCAGTAATTTTATTCTTTTCATTATGTTTTATTTTCATATAAGTTTATTCATTCCATTGTTTTATGATTCAATATTACCATATTCATAATTATTTTTTCTATAATCTCATAATTTATTGTGATTGATTAGGATTATTCTTCCATTGATGAAATAATTGGATCCATATATCAATAATACTCATTAAAGTTATTATAATATAGTTATCTGTTTTCTAGAAATGTATTAGTACCATTTTTTCAAACATCAGTAATTAAGATTATTGTGTAAATATTTCTATGAAAATTTTATTTTATTTAGCATTTCAGTGGGAAATCATCATTCCTTAATTTTTTTTAAAATATCTCCAAACATGATTTTATATTAACATATAATGTTTAATGGAAATTATTACAAATGTATTATCTTTTTATTAAATTTTTTTAAAGTATTCACCTTATATTTTTTTATCAAGCCACTTTACTAATCATTTTATGATGAAAAATTAATGTTTGGAATATGTGTACATAACCAACATAATGACCACAATTTACATTTATTTTCCATTTTACCTTTAAAAATTTAATAAAAAAATTAGTGTAATGGATTTTTTATTATTATAATTTAATTTTCGAATGAAAATGGATTCCAAAATTGATCCTTGTTTAAAATGTGTTTAAATGATTCTCAAATCTCCATTAATATGTTTATTAAAGTATTATTTCCAAAATATATTATTATAATTATTTAAAAAAATATTATAGGACATAAAAACCATTTTCAAGAAAAGGAATTCTGACGTGATTTCAATCTTCATCTTAAAGATTTTATGGTGTTTTCAATGTAATTGGTTTTAAAAACATTTATTTTTTAAAAATATTTTTTTAAATTGTAAATGATATTTTTTTCATGATATGTTTTAAATGGAATTAAATGTCCTTATTTGAAATAAATTGTGTTTTGAAATGGTTTTTAGAAATGATTTTTCTAATATGGACTATTTATCATAAAAATTGTACCTTCTTATCTTTCAATTTCTTTCCCCGTATTAGATGATGTAAATTATAATAGTTTATGAATACTATTAATATTCATTCATGAATGATTTATATTTTTATGGACGGATTATTAAGATTCTCAATTCTCATCAATCAGTTATATGATTTCGAAACTCACATCCTTACACAGGATATGCTTTGATGAAATCATTATGAAACCTATCCCTTCTCCATAGATGATGGTTTTGAAAAAATTAATGATATATATTTCATCTCACGGTTCATGATTTGATGAATGTTTTAATATCTTATAAAAAAGAATATATTATTTTATTATATGACGGGTGGTACTTATATCTCCTTATAATGAATTTGGTAACAACAACTCTATTTTGAGATCAATAGGGTACGTGGTAGGGAATCCAATTCTTGGGAAAAGAGTGATTTTTATTAAAAAAAGAGGGTATATGGGAGGAAATACATAACCCAATCAAATAGGGTATATGAGAGGGAATACCATTCTTATAACAAGATTGTACACAAGAGGGCATCCCACGACTGGAACAAGAGGGTACATGAGAAGGAATCCCAATGCCAACATTTGAGGGTATGTTGGGGGAATATGAAGCATGAACCATGTATAAGGGTTATTATCCTAATTATAATATTTTATGAAATACATGGAAGGTATCATTGATGTAATATTTTTAAAAATTATATGTATTTTTAAATTAAATATCCTTTTCCTATATAACGCTTTCATTGATTATTCTCTATATTCAATTATGATTCATGTTTTATAAACATCCAATATTTATTCCATAGATCATTTATATGATTTTATATATGAATGTTATAATATTACAGTTTAATCCTCATGTTCTCATACCATTATTCTCATGTTATTCTTGTGTATATACATTTTTTACCATAACATTGCATCAGAGATCACCCCTTTCTTATGTATATTTTCTCGATGAAACAAAGAATTGTTATATATACAAGTACAAATGAGAATTATATTTTTGGGAAATATTCATGATATTTCACCATGTAATAATATTTTCCCCTATGTTTTCAAATACTCTAAACTATTTCAGTCCTCCTGAATGTATTGTTTAATGTGATGAATATTCATCTAAAATGATGTAATATTAATGCTTGTTAATCCTAAGTCAGTATAGGTGGTATAAAAGAAAATTTTAATTAATTCATTTTCCACTACAAAAAGAAATCATTAGTGAGATCCAAAATGATAATTCATTGGATATATCTAGAGACGTCTCTGAGGAATATTCCATTGAAAAAGGAATGTATAGGAATGTGTCTAGGAATTTTTGTCAGTGATAGAGTATATAGTTTCAAATAAATGTATATTATTCAGGACCATATAGGTGAAATCATATTTGTAATAGATATACACAAGAGTTATAAATGGAAAATGGTGTGACGTTCCTAACATGAGAATAACCTGGTTCATGAAAATGGGATTTACTTCACAAATGTTTTGACACTCAAAGGGGATTTGCAATGGGAATTAAAAAACACATTAAGATGAATAATTAAGGATCTATATAGAATATGAATTTTAATATCATAGGATAAACCTAGGGTTTCCTATATTAAATAAGTAGTATACATTATTTAGACATCCTATAATTCATTTTCATTTATTTTGTGGTTCCCCAGTATAATGTTTGTTTCTTATTCTATGTGTTAGGTTTTATTAAATGTTTGTAGATGATGGAACCATTATAATGGATATTGAAATGGGAAATAAAATTATTACCCCGAATAAATCTAATTTTAAGGGAGATATAATAAACAATCATGTTATTTTACTCACAATAATTACTAAGGATATGAATTATGTTATGATTCCAATCAAGTAATGGAGGGTACAATGTTTTCATAAGTTCTTTAATAGGAAACATCCACATTATTTTAGAGGGACTTATAATAAACTTATTGAAGAACGATGGATCAGTACCTCTAAAATTAGATTATCCATTTTCTAGTGATTATAACATGAGAAATGAATTCAGGATATTTATTATTTAGAAGCTAAATCCCACCAATGGTTGACCCTTTTCATTAATTTGAGGAAGCAATATGAAATTGAATCCATAGACCAGGATAAGTTCAGTAAATCATTATTCAATAATTGAATTCCTTGTATGTTTGTAAAAATATAGATAATGAATTCATGGATCTTAAGAAAAAGGATTACCAATCAGTTGGTTCCTAAAAATATAACATAACGTAGCTTGTGAGTTACACTTCAGGTATTATCATTATGGTGAATTAAAAATTAAACAATTATTTAGTGGCATGAAACCTAGAATTACAATTAACATGGAAATAATATACTTTAAAAGATATGGGATCGTTTTTTATTTTTTATCATGGTGGAAATGGCGGTTCTAATTATGTATCTTTCTCATGATTTTGAAAAGAAATGGAAGATGGTCTTCAATGGAAAACCTAACAAGCCTATAGACTATAAAATGATCCTTCCATTATGAACAAAGTGTTTGAAGAAACATGGTTGGAATTTTCATATGTGTAAAAACAAATTTTGGAAGTGAATGTCATCGAGATGATGAATATCCAAATAATATTAATAAGTTAGCTAATAATGAGAATAATGAGAAAGCCCTGTATAATACACCTCCATCACTTCAATATTTCATTTGCACGTGTATTTTACCTTATTCTAACAGGATCCTCAATCTAAGGACTAATGTGGATGATAATATGTTACATATTCTACGAAAAAAGGATAATGTAAATCTTAAGCATTTACAATTGATGAAGTGAAACGAGATAATTAGGGAACACATATCCTCCACTATATAGTTAGGAATTTTAATGTTTCATTTTGTATGATTATGTGCTATTAAAATGTTGTTGTTCATTATTTAATATTGTTTCATGTTCTTATATGCCCTTAAATAGATTATTGATTTATAAAATTACATTTTAAATTCTATAAATACTAGTGCGAACAAATATTTCCAATGAAAATATTTTTGTATAAGATAAGTGGTTATTTAATGAATAAAGGGTGAATTATATTTATATTGGAATACATGCTTGACCATTTAATGAATAATTTATGCTAAATATTTGATAAGGTTTTATATTTTAATGTATTATCTCACGATATGAGGATTTATTCATGATGGACAACTTTTTCTATACTTTTGTTTGTGATAATAATGGATGGAATGTACTATTATTTTGTTCATGGAACTCATCATCTACTAACACCTCATCAATATAAAATTCACCTCATATAAATGAATCAGAGATGAATTGGATGTTGATCAAGGCACAATAATGGGTAGGGATGCCCAAAATTTGGAAATTTTATATTTTCTTATAAAATATTCAAGAATAGGAAATGAGATCTTGAAACCAAAAATTTTATACTAATATATATGTTTCTGATGAATTAGATGGCAGCTTATATCATCACATATTATTGTATTTTTGATCGTTGAATTTACTTTGACCATGTTCTCTATCACTCCCCATTAAAACCTGATTTTTATATTTCTCATATAAATATATGTTTTCACACCTCTATTATGTTGTATTATGTGAAATCATAGTTATATGATACTTTGGGTAACCATTATGTTTCAAACTTTCCGTTCATAAAAGATGTTTTAGTATTCATTTTTAAATTGTGGTTTTCTATGAATAGGACATTAATGTATTAAAACCTTACTAAACTAAAATAATTTCCAGTGATAAATTATTTTAAATTGGGATATAATGTATAACAATAAGATTTTGTGAAATATATTTTTCCGAATTAAAATTATATTTTGTCATATATCAAATCACAAAACATTAAAAATAATTTTTTATTAAAGAACAAAATTAATCTCACGTTATATGAGACAAAAAGTGAATAATTAACTAAAGTCAACAAAATATTTATCATTCTCTTCAAATAATACCATGGTAAACTTATATTACATGGAAGACAAGCATTCCTTGATGGATTGTGTATGACGCAAGACCAAATTTGACCGAGATATAATACATTTGTAAAAATATTATTATTAAATATAATAAAATAAAACCTTGAAATTATTTTTCAATTTTTTAAAATTATTAAGTAACAGATGAAAATTCATGGTTGAATTAATTGTTTAATAATTAATTAAGAATTCATATGAGAACTAATTTAATATAAAGGGAATGTTAACATAAAAACAACATTTATGCTCACAAATTAATTTAATCTTAAAAGAAAAAAATAAATAATTTTGGTAAATGATATTAATGAAATATATATTTTATATTTTCATTAAAATATTCTTTTCATTGATTGAATATATATTTTAGGAATAAGGTATTAAAAAACCCAACAATACAAATAGTTATTTATATTTTTACAGAAGTAATTTTTATAAATATTTAACAGAGAATGTTTTTTAAATATAAATTTTCACAAATATAAAAATTTTATATTTAAAAATAAACATATTTTTTAAACAAAAAAATATTTATTAGTTTAAATTTAATATTTTATATTTTCAATGAAGAAACATTTATTCACGAATAGTGAAAAATACATATTTATAATTTGAAACATCTTCTTAGTGTCATTTATTAATAAAAAGAATTTATATTTATAATTTTGTGTATAATATAATTATGTCATTTTAAAATGATTTAATATAATTTATTTAATTGTGATAAATTACCTTATGAAAATAGATATAAAACATAGCAACCTTTTGAACATTTTTACCTTAAAAATCTGCATTGTCACCCCGTCTATGGTATTAATATTAAATTAATATCATCCAATTTTGATATTGAAATTTGTTAGAATTGATTAAATATTTTCAATAATAGTAATAAATAATTCATATTATAGGTAATTTATTTATTCTTGAAAAAACTATTTAATGTGATTATACTTAATTACAATTGTTAATAGAAAATAATCTTAACAAGGGACTAAACCATACACATAACGAACAAATGAACTAGAAACTTCTCCGAATGTTTTTCCCATATATCGTCAATGTCATCCATTTTATTAAATGTGAATGATTATTATATATAATTTTAAAAAACATATGGGTTGAATTACCTTTTCAAGAATTAACTTGAGTGTCACTCCTCTTCCACTATAAAATTTACATCTCTCCTATCAATTATTCACACCTATAAATCCATTAGCATAAAATAATATCTACTAAATTATTCTACAAAAATCCCCCAAATCCTCTTTTATGCCTCTATTTTGGATTAAATCCATCCAAGGAAGCCCTTCTGTGCAGTAAAAAGGGAGTTAAAAAAATAAGAGGTAACATATTTATTGAGAATCCTTTATTTTATATTATTAATCCACCTCCACAAATAATCTTATTCTATGAAATAATAGTCACGCAAATATCCTCAATATACTTAGATGATGTAATTCTAATGGTTATACCTGCACATACTCACACTTCAATCTAATGGTAATGAACATACCATTCATATGTATGATGAATTACTGCCTCATGAAACGATGTTGTTAATTATTTCCTTATAACCAATCGTGGATAATAATTTTGAGGAAAAGAGAATTTTGATATTTTTTATATGATATTTATGATGTAGTAACTTTTATTTAATTATTTTATAATTCATAACATCATGATTTCCATTTTGTGTAAGTATGATAATTTTGTATGGGGGTGTGTGGAATACAGCCTCATCAATGTTATGTGATTTTTTCAAAACATAAATTGAGTGTATTAAGGAATTTTTAGTGTAAATATTTATTATATTTGAAATAAAAATTCTACTAGAATATATATATATATATCAAAATTTATTTGTTAATTTTAATACGGTAACAAAACCAAAATAATGTTCATACATATGTACGATAGACCGTCTCCATGAAAAGTGTATTTCATTTAATACTACAATATGTTATGGAATATTATAAATTCATATATATTGAATTTATATAATATTTATACATTATATTACAATCATTAAATTCATAAATCATTATATAATAATGATTATCAAGAATAGAAATTCGAAACATGTGAAAAAAATAAATTGGATACTATATAAAACGTAACATTAACATAGATTCTTTAATAAATATATCATATTATATCATAAAAAATCATATATTTTATTAGATATAGTATTTTTTCAATGATTTATAAAATAATTATTATATAGGTGGTTTGAACATTTAATAATAAATTCAATAATTAAGGTAAGGGAATTTCATTTAACTTTTTATTTTTGTTAGATAAATTAATTATTCCACACTAATTTCATTTTTATGTTTTGTATATAGAATATGGATGTATTATATTTTTCATATACATATATTATTTATTATTTAATTATACATTTTATGATCCTTCTTTATTGGGGTTTATGCTAAAAATTTCAAAAAATTGGCAAAATAATTTTGTCTGAATTTTGCATTTTGAGACATATGCCTTGTTATGCGCCAATGTTTTTCAATGATATGTATACACTTCCATTTTACATATTATACCTAGAATGAAATTATTTTCATTATATTTTTAATTAATTAAATCTTTATAGTTCTATATTATTATGATTCAAAATTTCCGTAGTGGTAACAGTTTATTTCTACAATCTCATGTTTTATAGATATTTTTTATGGTTATGCTTCCATTGATTAAATAATATGATACATATCTCAATATAACTCAAGAAGTTTATTCTAATATGGATATCCATGATAAATTATTATGTTATTAATGATTTTACTCTTTATTACTTAAAATAATTTAGAAATTGTTTTTTTATAAAAATCCTAAATTATCTTACCTTTCGGTAAAGAAATATGTGTTCATTAAATTGTGTATTTAATTTTTATTTAAAATATGTTTTAATGTTTAAATATGATAAACATATGAAATATTTACCCATGTTGTAATTTTTAAGAAATCATTTAAATTGATTATTCTTTTCATTTTATGATCAAGGAAATATTATAATATTTTTAATGTTAAAAATAAATGAGTGGTAAGTATGAATTGAACAACCATCATAACATTCATTACCCTGAATCATCCTTTGTATGTTCAGAATTACATTTTTAATGCATTTTTTTAAGATTTGGAAAACTGATTATTTCAATTAGGTGTTCCAATAAGAAGTGTTCGATGAACTTTTTATGGTTAAAACATGTTTCAAATGATTTAAAAAGTTACATGTATATTTTTCAAAAAGAGATATATTCAATGAAAATGATCTCAAATATTGTAAATTTATAGTATATGTTTTCAAAATAATTTTCCTGAAAATCATAAAAAAATTATTTGAGGAATTATTTTTAAATTGTAATGTTGTTTGCAAATAGAATGGATTTCATGAAGCTTTATGTTTTAAAATGAATTTTTTTAATTATAAAATATATTTTGATTATTATATATTATAAAATGAAATTATATTTCATTCTTTTTAAGAATTAATTTATTGAAATTGTTATATGAAAAGGATTTTCAATGGAAGGATATTTTTCATTAAATTTTTTTATATGTTATCATTCAAAATCCTTCTCTATTTAAGATTTCATATTTTTTTTTGTTTATGAATACCATTAATATTCTATATTCAATGGTTTGTATATTTTTTTAATTATTTTTACTATACATTGTTCTCTTCAATGGGTTATATGGTTCTGAAACCCGTTTCATTTCCTAGGTGAGGGTTTTATGAAATTATTATAATATATATCTCTTTTATAGATGTTATGATGTGTTGAAATGTTACTAACACCCATTTTATTTCATTATATAATATATAATGAATAGTTTTTTTATCATATGGCACATACTATCAAGATTTCATTATGTAATGTGTAGGACCAATATTTTACTCCAATAAATTGGGTAATAATAAATTTTTTATGATCTTAAAAGTGAACATTTGTGGCCATACCAATCTGGAAACAAGAAGAATTCTTCAGCCAACAACAATAGAGTACACTAGAGAAAATTGGTTGAACGAAAAAAGAGGGTACACATGATGGAATACCATGCATGAAATAATATATTATATGGGGGTCATCCCACGAAAAATATATTAGGTTACATGGTATGGAATCCCAAGACCTAACAAATAGGGTATATAGGAGGGAATCTCATTCCTAAATCATGTACATGTTTTATTATCTAAGCTTATCATATTATTAAGGTATTGGAAGGTATCCTTGAAATAATATTTTCATTGCTTGTGTGTATGCCACAAATTATATCTCTTATTCATATGTTATGTTTTAATGGATTAAAATCAAATTTACATTATGATTCATCTCTTCTAAAATACCAATATTTATTCAATGAATCATGTATACGATCTTTTATATTCAAGTTGTGAACTTAAAAAAGAATTTTCATGTTCTCATAACCTTATGCTCATGTTGTTCTTATGAATACCCTTTTTATCCATACTGAGAATCATAGCTCACCCATTTCATAATTTTAATTTCCATATTTTATGAAGTAATACTTTTAAGTTCAATTATTAAAGGGTTTGAAATCAGAGATAAATATTTCATATCATTCACTTAGTTATAAAATTTTGATCTATATTTTGAAAGATAACAAAATATTATGGTTCTTAATATTGAATTTATGTAATGTTCTAAATATTCTTCTAAAATTATTTAATAACCAACAATATAGCTCTTGGGTCACTATAAAACTCATTTATTAATTTACATCACTAGTTTTTTTCTATAGAACACAAAAAAATTGTACAATTGATAATTTAAATAATTATTCAATCTTTAGGCTATTGAAATTTTTTTATGCTTTGGAAATAAATTTTAAATAAATTAAATGAATCATTTATAAATTTTATTAATATTAATGTTTGTATAAATTTTATATAATTGAATAGTATGTCATTAAATCATGAATCGGGGAATTTCAGTTACACAAATTATGATAAAATTTTATGTTTACAATTAACCTGAAATTACATTGCATTAATTTCCCAAATTACATTAATTTTATCAAAATAATTTTCTATCATTATTAATATTTTTTTTCAAAATAAAAAATCAGTTTTATGTGATACCTTGAAATAACGTTTCTTATAAATTTTTTAGTCATTCATTAATTATTTTCATGATATTTATTTTATGCAATTATAATAAGATTATTAACATTTAAGGATCATAGTAATAATTTTTTATTAAATGTTAATATTTTGTTTTAATATTGCTAATCAATTGGCTATGATACTATTACAAATCATCAAGTCACAATTTTGAACATACAAATTTATATTCCAAGACTCATTATACTATTCGAATTGTCATATTTAATTTATACAATAATGAATCATTTATTAATTCAATATTCACTATAATTCCCCCCGTGGATCTATATTTTAATTCTATAAGATGTTTATTTGTTTAAAAATATTATATTATATTTCTATTTTTTGGATCCTGGGCATGATGATTCTATTATATTGGGGGATCATAATTTTCTCATTAAAATTTTTATAAATTATATTTTATCAATTACAATATTGGTAATTTTCTTTGGTTTAATGTCTGATTAATGAAACCCAATTTCACTATGAAATTAATTGATATGGTTTTTATTATCTTCTCCATGTTTATAATACTATATAATAAAATATATAATATGTAATTCAAGAAACTAATATCAATTATAATCAATAGATTGTTACTTATTGATTCATTTATAGAATTTAAAACAACATGCCCCATCAAATATTTCATCATGTTACATATATCCAGGGTAGTATATGAGCTATGTGAAGGTAACCAGGAAATGTTATATTTATTCCCATCATGTGTAAGGGTATATTTCAACCTCTTGTATGGATTGACATCTATCTCTTGTAATAGAGATATAGATTGTGTGAGTCTAGCCATATTACATAAGGGCAGTATGAATTTGACCATATATATAATGAATCATATATGTCTAGGTAAAATCATCTATTCTGAAAATAAGTGTCATGAACCGAATCTGGTCACCATCTTATCGTTGCCTTTCCCGTTCTGTAGTATGTCCTGAAAGGAATTATCGATCCCCACGGGCTATAATAAGTTCCTTAGTACCAATTAAGAGAAAAAGGTATGATTTACTAGAATATTTTTATTTCAAAATTAACAACAAAACTAAAAATTAGGATATGATAAATTTTACCAAACACGCCCTCAACAATTAACAATGTTTACTTTTACAAACTAAATAAAACTAGAATGGGTAGTGAAAAAAGGTAAAGCTGATACATCACCCTTAAACATTATGAAACAATATGAACATGTCCTCATGCATCAACTATAAAGAACCATAAAATGATCTATTAGAATCAAAAACTACCAACACTGGCATCTTTCCATAACCTGTAACTAAAGACTATAGATTCTACAAAAACTGAATGGTGTAACTAGGTTCTGAGCCAATTCCTAGTAGAATGACAACATGATAAATTATTCCATGCCCGAATATTTGAAGGAAATCTAACATGATCATTTAATATTTAATACATTAAAAAAATTCAGGGAAGACATTTGTGAATATACATTTTAATGAAAAGAAATGAAACCAATTACAAAAAATAACCAACTCATCCTATTGCTTAAAATAATGCGGTTCTATGTGTACAGACACGCACAAACCCATTCACACAAAAGAGGTTCATAATATGAAAATAGTGATCATAATTTAAATAAGGATAACTTGATATTGGGGAGGACCTATATTTACTAGTGAAAAGTTGGACCTTAGAACATTGTGTCTTTGTGAAAAGTGGTGAAGGAAACACAAAAAAATGTGTTCTCATGAACAATCCACTATTAGGGAACAAACCCATGACCATGTGGTCTCAAATATTCATCCCTATGTTTAGTTAGTGTTGTAATAATAAATCTAGTCAAGTGAAACCGGCCCAATTCCACATTCGTATCACTAAGAAATTAGTCCTTGACTGCCTGGCTTGTCGCTAAGCTTCCCATTTTCGATTAAGGTGTTTCAAGTTCCTATCACAAGTCAAATTAAAATAAACAGAAAAAAAGTGGAACTACCTTTATCCAACACCAACCATGCACACCTAACTGTAATATTAAAATAACACACACACCAAAATATTTCATAAATATACATCGCACCTATTATGGAATTTAATAGTTAATTTATTAAATTTTCAAAATAATTTCAGTTGGCACCCAAAAACATTTCACTTAAAGACATACTCAAAATCTTCTTTTTGAAACAATGACAATCTAAAATATTTTCACATCATATTGAAGACATGTTAGATTATTTAAAAAATTCAATGAACATTTATAAATAGCACATCAAAGGATTTCACATGAAAATTCCCCATATTTTAAAAATATGTGACTTTAAAATTTAACACATGTTTGACCCTATTAAACATGTCATCTTCACCTCATATGTTACTAAATAAATTCAACAAAATATTTTATAAAACACTTCTGATTAGAACAAAAGATATTAAACACAAAAAAACTCACATCATCTCCTATAAAAACACTACTTTAAGACTGAATGCACCACATCAACATAGAAATAACATGTTTTCCATTACTCAAAATATTTGAAATTTAAATTCAAAAGTGCGCAATAAGTTAAATATTCCATAATAAATAATTTTATCATTAAACCAAATTTTTAATACACCATCACCGTAATAACTTTATTAAAAATTTAATACTTTTAAAACAAGTACAGAAATCATATAGAGTAACAATACAATAGGATACACATGACACATAACCATTTATTATGAAGATAAAATCATTTCCAACACAATCATGTATTATAAAATTACTAAAAATTATTTATCATAACAAAAATAAATAATTGAAAATTTCTATGAATACCCACACCAATACCCACCTGAAAAACATGATCGTTTCTAATAGTAGACCCAATCCCATCTCCCATGAATGTCCAAATATTTATAGAATACATTTTACACAAACCAATTTAACTATAGGTTATGTGAATGTTAATTAGATAAACAAATAAAAATATCTAAGAATATTAGGGCATGGAACCACCTACCTCACCTGGTGATATATTCATAAAATGAGGTAAAAAAACAAATCTGCCACATTCACAATATGAAGAGGGAAGAAACCACCCTAAACAAGAGGATTGATTCTATAAATACAATATTTGGACCCCAAAATCACACCCCATACCCGCTAGAAACCCTATACCTAAATAGGAGAGTTATAACCCCATGAGTAGAGGTAGAGGGACTTATCGGGGGGAGGTTCACTGGAAGATCAGTCGGAGGTTGGGGTCACAGTTTTCGAAAGATGCACCATTAGTAAGGAGGGTGGTGCGCGTCTAGGTGGTTAGAAGGGAGAATATGGCATGCAGGCCAGAAAAAAGATAGATGATGTCACACATGTTAGTAGGGTGCATTGGTGTAGGATGGCATGTTGAAGTTGGATGGCTGATACACAAGTAGGCGTGTTGTGAGGCCATGGGGGGAGGTCTGATGCACTACGAGAAATATAGTCGGTGCTACGACGGGCTAGAGGAGGGGAGAAAAAAATAACAAAAAAAAATTAAATAATAAAATTAATTATAATTACAATAATAAGAATTATTATGATTAGGATAATCATAATAATTTACATAATATGATATTAATATGCATAATAAACTGAAAAAATATAATAATAAAATAATAATGATAATAATTCTAATTATAATACTGGTAATAAGATAATAATAAACGGGATACACTAAATAATAAAAATATTTATAAAATTAACATAGAAAATTATAATAATAATAATATTCTCAATTATATATTACACATTAAAATAATAATAATATTCTCAAATGATATTAAAATATTATAATTAATAAATCCTTTATTAATTCTTCTATATTTTTTCATGTTTTATTTCATTTCTAATTTATCATTAATTTTATTATTGATTACATTTTATTTATTTTCCTTTAACATCAGTTTGACAGTATGATGACCAGGGTGATGTCATGAAGATTATACCATGACCTTCCCATGTGTTTGAAATTATCATTTCTAAATAATTTAATCATCAACAAAACGAAAAAAAATTCAATTGTCCTCGGCCCATAAGTCAAAAAATTGTCTCAACGAATAATAAAATAATAAAATAAAATTATCTCAATGATCTGGGTGTGATAATTATTCCCACCGTAAATAATTTCTCCCTCCGAAATACACCACAATTTTTAACAACACAGTAGAATTCGATGCCCCCATATCAGTCCCATGAGATTCTTAAAGAATGAAAAACAAGAAAAGGAAACACAATAAAACAAGGAAGATACTAATAAATTAATGTCTGGAGAACAAACTGGAATCCTCATTTCAAGCCACCTGACCCCAAGTGCTTAACCATCTCTAGTTTTTCAGTTATAGGAAAATAGATTTCCCAAAAAACATAATCCATCTTTTTATGTAAAAACCTCTCAAACACTACCAAATAGTACCCACACCTCATTCTTGAAATAGCAGTGGAAAATAAAACCACATCCTGATGAACTCTCCCATATCATACTACAATGTCATCTCTCTAAATAGAACCAAAATATCGACATAAGGATTCCTGAATATCCCCCCACCATAAATCACCAACCATCCCTTGAGATAGGACTGAAAAACTGACATGGGGAGGCCCAAATTGACACACCACATTTAATAATAAAATAGTACCAATTTATTCATCGATAATTTCACCTATACCCATAATGGGTCTCACCACCATTATCGACAATCGAAACACATGACCCCAAAGGCTTCCCAACACTGACCAAACACACCACCATAAGTGGCGGGGTGGGAAGGTCCCATCTTACTGGGCATCAAAACCACATCTAAAGAAATAACAAGATATTCACAACCCTATATTAGCACTAATAAAATGTGAGATCTATATACCCAAAAAGACCCCATACAGTCAACTAAATGTGATTACATTCGGTGGGACACAACCACAGGAAAATTAAGGTACGAAGACAACCAGGCCTCCTCATAGCCACATGAAACCTCATTCGCATGTACGGGTCATTCAGAATAGAAAAGATACAGTAAAAAATTTAAACTACCTTCACCTCCAAGAATGAAAAAGATTATCTGGTCGAGCTCCCATACACTTATAGGGACCCTAACTATGTCACTACTTCACTCGGAGGCATGTGGCTAGTGATCTGAAGATTTAACATCTCCTACCTTATAACCATTAATATAGCACCCAAAAAACACCATTTTCTATTTCCACAAGTTAATATCCTATAATCAAGGCAACTCCATCAGGCATAATGCACACTGATATCCACTTACTCTTACACAGAGCATTCACTAAAAATAAATATTTATTTATACATGTGTATATGCTCTCATTACTCTAAACAAGAAACATCAAGTGGAATGGCCCATAAAAGACACCTTCTAATAAAATAGAGGAATTTTAAACTTCTTGATTGAAAATACACTTCTTTCATGAAAACAGAACTTGTAAAGTTTCACATCCTTCTTCATGTAACCAATCAAGAGTACATCACCACAAAACGTTACCAGAAATGACAATTGGGGATGAAAGAAACAATACACAGAAAGGGTCTGTTACCCAAGTCTTAAGCAATACATGATTCTACAAAATGACTACTGTAGCCTCTTATAATATGACTTGAGAAATTAGAGGTCTATTATGAATCCCTTCTTATACATGATGAAATAATGACCTAAATGACCTTTAATATAGAAGCCAACACTTTAAACCCCCGAATGCTTCCTCCTTTCTCCACTGGAAATTCCTTCATTGTATCCAACTAGGATCATTAAACATATCAAGGTAAAAATTCACTATATACAATCAAATTACCCCAGAAAAAAAATTCATTCAATTCCTCCCACATATGATCTCCTGTTGTGAGACGATGAACTTAACCAATACAGAAAAAGGGATAAATATAACACTAACACTAAAAATTTATGTCCAAATATTGATCAATCCAAGGTCCATCCAATGGAGAATAACTGTTGGCCTCACTTAAATCATGTGATAACTCTTTATGGGGATGTACACAATATATGAAAAAAACTAATGACCTTATAAATGTAGTCTGTAGTCCAAACATACCATGAGAAAACACATGATGTATGGGGAACCCACTGTAGAGGCCTCCTGAAACACTCCTTCAAGAACACTAATTAACATCTCAAATCAAATTACCCAAAATCAAAAAGATGGATCATCAATCAAAAAATAATTATATTAAATCCCAATACCTAAAATAAAAAAGGTTCTTGAAAAAAAGAAACACCACACCATTCTCTTTAGAACCATTTTTGAGAATAAAACTGAATTGGTGGGTTGCACATTCTCCAATGGTACCTCAGAAGTCTCACACATGAATTATCTCATGCCATCTCAAGAACTCATCCATTTTATCTCACATATACTATACATGTGTTCACCTATGAGAATACAATGGCTCAAAAAATCCATTTAAAAAATAAACCAATTTCCATTTCATAAACCACTTACCACAAATAAAACCCCATATTCATATTTCTGAAAAACCACCTCTAAAAATATATAACCTTTAAATAAAACCCATTTTACATCCTTTTCAAAATAAAATTATTCCCGGTTTAATAAATTCATTTTTTAATATTTATACCCATATTTTTAAATTAATTTTTAAAACGTATCAAGACACAAGATAATGTAAATTTGAAAATTACTGTTGGTTGGTGTCTTGGATGTATGCATGGTATCCATACTCTTATTATACCACCATCACAGAGAGTGTTATAGGAAAATGTATTCAGATCTATGTGGCCTAAGAGTCCATATCAGCTCACTGAGACAATTCAACCAAATATCTTGTCATTTCCCCAATATTCAATGAACCACAAGAACCTAAGGACGAAATTGGAAGCCATATTCCCCTGGTAACACAATTCTCATTATGAGGTTTGCTGGCCAAGAACCTTACTCATAACCTGAACATTTAGCTCTGATAACCTGAACATTATCCTACCATGAATCTTTCCTATGGAATAAGACTCAAACGATTATAAATCCTTCAACACAATTTTGTCATGAAGTATATTGGGTAATCATCCAATCAATGCCAGACCCATTATATAGCAATGACCAATAGGATTTCTTGATCCACACGTGCTTCCAGGAGTTTTTAAGTATCAAATAAGATAAGAAAAAATGATTTACATGAATTTAATTTTATAAAAATAAAAAAAATCATATTTGAAAAATTCTACCAAACTCTCCTTTAACAATTACTAATGTTTATGTTTATATACTAAATTAAACCAAAAGGGGCAGTAAGAAAATGTGAAAAATGAGACATCACCCCTAACCTTCATGAAACATGTGGAGAATATCCTCAAGATGCCATCCCCCGTGATCTATATCATGAGTTATAAGAATCACAAACTTCCAACACATACGTCTTGAATTAACCTAAAACAGAAGACATCAATTTCATCAAACACCCAAAGGTGTATACATAGTGGGATCCAAATCCCAGTAAGATGAAACCTGGATAAATGATTCCCTTATAATTCTTTTTTAGATAATATAACATGATAATTTAAAATTATTTATTGTAATATATTTTAGAGATGACAATTGTGTGTAGTAATTTTTAGTAAATGAAAATAAACCACTTAAAAATTAAAACAATGAAACAAACTACATAAAAGAATGAGGTTAAATATTTACACACATGCACACACATATCCACAAACAATAGTTCCACTATATGTCGATGATTAGTATAAACAAAAAATATAGTATCAAATATATGAGAGGAATTACATATTATAGACAAAATTGTTACCCTATAAAATCATTTCTCAATGAAAATTTGTGAAGGAAATGCAATGAAATCTACTCTCATGCACGAGCTACTAGTACGGATCACACCAATAATATAGTGGTGTACATAAATCAACCAAAAGTTTAATTAGTTTTTAAATCATCAGTATATCTATGTGAAATCGGGACAATGACAGTTCTCTATCACTAGAATACTAGTCCTAGTATGCCTACCTAGTCCAGGGGCATCCCATTTGTGCTCAAGGGGTTTCATGATAATGTCAAATCTAAAATTCATATAAACAGAACAAATTATGCACTACCTTTACCAAACACCACCATTGATCACCGAACCTCTATTTTAAAAACATGACCACTCAGAACCATTTCATAAATACGCCTGTCACCTCTAACGCAATTTAATAGTTCATTTAAAAAATTCCAAAAATAATTTATGAAGGAACCATATTGATTATCCCCCAAATAGATACCCAACATCACCTTTTTTCAAAACAAACAAAAAACCTCTTTACATCAAAATTATAATCATATTAATAAATTGGTAAATAAATTAAACAATTAAATGAACATTAATAACTAGAACATCATATATTTCACATGAAAACACCAAATTTTCACATTCAAATTCCACTTTCAAATTTAACACATGTTTAACCCTATCAAACACCGCATCTGAAAATCACAATTAATTTAATAAATACAATTAAGAAGGTTATAGAACACTTCAAATTATTATAAAAGATCTTACACCAAAAACTCACATTATCTCATATAAAAATGACACTGTAAAACTGATTGCCACACACTAGCATAACAAAACATGTTTTCTATTACTCAAAAAAATTCAATTAAAATTTAAATGTCTTCTATAAGTTCAATATTCCAAAATAATGTTTTTCCTCATAACCAAATTTTTAATACACCCACACCATAATTTCATTAGACAACATTTCACACTATTAAAACAATGCTAGGAACTCCATTCAAATTACACTAAAATACAATACACATGACAAAAAACATATATTTTGATGAATCAGTCATTTAAAAGAGGAACACATATTATGTAAGGGTTGGTGTCCTCAGAACCAACTGTTTTGTACATGATTACATGAATGTTCACTTAATATTTATTTTTCATTGTTCTGCATGACTATAATATAATAATGTCCTGTAATATTTGTTGCATTGATAAAATCATGGAAGATCCCCACTATGATGAGAACCTTGAATTTCTATAACAAAATTATTAAATAATGTTCTACGGTTGGATGAAATATTATGATAGCACACATAGTATACAGACCTTCATGTCTGAGTACTCATAAGAAGACGAGACTCTCTCTCATGGAGTTCTCACTTGGTAATCACCAAGATTGTAGATTATGAAAATAGACCCGCCAGTAGCAATTCCTTATGTATTGGTGTCATCATACATTTCTATCTACGAGCGTTTGTAATGTTCCTTAGACTGGAAGATTATCATTAACTCATGTCATGACTCGCGCACATAGATTTACTGACAAAACCATCACACAGACAGTTGGTGGGAAGTAGGGTACATTGGGTGCATCACGAATGACAAGTTGTTAATGGATAAGTTGAGGAAGGATTTGTCCCTTCGATTTATGAAAGTTTATATCTCGGCCCATTGATTGAAATAAAACTGTCGCATTAAATTCCATGGCCATGGGGTAAACGACGAGTTTATTTCAGGTAGTCAATGAACGATAGATCAAGCATATAAGATTATTACACTACCATGAAACCTGCTTGATTAGATATTGAGACAAAGGGATTAAATTACACAGTAAGTGTTCGTATGAGGTGAAACGTCAATGTTGCGTAAACTTCTTTTTCATGGGTGCCTTGACCTATTGCTAGATAGTAATCTTTCACATTAGGCAAGCTCGCCTAATGACAACGAGAAAGAGGCCCAGAGGGTCACACACTAAGTATATTCAAGTATCTCAAGTAGAATAAAGATTATTCTCGTACGTAGTTTAATAATTATTCAAGGAAGCCTAAATCAATTTAATGATAGAGGATAAAGGAAATGAGAAACATTATATACACACCATATATTAATGATTACACTCTGTGTAGTTTTTCATGTAAAACAAATACACATAGTGTATTTATTAATACACACTGTGTAGTTTTTCCAGCCGGAATTTTGCAGACATAATATTTTTTTAAATGATATTTATTGTAATAAACGTGGGCGCATGTCATGGAATTAATGATTCGACAAGGGGGTTTTAAATAAGAGTCAATGAAATAAATAAAATGCGTAACATGTTTATTTACTATCATAACTCTACAACCTCAAACCTGATTATAAATATCCTCACAACCCCAACTCTTTTCCAACACACAAGAGAAACGTTGTGCATAACAATTCTGGAGAATTATTTCAAGGCCGAAAGAACCTCTTCATCCAAGAACGCTCTCATGACCGAGATAGATCCTATTCCATCGGGTCAAGATGGTCTATGGAGGACAATGCAAGCAATGGTTTCTCCACTCTAGCACCCGGAGACTCATTCGGTGATGTACCAAGATACGAGGTACACATGTGGATCATAGCTAGAGGAAATCTACACTTGGATTCTACAACGCAACGACGAATCACATTGGAATGTGACCAAGAACATCAATAAAGAAAGAACACCCAAATGGTATTTATTTTTAATTGATTAAATTAATTATAATCAACCTGTAACGATCCTACCTTTTTGTTCCGATATTTTTCTTTTCATTGTTAATTTTTTTGATTCGATTCGTGGAGATTGGCGTTAATTGTCATATTGATCCAGGATTGATCATTGTTAATGACAAAAGGCCAAGTGGGAACATCCACCCATGTGCTTCTGCAATGCCTGGAACCTTCAATTTGTATCATATCAAGGTTACAATGTTGATTATAGTTATTTAATTTTCGTTGATAATTTATGCATTTATATTTGATTCTATTCGAAATAAATCATTCTCTAAATCTGAATAAACAAGATCTATTCTTCCTCCTTCGTTTCTTGATTCATATCACAGAAACGACCTTTTAATTTTAATTTTTATTAAAATAAAAATGAGGAACTCATCCGGAGGAGATGTTATTTCTGTATTTACAAGATGGGAATACACGACGTGTAATGAAAACTACAAACACTGTACTTAGGTTCAATGAACCAGCACTGGTCCGCCAAACCACGCCGTGTGAATTGTGTATGCCTAAGTATTAATTTTGCTATGTTGACTAGAAATGAATGGCGCCTGGGAACTGGAATAAACAGTGTGTATGTCGGAGCAACACGCCATGTAGTCCGATCTGGTCTAGGTGAAACCCTGTACAAGGAGAAGCTGTGTTCCACGTATACGGTATTGCTAATCTAGTTACCGCATAACAAGGAAGTACACATCGTGTATGATTCATCTACACATCGTGTACTCGAAAAGTTACAAAGTAGTGAAAACACGCCAAAGCCCCATGTCGTGTACATTGGATAAAGGGTGAAAAGAAATACATGTCGTGTAAGTATAAAATACACGCCGTGTACTTTCCAGAAATTTCACCAGGTTTCTTCCAAATGTACAAAGACACCATACAAGGAATATGGATAATAATAATCTCAAGGAAATTCAGAAAGGAATCTAAGATAAAGAATTTATTAATTATAAGATCATAATTAATTAAATTCGAGCGCGACTTATCTTAAATAGTAGAACGATTAAAAGAATTTGAATATGTGTAAATGTCATTGCATACTATGGATGATCATGAGTTAGACCAAAGACCCTTTGTATGTGTGTATGGTTTCATTTAAATTTTTTTAATTTAAATTTATTGGCCTGGGAGCCTTCTTCCAACAAAATGTTGGGACTGCGTGCCCATGGTTTCTTTAATGTAAAACCCATCTAATAGAGGATCTCCCAAGACAGAGGAGACGGTTCAAGAGCCAAAGCTAAGGCAAAACCAACACCAGAAGATACAAAGGTGGAAAGTTGGGAGCTGCAAAAATTGAACCATCGGTTCAAGGTGTTTTTCCCTATGTCAGGGTTAGCTTATCAAACCGCTAGATAACCTAACCAATAAAATCTCATGATCATGCCATCTTATTTTGTTTCAATCTGATTTCATGGTTTATTTATTATGTATGTGTCTTCACGATCACATAATTAATAAAATGAACAAGCATGCAAAGATGGAATAAAATAAAAACTAGACTACGCATAAACATTATCAGAACAAGGTTAGTCACTTAATCAAGAATATCTTAATATTAACAAGCATGTGATAATGAAAAACTATGCATAAAGAATAAAATTCCTAAAATACCATATTAAGTCAGAACAAGACTTCCGTTACTTGATTAAGGGCAAGAATCAATAAAACTATGTGTTTGAACAACCCTTGTTAGGACACTTACTTTTATAAAGGAACCCCTTATGAAAGGTTTCGGGTTGACATAACCATATTACATCATGGGGAGTAGCACTTTCTAGACTTCATGTAATATTGGAGGCAAGAGTTGAGGAAATCCATGTCAGGATTTTAGGATTGGGGAGTCCACTCAACAGATCAAGGAACTGTAAGCTCATAGTTTGCAAAGTCCTGCCTACCTAAATACCTTCAAATAGCTTGACCAAACCTTGATGGGGTTATGCGGTGTGGAATATGGATCCTTTCCATTAGAATTTCAAAGCAACTGGTCATTCTGAGTTCAATGGTGAGGGAAATTGGGACTTGATAAAATAGTTGGAGAAATAATAAATTCATTTATTATTTTTCATAAAATGTAATCAAATGGAACTGATAAAACTGCTCTTTTAATTTATAGATTCGAAATGACAAACTCATCAACTAAATTCTCTCTGCGATCAATTCTGGATAATGAAAATATCCTCACCGGCAGTAACTTTCAGGAATGGTTTAGGTGCCTTCAGGTTATCCTATGCCATGAACGAATGTTTTAAGTCATGGAGTGCTCACTTCCTAATCATCCTACCCCAAGGGGCGAGTGATGAAGATTTCCTGTTCTATGATCAACATTTTAGTGATGCTCTCTACGTTCAATATTTGATGTTGTCATCAATGTCTAGTGAGATCATGAAGTGTTATGAAGACATGGATTCCTACAGCATGATCGAGTAAATCTATGGCCTATACCAGGAGAAAGAAAGACAAGAATGTTTTTATATCTCCAAGGCTCTTTTCCAGAGAAATCTTGAAGAGGGTGCCCCAGCCAGGCCTCATGTAGTCAATCTCATTTGCTACATTGAGTGCTTAGAGGTTCTAGGGTTTAAACACTCCAAAGAACTGGGTACCGATCTCATTCTTTCATCACATCCCCAGAGCTTCTCAAACATTGTTATGAACATCAATATGAACAGTATTGAGAAGTCTCTATCTGATCTTCTTATCCTCATTCACCATGTGGATAATGACATGAAGCGTGAAAAACCTTCTGTCCTTATGGTGAATAAAAAGAAAGGGAGGGCGAAGAGCTTTAAGCCCAAAGCTTCTTCAAGGCCTTCCATGAAAAGGATGATCAAAGGGGAGGCAAGGGAACATGGTGTTGTTTGTTTCACATGTGGCAAGTAGGGCCACTGGAAGAAAAACTACACCCATCCAAAGAAGAAAGGGGAAGCTTCATATTCATTTGTTATCGAGTGAAATCTATCTATTTCTACTAGTTGGGTAATATATTCTACTTGTGGTGCTCACATCTCTATCCAAATACAGAAACCATGTAGATTCAGAAATATTGATGGAGGTGAGGTGGATCTACAAGAAACCAACGGAGCCATACTCAATGCTATAGTTGTCGGTGACTACCATCTCACATTGCCTACTGGGATGGTCTTGGTATTTAAAGGATGTTATTATGTACCATCTGTAACCGAAAACATTTTTTCAGTATCCAGATCAGATATTTATGGATTCACCTTCATGTTTGGAAGTGGATGTTTCTGCTTTTATAAATATAGCATTTGTTCTGGTAGGGCACATTTATTTAACGACCATTATGTGTTAGACTACACAAACCAAGTAATGGAAATCGATGACAAAGTTAATTCACATGACTCAAACCACACCCAACTTTGGAATTACTGGCTAGGTCATGTCAATGAGAAACATTTTACAAAATTACATCAAGATGAATATTTAGATTCGTTCAAAATAAAACCACTAGATGTATGTCATGCATGTCTACAAGGAAAAATGACCAAATCTCCATTTATTGCGAAAGGTGAAAGGGCTAAAGAGATTCATGAATTAGTTCACACAGATGTGTGTGGACCATTTCCAGTTGAATCTTGGGGTGGGTTCTCGTAATTCATAAATTTTACTGATGATTTTAGTAGATATGGATATATCTACATAATTAGGTATAAGTCAGATTCTTTTAACCGGTTCAAAGAATACAAGAATGAAGTTGAGAACCATCTTGGTAAAAAGATTAAGAAACTCTGCTCAAACAGAGTAGGATAATATCATAATCCAGACTTCATTGATTTCTTATGGGAGTTTGGGATTCTATCTCAACTCACTCCTCCGTACATGCCACATAGGAATGGTGTAAGCGAAAGGAGGAACAACATCTTTTTGGACATGGTGAGATCAATGACGTGTCATGCGATTCTTCCATTATTATTTTGGGGATATGCATTAAAAACAGCAGCACACATACTAAACCAAGTACCAACTAGATCGATAAATGGTATTCCATATGAGTTATGGAGTGGACGCAAATCCATGTTATCGAATTTACATGTGTGGGGTAGTGAATCATTTGTTAAGGCCTCTTCAGGTAACAAACTTTCACCCCGAATCACAAAGTGTATCATTATAGGATATCCCATGGAAACAAGGGGATATTACATATACAACCCCTCAGACAAAAAGGTTATAGTGGAAAGACACTCCATATTCCTTGAGAGGGATCTCATATCCAAAAAAGATAGTGGGATCGAGATAGACTTTGATGAAGTAGAGGTTCAATATACACATGAGTTGGTACACGAACAGGTTCCACAAAGCCCCGTGGAAGAAAAATATGATCCAGAGACACAAGAACTCCGTAGGATCCTGAGAGAGGTGAGAGAAAAAGAACGATACAGTTTTCTTGTCACCAAGGATAGTGACTCATTATTGGTTGAAAATGATGATCCTCTTACCTACAAGGAAGAAGATGAAGGCATAGATGTTTTAAAGTGGAAAGAAGCCATGAATTATGAAATGGATTCCATGTACCAAAACCACGTCTAAATTTTTCTAGATCTTCTAGTTGATGTAAATCCTATTGGTAATTTATTGGTATTCAAGAAGAAACTGGACATGGAGGGGCATTTCAGCACTTATAAGGAACCACTGGTTGCAAAAAGTTTTTAGGGAACGTCAAGGACTTGACTATGATGAAACCATTTCACCGGTTGCGATGCTGAAATCAATTAGAATCCTACTGTCCATTTCCTCTTTCCATGACTTTAAAATATGGAAAATGGATGTCAGAACATCATTCCTTAATGGTAACCACCAGGAAGATGTCTAAATGACACAACCTGAAGGGTTTGTGACTCCAAAGGAGGACAACAAGGTATGCAAGTTGCAAAAATATATTTATGGATTAAAGCAAGCATCAAGGTCATGGAACATTCGTTTTGATGAAGCTGTAGAAGATTTTGGCTTTATTAAGAACAAATGTGAGCCTTGTGTCTATAAGAGGTTTAGTGGAAGTGCAGTCATTATCCTAATAGTATATGTTGATAAAATATTAATAATTAGAAAAAAAGTACAAGTCTTACAGTCAGTTAAGGCATGGTTTCATAAATGATTATACATTAAAGACTTAGTTGAGGCAGCATATATTCATGGGATCAAGATCCATCGTGATAGATCCAAGAGAATGTTGGGCCTGAGTCAAAGTACATACATTGACAAGATACTGAAGAGATTCATTATGAAACAATGCAAGAGGGGATTGTTTCCATTTTCACATGGCATTCATCTTTCCAAGAAAATGTGTCCTCAGACACATGAGTAAAGAAATAGAATGGAAAGGATCCCATATGCATCTGTGACTGGGTCAGTCATGTATGTTATTCTATGTATGAGGCTAGATGTTGATTATGCAATATATGAGGTAGGAAGATATCAGTTTGATCAAGGAGACCGTCATTGGATAGCAGTCAAGACTATCCTCAAGTATCTGAGGTGTACTAAGGATATGTTCCTGGTTTATGGAGGAGATGAGGAACTAGTCATCAGAGGACATGTAGTTGCTAGATTCTAGACTGATCAAGATGACATGAAGTCACAGACTAGATACATCTTCAGTTTGAATGGAGGTTCAGTGAGCTGGAAGAGCTCAAAGCAATGTGTGGGGGAAGATTCTACAGTAGAGTCTGAGTATATCACATCTTATGAGGCAGCTAAAGAAGCCGTATGGATGAGAATCATCGTCCAAGAGCTGTATGTAGTACCAAGTAGTAAAGATCATATCACACTCTATTGTGATAATACTACATCGGTGGCACTTGAAAAAGAGCCAAGGTTACATCAGTGGACAAAGCACATACTTCGGAAATATCATCTCTTGAGGGATTTTTCTCAGAGTGGTGAAGTTGTAGTGAGTAGTATTTTCACAGAAGACAACATGGTAGACCCCTTGAAAAAAATCCTTGACTCATCAAAAACATGACCATCATGTGAGGTCAATTAGACTAAAAGTTGTAGGTTGTTGGCTCTAGTCCAAGTGGGAGTTTGTAAGGGTTGGTGTTCTGAGAACCAATTGTTTTGTACATTGATTACATGAATGTTCACTTATTAAATATTTTTCATTGTTCTGGATGACTATAATATAATTATGTATTAGAATATTTGTTGCATTGATAAGGTCATGGAAGATCCCCGCTATGATGAGAACATTGAAATGCTATAAAAATATTCATAAATAAATTTCTACGGTAGGATGACATACTATGATAGGACACATAGTATATAGAACTTCATGTGAAAGCACTCGTTAGAAGACGAGAATCTCTCTCATGGTGTTCACACTTGGTAATCTCCTAGATGGGAGATTATGAGAACAGACCTACCAGTAGCAATTCTGCATGTATTGGTGTCATCATACAATGTCATGTACGACCATGTGTAATGGTCCTTAGACTAGAAGATTATCATTAACTCATGTCACGACTCCCAAACATAGATTTACTGACGAAAACCGACACGCAGACAGTTGGTGGGAAGTAGGATACGTTGGGTGCGTCATGAATGACATGTTGTTAATGGGTAAGTCGAGGAAGGATTTGTCCCTTCCATTTATGGAAGTTCATATCTCGGCCTTTTGATTGAAATAGAACTATCACATTAAATTCCATGGCCATGGTGTAAAGGATGAATTTAATTCAGGTAGTCAAAGAATGACTGATCAAGCATATCGGTTTATGAAACTACCGTGAAACCTGTTTGATGAGATATTGAGACAAAGGGATTAAATGACATAGTAAGCATTCGTATGAGGTGATTTGTCAATGTAGCGTCAACTTCTTTCTCTTTGGTTCCTTGACCCGTTACTAGACAGTAATCTTGGACTTTAGGCAAGCTCGCCTAACGCCAACAATAAATAGGCCTAGAGGGTCACACACTAAGGGTATTCAAATTTCTCAAGTAGAATAAAGATTATTCCCAAACGTGGTTTAATAATTATCCAAGGAATCCTAAATTGTTTTAATGATGGAGGAAGAAGGAAATTAAAAACAAGAAATACACATAGTGTATTAAAGATTACATGCCATTTATTTTTTCATGGAAAACAAGTACACGCCGTGTATTTATTAATACAGGTCGTGTAGTTTTTCATGTCGGGATTTTGACGATATAATATTGCTTTAAATGATATTTAATATAATCAGCATGGGCGCATGTCAAGGAATTAATTATTCGACATGGGGGTTTTAATTAAGAGTCAATGAAATAAATAAAATGTGTAACACATTTACTTATTGTCATAACTCTACAACCTCAAACCTGATTATAAATAACGTCACAAACACAACTCTTTTCCGACACACAAGAGAATCGTTCTGCACAAAAATTCTAGAGAATTATTTCAAGGCTGAAAGAACCACTTCATCCAAGAACTCTCTCAAGACCAAGATAAATTCTCTTCCATCAGATCAAGACGATCTAAGGCGGAAAACGCAAGCAAAGGTGTCTCCACGCCAGCACCCGGAGACTCCTTTGGCGACATCCATATATACGAGGTACATGTGTGTATCACAACTAGAGGAATTATACACTTGGCTTCTATGACGCAACGAGGAATCACATCAGAACGTGATCAAGAACATCAATGAAGAATGAACACCCAAAAGGTATTTCTTTTAAATTGATTAAATTAATTATAATCAACCTGTAACGATCCTACCTTTTGGTTCTGGGAATTTTCTATTCGTTGTCCATTTTTGTTATTTGATCCGTGGAAAATGGAATTTATCATCGTATTGATACATGATTTATCAATGTTAATGACAAAAGGCAAAGTGGGAAGAACCATCCATGTGCTTCCGCTACGCCTAAAACCTTCATATTAAACTATTACCAAAACATATTTTTTGCAACAAAAATAAATATGCGAACATTTCCAATAATCTATATATCCAGACCCACCTGATAAACATTACTGTTTCTAAATGAAGACTCAATTCCATCATACAAGCATGTCAAAATATTTCTATAACACATTGCGCACAACCCAATTTAACTACAGAACATGTAAAAGTTAATTGAAAAAAGAAATTAAATCATCTAATAATGTTAGGGTATCTAACCAGCTCCCTCACATGGTGAAACGTTAAGAATGTCAATTAATAACACATTCACACAACATTCACATCATGATGAGGGGAAAGCCCACTCAACTCGAGACGATTGAACCCAGAAACCAAAAATTAGAACCCCAAAATCAGACTCCATACATAAGGAAAACCTAATCCCAATGAGGAGAGTAAGAACCATAATAATGAGGGACGAGGGACCTACTGATGGGAGGTGCACCGAAAGAGGGTCCAACAGTCGGGGTCGCAATTTCCAGAAGAAGTGTCGACAGCGAGGAGGGAGGCATAAGGCAAGGTCACTGATATGGATAAGGTAGTTAGAGGGCTTGTTGTAAGGGAGAGAATGACGTGCAAGGATCTGGGCACAATAGGGCTGGCTGGAACATTTGAGCTGGTTCGCTGAGAAGCATGATGATGCATTGTGAGGCCCCGAGAGAGAGGTGCAACATGCTAAAAGAATGAGAGGGGTCTTAGGATGGGATAGAGTAGGGTAGAAAAAATTGCAAAATAAAATAATAAAAATAATAAATTAATTAACAAGAATAATAATTATATTAATAATAATGATGATCATGATAATAAAACTAATAATAAACATAATATGTTATTAATAATCTAAATAAACCAAACAAAAGATAATAAATGTTAATAATGGTAATAATAATAATAATAACATAATAATAAACTTAATAAACTAACTAATAATAGTATTTATCGTAATCAACATAAAATAATAATAATAATAATATTGTCAATTAAAATAATTCACAATATAATGAAAATAAAAATATTCTAAAATTTTATTAATAATATTGTTATTAATTTTAACAAAAATTATTCATTTTTTACCTTCTCGAAACACGTAAACTATATCAATGAAAAATAAAATAGAAAATAAAAACATCTTAAATGTTTGGGTGTGGCACATAGTGTTTCCTTCTTGATTCAACTATATAATGTGTCGTTATAAAATTTAAATGAAAAAATAACAGAAATATATGTATTTATAATAATTTGTGACTGAAATGGGGAAAAATTGTTATACTAATAATTGATACTATTAAATAAAAATTTCGAGGATAATAAATATATAATGAATTTAATTAAAAATTAAAAAATTAAAATTGATGAACTTTGGTGGGATTCATAAAAACATAATCTAATAGTAAAAAATAAGATGTTCCATTCACCTTTTATTGTTTATATTATTCAATCATTCTTGATTGAGTACATTAATTCTATTAGATTCTTTCAATTATCATTTAATCATCTGAAGACAATATCATTATTATCAGATGTCTATTATCATTTTCTTATCCTTGACTATGTTAATGAATGTCTAAGACCACCTTCTAGGTTCATTATTAATGATGTGGTGTCTTTTTTTTGTAATATTGAAATTATTCTGAATCCTAATTTCAATGGATAATGGATGTTGATAAAATTTATGAAGATAAAAATATAGATGGTGAGGATGAATAAGAGGTAGGTTTTATGATTTATATTAATTATAATTTTTAAATTATTTCATTTTATTTTGTTATTGAGACACCCTATTAGAAAATTAATTTATTAAAACAAAAGTAAATCGAATAGTTAGTGTAACAAAGGTTGCAGAATAAGGTAACATAAATTTTTTGAAATTTCAGTCACATTAAAGGCCATTTATTTTATGAAATGAGTTATCTAACAAGTTAATGTTAAGATATATTATGATAATAAATTTATTAATTCTTTTATGATAGAATAGTTGATTAAATTCACATAACCAATGAATAATTTTATCAAATAATTAAATTAAATTATTAAATAATTGTGTAATTATATATGATTTATTCTATGTAATATTTAAAATATGAATAATGTTTATTTTTTTCATTATAGATATAAATAATTGAATTTCTCTGACTAGTTATTGTGGTGATAATGATGTTGTTAGTTATATAATGGAGTTGTTTGTTTTTGGTTCATGGTTGGAATTGTTTTTGTGTTATAAAATGCATGATATTTGGTAACTGTTTTGGGATAATATCAATGATTTCATAATAGTATTTCATTGTTTGTGTGGTGATTCATGAATAAAATTGGATATTGTTAGTAATTCATCATTTTATTTCATGAAATGTAATTAATAAATATTAAAGCTAATTTTTTTTATGATTGACCTATGTTGGTCTATTAATTAAATAATTTAATTTGGAATAGAATGGATGTAAACAGTTTCCTAATATAATTGAAATAAAAATAAAATATATATATGAATAAAATATGGAAATAATTGTGGCCAATCACTATAAAAGATATGATAATAAATTTATGAAATAAATATCATAATAAACATATTAATGATTTATTAAAACAAAATAATGAATTTTCTAAATGATTTAAAATTTTTCTATATTTTTTTTATTGTAATGGAAATCTTAGGTGGTTATTGGAAGGAT